>OZ024741.1:288164742-288187242 GCA_964016885.1 Eledone cirrhosa
GTACTCAGTAATAGAGAAGACCCGCCTTACCTAAATACAAAGTAAAAACCTACTACAGTCAGTAGGCATCTCTATCAAAACACACCCCCGTCCCACCACCTCCACCCCACTCACACCGCCCCTTTCAATGTAAAGTTATGTTGGTCCCACAACATCCAGGCCGAAACAAATGAGATCGTGTAGGTGTCACGACAAAAAACACACAGTCCACGCTGTAAATGTGGCCGTGTAGGCAACACGGTAAAAACCTCCCAGCCCCACACTGTAAATGTGGTTGGTGTTAGGAAGGGCATCCAGCTGTAGAAAACCCGCCAGACAGTCCACGCTGTAATGTGGCCGTGTAGGCAACACGGTAAAAACCTCCCAGCCCCACACTGTAAATGTGGTTGGTGTTAGGAAGGGCATCCAACTGTAGAAAACCCGCCAGACAGTCCTATGCGAGCAAGACAACCACTATTGCCTCAAGTGGGAAAACCCCCGTCCAAACCCATGCAAGCGTGGAACACGGACGCTAAACCTGATGATGATGATGATGATGATGATATATATATATAGTTATACTTGGGGAGGGTCATATTTGTGTAATAATATTGCCAGAATTAATAACAGAACACACTCACTGTTTGGTTGGTTTTCGCTTCTGTGTCTTTTATATCGGTTAATTTAATTTATTCGGTCCTTAATGTTGCCATTGACTGACCAACGGTCAAAAATACAGATACAATATAGACACAAGCACATATATATAGTCTAACAAAATTCTTTCGTTGCACATCTGCAACATCGTCAGTGGTGCTATTATGTTTCCTCCTGTTGCATTGTATGCCTACGCCATCTTTAT
This sequence comes from Eledone cirrhosa, assembly GCA_964016885.1. Classification (NCBI taxonomy): domain Eukaryota; kingdom Metazoa; phylum Mollusca; class Cephalopoda; order Octopoda; family Eledonidae; genus Eledone; species Eledone cirrhosa. Next base: position 288,165,584 of record OZ024741.1, read on the forward strand.
TTAGTCTGTTTATTTATTTATTTATTTGTTTATTTTTTTGTCTTCTCTGCGCATGCGTTTGCGTGTGTGTATAGTGTTTTGTTTGTGGTGCGTTCGTGTTTGGGTGACTGTGTATTGGTTATTGTATTCTATCTTAGTTTACTAGTGTGTGTTTATGTGTGTTTGTTGTTATTGTGCTTGTGTATGTATTTATTTATTTATTTATTTATACTTTTCTTAGGTCAGTATTGTTTGTTTGGGTGTTGTTGTTATTCCATTCATTTTTTCTGTTTAGCCTTGGCCTTCTAAGATCTATTTCGCTGGCCTCTCTGATTTGCCTATCTATCTATATATCAGTAGATTACTAAATAATTGATTAACAATATTCCAAAAATGCTTGTGAGCTTAGAGACCACGGAAGAGGGTTTTCATGACCACGCGGGAGGGTATATTTATTAGTAAATGGTAAAATATATACAACAAATGAGTAAGTGAATTGTAGTAGATGGTTTCCAGTCCAGTCAGACTGCAACTACAAATAAAAAAAATTGTTTGTTTGCTTTGTAACAATAGCATATCCAAGTTTTTGGATAAATCAACTTACTTTAACTTTGACCTCATTTCAATGGGACCCTTGAGCTTCATGGAGTAGCTAACTCTTTGACGCGAGGCTGAATTTTCATAAGATGTAGCCAGAGATCTCCACATTGTAGCAGTTGTGAGCCTTACTGTGCAGTCTGGAAACAGCACCAAACCTCCTCTCGACTAAGTATGAGCTTGGAAAAGGCAGAGCAAATCTCTTAGTCTCTGCATGTAGGTGTGGAAATCGACGTTGAATTTCCTCTTGCATCCCAACAAGAGGTTCACCTATTTTGGGAAATCTAATTTCGATCATGTCATCTACTTGAAGTTCAATGAATTCTTCCTGAAATTTAACGTCCAAATTGTCGACAGTAGCTATGAAGGGATCTGCTATCCACATTGGGATGTCCATCTGCAAAAGGTCGACAAACGATTCTCTCATGTTGTCTTGTAGCGCACAGAGGTGAGTGGTATAAATTTGGAGTTGGTCATCGCTTACAATGTTTTGAACATTGGCGACACTAGCAAAATTATAGAATTCCCGTCAACAAAGATTCCTTTCAATGACATTGAATTTGGCCAGGAATGTTTTCACATCATTCCTTGCTTTAAGCAAGGTGATCTTCTTCCCCTGCAAAGCCAAAATGATGCTATTGCATTTGTCGAAGATGTCGGTGAGATAGGCGCAGTCTTGCTTCACATCGAGGGTTTTCTTGTACAGTTCTGTGTTGCGTCCTCGCAGAAACTCAATGATAGAGTCGAAGAGTTCAAAGAAGTGAGTAAGGCACTTGCTCTTTGAAAGCCACCTCACTTCAGTATGAAGAAGCAACTTGACGAATTCTTCGTCATTATCTTGGCACAGTTGCCGGAAAATTCGTTCATTGAGGGAATGCCGTTTGATAAAATTGATGACATCAATGGCAACCTGCAAGGACTTGCTCAGTGGCTTGCTGAGTTTCTTTGCAGACAAGTGTTGTCGATGAATGACACAATGATGTTAGATTTTCTCTCTTCAGAAGAGTGACGAAACCCTTATGTTGGCCGACCATTGCTCTTGTGTCGTCCGTAGCACATGATACAATGTGTGTTGTATGTTGTCCTAGATGTATGTATTACCTGCCTATGTGTTGTATGTAATCCTAGATGTATGTATTACCTGCTTATGTATTTCATGTGGTCCCACCTGTATGTATTACCTGCTTGTGTGTTGTATGTGGTCCTAGATGTGTGTATTACTTCCTTATGTGTTGTATGGGGTCCTAGATGTATGTATTACCTGCCTATGTGTTGTATGTAATCCTAGATGTATGTATTACCTGCTTGTGTGTTGTATGTGGTCCTAGATGTGTGTATTACTTCCTTATGTGTTGTATGTGGTCCTAGATGCATGTATTACTTGATAATGTGTTGCATGTGGTCCTAGATGTTTGTATTACCTGCTTATGTATTGTATGTGGTCCTAGATGTATGCATTACCTGCCTGTGTGTTGTATGTGGTCCTAGATGTGTGTGCTACCTCCTTATGTGTTGCAGGTGGTCCTAGATGTGTGTATTATCTGCTTGTGTGTTGTATGTGGTCCTAGATGTGTGTATTATCTGCTTATGTGTTGTATGTTGTCCTAGATGTGTGTATTACCTGATTATGTGTTGTATGTTGTCCTAGATGTGTGTGCTACCCAATTCTGTGTTTTCTTTTCTTTTTTTTATTTGTAAAATACAATAGGGAATAAAATAGATCTACATAGTGTTAACTCGTTATGGTTGAGTCAATAATTTCAGACATGAAATACATTGTTATCGGTGAAGGAAAGATAAGATTCTAACTGGCTGCGCTCAAAGTGTCCTTCACCCAGCTGAATGTGGGTTTTTCCAATTTTAGGATCTCAATTGCCGGTTAATGTCTAGATACACCTGCAGTCAGACCATAGTTTTGCTGTCTGCATGCTCATTCAAATGCATTCACACTGGCTATCTCAAAGACATACAAATATGGCTTATAAAACTTACCAAAATAAAGAGCCTTCCAGCACATCCCTAGCGCCCCCCGGGGGTGCATATGCCCCCTGTTGAGAACCTTTGATCCACATGTATCACATGCCCATACCAGCACATTATTATCTCTTGCACACATTTGATTCCTCTTATGCCTAGTTTTTCTCTCGACTCCTCCATGTTTTGTCTTTCATGCACACTAATATTACACATCCATAAAGCATGCTTGATTTATTCCTGTCCAGTCCTTGCATATCCTCTGCATACACTGCTCATGTCTCACTACCATGTATCATTGTACTTCTCCTGCGGGCATCATTCACCTTTTAATACTTTCATTTAATTGTTTAAGATTAAACTCAATCTCTTATTGTTAATTATATTTATCTAATTATTGAAATTGCAATGTACAATTTCCTTTGAACTCTTAACATTCTCTACTACTTGAAACTACATTACCAAGACATACTTGAAAAGCACAAAACATCTCTCTATGACGACATAACATTAAAAATTGCAGTGTTTACTCTAATACTCTGAATTTTTACAATGATCATCCATTACTAAAGATGCTAGACATTTCAACATCAAACACACTTTTTTGATATTTTCTGCTAAATCATTATAAGTTAAGAATTAAACCATCAATTAATTTTTTTTTTTATTAAGTTGCATTTTTTAAATGTGTTTAACTTTATGATAATTTGTTCTTTAAGTACTTCTATTTGAATAAATAGCAAGTTTATATACAAAATAATTTTATTTTAATATCACTTAGTCAACGACTATAGTTTCAGGGAACATGAGATTGATGGAAGGGAGGAAAGTATCCTTAAACTGGGAACTTGGCCTGACTACTTGCAACAGAATGGAGTCTGCTAAAAGCACCTAAGGGTCAGGTGGTGGTGTTAAGCCAGATAAAAGATTAAATCTACTACTCAAGCGGACCATAGTGAAATTTAATCTCAGAACAGAAAGAACCAGAACAAATTATGATTTAGGTATAAGGTCAACAATTTTGGGAGGAGAGAAAAGTCGATTTATTTGACCCTGGTGCATTACAGGTACTTTATCCCTGTAAGAATAAAAGGCAAAGCTAACCTCAGAGGGTTTTGAACTCAGAAAATAAAGGGACGTAACTCTATGCTGCAAAGTATGTTGTCCAATGCTCTACTCATATTGCCAATCGACTGCCCTCAGAACAAACAATGCAAGGTATCCCATCCCATATGATTCAACTAACAATTCAACTAATCCTTCACTCAGGGTTGGTACCTTATTTATTGAGTCCAGAAGCATGAAAAGCCAAGATGACCTCAGTGAGATTTGAACTCAGAATACATACCTCAAGGTATGTTTGCTTGATAGTCAAACAATTCTGTTAATTCATTGCTTGACTATACAAACCTGCATTTTTATTCCGTCTACATTGTAATCCAGAATAACTTTGCCTTTCATCCTTTCAAAGTACCAGTTCAACACTCGAGATGGTTCTTCCTCTATATCTCTTTCTCACGTTGTCTCTATGATTTTCACTCAACTTCTTTGAAAGAAATCAGCTGTGTTCAGACATGGAGAGGGGAGGAGCTCTGTCAAGTTTTAAAATGCCAAAGACATTCTATAAATCACTATGGTGCCCCTACTACTACATCAATAGTTACAGTTACATACAAACATGTTTTCTTCAAATACTTGACTATATTTAATTAGATAAATGTCATTGTTTTAAATGTAACCAATCTGTCCTCAATAATGACAAGTAATTTACATAAATACATTTTGATTTGCTACAACTCTGCAAAAGATACTGGTATTTAAAGTTATATACATTGTATATTTATGTTTTTGTATGTTTAACTAAGTAGAGACAATTCTATCAGATTTATTTATTTTCTGGCTGCATTCAATACAATGTGTATGTGTGTGTGTCAGTCATCATTATCACAGTTTAATATCTATTTTCTAAACTTGCATGGGTTAGATGGAGTGTCACATTCTGAGGCTTGACAGGTCAGGTGATCACATTTTGCTCATTCAATGTGTTTTGGGCTTGGTTTTCTACAGCTAGATCCCTATTCTAATGCCAACCACATTTCAACTTTTTTCCTAGCACTGCCACCAAAACCCCATTATAACAACAATACACACACATGTATATAACATATTTAATATATATATATATATATATATATATATATATATATACATTGACATTCTTAATCATAATTTTTAAGAAAAAATGTTATCTGCATATATATATATATATATATTATATAACCGTCTCTTTGCATATCTTAGTAAGTCCATGATTTTATTGAAATGTCAATATACACACACTATAAAATCCATCTGCTCAGTATGTCCTTAATATATATATATATTTTATTTTACTTCTACTGTTTGTTTTTTACTTCTACTATTTGTTTTTAGGCAGCCTTCTAATTCCACCTGATTTCCTTCATGTGACAACAAACAAAAAACACTAAGATTATTATTATATCTACCAGGCAGTTAATTGGCAGAATTGTTGGGGTATTGGATAGAATGATTTGTAGTATTTATTCCAACTCCTTATGCTCTGAGTTCAAATCCTGCTGAGCCCAACTCTACCTTTTATCTTCGCAAAGTCGATAAGTGAAGTACCATGTTTGGTACTGTGGTAAATTCTTCTCTTTTTTGTCCTTGGATGAAATTAGCTATCGTTAGACCTGGATGGGTGGCACTTGATTTATAACACCCAAGACAAGGTGTGTGTCACAATGATGCCCCTATAACTTGTTTAAGTGTAAGAGCACCCAGTGACCATTGATATACATCACACACACACACATCTTTCTCCCCCTCTCTCTCACACACAACACATCTCTTTCTCACACGCACTTTATAACTGGGGTCCCTATCATTAAAACACCAAAGAAACCTATGAAATACAACTTCAGAGGAGGCCAGCTAAACCTATGCAGGTGTGGACAATAACATATCCCTTCATGTTGTAAGGAGCAACTAAAGGGGTTAGATTCAGGAAGGGCATCTAGTCCTAAAAATGTCCCTTTCAATCTATGTCAACAGATGTAAAAATCATGATAGTAATGTATATTATTATTTTGATTCGTGGAGAAACTTTTTAGTATGTTGAATCTTGTGGAGGTAGCATGGGCAAATGGTTAAGAGGTTCATTAGGTTCCAAGTTTGATCCCACTGAGTGGCATTGTGAGCATATGTCATTTATCATAGACTTGGATCAACTCTTGATTTCACCGAGTGACATATGCTTGAGTCAGCCCTTGATCCCACTGAGTGGCATTGTGAGCATATGTCATTTATCATAGACTTGGATCAACTCTTGATTTCACCGAGTGACATATGCTTGAGTCAGCCCTTGATCCCACTGAGTGGCATTGTGAGCATATGTCATTTATCATAGACTTGGATCAACTCTTGATTTCACCGAGTGACATATGCTTGAGTCAGCCCTTGATCCCACTGAGTGGCATTGTGAGCATATGTCATTTATCATAGACTTGGATCAACTCTTGATTTCACCGAGTGACATATGCTTGAGTCAGCCCTTGATCCCACTGAGTGGCATTGTGAGCATATGTCATTTATCATAGACTTGGATCAACTCTTGATTTCACCGAGTGACATATGCTTGAGTCAGCCCTTGATCCCACTGAGTGGCATTGTGAGCATATGTCATTTATCATAGACTTGGATCAACTCTTGATTTCACCGAGTGACATATGCTTGAGTCAGCCCTTGATCCCACTGAGTGGCATTGTGAGCATATGTCATTTATCATAGACTTGGATCAACTCTTGATTTCACCGAGTGACATATGCTTGAGTCAGCCCTTGATCCCACTGAGTGGCATTGTGAGCATATGTCATTTATCATAGACTTGGATCAACTCTTGATTTCACCGAGTGACATATGCTTGAGTCAGCCCTTGATCCCACTGAGTGGCATTGTGAGCATATGTCATTTATCATAGACTTGGATCAACTCTTGATTTCACCGAGTGACATATGCTTGAGTCAGCCCTTGATCCCACTGAGTGGCATTGTGAGCATATGTCATTTATCATAGACTTGGATCAACTCTTGATTTCACCGAGTGACATATGCTTGAGTCAGCCCTTGATCCCACTGAGTGGCATTGTGAGCATATGTCATTTATCATAGACTTGGATCAACTCTTGATTTCACCGAGTGACATATGCTTGAGTCAGCCCTTGATCCCACTGAGTGGCATTGTGAGCATATGTCATTTATCATAGACTTGGATCAACTCTTGATTTCACCGAGTGACATATGCTTGAGTCAGCCCTTGATCCCACTGAGTGGCATTGTGAGCATATGTCATTTATCATAGACTTGGATCAACTCTTGATTTCACCGAGTGACATATGCTTGAGTCAGCCCTTGATCCCACTGAGTGGCATTGTGAGCATATGTCATTTATCATAGACTTGGATCAACTCTTGATTTCACCGAGTGACATATGCTTGAGTCAGCCCTTGATCCCACTGAGTGGCATTGTGAGCATATGTCATTTATCATAGACTTGGATCAACTCTTGATTTCACCGAGTGACATATGCTTGAGTCAGCCCTTGATCCCACTGAGTGGCATTGTGAGCATATGTCATTTATCATAGACTTGGATCAACTCTTGATTTCACCGAGTGACATATGCTTGAGTCAGCCCTTGATCCCACTGAGTGGCATTGTGAGCATATGTCATTTATCATAGACTTGGATCAACTCTTGATTTCACCGAGTGACATATGCTTGAGTCAGCCCTTGATCCCACTGAGTGGCATTGTGAGCATATGTCATTTATCATAGACTTGGATCAACTCTTGATTTCACCGAGTGACATATGCTTGAGTCAGCCCTTGATCCCACTGAGTGGCATTGTGAGCATATGTCATTTATCATAGACTTGGATCAACTCTTGATCCCACTGAGTGACATCATGAGCATGTCATTGATCATAAACCTGAATCAACCCTTTATCCTACTGAGTGAAATAGGCTTGGATCAACCCTTGATTCTAATGAGTAACATCATAAATCTGGGTTAACCCATGATCTCACTGAGTGACATCATGATCATATGTCATTTATCATAGGCTTGGGTCCACCCTAGATCCCACTGAGTGACATCAGGAGTATATGTCATTTATAATAAACTTGGGTTGACCCAAGCCTTGTGAATGAAACTGTAGACAGAAACTATTGGAAGTCTGTCAATGAATAGTACCAGTAATTCAAAGGAGAAGCCATGTCACACACACTGTGTCATGCTGAATCTTCTTGAGAATTAAATTAAAGGTACATGTGTTTATGGAATGCTCAGCCACTTATTAATTTCATGAGCAGTCTGTTTCATTAATTGAGCAACTGGAATACTCTTTGTTAAAGTTGACATCCATTCTAGGAGCATCAATTATATCAATACTATGTATTATAGGTTGTTAGAGTATCAAGGAGTAGAAAACCTGCCAAACTATGTATCAAGAGGACTCTTCAGCTGTTATTAAGAACTTCCTTAGTGTTGGTGCCATGATAAAATGCACTTGGTAGAGCACGAGATCCTATGTTAGGACCCTGGCCTACTTGTACATCAGTGCCTCTGCTTGAATACTGACTGGTCTGTAATGACATGTCCAATTCTTGCTAGCAAGGAAAGCAGATGTCAAATGACGATAATGACGATGAAGTAGTAGTAGTAGTAGTAGTAACAGCAGCAGCAGCTACAACATTACTTTGTACTACAGTTTGACTTACTGAAAAAAAAAAACACACAAAAAAAGTTATATTGTGTTTTATGTTTTGTCTTTGATTAAAAAATATTGTATTCCAGTTTGAACAACAAAGACTATTTGTAATGTCTATTTCACAGCTGAGAGAGGAACAGCAGCAATCTGTAAAAATAATTGACATAGATGACGATGTATAGATTGATGTATGCAAAAAAATAATAATTCTCAATAGATTGAATTTTCTCTTCTTAGTTGGAGACAGAAAACTAAAGAAATACAAAAGAGATAATGATCTGCGACTAACAGAGCATACTTTGTACATTTTAAACATAGATGCAAATTAGTTAATAATGATTCACTTATCCACTACTTCTCTACTTCCTGAATAAATATTATGATTGACAACAGAAATAAAAACAAAATGTTGATGAAATGACATCGTATGGCAGATATTTTTATGTGTATGGGGAGAGGGGAGTGTTTTTAGGTGTTTGTGTATTTTACAATATGCATGTAAAAAAAATAATAAACAGATAGGTTGGCACAGGTAGTTTAAAAAAACAAAAGTGTGATGAGGGAGGAAATGTGGAGTAAATAGCTGCGATAATTTCTGGGTCTAATGATGATGATTATCATCAACACTGTTTACCAATTCTTGCATGGGTTAGACAGGTTGTCAAGTTATGAGGCTAGACAGGTCAGGTGACTACACCTTGCTCATATGATCTATCATTGGCTTGCTTTTTTTATGCTGAATGCCCTTCCTAATTCCAACCATGTTGACTAATTGATTAAAAAAAGAAAATATGGCAAGCTGTAGTGAATTCAAAAAAGTTAAATAGAAACAAAGAACAAAATACTGAATGAAAACAAAAACAACAATTGGTTTTTTAAAAAAAAGGTAAAAATAATGAGAGTGTGAAGAAAGTGGAAGGTGAATTGGTTTTTTGGTAAGCAAAGTAAGAATGTGAAACTGTGATTGACACAAGGAAGAGGGAAAAGGAAGAATTTTCGTAGAACTTCTTACAGGCTTTAAATAGATTTTTCTTGTTGGCACCAAAAATATATTTCATGAACGAAAGAGAGAAAAAAAAAAATCAAAAAATGAAAAACAAATAGGTATTTTGGCTCTATGCATGTGTCTAAGTACGTGTATGTAGGCATGTGTGTATGCCTATATATATATATATATATATATATACATACATGCATATGTGTGTGTATATGTGCATTTGAGTGTGTGTGTGTTGTTGAGAAATGTGTACAAGGTTGTGTGGTATATACTTATGTCTTTATAATTATGTATATACATGAGGTGTTATTATGTGTGAGTATGTGTTTATATGTATGTATGTATTTACATGTGTGTATGTATGATTTTACGCGTGTTTAAGTATTTTTATGTAGATGTGTTTGTATATGAGTATGCATGTGAGTGTATATATTTGTACATGTGCACATGAGGTTGTGTGTTTCATGTCTTAGAGGAGGTAGGGTAGTACCCATGACAGTTTTCAATGCCTCCGTGACTGAAGTGGAAGTTATTTTCAAAAACAGAGTTGGGATGAATGCCAACTACATTGTGGACTATATTAAGGACCCCCACCCCCCTCACCAAGCTGTATGTGGTGGGATTAAACTTGATAATGGAAGCTTAAGTCTCCCAGCAAAATCCTGTAGGGTGTCCTGATATCATCATCATCTTCATTTAACGTCTACTTTCCACGCTAGCATGGGTTAGATGGGAGTTGTCCCACTTGAGGCAAGGTTTGGTCGGGTGACTGTGTCTCACTCATATAGGACTATCTGGCAGGTTTTCTACGGCTGGACGCCCTTCCTAACACCAACCACATTTACAGTGTGGAACTGGGAACATTTTACCCCGTTACCTACATGGCCACATTACAGCGTGTGTGTTTTTTTCTCGTGACACCTACATGATCTTGATCTCATTTATTTGGACTGGATGTTATGGTACCAACTTTATAGAGAGAGGGTGGTGTTGGTGGGAGTGGGAGGATAGGGTAGGGGTAGTGGATTGGGGTGTATATTTGGTTAAGAGGTGCCTACTGACTGTAGGTTTCGTTTTGTACATGGGCAAGGCGGATCTTCTGTATTACTGCATAGCGCCAAAGATCTCGGTCCAGTGACATTGTCTTAGAGAGGTGTAAGTGTGTAAGGTTGGAATTTATCAAGTCGTCCCAGATTTTTTTCTGGGTCTACCTACTCCGTAACTACCATCAATTTTGATCGCCCTGCACTTTTTTTATACAGCTGTCGTCTTTCATGCGCATCACGTGGCCATACCAACGTAGTCTTCTCTCGAGTAAACAGCATCTGATCTCTCTTATTCCTAATTTCTCACTTAGTTCACTTATGCTTTGCTGTTCACGTATATTACTATTACACATCCAACGGAGCATGCATGCTTCGTTCCTTTCCAGTCTACGCAGGTCCTCTGCACGCAATGCCCATGTCTCACTGCCATGTAGCATTGCTGTTCGTATGCAGGCATCATACAATCTGCCTTTCATTTTTATATATATATATATAAATAGTAAATAACTATATGGTTGTATCAAACACACACACATATAAATAAAAGATTGGAGGCCATATTCAGTTCGTTCAGGTTTATTTAAAACTCCATTATATATGGTTCACTGAGGACTATCAGTTTAGATAGCCTGGGCTCTTCAGACGGCAAAACCTAAAATAAACATTGTAAGTTCCCAATAAACCTTTAAATTTGGAAAAATCCAATAATTTCCCCACCAAAAATGTTCTTTTCATGATACAGGGGCCAAATGTGTGGTGTTGTTTCTTCGACGGACGGCCCCTGTATCAGCCCTCAGTGAAATTTGTATAACAGAGTTTTAAATAAACTCGAACTAACTGAATATGGCCTCTGATCTTTTAATTAATATATAGCCCCATCGTGTACCATTTATACAGGTTGTTGAATGCTTCTTTTTATCTGCTTCACAACTGACAGATCATAATGTGATCAGTACACCCCTATTCTTTTAACCCCATACTCTAATATATATATATATATACACACACTTATGTAATATATATATATATATATATATATATACTTATGGTAAACATGTTGACTATTTGGGGTTGTGTATGTAATGCACCAATCAGTGAATAATGATGCAATTTGATTTAAGCACCCAACATCATGTATTTTCTTACAAATATGATTTGTCAGTCAGGAAACAGACTTTGGCTATGAAAACATAATCTCTGTATGTTCCATTGCATTTAGATTGGATTTCCTTGAAAATGGAACCCTATTACATAAGATGCTGTCTGATGATATCGTGTGACTGGTTGTATTAATTGAACAATCATGTAGCCACAATTATCATTGAAATATGTATCACAGTTGTGTTAATAAAGGACTTTTTAACATCTACACCGAACTTCCCATTTTCCTCATTCTATATATATATATGCAAAAAGCAAACAGAAATAACAAAGCAAATGACATAGTACAATGAAGAAATATATTAGTTTTACACTTGAAATAAAAAACAGTCCACGCTATAATGTGGCCGTGTAAGTAACACAGTAAAAAGTTCCCAGTTCCACACTGGAAGGGCATCCAGCCGTAGAAAACCTGCCAGATAGTCCTACATGAGCGAGACATGGTCACCCGACCAACCTTGCCTCAAGTGGGACAACTCCCGTCTAATCCATGCTAGTGTGGAAGATAGACGTTAAACGATGATGATGATGATGATGATATTAGTTAAAGAATCTTAAAGTTTCAGAAGCTAGTCCTTCATCAGAAAATAGAATGAGAAATTGAAGATGAAATAGAAAGATAGAGGAGAGTGAGCAGTGGTAAAAATGGATAAAAATTTCATTGAGAATAAACAGGTATATTCAGGTTGCCCTCTCATATATATATATACATATATCTATACAAAATACACATATAGTTAACTCAAGTGAAATTGCCAGCAAGAATATTAAGCTTGAGTTGTTTATGTTATTACAGATAGAAATATAGAGGAGAAGAGTTTTTTAAGAGAAGAAGAAAATAGTATATTTAACAAATTAAGATGACGGCTAAAAGTTCTTTACAATTGTTTCAACACAAATCTCAGTATAATACATAGCTAGGATGGACAAAACAGAAAAAAACCCCAATAATAATGATTTCTACTAAAGGCACAAGGCCAGCAATTTTGGGGGAGGGGAAAGTCGATTAAATCGATCCTAGTGCTTTACTGGTACTTTATTTTATCGACCATGGCAAAGTTAACTTTGGTGGGATTTGATCTCAGGCTGTAAAGGGATGTAACTGTATACTGCAAAGCATGGTGTCCAACACTCTACCGATACTACTAATCCACTATATAATTGTTTCTACTTTTGGCACAAGGCCAGCAATTATCCCTTAATAATAATAATACATTTTTTCTCCATTTTTTCCATTTCTCTAGCAATCGGTTTCTAGGTGAAGCGTGTTAATAGGCTTGATCTCAGAGGCTCAATATATCATGTAGGATACTGGCAGTGCCAGTGATAGTAGACATTTTGGTACTGCCAAAAAAGTTGGGGATCCCAAGGCTTTTGATGAAAAGATGTAAGGTATTTAGGGACCGTGCCTAGTGCTCAATGACAACTTGCTCTCTCTACATGGTGCTTAGTTCTAGCAGTGCCTACAAAGTCTGCATACTTATTGGTCTTTTCCATTTTCTTTTCAACCACATTGTAGTCTTGGAAGACTGTAATATCAATTAGTGTCCATTTTGGGAGTTGTTTGTTTTTACAAAGATATCAGGGCAGTTATGTTGGCCTTTGTGGTCTTGATATCAAGGTCCAAAAATAACTCTACTCCCTCACCTGATAGGCAGAATTCAAGAGGAGTATGTTTATACCACTGACATTGCGTTTCTATGTTGTATTTTTTGCAATATCTCCCAATGGACTCTTGCTATAAGATCATGTCGGATTTTATAACATCTTTTTGCTAATTGCTCACAACCACTAGCAATAATAATAATAATAATAATAATAATAATACAAACACAGGGAAGAATATGAATATATTAAACCTATCAAGTATAATGAAAGATGTATCTCATAGGAGGTAATAAATTAACCAATGTCAGATAAGACCGTGAAAGCTGGTACAGAAAATAGAATGTTGCTCTGTTGAAGACTACCTGGAAAAAATGTAGCCCAACCCATGCAAGTGTGGAAAAACAGATGTAAAAATGATGAGGACCCGACGGCTGAGCTCTTACTGTTTTGATAGCAAATTTTAGACTGGGGATAAAACTCCCTGTTGTGAATAAGCTGTCTCATCATGGGTATGGCCTAAGATGATTGACAAGTCTATAAGTGGATAAGCTGTTAAGGAAAGGATATTGGTTCTTTGAAGGCCATTCATGTAAGTTCTTAGCTGTTGGGTTCCTGAATCATCATCATCGTCATCATTGTTTAATGTCTATCTTCCACGTTAGCATGGGTTGGATGGGAGTTGTCCCAATTTGAGGCAAGGTTGGTTGGGTGACCGTGTCTCGCTCGTATAGGACTATCTGGCAGGTTTTCTACGGCTGGATGCCCTTCCTAACATCAACGACATTTACAGTGTGGACTGGGAACTTTTTACCATGTTACCTACATGGCCACATTACAGCGTGTACTGTGTTTTTTTGTCGTGACACCTACACGATCTCGATCTCATTATCTCATTTATTTGGACTGGATGTTGTGGTACCAACTTTACAGAGAAAGGGTGGTGTTGGTGGGAGTGGGAGGATGGAGTAGGGGTAGTGGATTGGGGTGAATATTTGGTTAAGAGGTGCCTACTGACTGTAGGTTTCACTTTGTACATAGGCAAGGTAGGTCTTCTGTATTACTGTGTGGCGCCAAAGATCTCGGTCCAGTGACATTGTCTTAGAGAGGTGTAAGTGTGTAAGGTCGGAATTTATCAAATCGTCCCAGGTTTTTCTGGGTCTACCTACTCCGTAACTTCCATCAATTTTGATTGCCCTGCACTTTTTTATACAGCTGTCGTCTTTCATGCGCATCACGTGACCATACCAACGTAGTCTTCTCTCAAGTAAACAGCATCTGATCCATCTTATTCCTAATTTCTCACTTAGCTCATTTATGTTTTGCCGTTCATGAATATTACTATTACACATCCAACAGAGCATCGTTCCTTTCCAGTCTGCACAGGTCCTCTGCACGCAATGCCCATGTCTCACTGCCATGTAGCATTGCTGTTCATATACAGGCATCATATAATTTGGCTTTCATCTTTAGAGAGAAACCTTTTGTGGCCAACAGCGGTATAAGCTCTCTGAACTTTTTCCATCCCGTTCTAACTCTGGCTACTGTACTTTCAGAGCACCCTCCACCACTGCTGATTTTGTCACCCAGGTAACGGAAAGTGTCCACTATTTCTATAGAACTTCTACCTACTCCTTTCCTACACCTGTGCCCTATTTTCCTTTTTACATACTAGAACTTTAGTCTTAGACAAGTTAATTTTAAGGCCTTTTGATTCTAGGCCATGCTTCCATGTTTGGAATTTTTTCTCTAGTTCAGTCATAGATTCAGCTATGAGAGTTAGATCATCTGCGTATAGGAGTTTCCGTGGGCAGCCGGTCTTAAGCTCCTCGGTTATAGCCTCAAGGGCAATAATAAATAGGAGGGAGCTAAGAACAGCCTTGATGAACACCAACTTTTACACTAAATTCTTCACTATATTCATTGTTAATTCTAACCTTACTGACTGTTTCTTTATACATGGCTTGTATAGTTCTCACAACCCATTCCTCTACACCTCATTTTCTAAGAGCCCACCAGATAATGGAGCGGGGGACTCTGTCAAAGGCTTTCTCCAGGTCTACAAAAGCTAAGTAGAGGGGTTTACTTTTAGCTAGGTACTTCTCCTGTGGATGTCGTACAAGGAAAAGAACATCTGTGGTACTTTTACCTGACACAAACCCGAACTGCATTTCACCTAGATCAATTTGCTCTCTGATTAGTTGCGCTATAACTCTTTCTGTGACCTTCATGACCTGGTCAACTAACTTAATGCCTCTATAGTTTCCCCTATCTAGAGCATCCCCTTTACCCTTGCAACAGTTAATGATGATGCTGCTATGGCAGTCTTTTGGTATGACCCCATTCTGTATTACTTGGTTTACTATCTGGGTGTCCCACCATTCCAGATGCTTTCAACATCTCAGCAACTATCTCAGAAGGCCCAGCTGCCTTGCCTGTCTTCATATCTTTGATTGTCTTTCTTATTATACTACCTTTGACTTGCATCGCTGGTCCTTCTATTAGATCGATTTGGGGTAGACTATCTTTTTCCCATTTATTCTCCTCATTTAGTAGTCTCTCGTAGTAACACTTCCAAGCTACTTTCTTATCAGTAAACTCTAATATATTTACACTCTACTATCCCAAGTATCGGGTACTCTGATGAATAATGTCTTACTAGTTTAAAATTTGTAAAATCCTAAAAAAACTCATAGCGAAAGGTCTTCTAAATGTTTTTAATTAAACATACAGTATATTGCCAAATCATCACCACCACCTAGATTACTACTGCCAACTTTCCCTGTACATCTACTGCATACGTAGTTTTCCCTACCTGTTAGTTTGCCAGCTATCCCACTACATCTCTTGTGTACCCAAGATCAGCATTGTGTGCATTTTATAGAATTTATGCCAGTTCCTTTTCTACATATCGAACATGGCCATTTCCCTGATGGAATCAGAGTATTGTCCTCTCTTCTACTTATCAACACTTTTGTTTTAGCTATGTTCCCTCTCAGGCCTCTTGATTCCAACTGCTGTTTCCATTGCCAGAATTTATTCTCTAGCTCCTCTACTGATTCTGCTATAAGAACAAGATCATCAACATAGAGAAGTTCCCATCGGCATCCAGTCTTAAACTCTTCTGTTATGACTTGGAGGACTATAATGAACAAGAGTGGGCTGAGGACCAAACCCTGATGTACACCAACTTGTATCTGGGATTCCTCACTAAACTCCATTTATATTTTCACTTTACTGACATCACCCCTGTACATAGCTTGCACTGTCCTCACAAGCCATTCCTCTACACCTTGTTTCCTTAGGGATCACCAGATGACAGATCGGGGTACCCTATCAAAGGCCTTATGTCAACAAAAGCTAAGTATAGTAGCTTATTCTTCTCTAAGAACTTCTCTTGTAGTTGCCTCACTAAGAAGAGGGTATCTATTGTACTCTTACGAGGCACAAAACCAAACTGCATCTCATCTAATTTGACCCTTTCTCTAGTCAGTTGCGCTAATATTCTCTCTGCCACTTTCATAACCTGATCCATTAGCTTTATGCCCCTATAATTGCTCCTCTCTAGAGCATCCCCATTACCTTTGTAGCAATTTATGAGAATACTGCTGCACCAGTCTTTGGGTATGACACCACTATATATAGCTTGATTAATGAGGCGTGCAACTAGTTTAGTGCCTACTTCTCCTGATGCCTTCAGCATCTCAGCAACTATCCCCGACGGTCCAGCAGCCTTACCATTCTTCATTTCCTTAATTGCCTCTTGTACCCTATATTCATCAATCTCAATAGCTGGTCCCTCTGCCGAGTCTACTGGGAGTAATTTCTCTCTGTCCCATTCCTCAGTCTCTCATAATGACATTTCCAGGCCTCCTTTTTTTGATCATTCGTGACACTAAGTACACCGGCATCATTCCGGACACCCTTATCTCCAACAACATCACATTTGCACAGACACACTGCATTGCAATGAGGAACACTGCATGTCTCTGATCTTCCCGTCGCAGAACATTGGCAAACCTCCTACCCTCAGCCTCCCTGCGTGCTAAGTACACCTGACGTCTAGCTTCTCTCTTAGTGGCTGTGTATCCTTCTCTATTCCCACCATTTTCCAAGCTTTCCATGCCAGTCTTTTGCCTCTAATGGTCCTATCTACCGTGCTGTTCCACCACCAGGTCACTCTCTGTCTGGTTGAAGCTCTGCCCCAACCACAAGTTTCTTCAGTAGCCTGCAGTAAGTTGTCACGCAAGAAATTCCAGTTATCATCTATGTCATACAACTCTAAATCATCATCTTTTTCGTCGTAGACATCTTGAAGGGCTTTCCTAAATTTATATTTTAATGAAAGGTCTTTTAGCTTCCAGACTTTTCTTTTCCACACTTTCCTGTATGTCTCATTCTTTCTCTTGTCTACTGAGATGTCACTAACGACTAACCTATGCTGTGGGGTACATTCTTCCCCAGGGTATGTCTTAGTATTTGACACCATCTGTCTATCTCGCTATCTAACTAGCAGGAAATCAATCTGGCTTATGTGCTCGCCTGATTTGTAGGTTATTAGGTGGTTGGTCGGCTTCTGGAAGTTAGTGTTGCAAATGGTTAGTACATCACAAAATTCAAGAAGCCTCACTCCTTTATTTCTTGAGCTGTAACTGTGCCCACCATGTACCCCAGTGTATCCATCCTGGAGCTGTCCAACATGTCCATTGAAGTCCCCTGCTAGCATAACGATGTCTCTGTCCTCTGTCATTGAGGCTGTTTGTAAAAGTTGCTCGTAAAAGCAGTCTTTCTCTTCTTTACCTAGGCCTGCCTGGGGAACATAGGCAGAGATGATTGTCAGTAGTTTCTTGCCTACAACTAACCTAAGCTTAATTATTCTATTACTAACTCTAACTACCTCTATTGTCTTATTGATCCATCTTTCAGCCAGTAATATGCCCACCCCACCTAACCCATCATCATTACCCACCCCAAAAAGCTTATAACTATGATGTTTGCCTGCGAATAGTCTTGCAGAGGCACCTCTCCATCTCACCTCTTACACACAGCAAATTTTACAAGTATTAGACCCCGGGAGTATCAACATGTAATTTTTATTTTCATTTGGATTAAAACAATATAACATTTTATCTAAAATATTTCTAGAGTCAACTATAGTAAACCACCACCACCACATTTTGTATATGAGTGTGTATGTGAGTTGGTGTGTGTGTTTGCGAGTTTGTTACGTACGCTAGGCATCAGAGAATTAAACACACACACACACATCTACACATACATATAGCCTTAGTAAGTTGCATACACATTATCTTCACACAGAGAATTAAACACATACTGTCTGAGTATATGTATATGAGAGTGTATGTGTGTGAGTGTGTAGCAACAATTTATTTATTCATTTGGACACAAACAAAAAAACGACACAATGAATATTGTTTACCCTAAGGTGCTTCAAGATTGACAGATTTTCATTTCTTAATTCTATTACCATTACAATTTTGATATTTTTTTAATATAAAATATAGATATTTTGAAACAATTATGAGAAAAAAAAACATACCTTCATATTTATTGTTTACTAATCTGAATAAGAACACAGCAGTAACCCGGGCAACTCCGGGTAATTCAGCTAGTATATATATAATATAGAGAAGAGAATACACGAAAGAGTGTGTTATCAATTACATTCTCTTTGAGTCTGTACAGGTATGGTATAGTTATAAAAGTGAGTTATGCATTTTAATTTATCTCTTTAATCATAATATATTTTCCTTACCTTTCATAGTTTTTATGTTTTTCATTCCAGTGACCTTATACCCACTGTAATTGATAACACACTCTTTCGTGCATTCTTCTCTCTATATTGTATTTTGATGAGCCCAGTAATTTTCCCTTGAGCTCATTAAGTTACAGGGTTAAATGTGAGTCCTTAACTCTGTTGTTTCATTTGATATATATATATAATCCTCATCATCACCGTTTTCTGTCCATTCTTCCATGCTAGCATGGGTTAGACGGGTCGTCCTGTTGTTAGCAATGCCAGGTCGGGTGACCTGGTCTTGCTCATACGGGAAATCATACTTATATATATTTCTCATTTGCTATTGGAACGGTAGAAGCATAACTGTAGAGCAGGGAATACTTATAATAATATCCACACTATACCTTTCTTAAGTAGTGAGTACTAAGTTGAATAATGCTGATATATATATTTATATAATACACACACATACATATTTACACACGCACATACACTCATATATTTATCTTTGAGAATTTGGGTTCCTCTCTCAGTGTGAATGAGGGTAACCGAATTTATGTGTGTGCGTGTGTAAGGTGTAATAATATTTTTCTAAATATAACAGAAAAACAAAACAAAAAATAAACTAATGAAAGCCACAACAAAAATAGACTAAAGTAATGTGTATGTGAATTCGTGTGTATGTCTGTATATGTGTGTGTGTATGTATGTAAATGTGTGAGCATGTGTATATATATGTGTGTGTGTATGTGTTTGTATATATCATCATGGCTACATATATAAATATATATATATATATGTGTGTGTGCATGTGTGTACGTGTGTGGTGTTTGTATATATCATCATGTCTATAACTATATATATATATATATATATATGTGTGTGTATGTTTGTATATATCATCATCGTCATTAAACAACCAGTTTGCCTGTTACTATATGTGCATATGCATGTATATGTATGTATGTATGTATGTGTGTGTGTATTTTTTTCTGGTAAAAATATTTTCCCAGAAAAAAGAAAAAGAAAAGAAATGGAACAAAATAGTAAAAAAAAAAGCAAGCCCACCAAAAATAACAAATACTGTTAACTAACTTACAGAAGCTAGTAACCAACTGGCCTGTAGGTTAGACTAAATACCATCATTGGTGGAAATTTGGCAGAAGTGTTAGAACATCAAATATAATATCTTGTGATCTCTGCTCTGGCTCCTAGTGTTCCGAGTTCAAATCCCACCAAGGTCAACTCACCCATTCATTCTATTGAGATTTATAAATACAGTAGCAATGTATGACTGTCGGTTGGCAGAATTATTAGAGGATCAGACAGTATGCTGTAAAGTATTTATTCTGAACCTTTGTGTTCTGAGTTCAAATTCTATGATAGTCTACTTAATATGTTTGCTTGGAGCGACTTTAACAGAATTCACTTTGTTGTAAGCTTTCAGGCTAGGTTTTCAATTTAAGGACATCTTCCTCCCTTCCTCCCGTAAGTCCTGGAGGTCCCTGAAAAGGGGCCATGAGCACTGCACTTCTAATTTTGGATAATTAGTTGAAACAAAAAGGAAAACATAACATCTAAGGGGCTTAGTAACTGAATGGCTTACAGGTTAAACTAAATACCATCATTATAAGATTTTAGGAACCAAAGAAAAAATAATTTTAAAAAAAAAATCGAAGTAGAATTCTATACTGTAAAGAAGTAAGAGAAAAGTGTCCAATGTTTTGGGCAGTAGTTTCTTTATCAAGGAAAAGCAGCAGAAGTTCTATGGAAACAATCTTACAAATACAGGCTCTGTTGCCTGCAATACAGAAGTTAAATACTGGGACCTGACCGACTACTTCCTTTTTGTACCGGTCCCCATCGAGACCTTTGCATCCTTGGTCTCCACCCTGCTGATTTCTTCCGTAAAGTCAGAAAGACAGCGGCCCACTTGAGAAGGGAGCCCCATGAGGTGGGGTGGGGTGGCTGTTGCAGCAGGTGTCTCTGGCCATCTCCACGGTAACGCGTTTGCCATTTTGTCCATGGGCACTACTCAGACTAGAATGTAGTGTCTGTTCTTCCCCCTCTCCCTTTCTTACCTTGCTTTATCTTTCTTTCTTTTTTCCTTTTAATTTTTTTCTACTTCCTTTTCTGCTCTTTTTAATAGTGTGTTTTATTTTTATTACATACTTCTTTTTCTTCTTGCTCTTTCTAGATGAAACTAGGGCCATGCAAGGTCAGTGAATCCAGAGGCATCATGGTGTGTAGAGCCGATATATTAGATACTGCTCAATTATTTTTATATGATATCATTAGATTTTTATGACATTGTGAGATTTTGTATATTGAATAAATAAATACCTTATTTTAAATTAGTGTTATAATGTTGACAAATTTTGAGGAATAAATCTTATGTTGCTCAACGTTACAGAGTTATCATGTAAGCTACATTGAGATGTACTTATAATGATTTAGCAGGTCTGTCAGTTCAAATGTTAATAGTATCTTTACTAGTGGATAGTTAGATGTGAACATTTGCAGCATTAGAATAATTGTTTCTACTTTTGGCACAAGGCCAGTAATTATCACAGTGTATTACTGGTACTTTATTTTATCGACTCCGTAAGGATGAAAAGGCAAAGTTAACCTCGGCGGAACTTGAACCCAGATCATAAAGGGCCGTAAGTCTATACTGCAAAGCATGGCGTCCGACCTTCTACCAATACTGCCAATGTTATGCAGTTATAGTGCCTTTTTGTACTTTACAAGGA
>OZ024741.1:288204742-288274742 GCA_964016885.1 Eledone cirrhosa
CATTTCTAAGACAACAGTACTAAATAACAGATTTAGATTGATTTGTTAGAGAATCTAATTTTACAATGTATCATAATAATCATTACCATCATCTTTATAGCTATGATGAAACCAACAATACCGCGGTGGATTGGCAGTATCGGTAGAGCGTCGGACACCATGCTTTCCAGCATAGTTACGTCCCTTTACGATCTGAGTTCAAATCCCGCCGAGGTTGACTTTGCCTTTCATCCTTACGGGGTCGATAAAACAAAGTACCAGTAATGCACTGGGTAATTGCTGGCCTTGTGCCTAAATTAGAAACAATTATTGCTTTTATAACCATACCACCACCACTACTACTGCCACCAACACTAATACTACCACCACAGCCATCAACACTACTACTACCACCACCACTACTGCCACCAACACTACTACTACCACTACCACCACCACCACCACCACTACTACCATCACCACCACTACTACTACCACCAACACCACTACTACAACCACCACCACTGCCAACACTACTACTACAACGACCACTACTACTACCACCACTACTGCCACCAACACTACTACCACCACCACCACCACCACCACTACCATCACCACCACTACTACTACTACCACCACCACCACTACAACCACCACCACTGCCAACACTACTACTACTACAACGACCACTACTACCACCAACACTACTACAAGCACCACTACTACTACTACAATGACCACTACTACTACTACTGCCACCAACACTACTACAAGCACCACTACTACTACTACAACGACCACTACTACTACTGCCACCAACACTACTACAAGCACCACTACTACTACTACAACCAGCACCACCGCCACCAACACTACTACTACAACCACCACCACTGCCACCAACACTACTACCACTCCCACTGCCACCAACACCACCACTACTACTACAACCACCACCACTAACACTACTACAACCACCACTACTACCACCATCACCACAGGCACCACTACTACTACAACAACCACCACTACTACTACTACCACCACCACTACTACTACTACTACCACCACTACTGCCACTAACACTACTACAACAACCACCACTGCCACCAACACTACTACTGCTACCACCACTGCCACCACTACTACTACAACCACCACCACCACCATTGCCACCAACACTACTACAGCCACCACCACCACCATTGCCACCAACACTACTACTACCACCACCACTACTACTGCTACCACCACCACTGCCACCACCACTACTACTGCTACCACCACTGCCACCAACACTACTACCACAACCACCACCACTGCCACCAACATTACTACTACCACCACCACTGCCACCAACACTACTACTACCACCACCATTGCCACCAACACTACAACAACCACCACTGCCACCAACACGACTACTGCTACCACCACTGCCACCACTACTACTACAACCACCACTGCCACCAACACTACTACAACCACCACCACCACCATTGCCACCAACACTACTACTACCACCACCACCACTACTACTGCTACCACCACCACTGCCACCAACACTACTACCACAACCACCACCACTGCCACCGACACTACTACTACCACCACCATTGCCACCAACACTACAACAACCACCACTGCCACCAACACTACTACTGCTACCACCACTGCCACCAACACTACTACAACCACCAACACTACTACTACCACCACCAACACTACTATCACCACCACTGCCACCAACACCAACACACAACACTACTACTACCACCTACACTACTACTGCTACCACCACCACTGCCACCAACACTACTACTACTACCACCACCACCACTGCCACCAACACTACTACTGCTACCACCACCACTGCCACCAACACTACCACTACTACCACCACCACCAACACTACCACCAACACTGCCACACAAAGAAATATGATAATATATTATTTGAGCCATAGCAAAATAGTTTTCATAATGAGAAGATGATTACAAGACAATCATCACCATCATCATCTTCATCTTTCAACATCCATTTTCCCAGCAAGCAAGGTCAGACAGGCCACCACAGATCAAGGCAGTACTTAAGTGGCGCTACTGACCTCTAAGATGGGACAGGGGCCTGCATCTTACTTACATTCTTGCACTTTATCAAATGCTTAGACAGACCAGGGGCTCACATTTCATTTACAAAAGGTTCACATGCTCTACTGGGTACTGCAACTTCTGTGGTAACAGCACTGGAGAGGTTGTCAAGTCTTTGTCGCACCTGACTCTTACTCATTGCTTGGCAGGGTTTCAGCAGCTGAATGCTTTTCCTATCACAAATCATTCTGCAGAGTGTATTGGGAGCATATATTGTGTAGATTACCAACACTAAGGAGGTTGTGATGTGTTTGACTTAGCTGAAGGGTCAGCCAGGCCATTTGTTTGGCAAGTTTTCTATGGCTGGGTGTTCTTCCTACTACCACCCACTTTACACAGTGAACTTATCCTTCTCCTTATCATCATTTAATGTCTGGTTTCCCTTCACAGATCAAGTCAGTACTTAAGCAGAGCTACTGACTTCTTAAATGGACTGAAGACCTATATGTATATCACTAACATATGGTATGAGTGCATTTTATCCTGACATCAGCATTAACGAGGTTCTTATGTCTTTGACACAATTGAAGGATCTGCCCAACCCCTTTTTTGTGAGGAGGGGAAGAGAGTAGGAAGATAAGTATGATGTTCTGGATGTATCGCTAGTGTGGTGGGATTTGACAGGGTGTTTCGTAAAAAGGAAGGGGTGAAGTGTCACAGGTGTATCAGGAATTTTAGAGTGGGAATGTACTGATGGTGAGAATAGCTAAGAGGCAATAGTGGTTGAGGTGATCAATAGCATAGGGGGTGAGGAGGACTTAGTGGTATGTTGGGACTTGAAGTGTAATAATGGAGGGGGCATAGATGGGGTGCACTGGGTTGGAGAGAATAGCTACTAAGATGTGATAATGAGGACTTTAGAGGTGGGGTATAGAGATGGTGAGGATAGCTAAGGACTAATAGTGGAGGAGATATGGATGGGGGTGTACAGTAATAAGGAGGATAGCTACTTGGTAGTGCTAGGGGTGGGGTTATCTAATAAGGAGTGCTAGTGGATGAGGTGTGGGAGTACAGATTTTGAGTCAGTTCACATTTTATGCTGGAATGTACTGCAAATGAGAAATTCCACCATGACCAACCATTAAAATATATTTACATACCTTAGAGCCTTAGAGCACACCACAGGCTAGATGAAAAATGTGTCTTTTTTTAACTCCTTGGAAAAACTTTCAAGTCAGTTGACCCTAGAAAATAAAGAAAAACAATATCATCTTCATTTTCACAGTTTTCATGTCTGCTTTTCCATAAGGGCATGGTTTAGATCAAAGCTTCTCAACGGGGGCGTTTCAGAACTCCAGTGGGGCGTTTGGGAGCAAGGTCGCGTTAGGGAGGCGTTTGGAGCTGGGGGAGGGGGGTTAGGGGGCACTGGAAGGCTCTTTATTTTGGTAAGTTTTATAAGCCATATTTGTATGTCTTTGAGACAGCCAGTATGAATGCATTTGAATGAGCTTGCATAACTATAGTCTGACCGCAGCTGTGAGCAGGTGTGCAGGCATGTCCGGTAATTGAGACGTTAACCGGTAATTTAGATCCTAAAAATGAAAAACCCACAGTCAACTGGGTCAAAGACACTTTGGGCGTAGCCAGTTAGAATCTTATCTTTCCTTCACCGATAACAATGTATTTCATGTCTGAAATTATTGACTCAACCGTAACGAGTTAACACTATGTAGATCTATTTTATTCCCTATTGTATAATTAATATTACAAATAAAAAAAAAGAAAAGAAAAAACAGAAGCGAGTAGCACACACATCTAAGACCACATACAACACATAGTCAGATAATACACACATCTTTGGAATATTGTTAATCAATTTTTTAGTAATCTACTGATATAAAAATCAGTAGTATATTGAAAAATGGAAAAATAGGGGGGGGGGGGGGGGCGTTTCGTGATTTCGAGGGACAAAAGGGGGCATTTGGCCTAAATGGGTTGAGAACCTGTGGTTTAGATGAAACCTTTTTGAAAGAGTGTTTTATAGTCAGATGCCCTTCTTGACACCAACATTATTAATGGACCAATGCCATCAATAATAACAGCAATAGCATTGAATGTATTTAATTTTTGGAATCCAAGATTAGTATGCCAAATATATCAGGATTACTGGATATATAATCAATTATACAAGCCAGGAAATTTGAGTTTCGATAAATGTATGGTTTACATAAGAGAAACCCTATAGTTCATATTGATTACTGACAAGTGGAAGTGATTAAAGATAATGTTTTAATCATTTATTTCATCATCATCATCATCATTGTTTTTACATCTGTTTTTCCATGCTTGCATGGATGGGTCCTTTTCAGCACAGCATCTCTCTACTTGCCATGTTCCTTTTTCATCTCTTCTGTGAGTCTCAGCGATTTGAGGTCAGCTCTCCCCACCTCTGCCCAGGTTTTTCTTGGTCTACTTCTGCTGTAGCTTCCTTCCACTATTCAGTATGTTTGTACAAATGACAAACAGGATTAAATGTATGAGTAACTCTGGAGTAATAACTATTTACAAGGACAAGGGTAAGGTTAGAACCTAGGACTTTGTAACTGGAAAGCAAACACTAGTTTTCAAATAACAATAAAGTAAATATCAATTGTAGAAATCTAAGAGGGTGACTCAAGTATAAAGAAACAATGACAGTCTAGGATAATAGTATAATTAGCTGCTACCTTCTTGCAATTTGGTCTACAGCATTTAGATCTTGCCAAATTCCACCGAAAAACTATTATATCTCTGAGATTTAATGTTTATAGACAGTAACTGAAACGGTAGAATGTTGGGTCAAAATGACATTCAATATTTCTCTTTTTCTTCTCTCTACTTTGTGAGGCTTATCGGAGGTCGAAAAAATTCTAAATCTGTCTTGAGCTCGGGATCTCATCAGGCCAGTGTTTATACCAGTTTCCATGGCGTTAAGCAACTGAGAGAACAAGACTCTTCTCTGGACAAGCCACTAGTCTATTGCAGGTTTAAATCCCCAGCTATTGCTTGTACTCACTTTCAGCTAAGTATACAGGAGCAATGTGAAATGAAGTGTTTTGCTCAAGAACATAACAAACAACCTAGTTCAGGAATCGAACTCATGACATTATGATCGTAAGTCCAACACACTTATAACAAGGCCATGCACCTTCACTATTAGAAATATCATATTTTAACTTGCATACCTCAGGGTGTGATAGAATAAGTACCTGCCATGTAACAGATGTTATTCAATAGAAATAAGCCATTCTTGTACAGATCCGAAACTTTGTAATTAACGATAAATCAATTTTGTGTATAGAGTTGCTATTGCTCTCTTATCACAGACCCCACCCATGTAACGCATTTATGGTTGGGGTACTTACGACAGGAATCCATATTTGATAACATTGGATATATATATGTGTGTGTATATTATATATATATATATATATATCATCATCATCATCATCGTTTAACGTCCATCTTCCATGCTAGCATGGGTAGAACTTGTTGACCCTTAGGGAGAGAATCGGGTCAGAGGACCATGTTTAATTCATCCGGGGCAAATTTTGGCTTCATTTCTACAGCTGGATGCTCTTCCTAACATCAACCACATTTACAGAGTGTGTTGGGTGCATTTTTGTTGTGTTACCTACACAACCACTTTACAGTGTGGACTGGGTGCTTTTGTTTTGGAACTTGGGAGGGAGGGAGGGAGGTTGGGGAAATTGTGGATGTAGGTAATAGGGAAGGGATGGTTACTGCAAAGGCAGGTATATGGGAGGCAGGGGGCAGAGGGAGAAGGTAGAGGAAGGTGTTGCCCATTAGATATATGCTTCAGCTCAAGCATATAGGAGGGTGAGTCTTCTATAGTACTGCATAGCGCCAGAGGTTGTAGTACTGTGTCATTGTGCAAGATATTATATATATATCATTTCATTTTACGTCCGCTTTTCCCTGCTTGCAAGGGTGGGACGGGAACTGATACTGGCTTGATTTCTACAGCTGGATGCCCTTCCTAACACCAACAGTGAGTGCTGGGTGCTTTTTTGCCGTGGCACCTACACGACCACTTTGCAGTGGAATGATAAGGACCTCAGTCCCTAGCATCTCATTTCTACAGCTGAGTAAACTGGAGCAATGTGAAATAAAGTGTCTTGCACAAGGAAACAACACATCACCCGGTCTGAGAATTGAACTCACAACCTTTCGATTGCAAGGCCAATGCTCTAACCACTAAGCCATGTGCCTCCATATATATATATATATATATATATATTCGGTACTGACTTGGTTTATGTAGATTCCTGGGTAGCAGTGAAAGCAGACAGTAAAATGGATATATATATATATATATCATCATGTCCCTTAGCCCTTTTCATGGTTGTTGGGACATTTCAATGTTGAATGCTGCCCCAACTACCTCCAACTTTGGTGGTCATGGATGAGTGCTTTGATAGTGGCAAAGTTCTTTCTTGTCCACTGCTTCTTGCCTGCCCCACCTTCTCTTTCTTGTTCTGTTTTTGTATATATATATATATATATATATATATATACACACACACATACATATATATATACACACACACATACATACATATATATATATATATACATGTGTAGGTGTCACAACAAAAAAACACACAGTCCACGCTGTAATGTGGCCGTGTAGGTAACACAGTAAAAAGTTCCCAGTTCCACACTGTAAATGTGGTTGGTGTTAGGAAGGGCATCCAGCCGTAGAAAACCTGCCAGATAGTCCTATATGAGCGAGACACGGTCACCTGACCAATCTTGCCTCAAGTGAGACAACTGCTGTCTAATCCATGCTAGCGTGGAAGATGGACGTTAAATGATGATGATGATATAAACACATACATATATCGAAAATTTCTCTCATATCCCTACTCAACAACAAATACAACAAACCCAAACCAACCAAAGCCCACCACACAAAATACAATTACTCAACTACAAAAATACAGTGTTTCACAAAATATAATAACATCCACCAAAAGCAAAAGCATCCAATAAGTACTTCATGTTAAAAAAAAAAAAAAAAATCTGAAACATAAGAAATAATTCTAATCCAAAACTAAATAAGTATTTGGATTAATAGTTGCAATGTTTGATACCCTTCGAATGTCTCCTGATGACATAGATAAACTAATGGATTGAAAATATGTTTAACGCTTTAGCATTTACATTACTCTATATATACTATTGTATTTTCATAGGAAAGGCTTTACCTCAAATAATTATCTCACATAATATCGAATGTCAGATTTTGATATTATTATTTTGAGGACAATACTTTAACATCAGTATGAACGGCCAGTTACAGCCGGTTTGAACAGAAAGAGGTGAGAGAATTCTGGCCAGTAACGGCCAGTTTAAATACTAAATGGATAAAAGGCACTTGGAAAACTAAAACACTTATAACTTATAATTATGTATGTATGGTCCTGTAACTCCCGAGGGAGTCATCGGGGTGCTGCATTGACATACAGCACTTCTTGGGCATTTTAAAACTTAGCAGAGACCAACTCCTCTCCAGGTCTGAATACAGCAGATTTCTTCTAGAGAAGGATAGAGTCAGAGAATGGAAGGGATAATGACATATAGAGGAAGATTCGACCCCAGTACTAGACTGGTACTTTTTTTATTGACCTTGAATGAATGAAAGGCAAAGTTGACCTCAGTGAGATTTGAACACACAGAGCAGTGAGCTGAAATGAATACCGCAAAGCATTCTATCCGACCATCTAACGACTCTGCCAATTCGCTGCCTTTGTTTACTATTATAGAGAACCTAAAGAAGGCTTCAGCCTTCTTTAGGTTCTCTATAATTGGGCTTGAATCAAGGAAAGACATTTGAGTCAAGAATGCAATTAATCTCACAAGTGCTGCTCCTTACATTAGGCAAATTGGAGGAGGTAAAAAGCTCTGCTACTCTCAGTAAATTTATAGGAAAAGGAAGTATCAGATGACATATTTATTGCAAAGGAAAGGGTTAGAGTAAGTTGAACCAACCCTGGTCTGTAACTGGTACTTAACAGGGAAGGATGGTAACATTGATATTGGGAGGATTCATTGTCTTTTAATTGTTGCTATTTAGCCCCAGGTCAATCCTTATCAAAGAAAGAGTCCTATGATTAAAGACATTCCAGCAGTGACCATTCCAACTAAATGTATCTTTGGGTATATTATCCATTGTGTTCTTCCTTTTTTGAGATTGTAAAATGCAATTGACACTATTTTGATATCCATTTCAGCAGGATTTGAATTCAGAACATAGAGAGTCAGAACAAATACTGCAAAATATTATATCTGATGTTCTAATAACTCTACCAATTCACTGCCATATATATGTGTGTGTGTGTGTGTGTGTGTACATAGCCAACTGACCAGGCATCCCTCATAATGGGACCTCCCAGCTTCCAAAATATTGTTCCGCTGTGAGCAGGATACGGCACGGCCAACTGGCCAGACCCTCCTCATAACAGTGCCAACCAGTTCCACATTGTAAACATGGTTGGTGTTAGGAAGGGCATTTAACTGTAAAAATCCTAGCCAAAATACAGTTCCATTTGAGCAAGGTACATCATGGCCAACTGGCCAGACTTGTATCATAATGTGGATGACCCGTCTAACCCATACAAGCATGGAAAATAGACGTCAAACGATGATGATGATATATATATATATATATGAGTTATTCTATATCAAATCATCCAGTTTCAGAAAAATTTCCCAGGTCACTTCCTCAGATCCCCCTGAAAAAATTCATACTAGCTCCTGTACCTATATGATGGAAAAATATCAAGTATTAGGTCATCTTTGATAGTTTTGAAATTGTAGTCCTTTAAAATATTAATTAATTATACATTTTTTTCAAAACGAGCCTCTCGGACCAATAAGGTAAGCACAACTTTGAAATCTTGTGTTTGTGGCTAACTTTTTCTGTAGAGTTCAAATATCTTATCAAATCAAGTGTATCTTGTATATTTTTCCATCTACGGGCCTCTGAAAATTGCCAAGAATTAAACGTACAACAAATGTATGCCTCTTTTAGGTATTTCTATCTCAATAGGTATACTAGATAAAGCGACCATAATTGTTTTCCTGTTACTTAGCATATAGTAGACCATTTCTGAGCAGTACCCATGTTAGTTACTATTATGGGAGTGTTAGAATAAATTTTTGAAATATCTGCGATTTCAAAAAATGCCCATTTGAAGCCCTTAGTTGACCATGTGGGCATTTAAAGAAAAGCTTTGGTATAATGTACTTTCTTGGCCAGCAGCATCCCGTAACGATGAATGTTGGGTTCCTTTACAACATGTCATGTGTGTAATCAGTACACCAATCGTTCAAGGTAGAAGTGCCTGCACCTACACAATTAGTTCAAGTGACCTGAACAAAATTCTCACTATTCCCACAATTTGTACAGAATTAATAGCTATGATTTTCTGCAAAATCAAGTAATATGATGGCTTCAATATACCAAAGCTTTTCTTTAAATGCATTCAAAGCTGTAGATTGCGCTTTTGCAATAAAGTGGTGCTGTGCAAGCTTATAGAATGATTCACACATGATATCAATGAAATCTGCTGCAGTAGCTTCAAGTGATACAAGCGTTGTTCTATCATTGTGCACCTATTGTTTATATTTAATCATATCACCTTCATGAGACTATCCACCTGACTATTGAGGTACTCTTGTAATGCCTCTTTCCCAGGACACCATTCACAGGCATGCAACATGCTGTTTTATATCCATGTTTTATGAATAAGTTGATCCTGTACAAAGCACTGACAACTGAATTTATAAAAATGCACAACTCTGAAAAGAAGTTCAGCAACAAAACCAAATTTCTGTCACATCATCTTCAGAAGTATAAGAATGCATAGTAAAAATTTGAAAACGATAGTGAACTGCCCACATGGTCAACTAAGGGCTTCAAATGGGCATTTTTTGAAATCGCATATATTTCAAAAACTTATTCTAACACTCCCATAATAGTAACTAACATAGTTACTGCTCAGAAATGGTCTACTATATGCTAAGTAACAGGAAAACAATTATGGTCGCTTTATCTAGTATACCTATTGAGATAGAAATACCTAAAAGAGGCATACATTTGCTGTACGTTTAATTCTTGGCAATTTTCGGAGCCCGTAGATGGAAAAATATACAAGATACACTTGATTTGATAAGATATTTGAACTCTACAGAAAAAGTTAGCCACAAACGCAAGATTTCAAAGTTGTGCTTACCTCCTTTGGTCCGAGAGGTTCATTCGGAAAAAAATGTATAATTAATTAATATTTTAAAGGCCTACAATTCAAAGATATTGACCTAATACTTGATATTTTTCCATCATATAGGTATAGGAGCTAGTATCATTTTTTTCAGGGGGATCTGAGAGGGGTGACCTGGTACCCTTTGGGTGATTTGAGATGGAATGACCCATACATATATGTAAGTCCTGGGTTCAATCGAGGGTAACCACAGTAAGTAAGGTACTCAATACATTAGTAGAGTGTAAATATCAAATTTTATATAGAGAAATGGCTTCTACAGGACTAGAACTGTTTCATTCAAAAGAAATCATCAGGAGAAACAGTTCTAGTCCTGTAGAAGCCATTTCTATATATAAATAAATATATATATATATATAGACACTTTATTTCACATTGCTCCAGTTTACTCAGCTGGGGTCCATATCATTCCACTGCAAAGTGGTCGTGGAGGTGCCACGGCAAAAAAGCACCCAGCACTCACTGTAAATGAGGTTGGTGTTAGGAAGGGCATCCAGCTGTAGAAATCAAGCCAGAATCAGTTCCCTTCCCACCCTTGCAAGCAGGGAAAAAGCAGACGTAAAATGAAATGATGATGATGATGATATATATATATACACACACATATAAATAAATAAAATGTCATATTAAGTTTGGACATTTTGTTGTAAGTTGACATAAACAATTGAAATGTGAGGAATTGGTCACAGTAACAACATATGTATTATCTAATGGAAGAGTGGATTATTATATCATAGCAGTGTCTCTCTTTACCCTCCCCCTCTCAAAACAATAAACAGGCAAATTTGCCAATATTGGAAACAAAGCATGGACTGTTTAACAACACACACACTTCTATTGATGAGGTGACAAAGAATAATCTATCAACTATCATGGTTGTTGTTCTGTAATGGTAACACTAGTAAACTAATGGTTGAGATTATACCTGGTGTTGTTCTTGTTGCTTGATCCTAGGTGTGACCTGATAAAGCCAACCTATGATTAATCATGCCTCTAATACTTCCCTATCCAATGATTTTTTCCTTTGAGGAAATTTCACTGCTCTTATTAACAGTTCAGGACACCACATGGAGGCTCATGGATATAGTTTGAATCAGTTGATAAAAAATCCTATAGTATTTGATGTAAAACTACAATTAGAGTTAGAAGAAGCAGGAGGGGCTTGACAGAATCATTAGAAAGTCGGATAGAATCATCATCATCATTTTACATCTGTAGTTCTACGCTTGCATGGGTAAGATGGGTCCTTCTCAGTACAGCATCTCCCCACTTGTCATATTCCTTTGTCATCTCCTCTGTGTGCTTTAGCGATTTGAGATCAACTTTCACCACTTTCACCCAGGTCTTCCTCTACTACAGCTTCCTTCCATTGGGGTTACTTGGCACTTCTTCACCCAGCAATCATCCTCAATTCAGATCACATGTCCATACCAATGCAGTTTCCTTTCCTGCACATTACATTTGATTCCTCATATACCCAGTTCATCCATGCTTTGTTGTTCTCACACATTAACATTGCATATCCATCGAAGAATGCTTGCCTCATTTCTCTCCATCCTTTGCATGTCCTCTTCGTTCACTGCCCATGTCTCACTACCATGCATCATGCAACTGACTTTTTATAGTCAACAGAAGTAGCAATTCCCTAAACCTCTTCCATCCTGCCCTTATTCTAGCTACTAAGCTCTCGGAGCACCCCATTCCCATCTTAATTATATCACGGGATCGATAAAATAAAGTACCAGTAATGCACTGGGATAATTGCTGGCCTTGTGCCAAAAGTAGAAACAATTAATTATATCACCTAGGTAGAGGCTATCAACCACTTCCATGGATTCTTCCTGGGATTGGAAAAGGTTTATATTATTTATTATTATTTCAAATCCCGCCGAGGTTAGCTTTGTCTTTCATCCTTACGGGGTCAATAAAATAAAGAAAGTACCAGTAATGCACTGGGTAATTGCTGACTTGTGCCAAAAGTAGAAACAATTATTATTATTATTGATACTCTTAGGGTGGGGGATTGGCAGTATTGGTAGGTCGGACACCATGTTTTGCAGCATAGAGTTACGCCCCTTTATAGTCTGAGTTCAAATCCTGCCGAGGTTCACTTTGCCTTTCATCCTTTCGGGGTCGATAAAATAAAGTACCAGTAATGTACTGGGTAATTGCTGGCCTTGTGCCAAAAGTAGAAACAATTATTATTGACACTCTTACTTTCAATTGACCCTGAACATACATACAATCTACATACAATGTTTTCCATTCCTGTTAGTCTACCTGGTATCACACAACACCTCTTGTGTACCCAAGATTTGCATTGAGTACATCATATAGAGTTGATGTCAGGTCATTTCTCTGATGAGATTGGTGTCCTATCTTCTTTCTTACTTATTAACATTTTGGTTTTTGCTAATTTATTCTCTAGTTCTACAGATTGATTCAGCTATGAAGATCAGATTTTGGTATACAGAAGTTCCCATGGACAACCAGTCTCAAAGTTCTATGTTATGGTGTGAAGGACGAGGATAAACAGAAGTGGGCTAAGAACTGAACCCTGATACACTCCTACCTGTCAAAGACATGACAACCTGCCTAGCTTCGGTGATCTACATGATAAATGCATCCAGTAATGTTGTAAAGTAATTTTTGATAGGAAGGGCATTGAGCCATAGAAAGCTTGCCAAACAAAGGGTTGGGAGGACCCTTCAGCTGTGTCAAAGACATAACAACCCCTCTTGTGCTGGTGCACTTCGTAGAACGTGGGGAACGTATGTGAGATGCAGACCCATGCGGCCTGACTGGGAGGTCAGTAGCCCGCTTCAATACCGATTCGGTCTGTGAAGACCCATCTACCTCAGCAGGATACATATCTATATTCCCATCAACATTATTATTGTTTTACATCCTACCTTGCATTGTTTGTAGAAGTTTCCAAACACACACACTATCTGGTCTTTAGGTTTTTGACCTGCACTAAACTGATTAACACATGCAATATATATTTCTGTTCTTGCAGATTGTGAGAACATTCTCACATAAGATTATGAGAGAAAGAGAGCA
Source organism: Eledone cirrhosa (assembly GCA_964016885.1). Taxonomy (NCBI): domain Eukaryota; kingdom Metazoa; phylum Mollusca; class Cephalopoda; order Octopoda; family Eledonidae; genus Eledone; species Eledone cirrhosa. Next base: position 288,218,223 of record OZ024741.1, read on the forward strand.
AAATAGCTTGAGGGAATGGAATAGAGAGATAAAGAAAGTACATATTGCTCTATAAGAGATCATCTAATGAGCAATCGATAATTAAACGAAGATAACGATCTCGTTAAGAGTAAAGAGACTATTACAGATTAAATAATCTACTTTTATCTGGATTACCATTTGACTGTCAAATAATTCTCTTAAATATGTAGGAGGGTTTTAGGATGCGAAAGCTGATGTTTCAGACACGTGGTCTTTTTTGCTCGCTTTTCCACATATATATATGTGTGTGCATGTGTGTTATGCATATCTGTACTGTGTACCCTATGTATCCTGGTTTTATGTCTAGGTGCAGCATATCCATGAGTCGTAAGAGCCAACTAAAAGAGGTTAGCATCAGGAAGGGCAGCCAGCTGTAAAACACTGATTCAAAATGTCCTGTTCAATATATGCCAGCATAAAAAAGCAGATTTAAAAGCTTATATATATATATATCATCATCATCATTCAACAACTATTCTCCATGCTAGCATGGGTTAGATGGGTTATCTCATTTAAGGCAAGTTAGGCCATGTGACTGTGTCTTGCTCATACAAAACTGCGTATATATATATATATATATATATATATATATATATATATCATCATCATCATTTTACGACCATTCTTCCATGCTAGCATGGGTTAGACAGGTTATCCTGTTGTGGGCAGTGCCTGGTGAGCTGCTGGATGCCCTTCCTAACACCAACCTCATTTACAGTGAGTGCTGGGTGCTTTTTTTCCATGGCGCCTACACAACCACTTTACAGTGTGGGCTGGATGCTTTTTTGCCGTGGCACCTCCACGACCACTTTGCAGTGGGAGGGGATGGGGGGGCATAGTGTCTATATATATAGTTTATATATATATATATACATATATATAAAAGAAGGAATTTGTAGTTTACTTGAAGTATTCTATGTGGTATAAAGAATTCGAAGTTGGAAACCCATGGCAATGCAGGTTTGGACAGAGAAAAATTAAAATGTAAGAAACAGGGTTTGTTTTTTATCTTAATTTATTCATATGCCCTAATATCTCTTCTTTCGAGGAAAATAAAGGAACTATTCCAGTGTCCGATGTGGCTTGCTATACTATGCTGGCTGAAAGTGGTTTTATTATTTATTTTATTTTATTTTTTTATTTTTCTAACCTCTTTTGTGTTAAAATTAAGGTCTGGAGAGGTCAAAGGGGGCACAAAGTCGTTTCTCTTTAAATTCACTTAGACGCATATATATTAATACGCGCTGACATACACATCAATGCATATACACTATTTCTACCAGGTGGATAATGTGGTCGTAAGCAGGCCTATGTGTGCCATATCTTGTGGAGTCCAGTAGCCTTCTATGTCAGGTATTATGTGCTTAGTTCTAGTCTATTATTAATTCGCAGGTGTGTTCTGGCTATGATTAATGCTTCCTTAATTCTGAGATTGCTGAGGTTTCTTTCTTTTGTTTCAACCTTCACTGTTATCTTTTGGTGGTGTTTTTGCATTTCTCTAAGTATTTCTTGAATGAGGAAGCATTAGTGTTAATGTGTTCCTTAATCCTGATGTGTAGGTGTCTGGTAGTGCTACAACACAGACGTATGCTATCAAGCATATGTCATATACAGAGTCCAGTGTGATAAATGTGACAACTTCTATATAGGTAGCACCAGACACCTACACATCAGGATTAAGGAACACATTAACACTAATGCTTCCTCATTCAAGAAACACTTAGAGAAATGCAAAAACACCACCAAAAGATAACAGTGAAGGTTGAAACAAAAGAAAGAAACCTCAGCAATCTCAGAATTAAGGAAGCATTAATCATAGCCAGAACACACCTGCAAATCAATAATAGACTAGAACTAAGCACATAATATCTGACATAGAAGGCTACTGGACTCTACATGATATGGCACACATAGGCCTGCTTACGACCACATTATCCACCTGGGAGAAATTGTGTATATGCATTCATGTGTTTACACAATTCCACCCATGCATGTTTACATATTTGTGTGCTTGCTTACACACACACATGTAAACATACACATGAGTATCAGTGTGTATTAATATATATGCGTCTAAGCAGATTTAAAGGGAAACAACTTTGTGCCCCCTTTGACCTCTCCAGACCTTAATTTTAACACAAAAGAGGTTAAAAAAAAAAAAAATTAAAATAAAATAAATAAATGATAAAACCACTTCCGGCCAGCATGGTATAGCAAGCCACATCGGACACTGGGATAGTTTCTTTATTTTCCTCGGAAGAAGAGATGATAATCTCGAAATATCAGGACATGAATAAATTAAGGTAAAAAAAACAAGGCCTGTTTCTTGCGTTTTAAATGTTTCTCCATCCGAACCTACATTATTGTGGCTTTCCAACTTTGAATTCACGCACGCACGTGTGTGTGTGTGTGCGCGCACACACACACACAGAGTTATATTTTGGAAGGGTCATGCTGCCAATAAAAAAACACGCACTAGTTGAGTTTCACTTCAACTTTATTATTAGCCTGGTAACTTATCCATTTGTCAGTTAGTCTAATAACCAGATGGTTATTTAACTGTCATATTTAATTGTCAAAACTTTTTCATCACACAGAAAAACAAGATAGAGAGTAAATGAAACAAAATTGAAATGAAGAGAAGGCACAGAGATGCAAGAATAGTCCTTGAGAAGGTCACAGAATGTGTGGTGATACAGCTGTGACTATTAACCCTTTAGCATTTAAACCGGCAATATCTGACCAGAATTCTCTTACCTCTTTCTGTTCAAACAGGCTGTAACTGGCCACTCATACTGATGTTAAGGTATTGTTCTCAAAATAAATAATATCAAAATCTCATAGATTCGATATTATGTGAGATAATTATGTGAGGTAAAGCCTTTACTGTGAAAATACAATAGTAAATAAATGCTAAAGGGTTAAGTAACAATCCATTTACTAACGAAGGAGTGGGTTAGTTACTGAAATAATAATAATGTGTATAGTTAGACACAGGTGAGAGGAGGGGAAAGTTAATTATATCTACCCTCAATGAGATTTGAACTCAAAACAAAGTGATGGAACAAATGTCACAAGGTATTTTGTCCAATGCTCTAATGATTTTAGCAACCCACCATCCTTTCCCTGGCTAATAATAAAACAAAAGTGAAACTGAACAGGTGAATGTGTTTTCATTGGCAGTATGACGTACCTTAAGTATAAAAATATCTGTTTCAATACGTAATTTTACATCAAGAATCTTGCAAAACAAATACAAAAACGAAAAATAAACACATCCACATTATATATATATATATATATATATATATATATATATATATATATATATATATAGAGTTCAAGGAAACAACAAACAGAGGTACAAAAGTATTTTATATATATATATATATATATATATATATATATATATATATTTGATGTCTATTTTTCCATGCTTACACACATATATACAATAAATAGAGAAAGAGTTTATAATTTTCCTAAACTATGCTATAAAATTACAGGTGACAAGCTGACAGGGTTATTAGAGCATAGGACAAATTGTCATGCATTATTTGGTGGATTGGCAGTATCGGTAGAGGGTCGGACGCCATGCTTTCCAGCATAGTTATGTCTCTTTACGGTCTGAGTTCAAATCCCGTTGAGGTTAACTTTGCCTTTCATTCTTACGGGGTCGATAAAATAAAGTACCAGTAATGCACTGAGTAATTGCTGGCCTTGTGTTAAATGTAGAAACAATTATTTGTTTTGTCTCTTTCCACTAAGTTCAAATCTCCCTGAGGTCAACTTTCATCATGTTATGGTTGATAAATGCAGAGCAGTGGATTGGCAGAATTGTTACAACTTTGGATAAGATACTTTGTAGCATCTGTTCCGGCCCTCAGTTCTCTGAGTTCAAAATTTTGTTGTGGCTTACGTGAATGGTAAACTTAAACCAACTTCGCTCTTAAGTGCCTTTAGCAGAGTTCATTGTTACAAACATTCAAGTCAGGTCTGCTAATTTGAAGAAACCTTCCACCTTTCCCCTCCATCCCACTAGTCTCATACCAAACAGCAATATTTATATAAATATTCATTTTATTAAGGCTAAATAGTGAGTCTTGTTACCCAGGAGTTTCGCCTGCTTCTCACACAGGGTCTAATGAGTAACAAGACTCCCTATTTAGCCTTATTAAAATGAATATTTAAACTCTACTTCGATATTGAGTACTCTTTTCTCTTGGCTGTCAACTACATATGTGGATGTGTGTGTATAGAGAGAGGGGGAGAGAGAGAGAGAGATCTGTCATTGTCCCAGATCCTTTAGCTCCTAATGGATATGTAGTGGCCCCAATCCCTTTTCAGGTTTGACCACACCTGATTTCTTAAAGAAAGAGAGAGGGAGATTGACCCCAGTACTGGACTGGTAATTTGTTTCCTGAAAGAATGAAAGGCAAAATTTTCCTTGGCAGGAATGATACTGCCAATTCACTTCTTAGAGCCCTGCATAATTCCACTAAATTATATGATAAAATTACAGCAATACAGAGAGAGAGAGACTACAATTTTGCTAAACTAGAAAAATCTACAAATTTTTTGTGGAGTGGGAGTGATGAAAATCTTGATATTGGAATAAAAATCAATAAAACTATTCAGTTGATTGCTTTTCTGGAACAATAGTATTTGTGATGATAATATCTACAGACTCATAGAAATGATGTACTAAAAATACAAAATGATGGTGATGGTGATTTATATCATAGGCACAATGCCAGAAATTAAGAATGGGAAAGTCAATGAAATCAACCCCTTTTATCTGACTGGTACTTTATTTTATTGACCAAGGATGGATGAAAGGTAAAGTTGACTATGGCAGGATTTGAACTCAGAATGTAAAAAGTAGGAACTAATTCTGTAAAGTATGTTCTAACAATTCTGCCAATCCACCAACACCATAATAATAATAACAATAATAATAATTTTTTTGGAGGGTTTCTTTAGAAGTTTGTTGCAGAATGAAGCATGTTAATTGGCCCCAGATCAGTCCCTGATCTCAGAGACTCAATATATCGTGCAGGATTCTGGCAGTGCTAGTGACGGTAGAAATTTGGGCACTGCCAGTGAAGTCGTGGACCCCAAGGCTTTTGATGAGAGATATAAGACATTTAGGGACCATGCCTAGCACCCCAATGACGATTGGCACAACTTCTGTCTCTGTATGGTGCTCAATTCTAACAGCGCCTGCAAGATCTGCACATTTATTGATCTTTTCCATTTCCTTTTCAACCACATGATAATAATAACCTTAACAATGGTTATCATTATAATAAAGAACAGTTGCCATCTTAATAATCATGAGCAACATCTATAATCATTATTATACTATCGTAATCATCTCTAACATCAACATAGCGATCATTATTATTACAATGATCATAACATTGTCATATTGATCATTATTATCAACCTCCTAATCATCATTGTCATCATCAACCTCCTAATCATCATTATCAACATCATCAACCTCATAATCATTAGCAACATCATCACCATGAACATCATAATGATCATTATCATCATTATCAATATCATAACCATCATCATCATCAACATCATAATGATCAATATCAATCATCATCATCAACATCATAATGATCATTATCATCATCATCATAATGATCAGTATCATAATCATCAACATCATAATGATCATTACCACCATCATAATCAACATCAACATCATCATAACTGTTTCTAGCATAGGCACAAAGCCAGAAAACTTGTGAGAGAAGGGTTAATTGATTAAATCAACCCCAGTAATTGACTGGTACTTTATTTCAATGATGCCCCAAAGGATGAAAGACAAAGTTGACCTCAGCAAGATGTGACCTCAGAACAAATAACACAAGGCATTTTGTCCCTCACCACACCATCAACCTTTCATGTACCTTTTCTATGTTAGTATGATACTAGGGTAGAAGTGACATAATTTATATCAGGGTGTCTAGAGTTGATATGACTGATATTGGTGAGGACATGGATTAACCCTTTAGTATTTACATTATATGTACTATTGTATTTTCACAGTAAAGGCTATATCTTACATAATTATTTCACATAATATCGAATCTATGAGATTTTGATATTAATTATTTTGAGAACAATACCTTAACATCGGTATTAGTGGCCAGTTAAAGCCAATTTAAACAGAGATACGTGAGAGAATTCTGGCCGGATATGGTCGGTTTAAATGCTGAAGGGTTAAAACACGATTAGCTGACCATCTGCTAGTATCTCAATAGGAATAGGTTTTAGACATCAGTTAGCAGAAAATAGAAAAAAAGATAAAAAAACATTGGGATTAAAAGGGAGTGAAGGTATATGATTAGTAATTTCTATCATTAGATATTACTGTTATCTGACAACATAGCAGATACAATGGAAGGAAGGTGAAGTAGAGAACCATGTCAAATCTTTAACAGGTTAGATACATATATATGAACCAATAACTTTTGGGAGTCGTAAGAGTGGTGTCATGACATTTCTCAAGCATTTAAAACCTGGCAGAGCACATCCCTCTCAAGGTTTGAACAGGAGAAAGAGAGAGGCAGTGAGAAAGAGATATAGAGGAAGAATCAGCCCTAGTACAGAACTGGTATTATATTTTATCAACCTCAACAGGATGAAAAGCAAAGTTAATCTCGGCGAGATTTGAACTCAGGCGAGAGAGAGCAGACAATTAGAATGATTACTGCAAAGCATTATATCTGACATTTTAATGACTCTGCCATTTCACCACCTCACACATTAGACAATGAAATAGTAAAATAATGAAGAGTTGAAGTGGGACTGCTACCTATGGTACCGAGAGCTATAAATAAATCAGATTCAAATACAAAGTATTAAATATCTGAATAAAAAAACAAAAATCAATACCAAAAATGTGATGTACACTAAACAATATATAGTGTGCAAATTTTGGTGTTCACTGATGACTTTGCTGCACCTATTGTAGTGCACAAATTAGTTGTTTTAATATCTCACAGTAGCTCATTTTAACTTTGGTATCAAGTGTTTGCCAGAAACGGTGACATCACTATAAATTATGTAGTGCCTCACCTAAGGCAGAATTTACAGCTCAGATATTGCAGATCTGCAATATAATATAACATAATGCTAGGTGGGAGCTATGAATACCATGCTACATAAACCTAGATACTAAATGTGAGTACCAAATGCAGAGTGCAAAATGAAAATAACAATTTTCAAAATGCTCAAAAATGAAAATGAAAAAGTACAGTATGCATAATTTCAGAATTGCCAAACTGAAATTGTGTTGACTTCCTCTCAGGATGGGTGGAGTAACTGGATCCTGCCAGTGAATCCATGGTGTCAAAACCTGAAGCTAGTCATGCTCAACAATCATAGATGTCTGACACAGAGATCAATCAATTATGATTCCAACAGGACACAGCATTCCAGGATGTTCAATATGTCATCATCATCATCATCATCATCATCACCATTTAATATCTGTCTTTCCTGCTAGCAAGCATTGGATAGGTCTTCACTGACCAAGTCAGTACTCTAACAGAGTTACTGATCTCTCAGATGGGCTGGAGGCCTACATCATGCTTACATATGTTTCTCACTGGATGCATTTTATTATAGCACCAGCACTAGGGAGGTTATGATGACTTTGAAATAGCTGAAAAGTCCTTTTGGCCCTTTGTTTGGCAAGTTTTCTACCACTCTATACCCTTCCTATTACCAACCACTTTAATATAAATTGCAATACTGAAAGTTCAGAATATTGTCATGGTTGTCACTATGTTACACTTTGATACAAAATATTTTTATTAGTAGGTTGAGAGGAGATGGTATTGCTGACTTGACTGCATCTCCTCCCAGTGTCAGTATCCAAGTATTGTAAGTTCATGGGATGTGTGTGTATTCTTGTTCAATCAGAAGAGCAACATGTGGCAGTGATAGTGAGTGGAGTTGCACAACTAAGATATAATGCAATACATGAGGTAGGTGAAGATGCTAAGAAAGGACACCACAACAACATATATAGAACAGAGGTCCCAATAGGATTGGAGAACACTGGTGACAATATGGAGCAATAAACATCATCATTTAACATCTATTTTTTAAGCTTGCATGCACTAGATGGGTTGTCACATTCTGTGGTTAGACTGGACAGGTGATCATGTTTAAGTCATACATTCCATTTTTGGCATGGTTTCTATGCCTGGATGTCCTTCCTAGTGCTAACCACTTTATAGCTTGCACTGGCAGCATTTTATTATGGCACTAGTACTACCACTTTACTGTGTGCACTGGGTGATATTATCATGACATCAGTCCAACTTTACTGTGTGCACTGGGTGACATTATCATGACATCAGTCCCACTTTACTGTGTGCACTGGGAGCATTTTATTGTGACAACAGCACTATGAACATCCAGGGTGGACTGGGAGCATTTTATCATGGCACCAACACTACCACTTTACAGAGTGTACAGGGAATATTCTATCATGACATCAGATCAATAAACAATTCTTTCCAGACATCTGAAAGATATTACTCTAATAAGTAACAAAAGTGATATACATACAAGAAGCAGAATTTGAACTCCTACATTCACTCAATAGAAAGACTGAGTTGAGTAAACCCACCACCAATGCCATCACCAGAATGAGAATAAAATAAAATAAAATTCTACCAGATAAACACACCCACCCATCCACAATCTAATACACAAACAAACACACATACGCACACACATTTGTGTTGACATTAGCAAAAACGAAAACAAACAAATGAAAACAAAAAGTAAATAAATAAAAAAAATAGCAGCTGCAATGAAAATGTAAACAGTAACATGACAACAGACACTGGACAACAGATACATGGTTGACAACAGACACACACTGGACAACAGACACATGCTTTCACAACACATACGCTGGACAAGAGATATACTTGACAGCATAACAAAGACAAGAAGGAAAGATAATCAGCTGGAGTTCGAGAAATCATTGATAAAGTCACAGCAGTGTGGCAAAAGATTTCTGACAAATTCATTAAAAGCTGAACAACAAAAAGGGAACTAAAACTAGTCTATGTGTGAATGTGTGTGAATGTGTGTGAATGTGTTTAATAGAGCAAATTCCTGCTCCAAAAATGCAATATTGGTTATAGGACACAGTTTCATATAAAGAAATATTGCTATACAGAAACCATCTATATACATACCTATCTAATCTAAATAAATAAATTTATACACACACACACATATACATATACATATATATATATATATATATATATATAAAGAAAAAGAGATGAAATCGAAAATGCAACTGGAGTCTTATTTAAAAAAAAAATATATATATTTATTTGGTTCCTTTACCAGTTTCGCAGTTCTTCTGCTTTTCAAAAGGTGAGTTGAGATGGAGGGTCTGTGGTTTTTCTCACTGTGAGAAAAACCACAGACCCTCCATCTCAACTCACCTTTTGAAAAGCAGAAGAACTGCGAAACCGGTAAAGGAACCAAATAAATATATATATTTTTTTAAAAAATAAGACTCCAGTTGCATTTTCGATTTCATCTCATTTTCTTTATACTTTCACTCGTGTAGGACACCTCGGTTATTTTTCAATTTATAAAAAAAACCTCACTTTCTAATATATATATATATATACATACACACATATCATTATATAAATGTATGTGTATATATATATATACAAATTATACACACCTGAGAGTCAGTTAGATGGTGTAGAGCTCCAGGTGACAAGTGATCAGCAGGAAAAGAAATGACAAAACTCAGAGGGAAGAGGTGAGAGGGAGGAAGAGGAGACAGTAGTAGAACAACAACAGCAAGTAACACCACATAGACAGTAATTTTTTAGTATGAAATTAATTAATTAGTCAACTCCGATTAGTCTGTTACATAACCACATGTGACTAACTAACCTCTATAGTGTAGTTCATTCAGTGCATACAAATTCCAAATGTTATAATGTATTAAAAAAAAAAGTCGGGGATTTCCACAGAGACACAGACACATTTTTAATCTATCAAACTCACCAATATGTATACATATTATATGGATAGAGTATAAGTGTGTGTGTGTTATTTGCACCAACCTGAGAGTGACAAAGTGTAAACAAGAGCAATAATAATAACTGGAAGAAAAAAAATGATTCAACAAGAACGTTACATAATTGCTCAACTTGTCAGAAATTAGCAATAAGATGTCCCTCAAACATAAGAAAAAAAGGACTCACTGAATAATGTAACCCAGGTTACAGTATGCTTGAAAAAGATATGATGATGAGATGGTCATAGTTGGGAATACTTTCGATCATATACCTGTTAGATCAGAGCTGATTAGGGTCATAACAATAAAAACAACAACAAATGAAAGAGAAACAATTTCACTACTGTATTGAGAAATGTTTCATTACCAATACTGTGTTGACAAAATTAGGCCACTAATGAAGAAATGTTGGTTATTGTCTTGTTTAGATGACAAAGATAAAAGAAAGTGAATTTGATTCTTATCCTTGTTCTTGATTACAACAAATACAGTGCGTCTTAGCTACCAGAGGTGCTGGGTGGCTGCCTTAGCCACCAAGCGTACTGGGTCTCCAGGATACTGACTAGGCAGATGTCTCGGGGCTCTGTCAATTTTATTTATTTATTTTTTGCTGTAGTAGGGTAAAAAACTGAAATAACTGAGGGGTCCCAGGGCCCCAACCATGGTTTAACACAGCCCAAAAGGGTTAAGGCTGACTAGGCCAAAGCTAACGGGCCCTATTTATTGTTTGCTTTTGTTTTTTGCTGTAGTTGGGTGAAAGATTGAAATGCCAGAATGGTCCCAAAATAACAGAAAGCTTAGAGGCCTAACCATGGGTTAACATAGCCCAGTCTACAGATACTGGGTGTGTTGGATATCAGAGATACTGGGTCTCCCACTAAAAGCAATAATCAAAGCTATTAAAAACAAGGAATCAAAGAATCTGCCCATGTCCTGACCTTATAATAATCACCTTCACCTACTTAAACACAAATTCCCAGGACATAGGAATGGAATTTGGCCAAAAATAACTGTTTTTCTCCGACTGTAAAACAAAGTAAGAGTAACGAATCAGTTTGACAACAAATCTATCAACAGTTTAGTAATTTCTCCAATATTTGGCGATGAATGCATGAATGCCACAAGTATCTCAGGGGGGATTTATGAAAACATGGTGCTCTGATGTGATAAGAGAAGGCATAACCAAGAAATACTGGAATGAGAAATGATACCATTCAGGATACTCTCTCCTCCTTTAACTAATTAAAACCAAAAGATTCACACTTTATATGCACAGTAAATCAATAACTTACAATATCAAAATATGAGAATACCAAATGTAAAAAAAAACTACAACAATAGTCAATCATTATAAATAATAGCTAAGAGAATCAGTTAAAATACTTTTTTCTATCTCTAAAAGTAAAATTTCTGCGATTCTTTCACCTATTATTTATAGCAAGTGACTGTTATTGCAGATGTTTTCTGTATTCAAATTTCAAATCTCCCAGCACTTCAACAATTCGTACAGTTTGATAACTAACAATATGTTTTTAGAGTAACATGAATGCCAACATTTGGTTTACTTAGTTGCTGTTGTTCTTTAACTCAAATCCAGCCTGGATCCAGCAAACCTATGATTAACCCTTTTGTTACCATATTTCTAATGATATACAATGTCCATGTGTTTCAATTATATTTTAAAATAATCAAGAAATCCGATACTATGGGCATGAGGTTAGAATGTCTCAGGAAAGAATCGCTGGACAGATTTTATGGGCAAAACCAACAGGCAAGAGACCCAGGGGTAGATCCTGAGCAAGATGGTTGGATAACATCCATGAGCTTGGTTGGTCTTGCCTGGTGATCCAGCCGGATCAGTTGGAGATAGTTGCTTCTGACAGGACCCATTGGAAGGAGTGTTTGAGGACTTTGCTCCTACAACCCTCTCAGGAAGAAGAACAACAACAACTTGACTAGATTTAGTAATATAACTAACTTTCCTATTATTTATGGTTTGGCAGTATCGGTAGAGCATCAGACACCATGTTTTGCAGCATAGTTATGGCCCTTTGCGTTCTGAGTTCAAATCTGCCGAGGTTAACTTTGCCTTTCATCCTTACGAGGTCGATAAAATAAAGTACCAGTGATGCACTGGGGTAATCGCTGGCCTTGTGCCAAAAGTAGAAACTCTTATTTAGCTGGTGTTTGAAACCTAACTTAATAAGAGTTCTTAAATAAAATTATGATTGAAGGTCTTGTATTATAGAAATTGTGGTGGTTTCAGGTGGTTGGCTCTCAAAATGGATAAAGACATTCTAGCTATGAATATTGTCTTTTTTTTTCTTTTTCAAATAGTCTGTTTCTTATTGTTTAGAATAGTTAAAGTGCATCTCTGTGTATTATAAGAGTTGACTAACAAGGTTTGGTGTCAGGAGAAGCAACCAGCTATAAAAAAAAAACTGCCTCAAAATATTCCTTCCAGCCCATGCTAATATGGAAAATTGAACATAAAAGCAATGATGATGATGTTGATAATGACTGTATCTAGCATCACATTGTCCAAATATCCTTCCTTCCTGAAAATGGTGTGATCTGAGCTAGAGATCTAAGACTGAGATATACAATCTTGGACTGATGAAGACCTTGCTGTCCCCAGGGTACCGATATCCAACATAACAGCGACGTCACGTGCAAGTCTGCCTTCAGGATCAAGTCTTCCATGGATCAGCACCATTTCAACTGCCCAAGCTCTTCTTTGAAACTAAACAGTGTTGATTGGCTCCATTTGGTGCCTTCCTCATCAGACAGTACCCTTCTTGATAAGGAGTGCACCCACATTGAAATGGCACAGTATCTTGGCCTTCAAGTGTGTGAGCCACACTGTTGTTGTTATAGAACAGAGGCCGACAAGTTCAGTCTGCACCAATTATCTTGCTACCTTAGTGCAGGCTGGTTTCCCTATCATGCTGCTGTGAACGACATCAGAAGGAGCCTCAATGCAGCAATAGCAAGTTCCCTGACAAATTAACTCTCTTCACTTTTGAGGGGGGCAAATCTTTAATTTGGGATGTGACATGCAGCAACTCATTCTCCACCTCCAACGTTGTCACTTCAGCCACAAACCTGGTGTCTCTGGCTATTCTCCGTGGTAACACTTTTTCCATTTTGTCCATGTCGCATGGCTGAAGCACCACTCAGACTGGGGTGTAGTCGTGGACCCTTCCCCTTTCTTTTGTTGCTTGATCCTTCTTTTTCTTATTTTCATTATATTTTTTCTTCTTCCTTTTCTGTTCTCTTTAATAGAGTGTTTTGTTTTCATTAGATATGGCTCTATCATTTTTATATAATTTGGCAAGAAAGCTTGCCAAACAAAGGGTTGGGAGGACCCTTAATTGTATCAAAGATAGAATGAAAGACAACATAAACAAGACAACAGATCCCTGGCTTGCCTGGGAGATCAGCAAAGGTTGGATGGGTCTACATAGACCAAGTCAGTACTTAAGCGGTTCAGTAGCCACCAATTTAGTACTGACTTGGTCTATGTAGACACATCCAACTCTTGCTAGTAGGGAAAGCAGATGTTAAAACGATGATGATGTCAATGGGCTTTCATGACATTGTGTCAAATACCTTTCATATATATTTTGTATATTGAATAAATATCTTTTCAATTTTATGATAAATATAAATAAAATTCCCACTACGTTTTGTTCCAGGGTCCTGGTTATAAACTATCTTTAGATACTGTTTAAATGTCCTGTGAGTTTATCAGAGTAAGAAAAGTTACCAAGTATTAGTTTAACTCTTAATATTCTGTTATGCCCTTCATAGAAAATATCTAAAAATGGACTTTTCCAGTCAAATGTTTATAGTATTTTTACTAGTGAGCATTTGTAGTATTAGAGTAAAGACTTTAATATTTAATGTAATGCTGTCGCATGGTTGAGTTGTTGGCGACTAAAATGGCAACCCCACCAAGTTTACTTAGTGAGGAGGGCGATTTTGGACACCCTGCAGGACAAAAAATAAAACCTGACAAAAGGTGGAAGAACTCATAAGAGTCAACAGCCATCTAAAAAGAAAAAAAAAATTCTGCCACATCAATGGGTGGCAGTAGTTCCAGCTGCATGCATTAAAAGACTGGTATAGTGGTTCTGAGAACAATGTGGCTTTGCAGATGATCAATGCAAATTAACAATGGAAAGGCGCTTCTGCTCGAGTTAGAAGAGAACTATTGACCTTCAGGAGAAGCAGCGACCCCTGATTGTATTCAGCAACCGAAACATATGAAGTACACCAAATACAATGCTCCCAGGGGCAGCCCTGGTTCTTCTTATTTGCGAGTGTAAACTCGGCCAGATTAGATTAGATTTGATAGATAAGTAAAGGGCCCTTAATTTCTGACAGAGTCATAGGGGTCTTGTTGTGGTTGGGCTCTTTAAACATCCCTTCTTCATGTCTGAACACAGCCAATTTCTTCCCTAGTATTGAAATGGTACTTTTTTTATTCACCTTGAAAAGTTGACCTCGATAGAATTTGAACTCAGAGATCACAGAAGACTGGGACAAATACTGCAAAGCATTGTCTTTTTTGTTCTAATGATACAGATAATTCACCACCCTCACAGTCCAATAGGAACAGTTATTTCTGGCCAAATTCCATTGCTGTGTCCTGAAAATATCAGTCCTACCTTCCTGTGAAAATAAGGCAATGGAATGAAAACAATATATGTTGGGAAGGACAGTAAGCCATGAGATTGACAGATATGAATCTACTGTGATATGAATGGAATATATAAACAGCAATGGTGGAATGTACTTGTTATAACATTCGTGAAATGTAAACAATAGTGAGTGGATATTGTTCTCATGGACATAGAATGAAAAATGTTGATGGTCAGAGGTGAAGCAAATATAAATGGCGCTGAGTAACATAAAAAAAAAAAATAATGAACCACAGAGGGAGTCTTTAGATAGCCGTTCAAACTGCTTGAAATAGCAACCAAATAGCAGTCAAATAACACATTGTCTTAAAATGGGAAGGACACAGGATATTGTTGTCTGAGAGGCATATCGTATAAAGAAAAAAAACTATGGTTATTACAAAAGTGTGCAGAGTCAGGGCTGGCCGAGGGCTAAAAAACAAAAATATGGACAAAAGAAGTTTTGTGGGCAACTAATGGGGAAATTATCAATTCTATACAGGAACTAAATGCTGCAAATCATTTTGTTCAATGCTCTAAAGATTCCATCAAATCCACTGCTTTACTAGAACTAATAATTCTTTCTAATATAGGTACAATGTCAACAACTTAAGGGAAAAGGAAAGCTGATTATATCAACCCAGTACTTTAATGGTATTTGATTTTATTGACCCTGGTAGGATGAAAAGCAAAGTTGACCTTGGAGGAATTTGAACTCAGAGCACAGAGAGCCAGGACTGTTATTGTAAAGCAGTCTATCTGAGGATCTAAAGATTCTGCCAATTCATTACCTTCCTACTACTATTAATAATAATAGTAATAATTGTTTCTACTTTTTGACACAAGGCCAGCAATTATCCCAGTGCATTACTGGTACTTTATTTTATCGACCCCATAAGGATGAAAGGCAAAGTTAACCTTGGCGGGATTTGAACTAAATCCGTAAAGGGACGTAACTCTATGCTGCAAAGCATAGCGTCCGACCCTCTCCCGATACTGCCGGAATAAATAAATGTGATGTTAGTGGTGGTGTTTGGAACAGCTACATTGTGATTTTAGCTATAGAAAATCACCTCCATAAGTTAGTCTACAACTGATTCAATACATGTCTATAGAATATCGAATATTGAATTGATTATACGTAAACTGATCGGGTAAAGAGTATCTTCACCCTCCTCCAGCTCAGCACTTTCCTTTTCTGTCTTTCTCTCTCATACTCTCTGCCTTTCACTTCTCCCACTCCTCCCTGCCTCTTGTTTCCTCTTTCTGTCTCTTTTACTTTCCCTTTTCATATCTTTCTATTTGCATCACTATCAACCCCGCTCCCTCATCTTTGCCATTACCTTATATAATAACATTAGACGATTTGATGATTAGAAAGAGCCAGCTTATACACACATACATACACACACACACACATATATATATATATCATCAATCAGGCTATATATGGTGGTGTCATACCCAAAGACTGGTGCAGCAGTATTCTCATAAATTGCTACAAAAGTAAAGAGGATGCTCTGGAGAGGAGCAATTATAGGGGTATAAAACTGATGGATCAGGTTATGAAAGTGGCAGAAAGGATATTAGCACAACTAATTAGAGAAAGGGTCAAATTAGATGAGATGCAGTTTGGTTTTGTGCCTGGAAAAAGTACAACAGATGCCCTCTTCTTGGTGAGACAATTACAAGAGAGGTCCTTAGAGAAGAATAAGCCACTATACTTAGCTTTTGTTGACCTAGAAAAGGCCTTTGATAGGGTACCCCGATCTGTCATCTGGTGGTCTCTAAGGAAACTAGGTGTTGAGGAATGACTTGTGAGGACTGCAAACTTTGTACAGAGGTGTTGTCAGGAATGGAGTTTAGTGAGGAATTCCAGATACATCAAGGTTCGGTCCTCAGCCCGCTCTTGTTCATTATAGTCCTCCAAGCCATAACAGAGGAGTTTAAGACTGGCTGTCCATGGGAACTTCTCTATGCTGACGATCTGGTTCTTATAGCAGAATCAGTAGAAGAGCTAGAGAATAAACTCTGGCTATGGAAACAGCAGTTGGAAGCAAGAGGACTGAGAGCGAACCTAGCTAAGACAAAAGTGTTGAGTAGAAAAGAAGACAAAAGTGTTGATGAGTAGAAAAGAAGACAAAACTCTTCTGATTCCGTCAGGGAAATGGCCATGTTCGATATGCAGAAAAGGAACTGGCAGAAATTCTATAAAATGCACACAATGCTGATCCTGGGTACACAAGAGATGTAGTGGGATAGCAGGCAAACTAACAGGTAGGGAGAAATACGTATGCAGTAGATGTACAGGGAAATTAGACAGTAGAAATCGCATTGATAGACACATTTTTCAAATGCAGGCGGGTGCTATAGAAATGGTGGATAGCTTCCGGTACCTAGATCAGATTAGCATGGGAGAGGGGTGTTTCCGAGGCCATAGTATCTAGAATATGGACGGGTTGGAAGAAGTTTAGGGAGCTGCTTCCTCTGCTGACAAAGAAGGGTTTCTCCCTGCGTACGAAAGGCCGGTTATATGATGCCTGTGTGAGGAGCGCGATGCTGCATAGTAGTGAGACATGAGCAGCCCGCAGACGATATGCGACGGCTGGAAAGAAATGAGGCAAGAATGCTCCGTTGGATGTGCAATGTCAATGTGCATGAACGACCCAGCATGGATGTGTTGAGAGAGAAACTGTGTCTGAGAGGGACAGAATGTAGTGTGCGAGAGAGGAGACTGCGGTGGTATGGACATGTGATGCACATGGAGGATGACCGATGGGTGAAGAAGTGCCAGGAAATGTCAGTTGAAGGAAGTCGTGGTAGAGGTAGACCACGAAAAACATGGGCAGAGGTGGTGAGAACAGACCTCAGATCGCTGAAGCTCACGGTGGAGATGACAAAGGACCGTGACAAGTGGAGAGATGCTGTGCTGAATAAGACCCGTCCCATCCTTGCAAGCAGGAAAAGCGGACGTAAAATCATGATGATGATATACAAACACACACATACATATATATCTATGTATATATATATATATATATATATATATACACATATTATATATACATATATCATCATCATCATCATTTCATTTTAGGTCCGCTTTTCCCTGCTTGCAAGGGTTGGACGGGAATTGATTCTGGCTTGATTTCTACAGCTGGATGCCCTTCCTAACACCAACCTCATTTACAGTGAGTGCTGGGTGCTTTTTTGCCGTGGCACCTACACGACCACTTTGCAGTGGAATGCATCTCATTTCTACAGCTGAGTAAACTGGAGCAATGTGAAATAAAGTGTCTTGCTCAAGGAAACAACACACCACCCGGTCTGAGAATTGAACTCACAACCTTTCGATTGCAAGGCCAATGCTCTAACCACTAAGCCATGTGCCTCCTATATATATACATATATGTATGTATATATATATATATATATACATATTATATATACATATATATGTATGTATATATATATATACATATTATATATACATATATATGTATGTATATATATATATACATATATATACATATATATGTATGTATATATATATGTATATATACATATATATATACTTTATAAATAACAAAGAGTAATATTTAATATTACCCACATTATATATATCATCATCGTTTAACGTCCATATTCCACGCTCGCATGGGTTTGGACGGGAGTTTTCCCACTTGAGGCAAGAGTAGTTGTCTTGCTCGCATAGGACTGTCTGGCGGGTTTTCTACGGCTGGATGCCCTTCCTAACACCAACCACATTTACAGTGTGGAACTGGGAGGTTTTTACCGTGTTACCTACACGGCCACATTACAGCGTGGACTGTGTTTTTTTGTCGTGACACCTACACGACCTCATTTGTTTCTGGCTGGATGTTGTGGTACCAACATAACTTTACATTGAAAGGGGTGGTGTGGATGGGGTGGGGGTAGTGGGATGGGTGTATTTTGTTAGCGGTGCCTACTGACTGTAGTAGGATTCAATATAGTGAAAAATGGAACGGGAACAAAACAGAGAGGCAGTACGAACAAAGGTTTATTAGTTTCACGCTCTTGAGAGTGAGGGGGGGGGAACGACGTTTCGGGCATAAGCCCTTCTTCAGGCGAAAAGTGTGTGGGAAGAGAGTTCCGAGGGTGAGTGGGGGAGAGACATTTAGATAAAAAGAGTGGGGGGTGAGGAAAAGGAGGAAAAACGGTGGAAGGGGTACAAATAAAAATAAATATTAAAAAAATTAAAAATAAACATGAAGATAAACAAGTGGTGGAATCAGTGGGGCGTGTAGGGGCGGTGGCGGGGTGTCCTAGCGGGGACGGCTGAATCTGGTGTATGTGTGTAGGTGTACGTGTGTGTGTGTGTGAGAGTTGGGGAAGAACGAGGTTCCATGTTCAGGAAAAGGTGTGTGTGTGTGGGGTGGGTGTAGGTCGGTGTGTGTGCGCGCGTGTGGATGGGGAGGGGTCAGAGGGTGGGGGAGTGGGGATTTCTGAGGCTGAGTATGTATATATGTAGGGGTACGCACGTGTGTGTGGTGTTTATACGTATTGTGGATGTAGGTGGCGTGGTGGGAAAAAAAAATGTTGTGAGTGTATGTCTGTGGGTAAGTTCCTAATATATATACATACATACACGCACATGTACATACATACACACACATGTACATACATACATACACACACATATATACATACACACACATACATACATATACACACACACACACATATATGTATATATATATTCGGCAGTGGTAGTGTATTTAGATGCTTGCGAGCATTTATGAGCATATATACACATATATGTGTACTCTGGTGTGTATTTATATATAAATACAACCACATCTTATAATAGCTACCGCCTACTTAAAAACCGATATTTTCTGTATATTTGCCTGTCTGACCATCTGTTTCTTCTCCACTCTCCTTTCTCCCTCTCTCATACACACTTACACACACACTCACACACACACATACATGCAAGAATACGGACAATTACACACTTAAATTCATTTAGTTTGGTGAGGCTGTGTTAAATAGAACTGTATAAATATGTATATTCAACCTGTGCCATAAAAAAAATGATGATGGTATATATATATATGTATATCATCCTCATCATCATCACCGTTTTACGTCCGTTCCTCCACGCAAGCATGGGTTAGACGGGTTGTCCTGTTGTGGGCAGTGTCTGGTCGGCTGACCTTGTCTTGCTCATACAGGAACTGATTCTGGCTTGATTTCTACAGCTGGATGCCGTTCCTAACACCAACCTCATTTACAGTGAGTGCTGGGTGCTTTTTTCCGTGGCGCCTACACATCCACTTTACAGTGTGGGCTGGGTGCTTTTTTGCCATGGCACCTCCACGATCACTTTGCAGTGGGAGGTCGGGTACTCTGTATTACTGCATGACGCCAGAGGTCACGGTTGTGTGTCATCGCCTTTGAGAGGTGTAATTGGGTAAGGTCGGCTTTTATCACCTCATCCCAGGTCTTCTTGGGTCTCCCCACTCCGCGGCTTCCATTGACTTCTAGTGCTCTGCACCTTTTTATGCAGGTGTCATCCTTCATACGCATCACATGTCCATACCAACGCAACTGCCTCTCCTGCACACAGCGTTTGATTCCTCTTATGCTCAGTCTCTCTCTCAATTCATTTATGCTTTGCCGTTCGCGTATATTACTATTACACATCCATCGGAGCATGCAGGCTTCGTTTCTTTCTAATCTGCGGAAGTCTTCCACATTCAGCGCCCAGGACTCACTACCATGAAACATTGCTGTTCGTATACACGCATTATACAACCTGCCTTTCATTTTGAGCGAAAAGCCTTTTGCAGCTAGCAGTGACAGTAGCTCCCTGAACTTCTTCTATCCCGTTCTTACCCTAGTTATTGTACTTTCTGAACACCCACCTCCGCTGCTAATTTGGTCACCTAGGTAGCAGAAGCTGTCTACTGTTTCTACAGAGCCCTCCCAGAGATTGGTGGTACTTGTTTCCTGTGGCTGTTTGCTGTCCCAGCACAGCAGCTACATGTGAAGCCTACATTCTTAATTAAGCTTCCTGAGATCCCGCTACATCTTGTTTGCATTTGGGGCAGAGAATGGAGTTCCTACCTACACCTTTCCTACATACTGAGCAAGGCCATTTCCCTGAGGGGATCTGGGTTCTGTTTTCTCGTCTACTTACAAGGACCTTAGTCTTTGTCAGGTTGACTTTGAGATCCTTTCTTTGAGTCCCTGCTTCCAAGTTTGGAATTTCTTCTCTAGTTCTACCATAGATTCAGCTATATATATATATATATATATATATATATAGTAATAATAATAAATTTGAAGACTAAAATCCAAAGAGGGCTCGATAAGGATAAATATATATCAAATATATATGAACCGTAGAGCAAATATTTATTAAAATAACAGATTAAAGTTTAAGCAAAGAATCGCTGCTTTCACCCTTAACGGGATCTTCTGAAACTAACAAAGTCAATCTGTAAACGCAGAACTGGATATTTCAAAAAACGTTGCAACCGGAGGCGGACAGGAAGACGATACTTTGGTTCGTGGAAACGTTCGCTGGCAAAGAACGGGAAAAAACGAATATAATACGTCATTAATAGGAGCGGTGAAAAACAATTACACGCAAAGACAGAACCACGTTTATGGTATAAAAGAGGTCGTAGACTAATGTTCTCTTAGATGGTTCATAGAGACGTTCTCTGACAATGAACGAAAAAACAAAGATAATACGTCATATGTGGAGCGTGGAGAACAATAGCACGCAAAGACAAAACCACGTAAATGGTATAGCAGAAGTCGTAGACTAAAATTCTAACTAGGAGACCAAATGAATCTCCGCTACAGAGTTAAGAACAAAGTAAATAAATACAATACAGAAGTAATAGAAATAAATAAATGCATACACGCAAACAAATACGTACATACACAAGCATACGCAAAACCTTACCATAGGTATACAAAACCACGCACATATAAATATGTGTGTGTGTATGCGTGTATACAAATAAAAAATTATATAAACGTATATAAATAAATACGTATATAACAAGCGCACACACATACCTACATATAAATACATGGGCGCCAGTGACTCTGCGGAGGTTACTGATCTTATTGGCCTTTTCCTTCTTTTCTCTATCAAGGACGAATTCCCCAACGCGGGCGGTGGTTTGTACCGTGACAATTGTCTTTTGACCGTGACTAAGTGCGGACCTCGTGCTTGCGACAGGTTCAGTGCGCTTGTTATATACGTATTTATTTATTTATATACGTTTATATAATTTTTTATTTGTATACACGCATACACACATACACATATTTATATGTGCGTGGTTTTGTATACCTATGGTAAGGTTTTGCGTATGCTTGTGTATGTACGTATTTGTTTGCGTGTATGCATTTATTTGTTTCTATTACTTCTGTATTGTATTTATTTACTTTGTTCTTAACTCTGTAGCGGAGATTCATTTGGTCTCCTAGTTAGAATTTTAGTCTACGACTTCTGCTATACCATTTACGTGGTTTTGTCTTTGCTTGCTATTGTTCTCCACGCTCCACATATGACGTATTATCTTCGTTTTTTTCGTTCATTGCCAGAGAACGTCTCTATACACCACCTAAGAGAACATTAGTCTACGACCTCTTTTATACCATAAACATGGTTCTGTCTTTGCGCGTAATTGTTTTTCACCGCTCCTATCAATGACGTATATTCGTTTTTTCTCGTTCTTTGCCAGCGAACGTTTCCACGAACCAAAGTATCGTCTTCCTGTCTTTCTGCCTTTACAGATTGACTTTGTTAGTTTCAGAAGATCCCGTTAAGGGTGAAAGCAGCGATTCTTTGCTTAAACTTTAATCTGTTATTTTAATAAATATATATATATATATATATATATATATATATATATACCATCATCATTTTTTTATGGCACAGGTTGGATATACATATTTATATAGTTCTATTTCTTCCATGTACTGTGCCGTTTGTTTTGTTATTTTTGTTATTACTTTTACACACACGTGTATGTGTGTTTGTTTCATTGTTTATACATCTGTTTTATTTTGTCTGTGTGTGTGCGTATATATGTGTGTGTGTGTGTACATATGTGTATTTGTTTTATTGTGTATGTCTGTACATATGTGATTTTTTGTGGATGTGTTTGCATATTTTTTGTTTTCAATTTGTATGTCTGTTGTTATTCAGTTCATGTTAACTTTGATCAAACAGTTCTATAACATTTTTGTTATTACTTTTACACACACACACACACATACACGTGTGTGTGTGTGTGTGTGTAAAAGTAATAACAAAAAAACAAAAACGGCACAGTATATGGAAGAAATATATTAGTTTAACGCTTGAAATAGCAGGAAGAGAGTCTTAACGTTTCAAACACTAGTCCTTCATTAGAAGATATAATTAGCAATAGAAGATTAGAAAGTAAATAGTGATGAGCGGAAGGAACCGGGAAAATGGCAAAAAAAATTTGGGAGAAAAAACACGTGCCATCTTGGAGAGTATGCATGCATAGGGTATATCTGTGTGCATGTGGTTTTGTATGGAAAAACAGATTATTTGGATGCATGACTTCTTAGGTACTCACTCATGTACACACTCACATGTATACACACACACACATAAATATATGCACATCCATCTCGACACAAATACATTCACCAATACAAACAGAAGGAGCTTCTGTGTAGTTGATTGATTGACATGCAAGAAATAGCAGCCAAATCTTGCCCAAATCACACTACACCAACTTAAAATAAGGACATATTGAATAATAGAGTCCTAACTCCCACTTCTACAAAATAGATGGAATAGGCATGATTGGAATGTCTTAAATTTTATAGAACTGCTTGATCAAAGTTGACATGAACTAAACAACAGACATACAAAGTGAAAACAAAAAATATGCAAACACATAAACAATAAAACAAATATACATATGTACACACACACACATATATATATACGCACACAAACAAACAATAAAACAGATGTACATATGCCCACACATACATACACACCCATGTATAAACAATGAAACAAACACACATAAACACATCCACAAATACACACATACACAAGCTTATACACACACACACACTAACACCCAGATACCTAACAGAAAAATCAGTTCCAAGGAGGGAGGAGACAAATACAAATTCCCTCTATTTAGATACAAATGTTTTAGATTTACAAGTAGTTTGCTCCCAGTTAGCCCCAGTTGAGCAGTTCTATAGTGCAAAGGTACTTAACTGAACAATACAGCTGAACTCAGACTTATAGCATGGAAGTCAGTTGAACAAGGAGGTTCAACTTAGTACAATAGCCTGAAGTTAGTTCAATGAACACTGAACAACAAGGCTCAATCCAGTTGTATAACATGAAGGTAGTTGACTGAACACTGAACAACTGCCTTCCTGTGTGCAGAGAAGGAAACAAACATGTAGAGGATACTAGTCTGCACCAATGTTCTCCCCATCCCTCCCTCATTCATTCTCCCCAGTCTTAATACTACTCAGCCTCACCAGCTAAATATCCTATTCACTTCCTTCATGGTGAAAAAAAAAGAAGCAATAAGTCCACCCTATGTAGCGCATCAGTTGCCACAACAAAATCATCCAGTCCACCTTGTAGGGTGGTTGTGCTGGTAACATGGCAAGAGGCATCACTCATTCTACCCTGTAAGGTGGTTGAGTTGGTGACACAGGAGGCTCCCAGTCCACCCTGTAGAGTGGTTGTGTTGGTGACATGAGAAAAAATGTACACAGTCCACCCTAAAAAGGTGGTTGTGCTAGTGACACACATACAAACAAACCCCCCCCCCCCCCCCCCAGCACCCAGTCCACCGTTATTTTAATGTCACAATAAAAATGGTCATTTTAATGCCACAATAAAAAGCACCCAGTCCATAATGTAATATGGGTGGCATTTTAAAGGGCATCCAGCTGGAGAAACCAAATCAAAATACAGATCCGTATGAGCAAGACACAGAAAAATGGATGTTAAACGATGATGACGATGAAGGGATCTGTATGGTGTTACTTTAGTTAGGATCTTGTTAGGCTTTGTAACTGTCATAATTTTGCTCAACTTCCAGATTCTTGGAAGTTGACAGTATTGGTAGAAGTAATTGTAATTTCTTCAGCCCTAATGATTTCCTTCGAATGAAACAGTTCTAGTCCTATAGAAGCCATTTCTATATTAAATTTTGTTGTATATACTCTGCTAATGTATTGAGTACCTTACTTACTGTGGTTACCCTCGATTGAACCCGGGAGTCACACACACACATGTGCGTGTGTGTGTAAATCTCAACCACATCAAGCAGTTTTGGCTTGTGGGTTCAGCCAGCCTTTTCAAGACTATACCTTTGAAAAGGCTGGCTGAACCCACATGCCGAAACCGCTTGGTGCTGCAGTCGATATTTTACATATCTCTATACCCACTCTACATCTCCCCATGTATTGAGTAGTCAAATGACTAGTGGTCTCTCAGGCCTCAGCACTGCAGACTCTCTCTCTCTCTCTCATGAGATATGGACAGCAACTACAGAGGATATGCGACGGCTGGAGAGAAATGAAGCAATCATGCTCCGTTGGATGTGTAATGTCAATGTGCGTGAACGACCAAGCATAGACGAGTTGAGAAAGAAACTGTGTATAAGAGGGATAAGTTGTGGTGTGCAGGAGAGAAGGCTGAGATGGTATGGACATGTGATGTGCATGGAGGATGACCGCTGAGTAAAGAAGTGCCAAGAGAAAGAAGACGCAGTAGAAGAAGACCACGTAAAACATGGGCGGAGGTGGTGAGAGTCGACCTTAGATCGCTGAAGCTCACAGAGGAGATGACGAAGGACCGTGACAAGTGGAGAGATACTGTGCTGAATAGGATCCATCCCACCCTTGCAAGTAGGGAAAAGCGGACGTAAAATGATGATGATATACATACATACAGTACTTTACTGTTAGTTTTATGGTTTATGTTGGATAAAGATGTTTGCCAGTTTTTTTGTTTTTCTATAGTTTATCTTTTTTCCTTGTTTATTCTTTGATGTTGAGTTTTATTTTGGTTTTGTGACGTGTTTGAGGTAATCTCTAAATTTTATGAGATTTTCTACTTTTAGTCTATAATTAGGGCTGTATTTTTATCATGCTGCTTTGTGAGATATGATTTTTAACTATTATATGCATCTATAATTATTTTGTTGACTGTATATATTGCAGTAAGGCAGCGAACTGGCAGAGTTTATGGGCTTTGTGATATTTATTCCAGTTCTCTGCTCTCTGAATTCAAATCCCGCCAAGGTCGACTTTGCCTTTCATCCTTTGAAGGTCAATAAAAAATGTACTAGTCTAGTACTGGGGGTCAATTCTTTCTTTATATCTCTTTCACATTTCCTCTCTCTCACTTTATATCCCTTTCTGGAGGAAACTTGCTGTAGTCAGGCCTGGTGAATGATGGCCTTTGCCAAGCTTGAAATAGCCAAGAAACGCCATACACTCAGGTCTCAAATAACAGGGGCTGGAATAAGTGGGGGTAAGGGTGGAATAAGCAGTAATTTTTCTAATTTGTTTTGTTTGATTTTAAAAAAAAACAGAATTAGTCGTTTAGTTTACATATTGAGACCCCAACCCATATTGTTTATTTTATAATGTATAAGATAGGGGAGGGGCTCATTGCAAGGGTTTATTTTAAAGATAGGTGGACCTAGGGAAGTTGGGGAATCAATCTTTTCTGGTCACCAATGATGACTGCTCATCCAAGAAAACATGAACGGTTAAGTCATGTGTATTCACATTGTTTGATTGAGTAGAGAGAAGGGAGAGTCAATAATATTGAAAAAGAGCAAGTGTGAGGAGAGAGAGTGAGGAGAGACAATGACAGGAGAGAGAGAGTGAGAGAGAGAATGAGAAAATAATGTGGATAGAAAGAGGTGTAAAAAGAGAAAGCTAAAGAAAGAGCACGGCGATGAACAAGTGAAGGACAGAACACCAGTGGAAGAGAAAGGGTTGTAAAACAAAGATGTTTGCTTTGTCTTTGTAGTTAAAGCCCAGGTCAGTTCTGATTGAGATAACCTATGATCAAAGACGGTCAGTTCCAGTCATGACACACCCGTCCTTTGTTTTCACTTGTACTATATCTAGGACTACTTAAAAAAAGAAAACGACAGTGAGCTGTGATTTAACTATTTCGTGACTATCTCTAATGAAATACACTATTTCAATTAATTAATGAAGTATTTTGAGAGATTTACTATAATTACTTCATTATTAAGGGTGGTGGATTGGCAGTATGGGTAGAGGGTCAGACGCCATACTTTGCAGCACAGCTACGTCCTTTTACGGACTGAGTTCAAATCCCGCCGAGGTTAACTTTGCCTTTCATCCTTACGGGGTCAATAAAATAAAGTACCAGTAATGTACTGGGTTATTGCTGGCCTTGTGTCAGGAGTAGAAACAATTATTATTATGTAGAAATATATTAATTAATTTAGGGACCCTTTAAAATGGGTTGTTTTATTTCATAGAGTTAAAGCCGGTTTTGGCCGAGTTAGTATCAAAAGGAGTATAACTGGCTGCTATTTCTAGCATGTCGAGAGACCACACAGAAGAACTATATATGAGTAAAGGCAGTGGATTTGGCAGTATCGGTAGAGCGCCAAATAAATGCTGTGCAGTATTTAGTTACGACTTCCTATGTTCTGAGTTCAAATCCTGCCGAGGTCAACTTTGCTTTCATCCTTCCAGAATCGATAAAATAAAGTACCAGTAATGCACTGGAATCGTTCTTCAAATTGCTGGCCTTGTGCCAATATTAGAAAGAATCGAGTTTATGTGAGTAGGACGTGGGGTGGAGAAACAGTGTGTATGTGTGTGGAGGAACAGATTGGAGAGAAAAAGTGAAGAAAATGTGTATATGTAGAGTAGAGAAATCGGTGAAGAAAATATGTGTATATGTAGAGTAGAGAAAGTGGTGAAGAAAATGTGTGTGTATATATATAAAGAGAGTAGAGAAAGTGGTTAAGAAACTGTGTGTATATATATATATGTAGAGCATAGAAAATGGCGAAGAAAATATGTGTATGTACAGTAGAGAAAGTGGTGAAGAAAATATGAGTATGTGTAGAGTAGAGAAAGTGTTAGAGTGACAGGAAGAGGGGTGGGTTATAGTTCGATTACATGTGACGTCAAAACTAGATTTAAAATTATCGTTCATTGCTTCTTTCTCTCTTTTCTTCACATCACTCCTCCCTTCCCCTGCAATCGCTATCAATTCCTTTTCCAGTCTCTCATCTTCATTCATTCATTCATTCATAACTGATGTATGTAAAATATAAGAAACAAAAACAGACACCAACATACATCTATACATACATGCACACACAGGGCCGGATTTAGATTTGATGAGGCCCTAAGCTATTTGAGATAACGGGGCCCTTTATATGTTATAAAAACTGCAAAACGTTCTATATTAAAGCAGAAAACTGTTTAAAACTATTGCATTATTTTAGTTCTTTTTTATCTTATATTTTGGAAATGTACACACCGTATTTTTTCTATTTTTTCGGGGCCCTAAGCTATAGCTTGTTTAGCTTATACGTAAATCCCACTCTGTGCACACACAAAAATACTCGTATTACTAGTTATATCCACACACATATAAATGCATACATACACCTATTACTAGATATATCTACTCATACTTCTTACAAGATACAAACAAATACACGTTTATTATTTTGGCAGTATCGGTAGAGGGTCGGACGCTATGCTTTGACGTATAGAGTTACGACCCTCGCCATTCTGAGTTCAAATCCCGCCGAGGTTAACTTTGCCTTTCATCCTTACGGGGTCGATAAAATAAAGTACCAGTAATGCTCTGGGTAATTAATTTGCTGGCCTTGTGCCAAACGTAGAAACAATTATTAGACATATAGACATACATTATATATATATATATATAATGTAGAGGTAGAGGGTCGGACGCCATGCTTTCCAGCATAGTTACGTCCCTTTACGATCTGAGTTCAAATCCCGCCGAGGTTGACTTTGCCTTTCATCCTTATGGGGTCGATAAAATAAAGTACCAGTAATGCACTGGGTAATTGCTGGCCTTGTGCCTAAAGTAGAAACAATTATATCTCTATATATATATATATTATATATATATATATATAAATACACACATTTCCTATAATTGCACATATACAAAAACTTACACAAGACCAACACACAGATTATCATACATGTGCGGACAAATACGCATAAGTGTACATGGAAGTGTGGAAACATGCGTACACATATAGATTAAAGCACACAAACACAAGTATAAATATATAGAGACACAGATACACATATTTGTGTAAAGGGCGCTTCTGTGGTCGTTCAACTTGAAATATGATATATATATATTCAACACTGTATAATGAAGTATTAGGTACACGAGGACTGAATAATAGACAAAGTGGTCATTGTTGGAACGATTCTAATAAAAGGTCTGCTTAATCGGGAATAACAGGCTTAACCAATAACAATATTACACACATATACATATGTACACATACACACAAACAAAAATATCAATATTGGAAATCGTGTCTCCCACTAATATCATCATTACATATCACTACCATTTCAACCAACATCATTATCATCACCTGTATTGTGGCTAGCTACATTTAGCCCTCGGTCATCACTATTCTAGCATCTTTGACTACATTATTTAATGTTAATGTGTGATTTTGAACTTTACGTTCTGAGTTCAAAATCCAGCCGAGGTTAGCTTTGCCTTTCATCCTTACGGAGTCGATAAAATATAGTACCAGTAATACACTAGGATAATTGCTGGCCTTGTGCCAAAAGTAGAAATAATTATTTAATGTGTACTTTTGTTTTAAGACGGCAATTAATGGAAATTTGGCTACTATTTCTAACAGATTAAGTGTCTATACAGAGGTTCTTTTAAACGTATTTATAATGTTTAATTTATGAGTTCAATTATAACAGTGAGTGACATGGCTCTTTACAGGCATAGTCCATCCGACGGGTTTCCAAACAGTTTCTATTTACCCAATTTCAGTGACAAGGCATGGGTCGATCCGAGGCTATGGTGAATGACACTTGTCCAAGAACTATGCAATAGGATCGAATACGGTATCTAATAATTGCGAAGCAAGCCTTTAAACTATTCGACTTTTCTGCATCCACTCCTGAGAATTAATTACATTTCTAGAAGCACAAATTAAATGAGAACAGTACCATATTACACTTCTTTCTGCTAAAACTACCCAGGCATAATGTGATAAGAAACAAGATGTATTATTTTACACATGCCGAGCATGTGGTTAGAGCAATGGTTCCCGACCTCTTCATAGCCAAAGTCCCCCTTTATTTAAATGAATTTTTCCACGCCCCCTGCTATAATTACCCCAGGATTGTTATACAGCGAGTATAACAATTAAGAGACAAATTTTAATACTGAGGGGAGAAGGAATACTCAATAGTGTGTGCATATTGATTTATAGACAAACAACTTTGTCGGGCAGCAAATTAACAAATATGCTGACAGACAGGAATCACTCCTTGCGATGGTAAAAAGACGAAAATACACCTGGTACGGTTACGACTCCCAGTCTAAAACCATCCTTAAGGGCACTGGATGGCACTACTCCCCTAC
Source organism: Eledone cirrhosa (assembly GCA_964016885.1). Lineage (NCBI taxonomy): Eukaryota > Metazoa > Mollusca > Cephalopoda > Octopoda > Eledonidae > Eledone > Eledone cirrhosa. Next base: position 288,248,737 of record OZ024741.1, read on the forward strand.
ATTAGAAAACTTTACGATGGTGTGCTTATTCCAAACCTCTGCCTTAGAATTAAAGCGCCCACGTAGAAAGTTCCGATTCCCCAGAGCATCAAAACCTGGTGGCGAACCCGAGTTGACATACTTATATATATATATACTAGCAGTTTAGCCCGGCGTTGCTCGGGTTTGTTCATTTGCTATGAAAAGTTACATACAGGTAAACGTGGTTTGAAAGCGAATAAGCTTATCAATTAAGTGCATAAAGCAGTTGAACCGGTTATTAAAAGTTACGAACCAATTAGCATTTTGGTCAATCAATGATGGGTTAATAATCTTCCAATAGCAAATTTAGTAGACCAAAGTTGCAAGATGGTGGCCCTGATGCCGCTGGGTGTCAGATCTGTCCGCCATGGAAATAGTGTTCCAGACGGCATAGCTCCAACACCTGCACCAACATCTATAGCACCTCTTTGTAGACGATATTGCGTGTCATCCCTTGAGGAGAGTAAGCAAAAGTCCATTCCTGCTCCCTACGCGGGAACAGGCAACATAAAGTTGGCCATGGGAGAAGCATGGCTCCCCAAAATGGATGCCCGCCACCGACAATGTTTGCCCTTGTGACTTGTTAATGGACATGGCAAAACATGGTCTCACCGGGAATTGAACGGGATATCTGACGCCGAGGGGAAAAGGTTCATCCTTGGAATGAAAACATTCTCCCCTCTTCTGCACCCCGTTACAATGGTGGCCTCAATCAAGTGGGTGTCAGTGACTTGACGACCATGCGAGTACCGCTGCACTGCTTTGGTGGACGCAAGTTCCTTATTAGCATAATGGGACAGCCAACCCTAAGCTTAATAATGTGAGGTGGGAGCCCTAGGGGCTCAAGGAGATTTAATAACTCAAGCGGATAATTAACGATATCGTCGGGGTCTGATTTGAAGATGTGCTCTTTACCGGGCATCTTCTCAATCAGCTGCTCGTTAATAAAATTAACCATGGTATTTTTCGGAGCAAGGATGGCTCTTTCGCTGAGCCAATCGAGGTTTTTAAAGTTAGATGAGACATTAGGAAAAACTTATTCCCAAAGGTCAGAAGGGCTGCTCACAATGTTGCACAGGGAGTCGATTGCTATGCCGCCCTTGTCATCCGCAGGGATCTTGCCCTCACCAAGTGCTAAAATGTTCTGTGCTGCAGACATGTTGTCACCATGAAAATGAGCACGCATATTTGTGCTCAGGTACAAACTCTTCACCCGGAGTCACACACTTAATCAGCTCTTGTCCATTTGGGGATAACAGGCAGCGTTTGCCGAAAATCCCCTGATAGCAGAAGGGTTACGCCACCCATAGGAGCCGTAGAATCCCTAATGTCTTTCAGGGTCCTGTCCAATGCCTCAAGGGCACCCTTGTGTGCCATTGTGCACTCATCCCAAACAATGAGGCAACATCTTTTAAGAACCAGAGCTTCGTGTGAACTCTTGCTGATATTGTATGTTGGTGTCTCAGTTTTTACTAAATCCAAAGGGAGTTTAAAGGTTGAATGTGCTGTCCTGCCTCCCAGCAGCAAAGTAGCAGCGATCCCGGACGATGCAACGGACAACGCAACTTTTTTCTCCTGACGAATCTTAGCGAGAATCAATTCCGGTACCCCCAGGAGCGTTTTTTATTGGGGGGACCCGGGGTTTTTTTTGGGGGGGGGGGTTATTTGGAATCCGTTTTTTATGGGGGGATCCATATATTATTAGGGGCATCCGTTTTTTATTTTGTGAGGGGGGGGGGTTATTTGGAATCCGTTTTTTGAGGGGGGGGGGGCGTTTTTTATTGGGGGATCCGTTTTTATTTTGGGGGAGGGGGCATTTTTTTATTTGGGGGTCCCTTTTTTATTGGGTGGTAACCGTTTTTGATGGGGGGTTCGTTTTTTATTTGGGGGGGTGTCCGTTTTTTATGGGGGTGGGGTCGTTTTTTATTGGGGGGGGTGTCCGTTTTTTATTTGGCAGGATCCATTTTTTATGTGTGGGGGAGAAGGGTCCGGTTTTTACGAGGGGGTGATCCGTTATTTAGGGTGGATCCGTTTTTATTTGGGGGGGGGGGGGGTCCGTTTTTTATTGGGGGGGGGGATTACCCAATTCACACTTTTGAAGCAAAATGGCAAAGAGTTCCCGTAGACCTTTAGGTGATTTCAACCAAGCTAAAGTGGAATCCCATTGCGAATCATCTTCCAAAAGACCTCGCTTAAAGCAGGCTTCCCGGTACGTATCACATATTTCTCCATCAACAGTTTTGAGGTCCTGAAAACTTTGTGGGCCTACAACTTCATGCAGAAGAAGGCGGAGATGAAAGCACTCATGCTGACTTGGGGGCACAGTGTAAACCCTTTCAAGACAGCTGTCAAATTTTACACCAGGATGTCTTTCAACAGCCTGACCTGACTTCTTCGCACTCAAGTGTTTTTCGATCATATAAAGTAGGATGGAACCTGGGGGTACACAATTGTTTGCGCAAATGTATCGAACTGGTAAAGTTTGAAGAAACCCGTCAGAGTGGTCTCTTTCGGATCGGCGGCCAACTTGGTGGCGGTTTGCCCATTTTCCAAATGTACCGCAAGCTGTACGATGGCGGGGTGCCGTTGGTGTAGGGGTAAACCAAATAGGCGCCAAAAAGCTTCATTGCTATTGATGTACCGCCCCGCCAGGTATTTTGTGACCTCGTCCCTGCTATTTACAACTTGAAATGCGAACATTGCGGCATCAGAGCCCTTATTTGCATATGTATTTTATCGACTTGACGGAGTTGCAAAACTCAACGTTGATGTGGGCGTTGAACATCTTCAAGAGAAGCGGGCAGTAAGGGACCACCCATCTATTGTCGACTTGACCTCCCTTTACTGTTGTGGTGAAGTCACCGTTCTCGGGCCGTCACCACCAGTCTGAGTCTGGTCAACAAATTTTTTGGGGTATCCCTTACTGCACGACCCCCCCTTCAGACACGTGTGATGCTCATTAGGACCCAACGCACACGGACCATGTTAGCTTTGACGATGTCATGTAATTCCTGGTCAGTTGCTGGGTTAGGGATTTCAGCCGAAATGAAGCTGTCTATGGCATTTGAATTGATTTTATCAGCTAACCAAATCAAAATGTGAGCATGTGGCAGCCCTAGTTTTTGCCATTCGACGGTGAACATGTCACATTTTACAGCCCCAAATACCTGACCCTTTTTGATTAAAGCCATGAGTTTAGCCAGTTTCAGTCTGAACACTCTGGCAATGAGGTCATGTCTGTTCGAATAATTTTGCCCAGGAAAAAGTGCACGGGTTACATTCCGATTCATATGTCTACAGCATTAATCTGTTATATGAAGCGTTTTTTTGCGGGTTGTTATTTGCAATAAGCCGATTGAAAATGCCCCAGATAAGCCGTATGTCAATACGGAACGCTCCACTGCAGTGTTGTCATATAGGGAGTGAAGAGCGACAGAGAGAGTAAAACAGTTAAATTATATAGAGGGGGGAATGATCATGATCGATGTTTGCCCTTATTGTTGATGGATTTGAAATTTTTTTACCTCATGACCTTTTCCTGACCAAAAGCAATAGTGGTCCCGACATTGAATAAAATCCGTTGGAAATTGTGGACGTGCATACGTTACAAACCTTAACAAACACATCCTCAGATTTATATATATAGATAAAAAATTAACATACATATTTTTACAGTTAGAAATTCACTCTCCGACCCCCAGCTCCCTCTCTCTCTCTCTCTCTCTTATATATATATATACAATATATTGATAAATGGAAACTATATTTATAAAACCTTACTGATTTTATATATATTTCAAGGGCAACCAAGGCATAATATATTGAATATTTACTCCAGTAAATTGTTGAGTGCTTTATATCAGTTATAAAACTTTTAAGCTTGTTGAATCCCAACAAATTAAATATAACTTTTGGATATATATATATACAATATATTAACAAATGGAAACTATATTTATAAAACCATATTTATTTCATTATACATATTTCAAGGTCCACCAAGGCAAACTATGGTGCTCTTTCATCAGATAATATGTATAATGAAATATGTATAATGAAATAAATATGGTTTTATAAATATAGTTTCCATTTGTTAATATATTGTATATTTACTCCAATAATTTGTTGAGTGCTTTATATCAGTTATAAGAATATTTTGCTTGTTGTATCCCAACAAATTAAATATAACCTCTACATTATATATATATATATATATGTATGTATTGAAGTTTCCGTTGAAAAAGTCAAAGGAATGAAGAGTGCTCTATGTAAGTTACAGAGCTAAATATTTAATGTATAATAAACAATACAATATAATTACCTCATTACCAAGAGGTAATTATATTGTATTGTTTATTATACATTAAATAATTATAAATATATATATATATAGTGTCTTTTCCGCAAACACCTACCATAGAAATTCGCAGAAACAAAGCTTTTCTTTTCAATCATGTAGCAGCTAATTACATGGATAAATTGAATTTTTTTTTTCCAGCTCACTATATTACATATGTGAGACAACTCAGCTCTATTTCTAATTAAGATAGACAACGATCTCTCCCTTCAAGTATTTTACCCCACCCGTATTCTGTGTATATAATATCTTAGACTGGGGTATCCAGAAAATTAGGTAAATTTTTACAATTACACTTGTCTCCCGTTGGTGAAATTTATAGTTTTCTATGGTTTTAGTGTATTTTGTGCGAATCAAAAACCATTGGAAAATCATAAATTTCATGTCCATTACCCCCAAACTTGAAACCTCAAAAAATGCCACTACCCCTCCTCTGCCTTAGTTATCTAAAAAAAACAACCCAAAACGAGTAATTTCCGATGATTTTGAAGGTCAGATTCGTTCAAGACAAAACAAAACAAAAAACATAAGAAAACGTAAATTTCACCTCAACGTAAAATTGTAAAAATATTATTCCTTTAATTTTTAAGAAGTTTGAGGAAGAATGGTGCTATTCCTAGCAGGCTAAACGACCGCGTAAAAGCTTTACCCGTTAGCTGTGTTGAGATGTACATCGCCAGAGAAACAGCATCGTTCGTACGTCGACCAACCTCACATCGCCACATTCGTTGTGGCTAGTGCTACAATCCACAGACAAACGGAAACGAATTTCATAGTGTTAGCAAGAAATAACAGTCAACTATGCCTCAAAACAAACTCTACTGTCTTTAAAACAGAACGGACACATCAGATAACGTCGTCGTAAGGTAACTCCGACGAGGTCAACTTTGCTTTTCATCCTTTCAAGGTTGATAATAAAAAAAAGTACCAGTCCAGTACTGGGGCCGATTCTTCTACCACTTTCTCACTTCGTTTCTATCATTTTCTCTCTCTCTCTCTCTCATTCCGTCTCTGGGAAAAATCGGTTGTATTCAGACCTGGAGAGGAGATGGGTTCCACCTGGTTTAAATGCCGAAGAAACATCGTATATACTACGGTGCCCCAACGACTCCGCTATGTCTTACGAGTCTATACACACAGATGGAATACCTCTGATTATAAGTGTGATCGATCAGAGTTGATCTGGAGCTAAACAGCATCAATAATAAAGTAAACCACCCAACATTGAAATATTGGAGTCGATTATACCTACACGGTCCTACATTTGATGTAAACCGTTAGTTTTTGCTTCCATAGATGAGTGATTAAGTGATGTTCATGTAATTTCTCAAGAGCATAGGCAACAGAAATGAAATTAAAAGAAGGCTCCAAACACAGATCGAAACCGTGTCCCAAATTCATCCACCCGGGTGCCTATAGCTTCATTATACGACCCACCCTCACTCTAACTAGCCACTAATAATTGTTTCTACTTTTGGCACAAGGCCAGCAATTACCAGTATATTACTGGTACTTTATTTTATCGACCCCGTAAGAATGAAAGGCAAAGTTAACCTCGGCGGGATTTGAACTCAGACCGTAAAGGGACGTAACTATGCTAGAAAGCATGGTGTCCGACCCGCCACTGATACTGCCAAATTGAATTCATACACACACAAATGTACAAACACACATACACAAATGTATAAACGCATACATAACTGTACAAAAATGTACATACACACAAATATATACAAAAACAGAAGCACAGATACAAGTGTATAACCACGTACATATATATACACACAGACGCACGCACACGTGTAAAACACGTTCATACACGCACTAAAATATACACACAGAAATGTATTCACACATACATGTAGAACCGTGCATGCAAGCATTCACACATGTATATATAAATGTGCAGGCACACAGATAAACACACATATGTATATATGTACAGAAATGTACACAAACACCCATGTACACAAAGATACATGTGTGCACGCGCATACAAACACACTACACACGTATACACACAAGCATACTAAGCACATGTTAGCAAGCAAACACTCACACATTTACAAACATAAATCATTTGCAAACATTCGGTATTTCCAACCCAAATAAAAATCCTTCTCTCCCGCCACAACAGAGTGAGAGTAAGAGTGAGAGGGGGGAGGAGGAGTAATAGAGAGAAGAGGAAAGGCGATGGAGAAGAATGAAAGAAGTTACACATATACATGAGAGAGAGACGGTACGCGGCATGAAAAAACAAAAACAAAAAAAAAAAGCGATTAATTCTTGATATCAAAGCACCCGAAGACGCCTCTGGTTCTACAATACAAAGCTATTTATTTTAAAGTGTTTAAATATTGAGAGAAAGTGAAAGTAAGCGAAACTGTAAAGGATAAGCAGAGATAGAGGGGAAGAATAGAGGTGAAGCACTACCGCCATGACCACCACCAAGTTATTTGTATAACATCACACCATCACAACACGGTTACAATCAACACCACCACCATAACCATCGCCGCAACAACACGGTTACAATCAACACCACCAGCATAACAATCACCACAGCTACATTAACACGATTACAACCACCACCGCTACCATCACATTAACACGATTACAACCACCACCGCTACCATCACATTAACACGATTACGACCACCACCACAAGAACAGCCATTACTAGTAAAATATTCACAACACTACCACCACAACTAGACTGAAGACCGCTAATATTACCATTGAGAAAACTACTACTTATGCTGCCATCACAGCAGTAGCAACAATGGTAATATTTGTGGATGCCGGAGTAACTGACCCGACCATCAATGAAACGGAAAACATAACACTCCCGAACATGGAACGAGAGAGGGGGAGATAAGAAGGACCTGAGGCAAATACACAGTCCCTTCCCACTCACCCTCACAGACATAAAACATGCACGAACACAAACGATACCAGTAAAACCGTTCGAAGACAAATGAAGGACAGACAGACAGTTTTTGTTGTGGGTTTGTAGCTTAAGCAAAGGATACTCATTATGGAGAGACAATATTAATAGAATATTGTATAATCTATGTAATTATATAACAACAATGTGTATAATAAATAAACAAACAAAGAAATAAACCCACCGAAGGTTGCGTCATTCATAGATTCGGTCATTGAGAAATTGTGATTTTGTGTTTGACAGTCAGCCGAGGAAAATGTAAGGATTCCAACAACGAGGAAAGTCTTCTTCACTTTGTATATGAATTGCGAGAGGGGAAGAGGATAAGGAAAGAAAGAGGAAGAAGAGGAGGCGGGTAAGAAAGAGAGATTGCGTGTGTGTATGTTAGACAGGTTATACACATGCACGTGTGTGTTGTAGACACGCATAAAAGAGACCTGGATTTATAAACATATATATATATATATATATATATATATATATATATATATATATAAGCTCCAAACTAATCTGTATTATATTTTATCTGATGAAAGCGCACCAAAATCTGCCTTGGTGGCCCTTGAAATATGTATAATGAAATAAATATGGTTTTATAAATATAGTTTCCATTTGGTAATATATTGTATATATATATATATATATATAGATAGGTGGATATATGGAGAAATAAATGAATAGATTTATAGATAGCTGGATAGACAAATAGACAGACAGACGGATAAAAGTACAATCGCTTCACTTAAAGACAAGAATGCATTTGTAATTAGACGCCAATTATTTCTGTTAATCACTTGTGATTCAAACTATTGTGTATCGAAAGAATTTTTTTTATACCTTCTAAACACGTAAGTTTTAAATTAACTTAGTGATTATTATTGACTATCAATAACCATTAAAAATGAACGTTATTTAATCTAACAACGTTGAAAGTGTGTAAATTATTTTTCCATGGGGTAAAGAAGTGGCAAAATCGTGAGAATGGCGGTATTCGTTCCGACTGTCTGCGCCCTGGGTTCAAATCTGGCCGAGGTCAACTTTACCTTACATTGAATCACTAAAAATGTCAGTTTATGAGCAACTGCTACTATGCATTCTTTGTCCTCGCCTTTCCTCACCACTCATTGCCTTCTAACGACCATTCCTACCTCTTGCCATATAGTGTCCCATTTGAATCGCCTCCCACCACCACCATGTAGACATTTGAATCCCCTCCCACCACCACACGTAGACAGCAGTGCATATTTTGGAAACCACTGAGCTAAATCATATCTACATTCGGAGAACAAAATAATTAATAACTCCACGTGTATATTTGCCAGCGAGATAAGAAATCGGAATGACTATTGCTCGCCTTGTACTATGGCGCGAAATCGTTTCTTATATAATTTCGAAGTATTAATAAATATATCTTTATCGACCAATTTAAAGTATATGTACATATTGAGCAGCATTTAATAAAAAAATAAAGACAATACTTTATTAAAGAGAACAGAAAAAGGAAAAAAAGAGGAAAGAAGGATCAAACAAAGAAGGAGAGGGTGAAAGGACAGTTACTACACCCCAGTCACGCCCCGTGGACAAAACGGCAAAAGCCTTACCGGGGGTGGGGGTGGGGGTGGCAGAGACACCCACTGCATCAGTGACCCCATCTAGCAGGCTCCCTCTTCAAGTTGTCTGCTCTCTTTCCAACTTTACGGAGGAAATCAAAGGTTTTGACGAAGACTGGCGCAAAGTGGAAGCAATCAGTAAAGCCCTGGTATTTGACTATCTTCCTCTCCTCTGGATTACAGGCAGCCGGTCCCTGGTTTGTGGCCAAAGCGACAAGGTTGGAGGCAGAGAATGTGTCACTGCATATCACAGCCCAAATTATGGATTTGAACCCCACAAAAGGGAGGAGGGTTGATCCATCTGGGTGCTTTCCATCGTCATGGTCAAAGACAACTGGCTCCAACCATGAAGGGAAACTGGCTGCATTGAAACTTTTTCTAAGTTACGCACGAGACCAACACGAGACTCAAATATATAGATCCAGTGTGTAACTAGTACTTTATTTTATCGACCCTGAAAAACAAAGTTAACCCTGGGGAAATTTTAACACAGTGTGGCATAACTGAATGGGCCAACTTTTAGCATTTACCTGCAGACCAGAGAACACAAATAGGAAAGTGCACTTACTTTTGGCACTATGAGCAATCTGGGATCCTGACCTGAAACCAGTATCTACTGTCCTCTTTTAAGTCCATTTCATTATAATACTTGCTTTTTCCACACCTGGCATCTTATATACAACCAGTAGATCAACACAGTCAATTATGACAGCAATAATTGTTTCTACTTTTTTGGCACAAGGCCAGCAATTATCCAGTGTATTACTGGTACTTTATTTTATCGACCCCATAAGGATGAAAGGCAAAGTTAACCTCGGCGGGATTTGAACTCAGAATGGCAAGGGCCGCAACTCTATGCGTCAAAGCATGGCGCCCGACCCTCTACCGATACTGCTAATCCATAATGTTGAACGACAGCAATAATGTTGAACATATCAAATTTTAGAGTCCTAGATTGGTTATGGCGTATATACCAGGATTACTGGATATGTGAACAATCATACAAGCTGGGAAATTTGAATTTTGATAAATTAATGGTTTTCATAAGAGAAACCTTATAGTTTATGTTGATTACTGACACATAGAATGGGTTAAAGATAAGAATTATATTTTATAGATTATTTCTAAGATATAATTAAATAAATGTTCAGCATATATATATATATATATATATATATACAAATGACAGCAAGGGTTAAATGAATAACTTTGGAAAAATAACTATTTACAGGGTCAAATGTAGAGTTAAAACTGGGGACTTTGTGATTGGAAAGCTAAGGTTTTATTGTAGGAGGGAACATGATTGAGATAGGAAATGAATTGTATGTGTGTAAATTTTAAAGAGTTACAGACATACACACATATATATATACACAACAAAATTTAATATAGAAATGGCTTCTACAGGACTAGAACTGTTTCATTTGAAGGAAATCCTCAGTTCTAGTCCTGTAGAAGCCATTTCTATATCAAATTTTGTTGTATACATTCTACTAATATATTGAGTACCTTATTTACTGTGGTTACCCCCCGATTGAACCCAGGACTCGTGTGTGTATATATATATATATATATATATATAACACGTGGCATGTTACTATGGTTGATTCAACGCAATCTCAAGCAATTTTTGTAATTTGTCCTGGTAATGTCCCCACATTCACTGTAGTAGTAATAACACTATTGATTCTACTACTACTACTGCTGCATTGGACAGCTCCTCAGAACTGACGGTTCTCACGCCACCTAAACACAACACCCAGTCCTTCTACCTATACCCGGATATCATTCCTTTATCTATTTGATATCAAACCCCAAACCACATGAAGCCATCCTTACATTCTATGATTTATCTAAAATCCTTCCATCATAATACTATGTAAGAACCTTTGTTATGTTCCCAAAACCAACTAGATAATTCTTGATTATTTTCAAAATTATTTGAAATCATATGGGACAGAGTTTTTCATTAGAAATATGGTAATGAAATGGTTAATGTTTTCTTGTAGTTGTTGTCTTCCAACTTCGACTGTGTATATCTCATGGGTTTTAGAGGGCTTGAACAGGCCTTAGATGAAGCCTCTTCTTGACTTACAAAACAGGAACTATATTGGTGTCACAGGTTGTCAAGAGCTTTAGAATTCTATTGGCAATGACCCTAGCTGATTTGCAAAACAGTAACTACATTGGTGTTACAGGTCTTGATGGGCATTAGAATTTTATTCACAAAGCCCCCTGTTGATTTGCAAAATAGTAACTACATTGGTGTCAACAGTTCTAAGAGGGCCTTAGAAGGCTGTAGGCAAAGCCCCTTCCTGACTTACACCAAAAGTGTTCCAACAACAACATACACCATCCTTTCAAGACTACATAGCCCCATGTATATTTTATTTCATGAGACAATAAGGCATGATTTGGAGGAAGATTTGGCTGCTATTTCTACCATTGTGGTAATTGTGGCTCCGAAGTTAATTTAGCAGGTGTTGTTATTTAATCCCAGGTCAACCTTAATCAAGCAGAGTATCTTTAACTACATTATTTAATGTTAAGCTGGGTTTTTTTTCTAGTTCTGATACCCCTAGCATCATTCATAATGATAATAATGGTTTCTGATTTAGGCACAAGGCCAACAAATTTGGGGTGGGGTGGGGGGGAGTCGATTAATCAACCCAAGTGCATTACTGGTGTTTTATTTTATCACCCTCAGTAAGGATGAAAGGCAATGCTAACCTCGGCGGGATTTGAACTCAGAGCATAAAGGGCTGTAACTCAATGCCACAAAGCATATTGTCCAACACTTTATCAATACAGCCAATAATAATATAGAGTAATATGTATTATAATATGTAATATAATATACCATCTGTTACTGCGTGTATTTCTTTCAGGTGTTACTGGGAAATCTTTCAAGTGGCACTTCCATAAATATATCCAACCCTCATCTCCAGTTGGTGTTTTGTTTTTCATTGAATGTGTTAGAGTACTTTCTATGTTTTCTTCAACATAGTTAATCTCTTCTTCTTTGACCACTTATCCCTGAGAGGGTCATGGGGGCAGAATCCACAAACACTCCTTCCAGCAGGTCCTGTCAGAAGCAGCTGTCTTCAACTGATCTGGCTGGATCTCCAGACGAGACCAGCTCATGGATGTTATCCAACTATGTTGCTCGGTGTCTATGCCTCTGGGTCTCCTGTCGGTTGGTTTTGCTTGTAAAATCTGCCCAGCAATTCTCTCTTGAGACATTCTAACCACATGCCCATAGTATCGGAGTCATGATCTCACAATTCGGAGAAATAGTGGCTCTACTTGGAGTGACTCTCTGATCTTTGAGCTATGAACTCTATCGAGCAATGTTACTCCAAAGACCCTTTAGAGGAACCCCATTTTGGCCGCTTGTATTTGCGATCGTATTCTTTCGGTCATTACCGAAGACTCATGACCATAGATAAGGGTTGGCACGATTACCGAATAGAAGATAACAAGTTTGGCTTTTACACCTACCTACCTTCTTCCGATTCCCATATACTGAAGCCAGCACATTACTGCACCAACTCCCACAATTCTTGCACTTAATTCAGTCTCCTGCTTTCTATCATTTGTGAACACAGCCCAAAGATACTTGAACTTCACCTGCTTCAGTGAAACTCCGTTCACATGTAGAGTACATTGCATAGCCTTCCATGACAAGTGTCTCAGTTTTCACAGCACTGATTTCCATTCCAGCTACGCAGCACTCAACACAAATACTAGAGCATTCATATAGAGATATAAGGGCAACAAGAAGCTGACCATCGGTCCCATACTCCTGCAGAAACTTCCACAGCAGCTGCTGAGGAATACGGTCATATGCTTTTTCGAGGTCTACAAAACAAGAACATACTTCTTGGCAATATTCCCACGATTTCTCAAAGACTTGCTGCAGTGTGAATATTTGGTTGGCTGCGCTGTATCTGGGGTGAAAACAGTACTGTTCATCAGTTAGCTTGGACTCGACAATCTCCCTGCATCTCTTTGCCAGACACTTAGCATATACTTTACCGGAGAGGTTTAACAAGGAGATCCCTTTGTAATTGGGAAAATCTCTCGTTTCCCTTTTTGAAATTAGAGATTATCACTCCCGGTTGCCATTGTTTAGGTGCCTTTCCAGAGATCCAGGCCACCCGGCACACATGAGTCAGACAGAGAATACCTTTTAACATCTCGGGCCTGATTTCATCTTCCCCAGCAGCCTTGCCAAATTTGAGCCCTTTGACTGCTCTTGTGACATCAGCCTCCGAGAGATTAGTCACCGCTCACTGATGCACCTCACATACATCAGAAGTTGCTGTTGTGTTCAGGTTCAGATCAGCTAAGTATTCTCTCCACCACGCGAGGATAAACCTCTCCGAAGAGAGGATGATCTCAGACGTGTTCCTGATAACAGGTGTAGCAGGGGACTTCTTATTACGATGTCGGCAGATGGTCTGCCAGAAAACTTTATTTGCTGATCGGATTTCAGCTTAACTCTAAAGTCCTGCCATGTCTTAACTTTGGATGCCTTTACTGTTAGTTGCAATACAAGTGGGCAACTGCTGGACGAATAAGTAGCCTCGAACCAACAGCGGTAAATTACTAGGGGAGATGGAGCAATGGGTGACACCTGTAACTCCCAAGAAAACTCTCATAACCTGGTGATGTAGCTATGTTGAGGCAAGTAAAGGCCGCCTCCAAAAAAGCCTAGTTTTTGTGGGTTTGACAAAGTACCAGATTGGTGACTGGCGTGAATAGGATCACTGAAATTGAACTGCAATAGGGTTGTTAATATCTCAACAAATAATTTTCAGAGTATGCAAGGGATTGATTAAGTGTGTATATGTGTGATGCTCGAATGAGTATCCTCCACTTCCAGCTAACTTCTTAGTCCCAGCTCTGAGGCAGTGTATTCTCCATCACAGGATGGAGAATACACTGCCTCAGAGGGCAGCGAGGGAGACGTGCTGGAACAGCCACTCTACCTCACAGGCAGCAATCTTCACTCCAATAGCAGTGAACAGGCATGTGGTCTAGGGACCAAGAATGCAGGAAGTCTCCACTGTTACACGCTCTACGACAAGCCTATCAGAGAGCGGCCAATACTTAGACAATTTGCCCTCTTTGGACTGGAGGGCAACAAAGTCTGGCCGAATGCACCAAGTTGCCACAAGAGTAGGTGTCACAGCATGTAGTATCCCAGATGAGGAGCCTATCCACGCAGAATGGGAAGATTGTCATGCTATCTGGCCTTCTGCCATCCTCTCGGTCCAGCCCTGCTGGCTGAAGCTGGGAAGGGAAGCCTACGCCATTCAGACCATACTTTATGCAGTTTGGTGTGGGAGGTGGCCATCACTTTAAGAGCATGACAGTGGATGGAGACCAAAAGGATCCACAGTGGCACTGCAGCGGCATTTGTGGGGCTCACAGATGCGGGAGCCGAGCCTCAGGGAAACACTGATGTGCAAGCAATCACTGTCCAGCTGAGTGCCAGTCACAAGTGATGGAACTGTTGAGCCAGGCACCACTGTGGGATTGGAAGGCGAAGCAGAAACATGCCAGACGGTGCTGGTTGAGTTGGCACACCAGCCCACATCTAAAATCATGTTGTAAAGGATGGTGCCCCATTTGTTTTGGGAGGACTGGATGTCTATCGAAGGGAGAAAGGAATGGACATTCACAGGATGGAGGCTGAGTTGGTTCCATGTTGCATAGGCCGCCTCACGTTCCCCCGATCACAGAAGGTTCAGTTGTGTTGTGGAGAACCCTGTTGATGAGTACATGGCAAGAGGTCACCGACGAAAAGAAAGCAGGCAGGGCCAGTGAGACTGGAGGCCATATCTGACGGGTAAGGTGGTCTGTTGCCATGTGATGTCATCAAACTGAACGTTGCATATCTGATCAGCAGCCCATCAGATGCAGATGTTGAGATCTGTAAGGAGAGATACTTGGCTGTAGCAGGGAGAACTGTGAAAGGTGTATAAGAGCTTTGGCATGGCGACACCAACTTAACTATTTTAAGACCAATGTGACATTAATTGATTTGAGCGAGTTTGCACTGCTATTTCTAGCTGATCAAACAAATACATTGAAGCTTCCTCAATGAATTTTTAGTTTTTGCTGTTGTCTAACTCCAGCTACCTTGATTGAATCAACCTATAATCAAAGGCATTCCAGTTATGGCCATTTTGTCTTTTTAACTCTTCATTTCGATATATTTATTGAAAAACTGTGTATGATTTTCAAATCATTTTGAAAACAATCTATAATTTAGAGGGATTTAATAATATAACAAAGTTTCTTATTGAGCTGGTATTTGGAACATAACTTAAAGATTCTTATAGAATATTGTAACAGAGATGTTTTTAGAAAAATAAAAACATTTTAAAATAAACAGTTTTCTATTGTAAAACTGGAGTGTGTAGGGCTACATTATACGAGACAGTTGAGTATAATTTGATGGAAATTTGTGTTATTTTTAGCAAGTAAATCGACTACGTAGATGCTTGTACATTGTTGCTGTTGCTGTCGAAATTATATATATATATATATATATATATATTTTGAGTACTCCCATAATTAATCTCCCCGGTCTCAGCACCGCAGACTGTGCGCGCGCGCGCGCGGATCGTCGTAGCTACTTTTGGTTTATTTTGTGTTTTAGTTGCAAAGTTAAACCCTAATGTAGCAGACCTACAATCGAAGGTATTATAATGGGGTTCGTCATTCTTTCTTTTAAACATGAGTTGACGAGTACCTTATTGAACGTATCTTTAATTTCCCAAAGACAGCAATGTTGTTTATTGGTAGTATAAGGGTGACAACAGTGATGGTGGAGGAAGACACGAACCGCTTTTGAACACCGATCAAAACAATTACATTAGAGATGATGATTGTTAAATAAACAAACAATAAATATAATGATTCTAAAATAACAATGATTATACTGGTGACAATTGTTTTCTTCCAGTCACATCACATATCTCTAAATTTCTTAATCAGTTTCTCCTTATATACTCGTCTCTTCATTACTCACAGAAAATATAAAACATTCGCGCGCGCACATCTATTTCACATAGAAATAACTTCTACAGGACTAGAACTGTTTCATTCATTTGAAATCAGCGGTACTTTCCTGATGATTTCAAAAGAATAAGACAGTTCTAGTCCCGTAGAAATTATTTCTATATGAAATAAATATATACGTTTCTACTAATATATTGAGTATCTTATTTAACTGTGATTCCCTTACGTTCCTCTTCGGAATACAATTCTTAATTGTGTGTGTGTGTATGTGTGTGTGTGTGTGTACGCGCGAGCATTGTTCAGTTAAAGAAGGAAGGGCAGTGTTCATAACCCCTCTCAGGTATTCCAAAACAGGTGGGAGGAAGGAAGCTATCTTTAGACCACCAGATACCTGGTCTGAATCCACGCAACAGCAAACTTATCTAGAGGCGCAAGTGCCATGTAGTGGTTTTAGATATATACATTGGTATCTATTTAGAAAGATATCTATCTATCTATCTATCTATCTATTTATGTGTGATGTGCAACCCCCATCACGTCCCCTCCCTTTTGAGGTTATTTTCGATTATTTTCATGTTACACCCTTTTTACTCGATTATATGTAAACTCCCCCTTTGTATTTGTCCCTTCTTTTTATGCCTTTATGGTAAATAAAGAAATCTATCTATCTATTTATGTGTGTATGCGAGTGTGCGTGTGTACACATATCCATAACTCTTAAAACGATCGATAGAGAGACATCCCCACCGATCTCCGTGGGAAATATTTTTTTTCTTCAGTTTTTCGTGTGCTATCCAATTTAACTTACCCCTTAATATGGTTCGAAGTACTTTTTCAATGGAAAAGAGAGGCAGGACTCTCGGACTTTCCACCGAGTTTTCTTTACCATTTCATTTATCCTCGTTTTTTTTTTCGTGTGCTACTAAGTAATATTACCTCCAAATATCAAGCAAAATACTTTTTTTACCCCCAGAAAACTGAGGGGGCGGCGACTAGGATCTTCCCCCTCCATTCTCGGAGTTTTCTTTACCTTCTAACCCTAATCCCAATCGAGCCTTGATCCTAACCCATACCCTCGGGGAGGGAGAGTGAAAACTCAAGGTGGTCCCTCCCCCCTCTCACTCCCTTGTACGGGAAAAAACTCCTTAGGACCATATAAGGAGGTAAGTTTAATAGATAGATAGCACACGAAAAATAAAAACGAAGAAAAAAAATATTTCCCACAGAAATCCGTGTGTGTGTCTTTCTACAATAAAATTCAAACGATCCTCATCGTCCCACCTACACACATCGCCAATAACATCAAAAGCGAACCGCTAGAAAGAGCAGCCAAAACAACCTACTGTGTTAAAAAAAAAACGAAGGAAAATGAATAATGCAATTTTACGTTGGGTTGAGTATGGCTAGAATGTCTTTTATCCTAGGTTTGCACGACCAGGACAATCCTGTGGTTAAACAATAACGACAATTACGGAAGAAATATATCGAATAAATACACCCACACAAACACAAGTGTGTGTATGAATATATATATATGTGTATGTGTGTATATATATGTGTGTATAAAAACTCAACCTATATGAGGTACTTTTTCATTTATAAACATGAAAATATATATACGTAGAGCATATATATACGAGAAATCTTTGCAATATTTAAAACTAAAACAACGTAAGATGACA
This sequence comes from Eledone cirrhosa, assembly GCA_964016885.1. Lineage (NCBI taxonomy): Eukaryota > Metazoa > Mollusca > Cephalopoda > Octopoda > Eledonidae > Eledone > Eledone cirrhosa. The sequence continues at coordinate 288,266,389 of OZ024741.1, forward strand.
CCGACAAGTGAAGTTCGAATTAAGGTTGTACAATAGGTGAGTGTGAGTATTATATATATATATATATATAACCATAAATATTGAATACGGCGTGGGCACGAGCACACACAATATATATTTATTATATGCGTTTATATATATGTTTATATTTTCATTCAGTAAGAATTATAAAGAATTTGTTATGTTATTTATACAACTGTTAATCATAAAAATTAATTAATATATATGGATGAGCTGTTAATAGTTAAGACTTGTAAGACTATCATTCAACTTCGTACTCTAGAAGCTTAGCCGTAGAGCAAAGAATCCTTATATATATATATATATATATATATATATATATATATATATATGTGTGTGTGTGTGTGTGTACACACGATATACATACATGTGTGTGTGTATGTGTGTGAAAAGATTGCGTGCATGTGCGTGTACACACGATATACATACATATATGTGAGTGTGTGTAAGAGTGAACGTGGGTATGTCTATGTGAACACAAGCATCGAATTACAATAAAAGAATAACTATCGTACTATTTTTCTTCAATATCGACACCTTCCACCCCCTTCATATCATCGTCGCCATCATGATCACAATCCAATTCATCAAGATAAGAAGAAATAAAGGAATAAAAGAGATGTGAGAAAACATTCGTAAGAACACTCACCCGTCAAAACGAAGTGATTGAAATTATCCTTTGACGCCGTTTCATGCATCATAATCCTTGTGCATAGTAAGACAGCCGTATATATAGCAAGCAAACGTGTGTATATGTATGTATATATATATAGAGAGAGAGAGAGTGAGAGAGAAATAAATAAATATATAGAGAGAAAGAGGGGCTTATGGAAATAGATATAAAGGTGTAAATGCGTGCGTGTATATATTTATATGTATATATGAAGTAAGAACGTATATATGTATATATTACGTTTATGTGTATTATTTGATGGCGTACATACCGTAGTTGAAATGTTAGATAAGAGGGAATGGTGATTGAGATAAGGTTAGTTATTTCAAAACGCCACTAGAAATGAACAATATTTTCATCGAATACTAAATAACAAAAACATTTCTCCCTCTTCTCTGGTAGACATGTGTCAGGGAGATAACTACTGTCAGATTTATTTCAATGGAAAAAAAATATATAAACCGGAGCAGCATTATGGTGCGTCATAATTCTCATGTCACCGTTGCCGGTTCATGAAACAAAGAGTTGCGAATGCATGCATCCTCAAAGACGTTCAAGCCAATCATGACTGTTTCGATTCTTTCAAATATAGTGTATGCAAAACTACATTATCCAATACATTCTCACATTATTTTCAAATGTATAATTTGAAGGGAATTTGGCTGTTATTTCTAGCATGTTCCCGACTACGTAGATTGTCCTTCGTTGGTTTCGTGTAAATGTTTTGTAAATTTGAGTCGTAGCGCCGTCGTTGGCACTTTTATCCCGGTGGAACTGATCCTTCTCCAAGTTTGAACACAGTCGATTTCTCCCAGAGAAAGTAAGAAATAGATTAGAGGAAGAATTGACCCCAGTACTAAACTGTTACTTTTATTTTATCGACCTTGGAAGGATAAAAAGCAAAGTTGACCTCGACAGAATTTAGACTTAGAGCACATAGAGGCGAAATGGAATGGATACCACAAAACTTTCTATCGAATGTTCCAGTAATTCTGCCGCCTTGTTTTGTAAATTACGGAGGTACAAATTTAGAACACTCACTCAAGCCCATAGGCTCCACCTGGGACATCGACAATTTCCCTCCTCTTTTCCCTGTCCTGGAAATTCTCTAATTGACCACAACTCCATCCATATCTTCTCATTTCGTTCTCCTGGTCGTGTCATCTGGAGTTCCTTTGCTTTCTCGTTATCCTCTCTCCTGGAGGTTCTACAATTGGTACTGCTTAGATGACATTATTAACTTTGCCTTTCATCCTTACGGGGTCGATAAAATGAAGTACCAGTAATGCACTGGATTAATTGCTGGCCTTGTGCCAAAAGTAGAAATAATTATGTTAAGGCGGTGGATTGGCAGTATCGGTAGAGAGTCAGACACCATGCTTCCCAGCATAGTTACGTCCCTTTACGATCTGAGTTCAAATCCCGCCGAGGTTGACTTTGCCTTTCATCCTTACGGGGTCGATAAAATAAAGTACCAGTAATGCACTGGGTAATTGCTGACCTTGTGCCTAAAGTAGAAACAATTATGTTAGGGCTTTCTGGGGAAGGTGGATTAATCTAGCGTCCCTCACTTCATTCGGATGAAGATGTGTCGCTTAGCGTTAGGTTCGACTCACAACCGTAAGGTCGTAAGTTCGATTACCAGCGGCCTGTCTCTTTGAGCAAGATATTTTATTTCACGTTGCTCCAGTCAGACCCCACGCCAAGCTTTGGTGTTTTTCAGAACATTCTGGATGTGTACTCTAATTCGCAAAGAACGTATTTCGGAATGTTTTTATAAATTCTTTTTTCTAAATTTTAGGATGTACCATTAAAAAGTAGGCGAACAGAAACATCTTGTGCTCCCTCCCTTGGCGACGGGCTCAGCTCCAATCCAGGCAGCTGGCAAAAATGAGTTGTATCTGTAATTCAAAAGGTCAGCCACCTTACTCATTGTGTCACGATGAATCTTACCGAGAATTACATTAAGGGTGCTCGTGTCTGTGGCATGTTGAGCGAATTGCACGTTAATTTCACGAGCAGGCTGTTCTGTTGTTCGAACACCTGGAACATTCGTCGGGGAAACAGACGGAGATCCAACACATATCATTTGATCTCTGAGTCAACAGAGTTCTGTTGGGTTGCTTCAACAAGGCTATGTTCGGTTGCTTTAACAAGGTTATGTTGTCGAATTTCGTAAGCCAAATAATTTTTAGTTTCCTTCCCAGGATACTAAATGTAGGCTTAGATTTTTTTTTTAAAGTCGATTTCGTATATTTTCACGACGCCGCCCCATATAGAAAGACGGATTTCATTTTAAATTGAAGATATGGATCTTAGTGTTCCTGGGGAATTACAGCTACAATCGATTTTACAGTTTTCCAAACAAATTCCATCTACCCTATTTCACTGATAAGGGTCACCACTAGGCTTTGGTGTATGATACTTGCCCAAGGAACCACGCCATAGGATCGTAGTCGAGACTTACAGATTACAAAGAGAACTTCTTACCCATTCGGCCATTACTGCCGCTATTCGAGGATGACAGATTGGCATAATCGATAGAGCATCGGACAAATATTTTACAGTATTTGTTCCGGTTCTTTACGCTCTGGGTTCAAATCTCGCCGAGATCAACTTTACCTTACATTCTTCCGATTCAATAAAAGTACCAGTCAAGTACTGGAGTCGACTTTCATCTTTCCCCCAAATTGCTGGTCTTGTGGCTAAATTAAAAACCATTATTATTGCTGCTATTAAGTCAGTAGATTTGATAGAATCATTAGAGTTTGGCACAAAATACTTCTACAGTACTTAGTTACGACTCTTTACGTTCTGAATTCAAATCCCGTCACGGTCAGCTTAACTTTTCATCCTTCCGATATTAAGGAAATGTAGGAGTCACTTTAAAATTCCTAAAATGTTTAATAACCCAGATATCGATGAAGGTATAATAGAAGTTGAAAACTGTTTCCCATCCATCTGAAATCGATAAAATAAGGTACCAGTCGATTATTGAACTCTTTAATATTAAATATTCTTAAGGGTGGTAGATTGGGAGAATCGTTAGAGAGTCGAGCAATGCTTTGAAGCATTTAGTTATGGCATTTTACCTTCTGAATTCAAATCCCGCTGATGTCAACTTTGCCTTTCACTCTTCTGGGAATTATAAAACACTGGGGATTGAATTAATCGACTTATTTTCCCCCCTCACATAGCTAATATGGTACCTAAATTAGAAACTAATGTTAAATATTCTCATAATATAGCTTAAATGTAAATGGAATTATGAGACCTTGAATAACTTTAGCTCAAGCTATTTTTAATATATACCCAAGTACTGTTGAATACTACTTCCTGAAACACATCTTCAGATTATGTTCAATAATTATTGTCGAGTATGTTACTAAATAACGCAGTCGTCGTTGACGACATAGTGGATCAAATTACATCAGATTTGGGTTAAACGCAACGAACGGAAACCTACATACGATTACGTCATAGTAATATTTCCTCTGGCTCTACATCTGGACAGCTGAAGATGAATTTAAACCTGCATGTCGTTAATAACCAATGCAGCAGTGTATATATATTTATTTATTTATATGTTGTGTGTGTGTGTGTGTTTAACGAAGTGTATTTTTAAGAAATTATTAGATAGATTAACGATTGTAAGATGAAATAACAAGAATATATGATTTACTTTATATATAAAGATTTACTTCACTTGAGTCAAAAAGAACAATAATCAAGTTACCACGAGTTGCGAAGGTTGACAATGTTATTTTGTTGTTGATGTGAATGAGGCTGGTTTAGTCTGCGACCAGGAGAGAGATAGAGAGGATAATGGTCTGTAATTGACTGTAGACCACTGTGGCCTGTAGATAGCGGTGAATCCTTACATAGCTGGTCTGTATCGTAGTGCTCCGATCTTTCTGTATCTAAGGTGGGAAAATATAGGCTTTATATACCTGTCGCTTTCTGTCTCCCACCTTGAGGGGATAGCCCACGCATGAACCTGTTCACACCAAAAGGGTGGTGACCTAGAGTTTGACCTTTAGGTGTCACCCAAGGTTCAAGGTGTGGACATATTTCGCTACATATATATATATATATATATATATATATATTGTTATATTTGGGGAGGGTCATATTGTTATAATATTGCCAGAAATAATGATAAAACACACTGAGTTTGGTTTGGGTTGGTTTTCGCTACTGTATCTTTTATATCTCCATAGTTAATTTATCTGGCAATAAATGTTTATTATTGATTGACCAACGGTTAAAAATATAAATATATATATATAGTCTATCAAAGTTTTTCGTCACACATCTGTGACATCATCAGTGGTACTATTATGTTTCCTCCCGTCCATTGTATTGTAATGTCTACGCCATTTTTATTTTATTTATTTATTTATTCTTGTCTCTGTCTCTGTTTGTGCATGCGTTTGCGTATGTGTTTCTGTTTGGTGTGAGTGTTCGCTTTTTAGTCTATGTGTTTTGTATTCTATCTTTGTTTACTAGTGTGTGTTTATGTGTGTTTGTTGTTATTGTACTTGTGTATATATATCTATTTATTTATATTTCCCTTAGGTTAGTATTGTGTGTTTGGGTATGGTTGTTCTTATTCCAATCGTTTTTTCTGTTCTATTTCAGTTGCTTCTCTGATTTGTCTACCCGTTGAGTCATTTCTAGGTTTAGATATTATTTTAATTTCTATCTTGTTTATATTACCATCATGTCTTTGTCTGGCGTGTTCGTATAGTACTGAACCTTCTTTTCGTCTTTTTAGTTCCCTCCCAGTGCTGGTCTATTCTCTCTCCTATGCTTCGAGCTGTCTCACCTATGTATGTCGTTGTCATGTTTCTGCAAGTACCCTCTGTACATCTTATGCTATAGGCTACATTTTTAGTTTTACAATTTATTTGAGGGTTCATTCTACATATAACACATTTCTTATTCGTACAGTGGGTTTTCTTAAAGGGGTATGTTTTGCTGATCAGGGATTTTATGGTAGTTCCTGGCTATTCTACCACTTTAATCTTTAGATGGGTCTTTCTTAGGGCCTTTCTACATTGGTTAGCTAATTTGCCTCCAGGGATAGCATCCAATAACATGACATCTGGTATCTCTGGTTGTCGTACCATGAAGTGGCTTTCCCTATCTTATGTTTAGTCCTATCTAAGCTATTCCATGATTTGCTCCTGTATAATTGGCAAATTCCTTTCATGTCCATTTCTATGAGGGTCTTATATTTCTCCGTAGCTCTATTGTATACTCTGATTCTGTCTCTTTGGTTGTAGCCAGAGAACTGCATGCGATTGATGAAGTATAGCGATGAAGAGACGGATCTTCAGGTCTTTACGAAGGTTCGACATATTTATATCTGTATTTTAAACCGTTGGTCAATCAATGATAAACCTGGATTGCCAGATAAATTAACTATGGAGATGTAAAAGATACAGAAGCGAAAACCAATCCAAACCAAACAGTGAGTGTGTTTTATTATTATTTCTGGCAATAGGGCGGTGGATTGGCAGTATCGGGTGCAGCATAGAGTTACAGCCCTTTATGATCTGAGTTCAAATCCCGCCGAGGTTCACTTTGCCTTTCATCCTTACGGAGTCGATAAAATAAAGTACCAGTCATGTACCAGGGTCGATTTAATCAACTTTCCCTCCCCTTGTGCCTATATAAGAAATTATTATTATTTCTGGCAATATTATAACAATATGACTCTCCCCAAATATAACAATATTTGTTTCAACACACGATTTCATATCAAAATCCTTGCAAAATAATATATATATATATATATATATATATATATATATATATATATTATATAAAGTATATTTACTGACGACATAGTTCTGGTGACAAACATAGTGAAGGAGGCAGAGGAGTTGATATATATATACTTTATACACACACACACACACACACACACACACACACACACACACACACACACACACACACACATATATATATATATATATATATATATATATATATATATATATATATATATGGACAGTCGTTGCGGCCTTCCATTGAAAATATAAACTCTCGTCAGAAGGTTCTTTTCACTCGGAGAATATAAAATTCCCGAGTTCAAATTACGAACTGGCGCTATTCAAAATTGTTCCCGAGATGAGAATGAATAATGTGGAAGCAATTCTGTCCAGTGCCGTGTGTAAAGATAGAAGCGGAGGCAGGGAGGTCAGTCTACTACCACTATAAATAGCAGCAGTCAGAACGACCAAATTTTATCTCGACCAAGAGGAGTATAATAATAATAAAGTATATATCCCTACACGCAAAAAGCGTCTAGGGACACATGTATTGTCACATGTATTTATTAACCTGCCATTGAACCACATTGGCATATGGTTGGACAATACATGTGTCCCTAGACGCTTTTTGCGTGTAGGGATATATACTTTATTATTATTATACTCCTCTTGGTCGAGATAAAATTTGATCGTTCTGACTGCTGCTATTTATAGTGGTAGTAGACTGACCTCCCTGCCTCTGCTTCTATCTTTACACACGGCACTGGACAGAATTGCTTCCACATCGTTCATTCTCATCTCGGGAACAATTTTGAATAGCGCCAGTTCGTAATTTGAACTCGGGAATTTTTTATTCTCCGAGTGAAAAGAACCTTCTGACGAGAGTTTATCTTTTCAATGGAAGGCCGCAAGGACTGTCCATTTATTTTTGAGACTCGAAACCGATTCGGTAAAGGTAACCATAGTGAGTACAAGAAAGTTTTTAAAATTTATTTTGAAACTTTTTCTTATTTGCTAAACCTTGATTATATATATATATATATATATATATATATATATATATATATATATATATATATATATACATATATATATATATATATATATATATATATATATATATATATATATATATATATATATAAACTCCTCTGCCTCATTCACTATGTTTGTCAGCTGAACTATGTCGTCAGTAAATTCAGCATATCTGATATCTTTTTAGCCTTAACTCTCCTGCTCTAAGCCAGTGCTACTGTAAAGCCCGAGTCCTGGATTTTTTCCAGTGCAAAACTGCGATAATAAAAACGTAACCGCTAGAGTTGGTAGAGGACTTCCTGTATCTGTGGAGCAAAGATTGGGAACACAGAGGGTGGTGTGGTGGAGAGGAAGAGCAAAGCCTGGGCGGCGTGACACGGTTTGAGGTTGGTGTGGAAGTCGGACCTTCGTAAAGACCTGAAGATCCGTCTCTTCGTTGCTACTGTGGAGTTTGTGCTGCTGTACGGGTCTGAGACTTGGACACTGACCAAAAGACTCACTCAGGTTGTAGATGGGTGTTCCACGAGAATGCAGAGGATGGCTCTGAACATTAATCAATATTCACTGAAGATGAAGAACTCAGAGCTGTACGGGAGCCTTCCAAAAGTCAGCTCGAAAGTAACGCAGAGGAGACTGAGGTTAACTGGACATGCTCACCGACATTCAGTGCCTACACTTCACTCAGTGGTTCTGTGGGAGCCTCTACACTTACACACTAGAAGAGGGAGAGCGAGGATGACATATATTGATGCCCTAAGGACAGACACGGGAGAGAACTCGTCCATGGATCTCGGAATTTTAGCCGCCCTACATATATATATATATATATATATATATATATA
>OZ024741.1:288277242-288309742 GCA_964016885.1 Eledone cirrhosa
TGAGAATGCAACCATGTCAAATTAGCCATTTATAAATAACATTGAGAAGCTTTTAAACAAATTCTAACTTGAGGAAATAAGAAAAAAATAGAAGGTGCTAAATTAGGACTGTAGGGTGGATGTCTAATAATTTCCCATCAAAATTTCCGCAAGATTTCCCTCTCATGATGAGGCATTGTCGTCATGGAAAATAACTCTGTGATGAAGTTTTCCAGGGCTTTTCTGCTAAATTTCTGGCTAATTTTCTAAAAAATTTTCGTAGTAAGCAAATGTTACTGTTTTTCCTCCCTCGAAGAAGTCAACAAACAAAAACACTGTTGCCATAAACTTTCGCACTGAACGCTTCACCCTTGCTTTGCCCGAGCCCTTTCAATGTTTGGGTAACTATTGCTTTGATTGAGCTTTGTCTACACGAATATACCGATAAAGCCGTGTTTCATCTGCAGTCACAATTCGCCTCAAAATGTCTTCTGTTTTTGTTTGATGTTGACCCGGGCACAACAGCCTTGGCTCACAGTAGTCAGAAAGTTTGCTCAGCTTTAATTTATCACATAAGATTGTGTGAACTAAATTAACAACGATGTCTAGTGTGTGAGCTATTTTATCTACTCTTAATCGTCGGTTTCTGTCAATTGAAGCTCAAACATTATCCATTTTTTCTTCACAAACTGATGTTGATGGCTTGTCTGTCCATTTAGCACCTTCAACTCTGTTTCATCTTTCGTTGAAACGAGTTATCCAGTTGTAAATTATTGAATTTTTAGGGAAGTGTCTCCATAAACATTCTCAAAGCTTCAACACTGTCCTTTTTCTTCCAACCAAGTTTTACCATAAATTTTATGTAGGTTCTTGCTCCAGTTTTGACAGAACATATGTTGCTTTAAGCGTGGGTGTTTTTAAAATGGCGTAAATTTCAATTCATTCGGATTACTTCATGATAATACATATTAGAACACGTATGTACACGTTTAAGTTGCTGCAAGCAAGTAGCAAAGTGTTTGTATAGTGTTCCTATAAAAGATATTTTCCATGAACTTTTAAATGCCCCTTATATATATATATGTGTGTGTGTGTGTGTGTGTGTGTGTGTGTGTGTGTGTGTGTGTGTGTGTGTGTGTGTGTGTGTGTGTGTGTGTGTGTGTGTGTGTGTGTGTGTGTGTGTGTGTGTGTGTGTGTGTGTGTGTGTGTGTACTTCGTTTTTGTATTTGTTTTGCGAGGTTCTTCAAATTGTGAGTTGAAACGTGTACTTTGGCGGGGAAATGAGGTCATACAGTGAATAAAAACACACTAACCAGTTGAGTTTTACTTCTGTTTTATTATTAGTTAGATAACTAATTCACTTATCGGTTACGTTAGCAACTGGATAGGCCAAGATAGCCATTGAAAAAGTCACAATTTCACGAAACGTGTGTTTGGGAATTTTTGATGATGAATATTTCAGTTGATCGATCAATGGAATAATCAGCTCATAGAATTAATATATAAGTGGTTGAGCATTCATTCCACAGACACGTTTACTCAAGGCTACTCATTTGAATTACAAATACAATACATTTTTTTATTAGCGAAATTGGCTGAGCATCCCAAAGACACCTGGTCTCTTCACGAAATCTCCACGAGGCTCCTTCCTTAAGCGGGATGCAATCTTTCCAATTTTGCGGAGGAAAACGGCAGTTCGGAGATCGAAGACATCCCAGGTCTCGACAGTAACCGGCAAGAAAAAAAAAATGGCCTTTAGCTAGTTATCTTCATCACCTCCACCGCATTACTGGCAGTCATGCTCGAGTTTCTGGTCGACACGACATGGTTGAAGGCGAAGAGCGTGTCACAGCAAATGGTGCCCCAGATTAGAGATTTACCTCCTTCAAACGGGCAGAAGGTTGTCAAATCTGGGTGCTTACAATCACCACAGTCGATACCAGCAAGCTCTAGTTATGACAGGAAATAGTTTTTATTTTTTCAATAAGAGACCCAAAGTTTGTTTATCTACAGAAAATTATAGGATTCAGAAATTTTTATATTTACTGTACGAAGTTAACAAACAAAACTAACATTTCATCGACTGCTGGCTATTAACTGTAATGATATATAAAAGGCTATAATTACAATTTTAAATGAAATACATTGCATGTGGGCTTCGGTTAATTTTGAAGATAATAATGGTTTCTTATATAGACACAAAGCCAGCAATTTGGGGGGAGGGGAAAGTCGGTTAAATCGACCCCAGTGCGTGACTTGTGCTTTATTTTATCGACCCCGTAAGGATGAAAGGCAAAGTTAACCTCGGCGGTATTTGAACTCAGACAGTAAAGGGTCGTAACTCTATACTGCAAAGCATGGTGTCCGACTCTCTACCGATACTGCGAATCCACCGCCCTTTGAAATAATAATAATAATAATAATAATAATAATAATAATAATATAGTGGGAAACCTATGAACCTAAAATTTGTAGACAGGAAAAAATTAAAAGAAACAACAGCTAAGGTAAACAAGGTCATCCCATACCTTGAGGCGAGGAACCTTCACCAATGCAACAATATCCTCAAAGCAACAGCAAATGCGGTGAGGAAATTACTTGGCATAAAAACGAGAGGAAACAACAAACAAGAAAGATCAGAACCTTGGTGGAAGAAACGACTGAATGGTCAAATCAGGGAAATGAGAAATGATATTGAAAGCTTGAGTCCCTACTGAATGGGATACTACAAAACATAGACACTAAAAATAGACTGGAAATAAAGTACAAAACTAGGAGAAAAAAGCTAAATATTATCATAGAGGAACTGAAGCAACGCATTGTAGCAAAGAGTGCAAAGATTAGGCGATATGAGAGCAGAGTCAGTCTGTATAGACAGAACCGCATGTTTGACAACAACCAGAAGATGTTATTTGGACAGCTTGAAGGGAAAGAAAGAGGCAACGACTTGATCCCTGAGGCGGAACAGACTAAGACATACTGGAGAGGAATATGGGAGCAGGATGTTGAACATAATGATCAGGCAGTGTGGATTGAGACAGTACAAAAGGAGATTAGTGAACAGGCACACCAACAAACTGATTTGAGTATCACAGTTGAAACTCTTAAAGGGCAGGCCAAAAAACTAACCAACTGGAAATCACCAGGCCCAGATGGTGTGCAGGGGTATTGGATTAAAAATATAACATCCCTCCACCCGAAACTGACAACCATGTTCAATGACTGCTTGATGTCAGGTGAGGTACCAGAGTGGTTGATAAAAGGTACCACAGTTCTGGTAATGAAAGACCGAATCAAGGGTAATGATGTTACCAACTATAGACCTATCACATGTCTGTCCGTAATGTGGAAACTGTTAACAAGCATTGTGTCTGAGGAAATCTACCATCACCTCCACATAAACAACTTGTTACCGGACGAACAGAAAGGATGCCGAAAGAAGTCCCGTGGTTCAAAGGACCAGTTACTTATTGATAAGATGGTAATGAGGAATTGAAAGAGGAGACACATTGGTCTTGCCATGGGATGGATAGACTACAAAAAGGCATTCGACATGGTACCTCATTCTTGGATAACCAAAAGCCTAGAGATCTTCAAGGTGGCAGATAACATCAGACAGTTGTTGAGCAAAAGTATGAAGTCCTGGAAAACAGAGTTAACACCGGGTGGAGAATCCTTTGGATGCGTGAAGATCAAGAGAGGTATCTTCCATGGAGATAGTTTGTCCCCTCTGTTGTGTGTTTGTCCTTGCCCTGATACCCCTGACCATTATACTGCGAAAAGTGAGAGCAGGATACAAGTTGGGAAAAGGAGAGCTTACCATCAATCACCTCCTCTTCATGGACGATCTTAAGCTCTTCGGGAAGAGTGAGAAGGAGTTGGATGTGCTTGTTGACACTGTCCGTATTTTCAGCAATGATATATGTATGCAATTTGGTATTAGTAAGTGTGGAGTCCTAGTGATGAAGAGGGGTAAATTGAGCAGAAGCAACGGAATCCAGGTACCAACAAGTGAGATGATAAAAGAAATTGACACTGAAGAAGGATACAAATATTTAGGTGTTCTGGAGGCAGATGACACCAAGAACAAAAAAATGAAGGAATTGATAAGATCTGAGTACATTCGGAGAGTAAGGAGCGTATTAAAATCACATCTGAACAGTAGGAATGCCATAAGTGCAGTAAATTCCCGAGCTGTGTCTATTATTAGGTACAGTGCGGGAATTCTGAAATGGAATGTTGCTGAACAAAAAGAAATGGATAGGAAGACTAGGAAGCTATTGACTATCTACAACATGTTCCACAAGAGGAGTGATGTCGATAGACTCTACTTAAGGAGGTCTGAAGGTGGAAAAGGTCTTATCAGCATAGAGGACTGTGTTCAGATGGAGAAAAACAACCTACACAAATACGTGACTGACAGTAGGGAGCCAATCCTCAGAATTGTACTGAAAGAGAGAACAATAGACCAGGGGATGTCCAAGGAGGAAAGAACAACAAGGAGGAAGAGCATGAAAAATCCTTTCATAGTACCTTCTTTGAGAAAACTAAATTTAGAGATCGACAGACATGGAACTGGTTGGAAAGAGGAGACCTTAAAAAGGCTACAGAAGGATTGCTAATGACTGCGCAAGAGCAGGCCCTCAAAACGAAGTGGGTGAAACACCATATTTACAAGGAGGAGGCTAGCCCACTGTGTAGGATCTGTGGGGAGAAAGAGGAGACTGTGGCTCACATTGTATCCGAGTGTAAACACCTAACCCAGACTCACTATAAATGCTGGAGACATGATGTGATGGGCAGGGTGATCCACTGGCACCTATGCAAATAAACAATTTACCACATTCTGAGAAGTGGTATGAGCATAAGCCAGAGTCGGCGATAGAAAACGATCAGGTGAAGGTGCTGTGGGATTTTAGGATACAGACGGACAAGAAACTGGAACACAATAGACCTGACCTGGTGGTTTTGGACAAGGAAAAAAGATCGTGCCTGATTGTAGATGTAGCCTGCCCATTCGACACGAGAGTGCAAGAGAAGGAGAGGGAGAAAATTAACCGATACCAGGACTTAAAGTGGGAGGTAAAAAGGATTTGGAACTGCCATGAAGTTAAAGTGGTCCCGATTGTCATAGGCGCACTAGGTACTGTCTCAAAGAGTTTCCAAGGATGTTAAAGAAAATTAGTCCAGCCCCGCTTTTTGGAACACTTCAAAAGGCATGCTTGCTGGGAACAGCAAGAACTCTCCGATACGTCCTGAATATCTGAGGCTGCAGGTAGTGGCTTGATATTCATTTCAACAAACTTTCTAGTTAAATAACTGTTTCTACTTTTGGCACAACGCCAGCAATTACCCAGTGCATTACTGGTACTTTATTTTATCGACAAATAACATCAATGACTGAGACTCAAATAACAATAATAATAATAATAATAATGCTTTCTTTATTAACCACAAGGGTTTACACAAAGTAGACATTAAGGACAGTACAGGACAATACAGGACGGTACAAATGGGCATTTCTGCGTGTAAAAAAACAAAAAAAAACAGAGGATGTAATAAAAGAACAATGAAAAATTCGCAATAGAGGTGGGGGGGGGAGACTTCCGAGGGCCATCGTGGAGAAAGCCCATTAAAAAAAGCCACGGTGACCCTGACCACCAGGGCAATTGTCCTCTCCCAGTTTTCCACCTTCAATTTACAGGCATTTACTCAGAGTAGGTCCATTTACTCGGGCCATTCTTGTCTCTCTCACCCATCTTTCAACAAAAAGCTGGGAAGAGAGCACCTCCCTCTCTACCCTGATTTTCCTTTTCAAATGAAATTGGAAAAAGTTAATCAGGGCATCACCGAAGAGGTAAGTGCTCGTCTTCAGCCCTTTCAGATGCGTCCACCATACTATCTCTTTCGCCATGGCCACCAGACAGATAAAAACTGCCTGCCCTTCCCGGCTAAAGGAAGAGGGCGGGGCAATCCTCACGATGGACTCAGCTGATAGTCGGATCCGTTCTATACGCGACAGCAGGTGTTCGACATAAACCCACAAGTCAGCAATACTCGGACACAGGACGAGTGCATGCAGGACGGTTTCGTCGCCCTGCGCGCATCTCGGACATGCCCGGCAATAATAATAATAATAATAATAATAATAATAATAATGGTTTCTTTATTGGCCACAAGGGCTAACACGAAGAAAAACATTAGAGACGGCACATAACAGTACAGGACGATACAAAGTGGGTTTTGGTCGTGTAAATAGGTTATAACAAAATCGGGCTAGAAATAAAAAAAAATTCAAACAATAAAAATTCCCCCGAAAGGGGGACACCTCCGAGGGTAACTCGTGGCGAAAACCACACAAAAAAGACCACGGCCACCCTGGCCACCAAGGCAAGCACCCTCTCTCAGTTTTCCCACTCCTCAGTCTACAGGCGCATACTCAGAGCGGGCCCGTTCACTCGGACCAGACTCGCCACTTTCACCCACCTTTCAACAAACTTACTAGAAGACAGCACTTGCCTCTCCACCCTGATTTTCCTCCTCAAGTGAAACTTGAAAAAGTTAATCAGGGATTGGCCGGAGAGGAAAGTGTCTGTCTTCAACTCTTTTAACCTTGTCCACCACACAATCTCTTTCGCCATGGCTACCAGGCAGATGAAAACTGCCTGCTCTTCCTCCTCTTTAAAGGAGGATGGCGGGGCTATCTGCACAATGGACTCAGTCGATAATCGGATCCGTCCTACACGCGACAGCAATTGTTCCACATAGCTCCACAAGTCAGCAATCCTTGGGCACTGAACAAGTGCGTGCAGGATGGTTACGTCGTCCTGCGCGCATCTCGGACAGACTCGGCTGACAGCACCTCCGTGCCTGTAGTGCTTATCCCGAACCGGCAACGCTCCCCGGTAGTACTGCCAGGCCAGAAATTTCTTGAAATTGTCCATAGGCCCCCGGTTGAAAGTTCTCTTGAAGAGAGCAAAAAGCTGATCGTTTTCGACGCCCAAGGTATCCCCGAGAACGTCGTCGCTCTTCCTCTCCACTAGCCCTCTATAGAACGCCAAGGTGGATGTTCCACCGATATCAGTGCCCAGTTAGTAGAGGGCGGTGAGCGCTTGGAGACATTCCAGCTTCCAAGCGCTATCCCTCCGTCTTTTTCTGATCCAGGACTGCAGCTCCGTCAAGGAGACGAGTGGGGGAAAAGCGTGTCTGGCAAACGGCGACCACGCCTGTTCACCGTCAAGGACACCAGAGATGTCGCAGCCTCAGCGCATGTTTGCGCATCATCAGCCACGGCATGCCCAATCCTCCACGCAACGGGTGCTGACAGCAGATGGATTGTCTGACCATGAGAGCACGTCCCTTCCACAAAAAGCGGATGAGAAGGCGCTCCATTTTAGTCATAGTTGGACGGGAGCAAGGTACGACGGTAAGGCGGTAGCAGATGACGGACGCGATGTACGCATTCGCTACCTCCGCCCGACCTTTCAGAGACAGCCTCCTCTCAGCCCATTTCTGGGTGAGAGAAGCCACCCTGCTCGTCACCTCACTCCAGTTTTTCTCCATCTGGAGGTCCGGACCGAACCAGACTCCGAACAATTTAACCGGTCCTTCCGTCCAGCGCCCCACGACGCTGTCGGACGGTATGGACTTGCCTCTCCAGGTGCCGAGCTGCAAGCCCACCGACTTTTTCTGGTTTATCTTTGCTCCTGTCACCACTTCGTATTCCCTGAGAGCATCTGGACGTGTTTGGTGCTTGACACCACCACGGTGACGTCATCGGCGTAAGCCGACACGGATCTCCCACATCCCAGTTCGCGAGGACCCCCCCCATCATGGTCTCCAATTTGTGCAGTAATAGCTCGAGGACCAGTACTTACAAGATAGGGGACAACCCTGGCGGACCGAGCGCATGATGCTGAACGGCTGCGCCAGGTGACCATTCACCCTCACAATCGAGCAGATGTCGCTGTGCATCCTAGCGATTCAGTCCCTAAAAACGGACCCGAAGCTGGCCGCCTCAAGGACCGCAGCCAAGTACCGGTAGTCGACCCTATTAAATGCTTTAGATCCAGGCCCCACCCGTGCCAGGTTCCTTAACCACCCTCTCTATGATGTATCGCATGAGATGGAGGTTGTCGTGGATGGATCTGTCCGGAAGAGCACATGTCTGCGTTTCTCCCACCAGATCACCGACGACAAGCGCCAATCTCTTTGCTAACACCTTGGCCAAAATGTTGAACTCTGTGTTATGGGTATGAAGTTGTCTATAACGTCCCCATTTGTTCGGGTCTTTTCTCAGCAGCACAACCGCTCCCTGGCTCACAAAACTGGCAATTCTCCCGTTCTGCTGCCAGTTGCAGTAGACATCTGCCAAGAGGTCGCCGAACAAGTCTGGCATGTACGCATAAAGCTCGTAGGGCAGACCATCCAAACCTGGCCATTTACCCCTCGTGCAATCAGACATCGCTTCCCGTATTTCACTGGCTGTTATCGGCTTTTCGCAGAACTGCGCTGCAGTCGTCGAGAGCCGCGACAGTCTGTCGAGGTATGCACCGAAGTCCATACTCCGATCCGGCCCACCGCCGCTCCAGAACAATTGAGCAAAGTACTGTTGAAAAGAAGCACACATCTGCTCGGGTTCGAGCAACATGCGCCCGTTTTGATCAGGCAAAGACCGAATTGTGGACTTGTTTCCACGTCACGCCTCCACTACTCGGGCCCATTGAACGGCTTTAGTCCCCTCGTGTCTCAGAGCACGCGCTCTAGCTCTTTACAACATTGTAAACACATGCTTTTCGTTGAAGAATTGGTCGAGTGCCAATCTCGCCGCAAGCACGTCGGTTGCGATGCCTGTCCTAAACGCCACTTCTAGCTTTCTAGCTAGCTCTCCCTCTACTCTATTTTCCTCAATCACTACTCCTTTGCTAAACCTTATTGATTCTACTCTAATAGCCCTTTTCAGGCTAAACCACCACCTGTTGTTGACGATCAAACCCGTCAACGCACGCTTAACTAATTCGCTAATCCGGTCTATGTAAGCTTTGCGCACAGGGAACGACGCTTTCAGCTTCCAGTAACCGGGCCCTTGCCTATGGAGTCTATCTAAGTCAACTTCACAGATCACAAATTTGTGGTCCGTGTAGTCGACTACTTTAAATTGTGGACAACCTACGCTAGCCTTATCTGTTTCCCTACAGAATACCCTATCTAAATACGATCTGGATGATCCGATGCGGTTTGCCCATGTCCACATTCGCACATTCGGATAATCCAGTCTATACCTGTCAGACAGTTTAAAACGTCTGAGCAGGTTGTTGACGCTTTTACACCCTCCTCCTCCTCTGTCTACTAACCCCACACAATCCCAGCGTGCATCTAAGATACCGTTCCAGTCGCTAAGGCTCGTGCTTCGGGGATTCTGGTCTCGCGGATGGCCACCACATCTATGTTTAGTGACCTGAGGTCGTTCAGCAGGTGACCCTGCTTCCAAGATGACCCCCAGGCCACGTACATTTATACTGCCTATTCTAAGTACTGCCATGCTGGATGAGGAAACGGGGTAAGTGAGAAAGGATCACGTACCTTGATCGTGTGGGGAAGGGACGACAGTAGAACAGTCCCTTCGGCTGGTCATGGGTGTCTCCAAGATGATATCGGTATACATTCTTTTGGAGAGTGACCCCCTGAAATATCCAACTGCGCTGGGGAATTTTTGCTTTAATTGTTTATCGTCTTCCAGTTTAATTTCGACAATTGTAATGTTTTTGGGTAATGTTCTTGGTGTCGGTGGGGTGTGGTAATTTGAGTCTGTAATATCTGTGTGTTGTTTTATATGTTCCATTAATCCTTTGTGTGTGATATTTATGGATGTGTACTTTTTTTTGGGGGGGGGGGGGTTGATGTTGTTGCTGTTTTCTTGTTGTTGCTGTTGGGTGTGTGTGTGCTTTGATGTGTTTGCGATGTTGGTGTTTTTGGTGATGTTGGTGGTGGTGTGGTTGTTGGTGGTGATGTTTGTGGTGGTGATGGTGGTGGTGTTGCTGCAAGTCTCCTTGCAGCATTTACTCCTCTTTCTTTGCTTTTGGAGAGAGAAGCTGTGGTGTTTTTGCGTTGGTTCTTTTTGTTGACAACCGTTTTCCACTCCTCAGTTGCCTCATACTCCATATCTGACTGTGAGACGTCGGGGAGGAGTATGAGTTCTACCCTCTCATTTGTCTTTGTTGTTGTTGTTGTTGGTGGTGGTGGAGCCTGGTCTGCCGTTCATGGTGCAACTGTTCTCTGTGAAACTGTTTCTGTTGCTGCAGTTGCCGCCGCTGTTTTTCTTTTTTTGATTAAATCGGCTCCAGTGCGTTACTGGTATTTTATTTTATTGACTCCGTAATAATAACAAATGGGAGGATTTAGTGAAATAACTAACTTTCTCATTATGAAGTAGTGTTTTGAACACAAAACATTCTTATATAAGATTGTAATGGAAAATTTAAGTATTAAATACTAACTCTTTAAAACAGATATTTTTTTAAATCATAGAATCAGGGACGGTTTCTGGCCGTTTTGGTATATAAGGGTTAAAAAGAAATCCATAAAGATTTTTGAAGGTTAAACATCAAATTCATGGTGAAGCTATGGTGGAAGAGCAGCCAAATCTCTGGAGGAAGTTTATGGGGACAATGCTCCAAAGAAACCAACAACCTTCAACTGGATAAGTCATTTTAGAAGTGGAAGAGATAAGGTTGAAGATGATCACTGCTGTGTCAGGCCATCCACGTCAGTCTGTGTGGAAAACATCGATGTTGTTCGCGACCTAATTGAAAAGTATAAGCGAGTAACCACTGAATCAGTAGCCGACACACTCAACATCTCCATGGGTTCAGTACACACAATTCTGGTGGAGAGTTTGGCGCTGAGTAAGCTTTCCGCTCGAGGGTCCCAAAGCTGTTGTGCCCAGCAGCAAACAAGGGCAGATCTTTCGATGGAAATTTTGAGCAAGTGGGATGAAGACCCTGAATCTTTTCTGCAGAAAATTGTTACCGGGGATGAAACGTGGTTCTACCAGTACGATCCCGAGGACAAAATTTAATCGAAGCAGTGGCTGTCCTGGGGTGGGAGTGGGTCAGTCAATGCAAAATCAGAGCGTTCAAGAGTGAAGGTCATGACCACTGTCTTCTGGGATGCAGAAGGGATTTTGCTGGTTGACTTCCTCAAGGACTCGAGAACAATTACAGCTGCATATTATGAAGGCGTTTTAAGAAAACTAGCCAAGAAAATTGCGGAAAAACTCCCGGGGAAGCTGCATCGTCGCGTCCTCTTCCACCACGACAATGCACCCGCTCACAGGGCTCGGCAGACAGAGCTGTGTTACGCTAATTTCGATGGGAAATCATCCGACACGCACTTTACAGTCCCGATTTAGCTCCATCTGACCATTGAAAGGTACCCATTTTCCATCAGTTAAAGATGTAAAAAAAGGTGGTTTGACATGGTTTAAATCGCATGGCACACAGTTTTGCAGATGGATTTAAAGGCTGGTATCAACGCTTGCAGAAATGTATTGACCTAAATGGAGCATATGTTGAAAAATAAACATTATAACTTAAACCGTTTTTTCCAACTGTCATTTTTCCACGAACTTTTTGAAGCTCACTCGTATATATATATATGTGTGTGTGTGTGTGTGTGTGTGTGTGTGTGTGTGTGTGTGTGTGTGTGTGTGTGTGTGTGTTAGAAAGAATCGGGGCCCGACGCCTGAGCTAATTCCATATATATTTTTATATTTTTATATGTGTGTGTGTGTGTGTGTGTGTTGCATACATATACATATTATATAATACACACACATACACATGCTTATGTCCACATAAACACACACACTTTCATAACGTTAAAATAAATTTAAATATGAGTGCACTACAAACACACACACTGGCCTGCTGGTGGACTGCTGTCATTTTCCATGGTTACGTGACAGCTTGCTATAAGACGAAATTAGAAGAAAAAAGCCATGAAAAATATTTAAAAAAGAATAAAAAGAATTCTTGTAATGAAATGCCAATCACGTGATTTGTGTTTGGTTTAATTTCTGTTTAGCTCAGGTAACTTACTATTTACTTAATAATGTCAGAGATAATGGTCTGAATTTCCCATAGCTTTCTTCTTCTTCCAATGAAAGCAGTTCAATGGCGAGGTCATTTATCTGTGTGTGTGTGTATATATATATATATATATATATATCTATAGAATCACCAGATAAAATATATTTTATCTGGTGGCTCAATGAAAAGTTAATAAATTAAATAATCAGAGCTATATATCATAAAACATGTCTATAGAATCACCAGATAAAATATATTTTATCTGGTGATTCTATAGACATGTTTTATGATATATAGCTCTGATTATTTAATTTATTAACTTTTCATTGAGCCACAAAGTGACCCGTTGCAAAACACGTATATCTATATATATATATATATATATATATATATATATATATATATATATATATATGTAAACCTTTATATGTATATATATATATATATATATATACGTTATTCCAGGTTGAATCGGAGGTAACCACAGTAAGTAAGGTACTCAATACATAGCAGAGTATAAGTATTCCTGATGATTTCTAAAGAATGAAACAGTTCTAGTCCTGTAGAATCTCATCTATATTAAATATATATATATATTGCTTGTATAAGTATTGCTTGTACAGGAAATCAAAGTGTGCATACATTTTGGGGGGGACATCCGGTATATATGTATATATTTATATATTTGTGTGTGAGTGTGCGCGTGCGTGTGTGTTAACCATGTTCGCCGCATGTTTACCTTCGGAAGTGTCACTTAAGTGAGATTTACTTTCCCTACTTACTGCTTGCATTGAACTATTTCTTACCGAGATAAGAGTCTTGTTACTAAGCGACAAGGCCTTTTCTTCTTCATTTTAATTATTTTGGTGTCGAGTTGGTAGTATTGGTAGTATTGGTAGTGCGACATTGTGCTACGGCTGTCTATGTTCTGAGTTCAAATCTCGCCAAGGTCAACTTTGCTTTCCGTCCTTCTGGTCAGTGCCGGATTTACCATTGTGCTTTGGTGTGCTTAAGCACAGGGCCCCATTGGCCAGGAGGGATGCCCATCTTCCTGCCAAAAAATTATTTTACGTCCTTCGAGGCCCAAGTAAGGAGCCTCATAACTTGACTAACACAGGGCTTGCTTCTTATAATCCACTTTCCCCTTTTCCGAAATTGCAGGCTTTGTGCCTATGCCAGGAAGAATTATTTGGAGGTAATTCTTCATTAGTAAAAGCCATACAGCAGTAATTCTCAAACTTATTTTGCTCACGACCTTTGTACGACATTACAAAACAACAACGAATATATTTCGAGCATTAAAGGAAACAAACAATTTTTTAGAGACAAAATTAATAAAAACAACACCATCATATAATAATTTTTTAATATTAAATCTTATTAAAACATATCTTATCACGCGGAACCCACTTTCGGAAATACTGTGTGTGTGTGTGTGTGTGTGTGTGTGTGTGTGTCTGTGTGTGTGTTTGACTTACTTCAGTTCCAACGACGTGTTTTCCAGTTGTTTGAACAACGGAATAACCTGCTTGTGAAATTAACAGGAAAGTGGCAGAACTTTCCACAGCCAAATGTGCATTTAACCTAAATTCTCAGGGACATTCAGCGAGGCACAATGTATAACAAATCTGGTCCTTTGAAATACAGGTAGAACACACATTTTCCAGCTGAACGGACTGGAATAACGAGAAATAAAGTGCCTTATAAGGCGGCGCATTGGCAGAGTTGTTAGGACGTCGGTTAGAATTCTTTACAGTATTTTTTCTGTCTCTCTGAATTAAAATTTCGCCGAGGTTAACATTGTCTTCCATCCTTTCAAAGTGGATAAATAAAATACCAGTCAACTAATGGGTCGATTATTTCTCTTTCTCACTCTCCCTAATCCCTTTTCTCTTTCTCCAGAAGAAATCGGTTGTGTTCAAATACGACTGAATTAGAAGTTAAAGACTCATATCAATAATCACTTCAAAAGTTAGCTTTGTTTAAGAAAGAAAGGTCATTCCATGACTGTGATTCAAGATCAGTTATTTCACACGATTTACTATATCCTAACATGCTGTGAATAGGCAGAGTCGTTAGAACGTTGGATAGAGTGCTGTGTGGTGTATGTTCCTGTTAGATGCGATCTGAGTTCAAAACTTGCCAAAGTCATCTTTGCCTTCCACCAATTTAAGGTGAATAAAAAAAGTACCAGTTCAGTACTAGGGTCGATTCTTTCTCTATATATCTTTCCCACTTCCTCTCTCTCTCCCTCTGTCGGTACTATAACGGAATACTCCTATGTTTTACCGCCGAAGATTCGAAACCGAATCTGAGCTTTCTCGCCTCTGGGACAATTTATCGTTTGAAGTTCTCACCATTGTCTTGTCAAGACAACGATGATAAATGTACATTCCATTTGACCTGTGACCCCAACCTCTTGGGAGACGATAACCACAGAGCTGACCATAAATCAACCTCATATATCCATCCTTCTAACTTAAGCATTTATTATAAATACAAGGAGTTAAGGAACCAAAAGGTCAGACACGAAGCGGCAGTCAACAAGATAACGATCAGTAGACCTTTCACTCTATCTTTCTCCTGGCCCTTACTGGCTTACCTCCTCGGCCACTGAAACAGACAGCCAGCCAGCCATGCCTGCCTGACTGACTGACCACTACTACTAAGACAATAACGTATACTAAGAATACACACACACACATAGTAAGTTCATATTGTTTACATTATACGCTCACCCTTTTTCTTCTTGTTATATTGTATCTTTAAGATACAGCACAAATTATACTATATCGTCTTCTCTGATACATGCATTCACGTAGCTCGTAGAGCTACCAATTTAATGTACGGATATTTTCATGTCATAAATTTTATTATTCGATGTTCAAATTCAATATTGTTATTGTAAAATAAACATTGTAAACAACACAATCCTGGCATTATTCTTTTCATCAAACTACCATACAAAGAATACAACAACCTATCCGTTACAGGTCTATCTGTCTATGTCTTTGTCCCCCCTCTCTCCCTCTCCCTATCGCTCCTCTGACCGGGTTCAGATCCGTCAGGTTTAGAATGCCCACGGCAAGTTATATGTCACTACGGTGCCTCTGTAACCCACCTCAGGAGTTATGAGCCCATAATACTATTTCCTACTTCCAGTAATATTTACACTGTAATCAATTGGTTATTGTCGAACACATTCAGTTTAAATAGAGCAAGCTATCTTCATTGTCAATCAATCTATTTAATCACAAAAACATCAGATCCCACCTTTCGTCGTTAGTTTTGTTCATTTCTTTTTATATAATTAGTCACATGAAGAAGTACACATAACATTTTCCGACTTTACTCACATGGGCTCTACTAAAGGTCTCTGGGGCCAGGTAGATGAGGGTGTTACACCTGACAATGGAGAACTAAGTCTATCGCCCTAATAAACTCCGCTAAAGAGACCCTAGGGTTAGCTGAATTATGGTGTTACACCTGACAATGGAGAACTAAGTCTACCACACCAATAAACTCCGCTAAAGAGACCCTAAGGTTAGCTGGATGGTGGTGTTAAACCTGACAATGGAGAACTAAGTCTACCACACCAATAGACTCCGCTAAAGAGACCCTAAGGTTAGCTGGATGGTGGTGTTAAACCTGACAATGGAGAACTAAGTCTACCACACCAATAAATTCCGCTAAAGAGACCCTAGGGTTAGCTGGATGGTGGTGCTATACCCGACGAAGAATGTAGTATGTCACTCCACTGGACACCCTACAAACGACACACCCTAGGGTCAGGTGAGTGGTGGTGTTAAACCTGATGACAGAGAATTAAGTATAAACTACGATAAAACCCTTATCAAATAAAAGCTGTGAAAGAAACACAACTGTAAGAATTTATGTCTGTCTTCTCAAATCAATAGTTGGTCATTTCTCTGGCAACGTCAATAACATCGATTTATTTTAGTCTTATGGAAGCCGAGATTATATAACTTCTAAGAGTTCAATAACCGGTATTATTACACACGAACATACTATTACAAGCCAATCACAAAAAAACAGCAATCGAACGAGACTCTAGGTCAGAGGTTCTAAAAGTTCCCCCCCCCCCACCGGTGGGGGGGGGGGGGGGGTAAGAAGGTCCAGGGGCCCTGGAGACTAAGGGGACAGTGGGGGCGGTATAGATGATATAATAGTATATTAGATATCAAATGATACATATATATAAATATAGTTAAATAAAAAATATGATATTTATTTATACATAGTACATAGTATATATTATTTATTATATATCAATTAGCGATTTTATTTATTATATATTATTTACAATTTGTGTGTAGGCAGGTTTCTCTGGAAATAGGTGGAGGGCGGGGGCGCTGAGGGCATTACGTGGCCGTGAGGGGAGCGGTGGCCCAAAAAGGTTGAGAACCTCTGCTCTAGATCAAAGGTTCTCAACGGAGGACATATGCACCCCCAGGGGGCGTTTCAGAACTCGGGGGGGGGGGCATTAGAGGGGCGCTGGAGGGCTCTTTACTTTGGAAACATTTTATAAGCCATATTTGTATATCTCTGAGACAGCCAGTGTGAACGCATTTGAATGAGCATGCAGACAGCATAACTATGGTCTGACCGCAGCTGTGAGCAGGCGTTTCTAGACATTAACTGGCAATTGAGATCTTAAAATTGGAAAAAACTCACAATCAACTGGGTCAAAGACACTTTGAGTGCAGCCAGTTAGAATCTTGTCTTTCCTTCACCGATAACAATGTATTTTATGTCTGAAATTATGCACTTAACCGTAAGGAGTTAACACTATGTAGATCTATTTTATTCCCTATTGTATAAATAATATTACAATTAAAAAAAAAGAAAAGAAAAACACAGAAGCAGGTAATACACACATCTAGGACCACATACAACACATAATCAGGTAGCACACACATCTAGGACCACATACAACACACAGGTAGGTAATACATACAGCTAGGACCACATGCAATACATAATCAGGTAGCACACACATCTAGAACCACATACAACACATAATCAGGTAATACATACATCTAGAACCACATACAACACATAAGGAGGTAATACACACATCTAGGAGTACATACAACACACAAGCAGGTAATACATACAGCTAGGACCACATGCAATACATAAGCAGGTAGTACATACATCTAGGACTACATACAACACACAGGCAAGTAATACATACATCTAGGACCACATACAACACACATTGTATCATGTGCTACGGACGACGCAAGAGCAATAGTCGGCCAACATAAGGGTTTCGTCACTCTTCTGAAGAGAGAAAATCTATCTGTATTTGCTGTTCATTGTGTCATTCATTGACAACACTTGACTGCGAAGAAACTCAGCGAGCCGCTGAGCAAGTCCTTGCAGGTGGCCATTGATGTCATCAATTTTATCAAACGCCATTCCTTCAATGAACAAATTTTCCGGCAACTGTGCCAAGATAATGACAAAGAATTCGTCAAGCTGCTCCTTCATACTGAAGTGAGGTGGCTTTCAAAGGGCAAGTGCCTTACTCACTTCTTTGAACTGTTCGACTCTATCATTGAATTTCCTCGAGGACGCAACACAGAACTGTACAAGAAAACTCTTGATGTTAGGCAAGACTGTGCCTACCTCGCTGACATCTTCGACAAATGCAATAGCGTCATTATGGCTTTGTAGGGGAAGAAGATCACCTTGCTTAAAGCAAGGAGTGCTGTGAAAACATTCCTGGCCAAATTCAATGTCATTGAAAGGAATCTTTGTTGACGGGAATTCTATAATTTTGCTAGTGTCGCCAATGTTCAAAACATTGTGAGCGATGACCAACTCCAAATTTATAACACTCACCTCTGTGTGCTACAAGACAACATGAGAGAATGGTTTGTTGACCTTTAGCCGATGGACATTCCAATGTGGATAGCAGATCCCTTCATAGCTACTGTCGACAATTTGGACGTTAAATTTCAGGAAGAATTAATTGAACTTCAAACAGATGACATGATCAAAATTAGATTTCCTAAAATAGGTGAACCCCTTTTTTGGATGCAAGAGGAAATTCAGCGTCGATTTCCACATCTACATGCAGAGGCTAAGAGATTTGCTCTGTCTTGTCCAAGCTCATACTTAGTCGAGAAGAGGTTTGGTGCTGTTTCCAGACTGCACAGTAAGTCTCGCAACCGCTACAATGTAATTACATGTGGAGATCTCTGGCTACATCTTACGAACATTCAGCCTCATGTCAAAGAGTTAGCTAGACTCCATGAAGCTCAAGGGTTTCATTGAAATGAGGTCAAAGTTAGTAATTTGATTTATCCAAAAACTTGGATATGCTATTGTTACGAAGCAAACTAACAATTTTTTAATTTTTTATTTTTTATTTTTATTTTTGTTTTTATTTTTATTTTTATTTTTATTTTTATTTTTATTTTTATTTTTATTTTTATTTTTATTTTTATTTTTATTTTTATTTTTATTTTTATTTTTATTTTTATTTTTATTTTTATTTTTATTTTTATTTTTATTTTTATTTTTATTTTTATTTTTATTTTTATTTTTAGTAATCGACTGATATCAAAATCAGAAGTATATTGAAAAATGGAAAAATAGGGTAGGGGGGCGTTTCGTGATTTTGAGGGCGTTTGGCCTAAATGGGTTGAGAACCTGTGCTCTAGATAATCGATCGATTTGCAGAACATACCAGCTAACATTTCCCACAAATCACACATTGCTTAATGTAGTCGTAGGTATACTGTGTGAGAAGTAAAAAAATGTGATGGTCACGCCCGGAAGACCTTTGATCCTATGTCTGGTGGGTCTAGACTGGTCTGGGACTAAACAACAATAAAAGGCATTAATAACCTAAGCCGTCAAAGAATATATATAGACTGTAGTCTTAGGCATCTTAAACCTGGTGGAGTTCATCCATCTCCAGGTTTGAACATAACCGATTTCTGCCCGAGAAGGAGAGAGTAATAGAGAGGAAGTGAGAGAAAGATATTGAGGAAGAATCGACCCCAGTACTGGGCTGGTACTTTTATTTTATCAACCTCGTGTAGATGAAAAGCAAAATTGACCCCGGCGGGATTTAAGCACAGAGTGCCGGAAGGAACACTACAAAGCATTCTACCGGATGTTCTAACGATTTAGCTAATTCGACAAAGAGTACTTACACAATCATGCGACTTACTAGAAATAGTAGGCAACTTCCCTTCAAATCACACCATACCGATTTAAAATGAAAAAAAAACAACCCCGAAAATATTAGATATTATAGATCTTGATATATTATATTTAAAAGCAAGGCGATATATCTATAGCTTAGATCTGCCTCTTTTTGATGATAGTTCTATTGAATCAAGAGTGAAACAACAACAACTGTAACAACAACAACGATAGCTGCAGCAATAAGCGCTGTAGCAACAGCAACAACAAAATCAACAGCAACAACAACAAAATCAACAGCAACAACAATAATAATAACAACAAGAAAATCAAAAGCAATAACAATAACAACATCAGCAACAGCAACATCAGCATCAACAACAACAATAACAAAATGAACAGCAACAACAACAACAATAGCAGCAGCGTAATTATATAATGTACTATTCTGCCGATTTATATTAGTTGGTGGTGTACAGAACAGATATGGAATCTAATCCAGTGATATTGGATTGGTTTCTACTAAAATCCATTGATGGTCAATTCCATGTTTAGCTACATGTTCCCAGCGTAATTATCAAACAACTGCCTGTATTGAATAACTAAATTGATAACCATATTTGGCCTATATGGACATTAACAGAAGGCGGCGAATTGGCAGAGTCGTTAGAATGTTGGATAGAATGATTTGTGGTATTCGTTCTGGCTCACTGCTCTTTCTGAGTTGAAATGT
Organism: Eledone cirrhosa; assembly: GCA_964016885.1. Classification (NCBI taxonomy): domain Eukaryota; kingdom Metazoa; phylum Mollusca; class Cephalopoda; order Octopoda; family Eledonidae; genus Eledone; species Eledone cirrhosa. Next base: position 288,297,229 of record OZ024741.1, read on the forward strand.
TGCTGAGGTTAACATTGTATGTATGTATGTAAACCGGCAACCCCACCAAGCTTGCTTAATGAGGAGGGTGATATTTGGACACCCTCTAGGATGAAATTCAAGACCCTGCAAAGGGCGGAGGAACTCAGCAGAGCCAACGGCCATCCAAATAGTACTTTTTTTTTTTTTCATCTAGGAGTGAAAGGCCCCCTGTTGTTGTCAGCACCTTTCTAGGAGAGAGAAACTCTGAAAAAAAACCTGCGGCTTCGGAAGCATCCGATGATGTTGACCAGTTCTCCTTTTCGGGTAGTGTTTTCGATGTTCAGAGAATGGGATTGGTCAAGTGCAAGGCCTTTCCCCACTTCAAAAAAACATTCGAAGTACAGGCATTGCTTGTTCAGGATATGTTACGAGTTTGTGTGACTGGCCGTAGCCTAAAAGTGTACCACACTCTCTAATCCTCCAAGCAATTGCAGTACTCTTAGCAGAGTTTGCAGCCATCATGTATGTATGCATGCATGTATGTATGTATATATATGCATGCATGCATGTATGTATGAATGTATGAATGTATGTATTACTCTGACATAAAACCTACGGCTTCGTTTGCATCCAATGATGTAGACCAGTTCTTCTATTTGGGTAAAAGCATTCGATGTTCAGAGAGTGGGATTGGCCCCGTGAAAAGCCATTCCTCACTTAAAAAAGCTTCAGACACAGGCATCGTTTGATATGTGACATTTTTTGCGATGCATGGTATTGCTGGCTATAGTTAAGTCCCTAGCAGGACTAAAAGGCCACGTCCATGATGCTCATGCTTAAGTATCAAGCGATGGCATTACTCGAAATCGAGTTGCAGCCATTATGTATATATGTATGCATGTATATATGTATCTGGAGGTCTCTCTGCACTTGTCGTCACATGGTACAATGGGCCCAGCACTATGTGTCAATAATTGTCACAAGTGTAGTGTTTGTACCAGAGTTTTCAAGTCGCTGGCTGGACTAAAAAGTCACACTCGTTCAGCGCATTGGTAGGGGTTCTCCTACATGGATATAAAGTAGTGGCCGTACTCGAAAACGAGTTGGCAGCCACCATGTATGTATGTATGTATGTATGTATGTATGTATGTATGTATGTATGTATGTATGTATGTATGTATGTATGTATGTATGTCGGGTCACTCTTGGGTGCTACTGGTAACATGTAACCCAGTACAACCTGTCACATGGTCGAGTCGTCGGCGACTAAACCGGTAACCCCACCAAGTTTACTTAGGGATGAGGGTGATTTTGGACACCCTGCAGGACAAAAAACAAAACCTAACAAAGGGCGGAAGAACTCATAAGAGTCAACGGCCATCCAAAAGTGTGTAAATATGTATATACACATGTACATATGTATGCATATGTATATGTGTATATACATGGGTGTATGTATATGCGCGGGGGCATAGAAATAGTCGGGCTGGACACCCGATCGCGCGGTTAAACCACTGGGAGTGAAGGACCCTTAGCTTTTGTCAGGGCATTCTTCTAGGAGAAGGCAACTCAGGAAACTGGGATAACTCCGTTATAAAACCTGCGGCTCAGTAGTTACCGATGATGTTGATCTTTTCTTCTTTTCGGGTTATAGCTGCTGTCGCTCAGAGAGTGGGATTGGCTCAGTGCACAGTCTTTCCTCACTTTAAAAAATATCTTCACGCACAGGCATTGCACGAAAGAATTAATTAATAACGCCGAGGTTAACTTTGCCTTTCATCCTTACCGGGTCGATAAAATAAAGTACCAGTAATACACTGGGTAATTGCTGGCCTTGTGCTTAACGTAGAAACAATTATTAATAATGGTATATTGTGCAATGGCCATACTCGATAACGAGGAGGCAGCCATCATCATCATGTTATCTCTTTCTTTTAATTTCGAGTATATTTTTTTCACCGGCCACCTTCCTGGTGGTAAGGTTGTAAAAGAAAAGAAATTGTCATCCCTTGAATCGCAAGAATGTTTTGCAAATTTTGAAGGTGCCAGCTATCGCAACCATTTGTAGACTATGAATTAGGGAGCTGCGCTCTTTGTCCGCAAATCCAAGTTCAGTCATACTTTGGTCCAAACGGGTTGGTATATAACCCGTAGCTCCAATAATGATGGGTATGAAGCTAAAGGTGTATCTTGGATACTGGATTTGCAAACTCCTCATCAATAGTCCTTAGATGTCCTCCTTCTCCTGTATTTTTCTGACAACGTTTACACAAGTGGGCAGCTGATCTCCACAACAGAACACGTTTTCAATGTGTGGTCCCAAACAACAATATCAGGCCGGTTGTGCTTTAATTTGGTGGCAGTTTTTATTTTCAGGCTCCACCAGTATTCCTTAGTGCCATCTGTCTCAATATATTCTTCCTCGTTTGTTGTTAATTTTGTTTTCCGAAGTGCGTTCCAGATGGTTCTAGCTATCCCATCGTGTCTCATGGGGAGGTAGTAACGAGATGACATTCTTTCGCAGCTGGCAACTATGTGGCTTACATCCTCGATCTTTGTTTTACATAGCCTACATTTATTGTCAGCGGATGGCCCTACCCTTTTGTGCAGCAAATATTTGGTAGGGAGTTCTTGTTCCTGTATTGCATAGAGATATCCCTCAAGGTGTGATGTCATAAACTTGTCGGCACTCCGTGCCAGGCTTTTTGAGTGGTTTATCCCCTCTATCGTCTGTGTTTTACGTCTCAAGTATCCATGCACAACATTTTCTGTAAATTGGTCAATTTTTTCATCTTGTTTGAACATTGAATAGGATCTTCCGATTTCTCTGGGTGAGAGATTTATATCAGGCTTTATTCCATATCTCTCCTCCAGATCAGTGGCTATTCTAATGATATTTTTTTTTTCATGCTCATAAACCTGGGCAAGATGGTTGCCAACCATTTTCCTCTGTTGAAGGTGTTGCTTCAGTGTTACTATCCGGGTCTCATATGATGTTAATATGGATTTTAGACCCAGGCCACCTTCCTTGCGTGAGAAGTATAGCCTATCCACATCACCATTGATGTTAAAGTTCCCAGTAACACTGAGAAGTTTGCGAGTTCTAACATCCATCTCACTTAGTTCTTGCAATGACCAGTTCAGCAGGCCAAATGTTGGCGTTAGAATTGGCACATCATAAGTATTATGGGCAATGTATTTGTTGTACGCTGACAGTTCTGATGACCATATTTTCTTTACTCTTCTGAGGTATGCAGTTCTGGTTCTCTCCTTATTTGTATGTATGTATGTATGTATGTATGTATGTATGTATGTATGTATGTATGTATGTATGTATGTATGTATGTATGTATGTATGTATGTATGTGCTACTGGTAACATGTATCCCAGTACAACCTGTCTCATGGTCGGGTCGTTGGCGACTAAACTGGCAACCCCACCAAGGTTTCTTGGTGAGGAGGGTGACTTTGGACATTCTGCAGGACTAAAAACAAAACCTGTCAAAGGGCAAAGGAGTTCTTAAGAGTCAATGGCCATCCAAAATCACCGGGAGAGATGACCCCTTAGCCTTTGTCAAGGCAGAATTCTAGGAGAAGGAAAACTCTGATATAACACCTGCAACCCTGATGGTATCCAATGATGTTGACTTGTTCTTCTTTTTGGTAAATATCATCTTGGTTAAGAGAGTGGGACTGGCTTTGTGCAGTGCCTTTTCTCACTATAAAAGCTTCACGGCACAGGCATTGCTTTATATCTGGAGATCTCTCTGCACCTGTCGTCACATGGTACCATGGGACCAGCACTATGTGTCAATAATTGTCACAAGTGTAGTGTTTGTACCAGAGTTTTCAAGTCGCTGGCTGGACTAAAAAGTCACACTCGTTCAGCGCATCGGTAGGGGTTCTCCTACATGGATATAAAGTAGTGGCCGTACTCGAAAACGAGTTGGCAGCCATACATGTATGTATGTATGTATGTATGTATGTATGTATGTATGTAGTCAAATATTCATGCTGTTTTTACTGACCGACCTAACTATCGATTTTTTAATGTTAGCTATATTAATTTTTGCGTATTAATAGTTAATTTGTGAGATATATAAATAATTTTGATGTCGTCATTGAATGATTTGATAACCGTTAGTTGCTTATCATATTAAACTTTACTTGATTATCCTATGAATTTTGTTCAATTTTACCGACTCTCTAAAGATTCCATAGAGTAATATTCTGAAAATAATTAACTACATTTAGCATCGTGTCGGACAGTGTGGCAGGTTGTTGCAGTTCCATGTATGGGTGGAGCATTTCGTGGCATTGTGATATCGTCAACCTAGTATAAATATATATACATCAGGATGGATTCAGTTTGAAACTGGTTAGACCATTACTCAGCATTACCTGAGGTAGTAGAGTATGGTTATATTGAGTCCCGTCTCTTTATAATATATATATATATTTATTTATTTAATTATGTAATAAACAACACAATATAATTATTCCATTACCCAAGGTTTCGCGAAGTCAGACGATTCTAACAGAAACGTCTGATTTCGCTCATCAGATGAAATATCTTTATTATGGTTATAAGATACATATTTAAATAGCTCTGTACTATACATAGAGCACTCTTCTTTCCTTTACCTTTTCTACGGAAATACTTAACACACACACACACACACACACACACACACACACATATATATATATATATATATATATATATGTATGTGTGTGTGTGTGTGTGTGTGTGTGTATAAAACTTTGTCATACAAAGTGTAACGCTGATTCTACGGAAATACTTAACACACACACACACACACACACACACACACACATATATATATATATATATATATATATATATATATATATATATGTATATATATATATATATATATATGTGTGTGTGTGTGTGTGTGTGTGTATAAAAGTTTGTCATACAAAGTGTAACGCTGATTCTACGGAAATACTTAACACACACACACACACACACACACATACACACACATATATATATATATATGTGTGTGTGTGTGTGTGTGTGTGTGTGTCTGTGTGTGTGTAAAACTTTGTCATACAAAGTGTAACGCTGATTCTGCACGAGGATTCTAGTGCACATGTTCGCGGAACTGTCACAATTATTTATTGTATAATATCAATGTAATGAAAGTTTCGTTAATCGAACAACGGCAAAAATCGTTGATCGATGTGAAAGGAAGTGTCCGTTATATATCATATATTTATTTATGGATTTTTGTTAATGTCTTTAAATTAGTATTAATTGTTATTTTCTGCATCTTGTTAATAATTGTGTCAATAAAATTATTGATTTCTGACTTGGAAAATTAGGGCAATGAGTGTAAACGATTGAACCTGCTTTAGTACATAAATTGCATTATATTCTATTGACCATAAAGGTTGAAAGGAAACGTTGACCCTGACTCGATACCTTGCAGGTGCCTCTGTCCACGTTTTCCCGACCCTAAGAATACGAGGGTCGGCTGAAAAGTTCATAGGCTGATCAAGATACTCCTCTGGAATGACCAAATGAGGTTAATTTTTCTGGGGGTCAGAACATTGCGTGTGGGCCCTCTAATTTTCAATAATTTTAAGGTGGAATTTCTGATTAAACATATCACCGTAAATGTAATTGAATCTAAGGGTGCACTATTGCTATTCTGTGCGTCCTTCCCCTGGTAATGGGGACTGGACTTCTATTTCAACTTGAGGTTGATCTTAGCGTGAGTAGAATTGGTTCGTAATCAAGTCGATATTTGTTTGTTTCACTTGCCAACCCATGCTCTAGCAGGGTTGGCCATATTGGATAAGCAAGGAGGCGGATTAAAATTATATGGGGTTCCGGGTTGAACATTTCATTAGGGTCCTTGCATGTTATTTATGGTAGTAAAAAGTTAATTTGGGACCTTTTAAACGTTAGTTTAGTCAGCACATACATTGCATTTAATCGGCCACTGTGGTGCCGATTAAACCATTGGTTCAGATCGACCAGAGTGAGGCTAGTGAGTCAAATCAGGTCATAATTCGTTTTAAGTATCTGTTAATCTCAATCGTCGCTCTAGGTTTGGTCATGTTGTGTGTCATATTAGGGTCCTCCTGGGTCATATGTGCGGCGTGTATCTTCTGCCACAAATACAAGTAATTAACACACACCGACGTGACGTAACAGTCCATTGTTTGAGGTGTATTTCATTTACATTAACCCACAAATTTTGCCGAAACGGTGCTGATTCATTGCAGCATTAAAAGTTCTTCCAAAAACTGGACATAAAGTAATTGATTTTTCTTCAAATCTCAACAAAAGGAGGTGGAGTAGGGGAGGAGGAGGAGGAGGAGGAGGAGGAGGAGGAAGCGGAGGGAAGAGAAGAGGAGGGAAATATGATACCATATATAACACGCACATAATATAACAAGAGGAAAAGTCAATTGCATCAAAGATGACATAATATATTTGAATTCCACCAATCATAAATGAACAAGTAGCCATTTAGATAAATTACTTTAGAAACGATACCAACAAGCGAGCAAGGCAAGAAACCTTTTCGTATAGTAAAATCTACAGAAGCAAATATCGATTACAGAGGGAGGTTGCAGAATCGAAGACAATCAGCCGATTCAAAAATAGACTGGATGAATATTGGAAGAACAATAAATTTGAAACGTTCTTCTTAATGTAGAGAGCGGTCACACTACAAATAACATGGTATTTACATGTATTGTCTAAAAGTGGTAAGAAACTGTGTAAATTGTGTTTTGTAAGCTACAAATTGCTTAGCTCTAATGCTATTATATAATTATAGATTAGATAAGATCGTGTTAACATTTAATACATGCAGGCTTAAAAAGCTGACTAGATCTATGCATCTAGCGTGATATATATATATATATATATATATATATATATATATATATATATATATATATATATATATATATATATATATATATATATATATATGTATGTATATATATATGACCAAAAGTTTTTAAGGTTCGTTGATTATTCAAGGAATTCAATTTTACAGTAGATTAGAAACACTCGACAGTAAAATTTCTGGAGTATCTATAATATTATTCAAAATATTAATAAATGGGAAATATCATAAGCAAAGTATATATTTTATTATACATATTTCAAAGGTACAATGGTGTTTCAGTACGTTTTCTTCAGAGAAATTTATAAGAAATTGGATATGCGGTATGTCGCATATCCAACCTCTTATATATTTTATCTGATGAAAACGTACCGAAACACCATTGTACCTTTGAAATATGTATAATAAAATATATAATTTGCTTATGATATTTCTCATTTATTAATATTTTGAATAATATTATATATATATATATGTATATGGATGTCTTCCACATTGCTGTAGCTTTTAATGTGTTTATTATCGGGGCTATCCTTTCTACGGATTGCATTGTACAGTGTTTTGGCCACTACATAATGCCTCATAGGTAGATAGTACCGCGATGACATCTTTGGGCAGCTGCTGATGACATGGGTGACATCCTCGATGTTAATTCTGCAGAGTCTACACTTGTTATCACATCTAAGTGTTTTTCCTGCATCCCTATCTCTTTTGTGAATCAGGTATTTCGTGTTAATTTCCTGTTCTTGGATTACAAAAGCGTATCCTTCAAAGTGGGAGCCAATATAGCGGTTGGTGGTCCAAGATAGACTACTTTCCTTATCTATATTACTCTCACTCTGGAGCTTCCTGGCAACATATCCATGCATGATTTTTTGCTGATAAGTATGCAGTTTTTCATCCATGGATTCACTGCGATACTGCACAGGGAATATCTCTGGAGGAGTTCCCTCCCAATTCTCATGATCTTATCTGTTTCATGCAGATAGACTTGCTCGAGAGACGGGATCCTACGCTTCGAGGTTCGTAGATGTTGTCGGAGGGATATGATTCGACATTCAAATGTTGTCTGGACTGATGTTAGGCGTCTGCCTCCCTGCTTACGTTTCAAGTAAAGGCGGTCTATGTCACTGTTGATGTGGAAGTTTCCGGTGTTGTTTAGTATTTTTTGAGTTCTAACATCAACTGCTCGGATTTCGTCTATCGTCCAATTGAGTATTCCAAACGTTGGTGTTAGGACAGGCACAGCAAACACATTGTGAGCCACTGTTTTGTTTTGCGCAGAGAGTTCTGATGACCAAATCTTTCTTAATTGGGTGTAGTATTCCCTGGTAACGCGTTCCTTATTGCACATACCATTATAGGATATGTTCTCATCTATCCCCAGGTATCTGTAGCAGTCCTCATTAGATATAGGTGAAACAGTTAGGCCATTGATGACAATTTTGCTAGATTGGGTTGTTGTTTTCCCCCGCTTTACAGTCATATATGAGCATTTATCTTGGCCAAATTCCATTCCTATATCCTTTGAGAACGTTGTAACCAGGTCAATATTTTTCTTTATCCCATCCATGTTCTTGGCATAGAGTTTCAGATCATCCACAAAAAAATTATGGGTTAGGTTCGTATTTCTGTCCCCCTGTGAGCCAATGATGTATCCTTCACATTTCTTGAGTAGAAAGGACAAGGGGTTTAATGACAGGATGAATAATATCACAGACAGACTGTCTCCATGAGATATACCTCTGCGATATTTTATTTTATCAGTGAAAATAGAGTCCTCCCTCTCTGTCTTTAACCTTAGGATAGTAGCCCAAGAAGAAGACAGCTTCTATATGGCTCTGATAATAATGTCTGGGTCTTTAGCAAGTTGGAGGGCCTCTATCATCCAAGAGTGGGGAACAGAGTCGAAAGTTTTCCTGTAGTCCAGCCTGACTGTGGCCATATTCCTCCTAAGTTGTCGCACCTCCGACATCGCAGTTTTGTTGATTAGGAGTTGTTCAGCACATCCCCAAACCCCTTTCTCTCCAACTGCTTGTTCATCTGTGATGATGTTATTATTTTCACAGTGATCTTGGAGGAATAGGTTCAGGCAGGCTGTATACATCTTATACATCAGGTTCTGGCATGCAATGGGTCGGTAGTTTTTTGCCAAGTGGGTGTCTTTGTTCTTGGGGACCAGTAATGTTTGTGCTAATGTCAACCATTCTGGTATAAGTGTATCTCCCTTAAGAACTTGTTGGTAGAGGTCAGTAAGATACCTCCGATAGAATATCAGTTTTTTGTACCAGTAGCTGACAATCATGTCTCTTCCTGGTGTTTTCTTATCTTGGGTTTTTTTACTATCACAGTCTCAAGGGTTCCCTCACTTATTTCGTATGTTTTTATTGTAGTGTAGGAGCAATAGTTCTTTCGGATTTCTTTTCGCCACACTGCACCCTGGTTGAAATTCTTCTTTTCACCCCATATTTTGCTCCAAAAGGAATCTATGTCTTTCTGGGATGGGGCCTCAGTGACACTTATTATTTTGCCCTTCATATCTCTATAGACTGATGTTTGGTTTCGTCTGAATCTTTTATTAAGCACTTTTCTCTCATCTACCTTCTTTAGGTATCGGCGTTTTTCGCTAACAGTTCTCAATTCTTGTTTGGGGGTGATCAGCTTATATTGGAGAGTTCTGGTTCTACTGTTACCAAACATCGTCGCTATTTTATTTTTCACTCTTTGTGGTGAGGAGTGAGGTTTTTTTGTGCATGTAAGGAGCATTGTCACATATCCTATATTTTTTCGTAGGTCAGCAATCCTTTTTTCTATTTTAGTTATATATGATGGTATTTTTGGTGGTGTTTTGTTCTTGTTAATATCTCTGCTATCACCAAGATAATGCTTCACTGTCGTTGCTAAGGCATATAAACAGGCGTTGATTTGCCAAAATGTTGGGGTTTTATCCGTCGTAAATATTCATCCCCTATTTCGTCAATAACACGTAATATTTCATTATTTGTTTTTTTTTAAATTCAACATTGTCGTTTTAACACGTTCAGCAAGAGAGATATTTATACGTGAGTTAATTTCTCTCTGGAAGATTTCGTTGAGGGAAATTTTCAATTGTTTATACTTTTGATTATCATTATCGATAGTATTTTCCACAATAGTCGAGGTAGACTCAGATGGTACACGTGGTGTCAAATTTCTTCGATTATTATTATTATCGATAGTGTTTTCCCCAGCATTCGAGGTAGACTTAGATGGTACAGATGGTGTCAAGTATCTTACAGGCATAGTTGTTTCAAGACGCTGTTTGACCTGGCTGCTAGGAAGTCTAGTAGCATGGCGACCTGTAGCACGTGTTGTTGATAACATGTTTGTTGTGGGGGACTTACAATTAATAATATTTATCTTATTTTTACGTTCAACAAACGTCGCTTGTTGGCGTAATTGTTTCGCTGTGAAATAATTTAGCTCTGGGTGCATTTCGTCCTAGTGTAGCTTCATTCTATTCATATAGCCAATGGAGGGATTGTTTTTTGCCATTTTATAACAATTAAATAAATCATTATTAAGTTCGCAACTCCAAGAGAAATGCGATTTATAATTTCGGTTTCTTCTGTAGCAACAACTGAATAAAGTTTGATTAACTTCTTTGTTATTTGTCTTCGATACTTCCTTAATTTTCTTGTTGATGTTGTGTTCAGCCATACTGTTTGTAGCAAATCCTTGTAATATGAATTATGTATTTAGTCGGAAATCTCTACGAATTCGAATAAAAGGTGTCTTCAGAAGGGATAGTTGCATAACCAGTTATTCAACCTGACTGTAGTTGTGGCATTACTGTCGGAGATAGTATTCATCTTAAATTTAATAAATAGACTCCCACGCCAAAATATGCGACTGATCGCGTTGACTGTCTATGTATGTATGTATGTATGTATGTATGTATGTATGTATGTATGTATGTATGTATGTATGTATGTATGTATGTATGTATGTATGTATGTATGTATGTATGTATGTATGTATGTATGTATGTATGTTGCTATCGTGTGTGTGTGTGTAGATATGCTTGTGTGTGTGCGTGTGTTTGTATATATATATGTATATGTATATTATTATTGTTGTTGTCGTTATTATTATTGTTGTTATTATTATTATTATTATTATTATTGTTATTAATGTATGTGTGTGTGTGAGTGTGTGTGTGTGTGTGTGTGTGTGTGTATATGTGTGTATATGTATATATATATATATATATATATATATCTTTTTTTTTATTTTATTTTTATTTATTTAATATTATTATTATTATTTTTTTTTTTCTCGTGCAATGGCCATACTCGATAACGAGGGGGCAGCCATCATGTGTGTATGTATGTATGTATGTATGTATGTATGTATGTTTATGTCAGGTCACCACTTGGTGCTACTGGTAACATGTATCCCAGTACAACCTGTCTCATGGTCGGGTCGTTGGCGACTAAACTGGCAACCCCACTAAGGTTTCTTGGTGAGGAGGGTGACTTTGGACATCCTGCAGGACTAAAGACAAAACCTGTCAAAGGGCAAAGGAGCTCTTAAGAGTCAATGGCCATCCAAAATCACCGGGAGAGATGACCCCTTAGCCTTTGTCAAGGCAGAATTCTAGGAGAAGGAAAACTCTGATATAACACCTGCAACCCTGATGGTATCCAATGATGTTGACTTGTTCTTCTTTTTGGTAAATATCATCTTGGTTAAGAGAGTGGGACTGGCTTTGTGCAGTGCCTTTGCTCACTATAAAAGCTTCACGGCACAGGCATTGCTTTGTATCTGGAGATCTCTCTGCACTTGTCATTACATGGTACCATGGGCCCAGCACTATGTGTCAATAATTGTCACAAGTGTAGTGTTTGTACCAGAGTTTTCAAGTTGCTGGCTGGACTAAAAAGTCACACTCGTTCAGCGTATCGGTAGGGGTTCTCCTACATGGTTATAAAGTAGTGGCCGTACTCGAAAACGAGTTGGCAGCCACCATGTATGTATGTATGTATGTATGTATGTATGTATGTATGTATGTATGTATACGGGAGAGATGACCCCTTAGACGGGAGAGATGACTCCTTAGCCTTTGTTAAGGAAGAATTCTAGGAGAAGGAAAACTCTGATATAACACCTGCAACCCTGATGGTATCCAATGATGTTGACTTGTTCTTCTTTTTGGTCAATTTCATCTTGGTTAAGAGAGTGGGACTGGCTTTGTGCAGTGCATTTGCTCACTATAAAAGCTTCAAGGCACAGGCATTGCTTTATATCTGGAGATCTCTCTGCACTTGTCCTTACATGGTACCATGGGACCAGCACTATGTGTCAATAATTGTCACAGGTGTAGTGTTTGTACCAGAGTTTTCAAGTCGCTGGCTGGACTAAAAAGTCACACTCGTTCAGTGCCTCGGTAGGGGTTCTCCTACATGGATATAAAGTAGTGGTCGTACTCGAAAACGAGTTGGCAGCCACCATGTATGTATGTATGTATGTATGTATGTATGTATGTATGTATGTATGTATGTATGCATATTAACGGCTGAGCAGCCTAATTTGCATATCGAGTGAGTTAATCGGCCGGGGTACCGAAAACGATAAACGGAAAAAAATGAAACGAAATTTCATTTATCACTCTTAGTA
>OZ024741.1:288317242-288327242 GCA_964016885.1 Eledone cirrhosa
ACATACAATTAAACTATCATATTCTACCATTATGGATTTAGCGCAGAATATAAATAGAATTAATAATAGAAACTTAAAACTTAACCAGAATAACATTAATACCTCTAGCAATATCCAATATAATGATACTGTTCCCAATAATATAAATTCTGATAAATGTAATTGTAGAAATAACTGTCCTTTAAATAATAACTGTTTAGTTAAAAATGTAGTATACAATTGCAATGTCAAAACCAATGATAATTCCTTTAACTATGTCGGCTCTATTTCGACAGACTTCAAATCTCGTTTCAATAACCACAAATGTTCCTTTACGAATATTGGTAAAAAATTCTTCAACCTCTCTATCCAACTTATTATGGAACATAAAATCCAAGAATATAAACTATTCTTTATCTTTGAAAATTGTTTCCAAAGCACCAGCCTACACAGCTTTATCCAAATTTTGCAGCCTATGCGTCGAAGAAATATTCTTTATACTAAAATGTAAGAACTCTATTAATTTGCGTAATAATTTATTTAGTTCTTGTAAACATCGTTTAAATTCAACTTTTAGATATATATATAAAATGTAATATATGGTTAATCTTCCTTACATAATGTTTTCTATATCCAAACACCGATAATCCCATCCCTCAGATTACATCTATATATGATTCAAGAATTTAATATAATTCTAACCTTCATAACTTCCTAAATATATAAAATACACTTATTAAATTTTTAATTTACTCCTTAAAACCTTTACTTTCTAATATTTCTACTTCATAAATATACTTTGTATTATTACACATATCAATCCTACCTCCAAAAATATATCATAACTTTTTTGTATGACTACTTGAAATTCTTTTCAGAAAGGGTTTTGAAAAACCATTATTTTCATATCTTCCAATATTTTTATATCTTCCAATATTTTAAACATTTTTAATATTTATGTATTTTCATATATTTCCAAATATTTATATATATGTGGAATAATGTATGGTTTATGTTTTAATTATATTTTAAGATGAATTTTTATAACTTTTTATAACTTCTTATAAATTTTTAAAGAGATTTTTATGTATCCTTGGAGTCATTTGAGTTTTTAAAAAAATCTCTTTTAACTTCCTTTAAACTTCCTTATTGTTTTTATAATCTCAATTTTTATAGTCTTAATTTATAGTCTGAAATTTTAATTTGTTTTAGTATATACTTCTAATTTAGTATATACTTATTCCTTTGTAAACTCTCGTAATTTTTCGTAATCTTTGGAATTATTTAGGTGTTTAAGATTGGACTTACAACTATTAACAAATTCTGGTTAATATAATTTTGCCAAACTTACTTTAATTAAATAAACAATATTATGTTTTTTTCCAATGTAAAAATACTATACATTTAAATAATTTATAAACTATAACATAACATACCCATCTAAACCTATATATTATTAATACATCTTAATATATTTTAAATACTTCTTTTTGTAATATATCCTATTTTTAATTAAATTTTTAATTAAATTTTAACAATATTTTTAAATTTTAACAATATTTCTATTTATTTTTATTTATTCTTAATTTAATTTTTAACTTATTATAAATATTATAAACATAGCATAATGAACGTTATATTTACGATTTGAGTATTCATCCATGAAAAACTAATTTCTTCGCTCGCTTCACTTCACTATCACTATGCATAATCTTGTCTTTCTTTCTCCCTTTTTTATCACCCTTTCTCTTTCTTCTTCTCTCTTTCTCTTTTCTTCTCTCTCCTTTTCACTATTCTTTCTCTCTCCCTTTCAATATTTTCTCTCTCTCCCTTTTATATCTCCTTTTCACTACTTTCTTCCAACAGCTTAATTTAAATAAACCATTGTTTTTTCAATTTTTCTGACACTCATTTGCATACTCCCTCATAACTTTGAATCACCCCCAATAACATATTATTCCCACTATCCCGCGAACCTCAACCGTTAAGGTTGTCTTTTTGCGGGTATGTCAATATTTATTTATAAAACAAATTTATATTTTATCTGATGAAAGCGCACCATAATTTTCCTTGGTTGCCATTGAAATATATATAATAAAATAATTATGGTTTTATAAATACAGTTTCCATTTATTAATATATTGAATATTTACTCCACTTACAGTTGAGTGCTTTATATCAGTTATATAATTTTTAAAACTTGTTGAATCCCAACAAATTAAATATAACCTCTGCATATATATATATATATATATAAACGGAGAAAATGAAACGAAATTTCATTTCCCAGTCTTAGTACGGCTGTTAATTAAATATAAGTATGTACACGTACATACATATATGTATACAGATGTACAGTAGTATGTATATATATATATACATGCACCTATATATATATATATGTACGTATAGATTCACCAAACATTTATTATAATGCTCGGTGTGTTTGTAAACAAACATCCCGTATTAAGCCATAGTGTCCAGCAACCATCGTTGCTCTTTTGTTCAACACTGACAAAGGAACGCTGTACTAGTTTCAAGCTTATTAGCTATCGTCAGCAACGTATACCTTCCTGCCAGATTGGTGAACGTATATACTTACCTTATGCATATTAACGGCCGAGTAGCCCAATTTGCATATCGAGTGAGTTAATCGGCCGGGTGCACCGAAAACGATAAACGGAAAAAATGAAAAGAAATTTCATTTCCCACTCTTAGTACGGCTGTTACTTAAATATAAGTATGTACACGTACATACATATATGTATACAGACGTACAGTAGTATGTATATATATATACATACATGCACACATATATATATGTACGTATAGATTCACCAAACATTTATTATAATGCTCGGTGTGTTTGTAAACAAACATCCCGTATTAAGCCGTAGTGTCCAGCAACCATCGTTTCTCGTTTGTTCAACACTGACAAAGGAACGCTGTACTAGTTTCAAGCTTATTAGCTATCGTCAGCAACGTATACCTTCCTGCCAGATTGTTGAACGTATATACTTACCTTATGCATATTAACGGCTGAGTAGCCCAATTTGCATATCGAGTGGGTTAATCGGCCGGGTGCACCGAAAACGATAAACGGAAAAAATGAAACGAAATTTCATTTCCCACTCTTCCGTTTATCGTTTTCAGTGCACCCGGCCGATTAACCCACTCGATATGCAAATTGGGCTACTCAGCCGTTAATATGCATCAGGTAAGTATATACGTTCAACAATCTGGCAGGAAGGTATACGTTGCTGACGATAGCTAATAAGCTTGAAACTAGTACAGCGTTCCTTTGTCAGTGTTGAACAAACGAGCAACGATGGTTGCTGGACACTACGGCTTAATACGGGATGTTTGTTTACAAACACACCGAGCATTATAATAAATGTTCGGTGAATCCATATGTACATATATATATGTGTGCATGTATGTATATATACTATATACACATGTATATATACTACTGTACGTCTGTATACATATATGTATGTACGTGTACATACTTATATATATATATATATATATATATATATATATATATATATATATAACGAGAGAGTTGTGGTAAGGAACCAGATGGAACATAACGCACCAGAGTACTCAATACTTAGGGTAGTAGAGTGGGTAATAGGAAAATGTATGAACGACGGCAGAGCTCAAGCCATTTCGACGGCTATTTCTGGCCAGAAATAGCCGTCGAAACGGCTTGAGCTCTGCCGTCGTTCATACATTTTCCTATATATATATATATATATATATATATATATATATATATATATATATATATATATATATATGCATGAATGTATGACTGGTTGGTTGTACACACACACATCTAATGATTTTATTGACGGTGACTTCGAAGTTTCACTGCGTATGCGGTTTCTTAAAACCATGAAGAGGTCTATGTTTTCTGTTTCTAAGTGTATATGAATATGTGTGTGTGTGTGTGTGTGTATGAGCATGTGTACGTATATACGTAAACACAAACACGCGTAGACCGCTACTACTACTGCTGCTGCTGCTTCTGCTACTACTACTACTACTACTACTACTACCACTACTACTACTACTGCCACTACTACTACTACTACTACTACTACTACTGCTGCTGCTGCTGCTGCTGCTGCTGCTACTACTACTACTACTACTACTACTACTACTACTACTACTACTACTACTACTACTACTACTACTACTGCTGCTGCTGCTACTACTACTACTGCTGCTGCTGCTACTACTACTACTACTACTACCACTACTTCTACTGCTGCTTCTGCTACTACTACTACTACTACTACTACTACTACTACTACTACTATATTACTACTCACACATTTGAACACATACGGAAACACAAACACAAATCCCCCCCCCCTCATCATAACAAATTACTCCTCGCAAGCCTCACACCTGCGGGTAGCCAACTCTGTGCCGTTGGTGTTTCGGGAGGTGGCCCAAGGGCCAAGGATACCAGAAGTTTCCACTGCTACGGGCTCGATCGCAAACCTGTCGGAGAGCGACTGATATTTGCAGTAGAGCCTGGGTTAGTTGCCGACTGCACCAGGTTGCCGTTGGAGAATGTGTCGCTGCATGTGGCATCCCAGATGAGGGGTTTACCACCACGGAACGGGAAGATAGTCATGCCGTTCGGCCTTTTGCTGTCCCCTCGGTCCAGCTCCGCAGGTTCGAGCTGGAAGGAGAAGCCTGCAGCATCCAAGCCATGCTTTATGACCTCGTTGAGAGCAGCATGGCGTGGAAGGCGGTCGATACTGTAGCCACAGAACAGCGGGTGGAGGCCGAAAGAGTCTACGGTGGAACCGCAGCGACATTTGTGTGGCTCGCAGATCCGGACGCCGAGACACAGGGAAACCCCGATTCGTAGGCTATCATTATTCCACTGCGTGCCAGTTGAAAAGGAGGATAAGTCATTGAGCCAGACTCCACTGTGAGGTTGCAAGGCCGAGCAAAAACATGTGAGGCGGTGCTGGTCGAGCTGGCACGCTAGCCTGTCCGAGGTCATGTTGCATTGGATGGCATCTCATATATTCTGGGAGGGGGGGGGGGGGTGATATCAACGGGGGAAAGAGGAAAGGGGACGTCTACTGGGCGGGGTCTGAGCCGGTTCCAACCGATGGGTGCTTGCCCAAAGGACGAAACGTTGGCTTTGCAAAAAGATGCTGTCGAAGGGGATGGACGGTGGGGCATGGAGCCGAGGACTGGAGCACTATACGGCAACATGGGTGTGTTACTGGTTGTCTCTGGCAAAGGCGCTTGGTTCACCGGTGGAGGTGAGAAACTGGAATCACGGGTAAGTAGGCAAGGTGATGATATGAAGGAGGCATCTCATTTACACCAGATCCGGAGGCAACAGAAAACAAGACAAAAGGTGGGAGAGGAGTAGAGGCATGGAAGGGGATCTAAAAAAGAACCCAGTGTGTGTTCCAAGGAAAAATCTTAGAGATCGATATGTATATATGTATACACACGCACACACCCTCACCAACACACACACGCACTCCCAAGTTTGGGCCGTGACACCAAAGTATATGTTGTCTGTACATGCTTGTATGTGGACATTCTCATGTTCATGTGTATGTTTGTTTGCACACATACAATTCTTGGTCTGATTATAAAATTTATCAATAGTTAATAATATATTATGCAGTAATCGAAATTACGTCAATCACAGAATTCAGTTACTTGAATCTATGATTGCCTCTCCAACGATAGGCCGTCGTTTGACCCGCTAGAAATAGCAACCAAATTTTTTCAAAGCACGCCATACCATCTTGTATTTATACACCGCTCTCTCTCTCTCTCTCTTTCTCTCGTCCTCTTTCTGTCTCTATCTCTCTCTATGTCTGTCTGTATGTCTGTCTTTGTCTCTCTCTCTATCTCTTTCTCTTTCTCTCGCTGACTCTCTCTCTCTCTCTCTCTCTCTCTCTCTCTCTCTCTCTCTCTCTCTCTCTCTATCTCTTTCTCTTTCTCTCGCTGACTCTCTCTGTCTCTCTCTCTCTCTCTCTCTCTCTCTCTCTCTCTCTCTCTCTCTCTCTCTCTCTCTCTCTCTCTCTCTCTCTCTCTCTTTCTATGGTCTGCCACATCTGCAAAGACAGCTGCAACTTGTAAAGAAATAGCTATTTCAGGCGGCACATGAGTTACCCTGACCTTCGTCAATCTTCGACGACAGTCGGATGGCACGAAGATAATATCCTCCCTCCCTTCATACTGTTGTTAGAGAGTGGTGGGATTGCCCTCCTGTGTCATGGCAAACTTAACCTTCACTGTCACAAATATTTTACCTCCGATGATGTGGGTTTTGCGTTCCTGCAGCATCCCATGGCTTTTTGGATTTCTACCAACTTAATAATAACAACAACAACACAATACTACTACTACTACTACTACTACTACTACTACTACTACTACTACTACTACTACTAGAGGTTTCTGATTTAGGCAAAAGGCCAATCATTTTAGGGATGGGGAAAGTCGATTAAATTGACCCCAGTGCATTACTGGTACTTTATTTTATCGACGCCGTAAAGATGAAAGGTAAAGCTAACCTCGGCGGGATTTGAATTCAGAACGTAAAGGGCCGTAATTCTATGCTTGCAAAGCATGGTGTCCGACACTCTAACGATTCTGCCAATCCATCGCCTTTACTACAACTAATAATAATAATTAAAAAAAACAACAAACAATGAATGTAAAAATTAAAGAAAGACAAACAAAATAATAAGACAAAATAATAATAAGACAAAATAATAACATACAAAAAGGGGAAATATAAAAATGCGAATAACAATACAATAGAGTAAAGAAAAGCTTGGGACAGGAAAATGAATTGTTTTGTTGGGGAGGTCGTCAGTAACAACATACCGTTTAAAACAACACATATGTCGTCTTAACTCTACCTTACATCTCAACCAATCAGCAGATACTTTACAAGGAAGCTATGAACCCCCCCCCCCCACACACACACACATATACATACATATACACACATACGCACACACACACACACACACACACACACACACACACACATATATATATATATATATATATATATAATATAAGATCAAAAGATGGTTAGAGGAGTTCCATGTATTTTATTATGCGCATTGCTTTATTGTACTACAATAAAACTCACCTCCTACATATATATATATATATATATATATATGAATTAGAACCCTGTAACCATTAAGCTCTAAGTATAAAGTACAAATAAATACTGAGCCGATTAACAATATATAGTAAGAAACACAGTAAACCGTGTGTCTAAAATTACGGTTTTTCAACCCTTGTAATTTTAGACACACGGTTTACTGTGTTTCTTACTATACATTGTTATATATATATATATATATGAAAAGTATAGAAATTATTGTAGCAAGAAGCCAACAGTATTCCATAATATATATATATATATATATATATATATATATATATGCATACATACATACACCCATACATACGCACATATATATATTCACACACATACGCACATATATATTCACACACACACACACGCATACATACATTCATACCTACACACATACATACAAACAAACATAAATACATACATACATATACACATACACACATACATACGCATATATATATATATACTCATACATACATACATACATACATACATACATGCATACAAACAAATACAAACATACATATATATGCATATACACACAAATATGCACACACATACATACATATATACATACATACAAACATAAATACATACATATATACATATGCATACACACACAAATACATATGCATATACACACATACATATATGCACAAACATATTCACATACACTCATACATATGCATATACACATACATATATACACATGCATACATACATGCATACACATACATACACATACATACAGATATATGCACTCACATATACACACAGATGCATACACATACATACACACACATACATATACACTTACATATACACACATATGCATACACATATATATACGCACGCACACACAAACTCACACTACTCATGCATGCATACCCGCACGCATATATACACGCATACTACTCACATACACAGGGACATATTAAACTATCCGGCGATATTTCTTTTATTACGCGGCTTTAAAAGGTAACGCTTACACACACATATACGCACGCACACACAATTACTCACAAACTCACACATACTCGCGCACGCATATACACATACATAAAGACAATACACATACTCACATTCACAGGGACATATTAAACTATCCGTTCATCCTTACGCGGTCGATAAAATAATGTACCAGTAATACACTGAGATAATTGCTGGCATTATGCCAAAAGTAGAAACAATTATTTCTTTTATTACGCGGCTTTAAAAGGTGATGCTTACACACACATATACGCAGGCACACACACACACACAATTACACACAAATTCACACATACTCGTGCACGCATATCCGCATGCACATATACACACATACGCATACACTACTCGCATACACAGGGACATATTAAACTACCCGGCGTTATTTCTTTTACTATGGGCGGTGGATTGGCAGTATCGGTAGAGGGTCGGACGTCATGCTTTGACGTATAGAATTACGGCCCTTTCCATTCTGAGTTCAAATCCCGCCGAGGTTAACTTTGCCTTTCATCCTTACGGGGTCGATAAAATAAAGTACCAGTAATGCACTGGGTAATTGCTGGCCTTGTGCCAAAAGTAGAAACAGTTATTTCTTTTACTACGCATCTTTAAAAGGAGATGCTTATTGCGTTTTGCCTGATTGCACACATCCTCAACAAAAGCGACGACGTTCTTTCGGAGACTCTGGAAATGAACTGGCCGCTTTTTTTTCAGGAGGATTTTTGGCCCAGAGCCAATGGTTAATTTCCAGAAATCCCTAGCCTGGTAGTGCTACCGAGGAACATTGTCGGTCCAAAATAAACTCTACAAGCACTGAGGTGCCGTCAGTCGAGCTTGTCCGATATGCATGCAGAGCAACAAAACCTTACAACACGTTCTACTCAACAGGTGTGCAAGCATTGCTGACTTGTGGAGTTATATTGAACACTTGCCGTTACATGTAGGAAGGATCCGCCTATAAGCTGAGTCCAGAGGTATATCTAGTATATAGCAAACATGGCACGGGCCATGGAGACACTTGAAAGTGTGCTCTACCTGGATTAGGAGCATTTTCTATTGAAGTCAGATAAGCTATCGCCAGAGAGTGAAAAAAGAAACTTCTTCGGGTGTAAGATCTGTCTTTGATTATCATGGGTGAGAAACAATATGGTGGCTGGATCATTAAACCATTTACATAAATTAGTAGGCCCATAAGTAAAAATGGGAACTACATGATCACAGAGGCATACTTTATAGTATGACTTGTCAAATATTTTAATAGGGTTTTACTATTTGTCAAAGATCAGTATTACACAGATCACTCACTTTAAATACACTAACACTTTTGCCAATACTTTACGTATACTTAGGTGTAAAGGATATCTTGTAGAACAAATAAAATACAGTTTAATACCCTAAACCTTCATTTATTAAAACCTCGCTGTCAATCTTATTGTCTAACAACTACTATATAGCTTGCTGCATATGCAGGGGCACAATTTCAATGTTTGCCATAGGCGTTATTTTTTCTTGTTACACTCCCAGCTGAGTCTATTGTGAAGATCGCCCTGCCGCTTGCCTTTGCACTAGAAGGACAGGCTATTTTTACCTGGAAGCTATGACAAAAGAGGTTTTTATCTGGTTGCTATGGGGAAAGAAGTTGTGTTGTGGGCAATAATTAAAAGGGTTGAAGACAAACACGTTCTTCTTTGTCCAAGACCTCATAGACCTTTTCAAATTTTACTTGTGAAGGAAATTGAAGATGGAGATGGGAGGTGGACGAGAGTGGCGTGCATGGTCCGAGTGAATGGGCTTGCTCTTAGTATACACCTGTAGATTGGAGGAAGACAAGAGAGAGAAGACACTTGCCTTAAC
>OZ024741.1:288332242-288374742 GCA_964016885.1 Eledone cirrhosa
TAAGATGAAGAGAATATATATATATATATATATTGTGTGTGTGTGTGTGTGTAAGAAAATGATTCCTTTAGTAGGAATATTTTTGAATGAACATATTTTCCTTACTTATTCGTATTTGTTCTGTGCAAACGTATGTTAAGGTTTATTTAGTTCGGGTTTTTATTTTCTAAAGTAGAAGGTGTTATGTGTGTGTGTGTATGTCATATTATGGTGTTGACATAATGTATATTAAACCATATGTAATGCTGGTCTATATTTTTGAATAAACATATTTTCCTTATTTATTTGTATTTGTTCTATTGTATTGTTAGCGCAAAGGTAAAATGGGTAGACTTGGAATTTGGGTGTCTTATTACTTGCGCAAATGTCTAGATGTGCACTTAGTGGTATCTGTCTCGTGGTTGGATCTCGTAATTGTTGGCGATGAACTGTCATTCTGTTTCTGAGTGTGAGTTTAGTTTGTCCTATATAATCTTCATTGCATCCTTTACATTTAATGGCATAAACTAGATTTTTTAATGAGCAAGTGAAGTGATTTTTTACAGTAAAATTTGGTCCTGATTTAAATGTATACGTGTTGCCTTAAATGAGGTGAGTGCAGGTTCCACAATTAGAGCGACCACATTTTTTGATACTTGGTTGTGGGTTTGTGGTAGGTTATTTGGCATTGGTGAGTAATGTTTTCAGTGATTTTGGTTGTCTTTTGCTTTTGATTATTTTGTGTGTTTCAAGGGCTTTTTTCATTCTTGGGTTTTGTTTTAGTAGTGGGATGTTCTTGTGAATAGTGTTGTAAGCTTCCGCATTTCTTGGGTTGTGTGTTGAGATATATGATAGAATATTGGACGTACCTTGAATTTGTTTCTGTTTCCGTAATTCATCAATGCCTATTGCTTTAGCCCTTTCTATTCCATTATTTATTAGTAATAGTGGGTACTCTCTCTCGAGTAGAATTTCCTTTAATTATTGAAGTCTTTTATTTCGCATTTCATAATTGGAGACAATTGTGCAAATTCTTCTTGCTAGGTTAAAAGGAATGTTCGTCTTCTTGTGCTTTGGTTGGTTGGAGGCGAATAGCAGGTATTGTTTGGGATCTGTTGGTTTGTAGTGTATGTCAGTTTCGATATTTGTGTCTTTTTTTAAGATTAAGATGTCCAGAAATGTGAGTTGATCTTGGCTGCATTCCATTGTGAATTGGATGTGGTTATTGATGCCGTTTATTAAGTTTTTGAAATCCTTCAGTTGGTCGAGTGTGTGGGACCAAAGAATGAGGCAATCATCCAAGTAGCGTTTCCAATTCTCTGATAAATATTTGTGGAAGTTTAATCCGTATTTTGATTTGGACTGTTCATATATCTGGACTTCTAAGTATGCCATGACTAAGTTGGCATAAGTTTGAGCGGCTTTTGTACCCATCGCAGTCCCCGATATTTGCTTGTAAGTATTGCCATCGAAATCAAAAAAGTTGTTCTGTAAGATGAATTTTAATCCCTCGGTGATGAAGCTTTTTTCTATTCTGTCAGGTATCTCATTGGGATATTTCTTTAGCCAGAATCCTATTGCTTCTAGTCCTTATTGGTGTGGGATCGTTGTGTAGAGATTCACTACATCGAAAGACACAATAATAGTGTCGTTGTTGACATGTTTTGGGGGGTGGTTTAAGAGGTCCAGATCGTCTCTTACAAGGCTTGGTATGTGTTTCAGTATTGGTTTCAGTATTATGTCTATAAAGTTTCTCAGTCTGTGTGTTTCACATTGTGGGCCCGCTACAATTGGTCTTAATTTAAGGTCTGTGGGGTATTGTGTGTTCACGCAGGCTGAGGTGGATTGTTTACAGGCATCGTTGATTATTTTACACTTGTGGATCTTCGGAAGTCCGTAAAGGTTGGTGGTTTTGTGTTCAAAATTTGTTAAATAATCGCGTTCCTTTATATATATATATATATATATATATATATATATATATATATATATATATATATATATATATATATATATATATATAAGTATATGCCTTCTGTCTTTACACACAGCACTAGACAAAATCGGTTCCTTCCTCATTCACTCTTATCCTGGAACAGTTTTGTATGGCGTCAGTTTGCGATTTGAACTCGGGAATTTTATATTCTCCGAGCGAGAAGAACCTTCTGACGAGAATCCCCTTCTCAATGGTGGTCCGCCTGGATTATAGATTTATTTTGGGATTTAAAACCGCGCGGTAAAGGTACATATAGTAAGTACAGCGAACTTCAAAAAATTTATTTAAAAACTTTTTCTCTATTTGCTAAACCTTGATTTCTCTCTCTCTCTCTCTCTCTCTCTCTCTCTCTCTCTCTCTCTCTCTCTCTCTCTCTCTCTCTCTCTCTATATATATATATATATATATATATATATATATATATATATATATATATATATATATATATATATATATATATATATATATATATATAGGAAAAAGTATGACCCCGACGGCAGAGTTCAAGCTGTTTCGACGGGTATTTCTGGACTAAATTAGAATTTTTAGACTGGTGAATATATAGCCGAACTTTTCAAGGGGGTACTTCCTTGACCTATTCTATAACCTCCCTCCCCCACTTCATACACTATCCTTAGAATCTGATGTATACTTATCACTTTCAACGCTTGACCGCTCCACTACTCCCCTATTGTTCTACAGGCAAGTTCAGCCACCCTACCTCCCACCAAATGCCATAATAGACATATTTGTGTTTACAACAAATTTTAGCCAATCCTCTTGACAACTACAATCTTCCCATATAAGGAAGTACCCCCTTGAAAAGTTGGGTTATTTATTCACCAGGCTAAAAATTATAATTTAGTCCAGAAATAGCCGTCGAAACGGCTTGAGCTCTGCCGTCGGGGTCATACTTTTTCCTATATATATATATATATATATATATATATATAGAGAGAGAGAGAGAGATAAAATCAAGGTTTAGCAAATAGAGAAAAAGTTTTAAAATAAATTTTTAAAAGTTCGCTGTACTTACTATATGTACCTTTACCGCGCGGTTTCAAATCCCGAATTAAGCCGTACAGTGTTTAGCAACCATCGTTGCCCTTTTGTTCAACACTGACAAAGGAATGATGAACTAGTTTCAAGCTTATTAGCTACCATCAGCATCGTATACCTTCCTGTCAGATGATTGAACGTTTGAAAGTATATACTTTCCTTATGCATATTAACGGCTGAGCAGCCTAATTTGCATATCGAGTGAGTTAGTCGGCCGGGCGCACCGAAAACTATAAATGGAAAACATGAAACGAAATTTCATTTCTCACTCTTAGTACGGCTGTTACTTAAATATAAGTATGTATACGTACATGGTGGCTGCCAACTCGTTTTCGAGTACGGCCACTACTTTATATCCATGTAGGAGAACCCCTACTGATGCGCTGAACGAGTGTGACTTTTTAGTCCAGCCAGCGACTTGAAAACTCTGGTACAAACACTACACTTGTGACAATTATTGACACATAGTGTTGGGCCCATGGTACCATGTGACGACAAGTGCAGAGAGATCTCCAGATATAAAGCAATGCCTGTGCCGTGAAGCTTTTATAGTGAGCAAAGGCACTGCACAAAGCCAGTCCCACTCTCTTAACCAAGATGATATTTACCAAAAAGAAGAACAAGTCAACATCATTGGATACCATCAGGGTTGCAGGTGTTATATCAGAGTTTTCCTTCTCCTAGAATTCTGCCTTGACAAAGGCTAAGGGGTCATCTCTCCCGGTGATTTTGGATGGCCATTGACTCTTAAGAGCTCCTTTGCCCTTTGACAGGTTTTGTTTTTAGTCCTGCAGGATGTCCAAAGTCACCCATATATAAGTATGTATACGTACATACATATATGTATACAGACGTACAGTAGTATGTATATATATACATACATGCACACATATATATATGTACGTATGGGTTTACCGAACATTTATTATAATGCTCGGTTTGTTTGTAAACAATATATATATATATATAATCGAATATTATAATTAATATTCAGATTACATTTATTCTATTCAGCCATGAAGAACGAAAATTTATATATATATATATATATATATATATATATATATATATATATATATATATATATATATATATATATATATATACTTATATATATATATATATATATATATATATATATATATATATATATATATATATATATATATATATATATATATATACATGTATATATATGTATATATATATATATACATATATATATATATATATATATATATATATATATATATATATATATATATATATATATATATATATATATATATATATATAATGTTCGTTCTACATGGCTGAATAGAATAAATTTAATCTGAATATTAATTATAATATTCGATTCGTTTGCAAGTATGCAAACAGCCCTCATTTTTAATGCCATGTCAGTAGAATGAGCCCCTCATTCTTACTCTTATGTTGGCATGTAAAAAGAACTACGTCACTAATGTTTCTGGGTATTACCCTTCATCAGTACAGTTCATTGTTCACCTGCCAACTGTCAGAGCTAATAAATATATGCTATTTTCTAAAATATACAGTGACTGACTGACCTGATTTGCATATTAGCAGACTGGCTGATCAGTCAGATCTGCATATTAGCAGATTCCCTGATCAGCCAGATTTGCATATCAGCAGCCTGGCCAATCAATTTCCTGTATACAAGCGATGGATAGCCGGCTTTGCCATATGAAAAAAAAAAAAAAAAAAAATTCGCTCTACATGGCTGCATACAATACATGTAATCTGAGTTTTCGAACATTAATGATAATATTCGATTCGTTTGCAATTATGCAAACAAGCCTCATTTTAAAAGCTATGTCAATAGAATGAGCCCCTCATTCTTGCTCTTGTGTTGACATAAACAGAACTGCAAACACTAATGTTTCTGGGTATTAGCGTACCGATGAAGGGTAATACCCAGAAACATTAGTGTTTGCAATTCTATTTACATGCCAACACAAGAGCAATAATGAGGGGCTCATTCTACTGACATGCCTTTAAAAATTAGGCTTGTGTGCATAATTGCAAATGAATCGAATATTATAATTAATATTTGAAAAACTCAGATTACTTTTATATATATATATATATATGTGTGTGTGTGTGTGTGTGTGTGTGTGTGTGTGTGTGTGTGTGTGTGTGTGTGTGTGTGTGTGTGTGTGTGTGTGTGTGTGTGTAATAATAATAAATTAGAAGACTAAAATCCAAAGAGGGCTCGATAAGAATAAATATATATCAAATATATAAGAACCGTAGAACAAATATTTATTAAAATAACAGATTAAAGTTTAAGCAAAGAATCGCTGCTTTCACCCTTAACGGGATCTTCGGAAACTAAAAAAATCAATCTGTGAACGCGGAAGTAAATATTTCAAAAAACGTTGCAACCGAAGGAAGACAGGAAGACGATAACACTTTGGTTCGTGGAAACGTTCCCTGGCAAAGAACGGAAAAAAACGAAGATAATACGTCATTATTTGGAGCGGTGAAAACAATTACACGCAGAGACAAAACCATGTGTATGGTATAAATGAAGTCGTAGACTAATATTCTATTAGGTGGTTCGTGGAGACGTTCTCTGGCAATGAACGAAAAAACGAAGATAATACGTCATTACGTGGACCGTTGAGAACAATTACACGCAAAGACAAATCCACGTATATGGTATAACTGAAGTCGTAGACTAAAATTCTAACTAGGAAACCGAATGATTCTCGGCTTCAGAGTTAAGAATAAAGTAAATAAATTACAGAGGGAATTGAAATTAAATAAATACATGTATGCATCCAAATACGTACATACACAAGCATACGCGAAAACACTCGCCATGGGTATGCAAATACAAGCACGTACACAAAAAAAAAACACGCACGCACATACAGAACCCACGCAACGCCTGTACCCGCACACGAACGTATACACCAAATACACATAAAAATATATATTTAAAAAAAATATATATATGTGTGTGTGTGTGCGTGTATACATATAATTTTATAAACGTATATAAATATACACAGATAAATACGGATATAACGCGCGCACACACATACCTACATGTAAATACACATATATTCGCAGACGTCCGTCAACCAAAACACAAAGTACACATACACACACACCCTACATACTTACGAACCCGTATACTCACACAGACGCAAAACTCACGTATACACATAACCATATGCACATGTACCAGTATACATAAAAATATACGCCAAACATATACAAGCAAATATACGTACGAGAAAGTATACGTACCTTCACAAAACATACAGGTGATATATACTTACCTATACAAATAAGTAATGGTATAAACATAACATATACTTAGCTACCACATCAAGACGTAAAATATCCGCGTATAGTTCGTACTATCCGTTAGGGTATAATGTGGGGCTGTAATACAGGAAAGTTTTGTGCAATTTATGTTTACAAGCCGAAATTGCCTCAGATTTTTTGTTTAAGATGTGGTCTTTGGCGTAGAGTATTTCCAGGGTCTCAGCGGCGCAGAGGTCACATGGTCTTTTATTTCCGTTATACGATCTAGCCCTATCTAGGATCTCCCAGTGTAGCTTATATTGGGTGTGGTTGTCTTTTAGACTTCAGATATAAGCTGGAAATTACGTTATATTCCTTCTTAAAGGGTTAAGAAAAGAATGGGTATGCATGTAAAGACGCTGCTTGAATCTATTGGCAGTTAACCTTATGTAGGCCCTACGGGACGTGGGTGTTTCAACCTTACATTTGTAGACAATGTTACTAGAGAGGCATTTCCCGGATAGGGGGCAGTGAACCCGATTCCTACAATTACAGTTAGTACTAGCTACAGGGTTGCAGGTGTTCCTACGGCTAGGCAATTTAGCTAAATTTGAAGCAATGATGTTATGTGCAAGGTTAGGAGTCGTTGAGTAAGAAATGTTAATAGTATTTCTATTAAAAAATTTACTATATTTATGTGCTGGTGGGGGGGGGGGGGATGCTTCATAATAAGGGAGAGAAAGATCTTAGCTAATCTTAGCTAATGGTGTGGCCACCTCCATATTATATGGTGGGTTATACCATATAATGCGTCGGGATCTATTTTTCCTAGGTCTATTCTCGTACTCTGTATATGCTACCTTATCGACAAATCCACTCCGAGCAAGAGCTTCATTGTAATATGTGGAATGGTCGTTGAAAATATGCTCGTTTGTAGATAGACGGGAAAGTCTCAAAGAAACGTTTCTTACCATGTTCTTGGTTATGCTGGCAGGATGGTTAGAATGCTTACTAATGTAATTAAGCGTATCATTCGGCTTTCTATACGGGTAGTGCAAACCATTCGACAAATTGAGGGTAACGTCGAGGTAATTAACGACCGAGAGGCTGGCCTCAATCTGTATGGAGAGGTTGAAGCCTTTAAAGAAGGCTGTGAGTTCTTTTCTGAACCTGTCGCAAGCACGTGGGCCGCACTTTGTCATGGTCAAAAGACCGTCATCACGGTACAAACCACCGCCTACGTTGGGGAATTCTTCCTTGATAGAGAAAAGAAGGAAAAGGCCAATAAAATCAGTAACCTCCGCAGAATCGCTGGCGCCCATACTCACGTGGAATGGGGTACTATTAGTTTTTTAATCCAAATAGAGTCGTCGAAATTAATCACCGACTTACGGGCATTGAGGATGACATCAACTTCGAAATCCTTAACCACTGTGAGTGTTTTAGCGAAATTGATAGCTCTAAGAAGAAATCCGGCCTTCTATTACAGGTGAAACTCCAGTATAACAAGACTCATCACTTAACCATTACAAAAAAATAATTGTTTCTACTTTCGGCACAAGGCCAGCAATTACCCCAGTGCATTACTTGTGCTTTATTTTTAACGACCCCGTAATGATGAAAGGCAAAGCTAACCTCAGCTGGATTTGAACTCATAAAGGGCGTAATTCTATGCCACAAAACATGGTGTCCAATCCTAATAATAATGCACACACAAGCACACACACACACATGCACACACACACACACACACACGCACGCACGCACGCGCGCGCACACACACACGCACGCACGCACGCACGCGCGCGCACACACACACACACACACACACACACACACACACACACACACACACACACACACACACACACACACACACACACACACACACACACACATTCAGGTATGCATATTTTGTATATTTAATGGTGTACGATATGTTAACGAATAAAAATTTGAAAGCCGGGCGTACCGAAAACGATAAATGGAAAAGAATGAAACGAAATTTCATTTCACACTCTTAGTACGGCTGACACTTAAATAGTATGTATACATACATACATATATGTATACAGACGTACAGTAGTATGTATATATATACATACATGCACACATATAAATATGTACGTATGGGTTTACCGAACATTTATTATAATGTTCGGTTTGTTTGTAAACAAACAGCCGAATTAAGCCGTACAGTGTTCGGCAACCATCGTTGCCATTTTGTTCAACACTGACACGTCTGTATACATATATGTATACATCACTGACAAAGGAACGATGTATATATATACATACTACTGTACGTCTGTATACATATATGTATCTACGTATACATACTGATATTTAAGTATCAGCCGTACTAAGAGTGAGAAATGAAATTTCGTTTCATTCTTTTTCATTTATCGTTTTCGGTACGCCCGGCCGACTAACTCACTCGATATGCAAATTAGGCTGCTCAGCCGTTAATATGCTTAAGGAAAGTATATACTTTCAAACGTTCAATCATCTGACAGGAAGGTATACGATGCTGACGATAGCTAATAAGCTTGAAACTAGTTCATCGTTCCTTTGTCAGTGTTGAACAAAATGGCAACGATGGTTGCCGAACACTGTACGGCTTAATTCGGGCTGTTTGTTTACAAACAAACCGAGCATTATAATAAATGTTCGGTAAACCCATACGTACATATATATATGTGTGGTTGTATCTATATATATATACATACTACTGTACGTCTGTATACATATATGTATGTACGTATACATACTGATATATATATATATATATATATATATATATATATATATATATATATATAATATAATTGCCTTGTCCGATGAACGAATGAGGACGTTTTTTCGTATTCATCTTATTCGGGAAACCTCTGGTAATTACATTGTATTGTTTATTATACATTAAATTTTGCTCTGGTACTTACATAGAGCACTCTTCACTCCTATGACTTTTTCAATTTTCAACGGAAATTTCAATATATATATATATATATATATATATATATATATATATATATATATATATATATATATATATATATATATATATATATACACCCTTTACCATCCCAATGAACGGTCTTTCCGAGTTAGGGACTTCTTCAGCTGCACCTCCACCAGCCTTTTCTATGGGCTCCGTTCTACTCTGTGCGGAGCCATCTACCTTGGTCAAACTGGCTGTCGTCTGGTCGACTGATTTGCTGAACACCTTCAGGACATCCGGGTCGGCAACACGACTCCTATCTCCCGACATTTTCGATCCGCCGTCCACTCCACCCGCCACCTCAGTATCTTCGGGCTCTCACAATGTGCTGCACCCTCTGTCTGACTCGTGCTGGCAGAAAGAGCAGCAACTTATTTTTTCCTTACACACCTTTCTTTCCCCTAACCTTCTTCCTTTAGTCTGCTCTGTCATATCCCCTAACCTTCTTTCTTTAGTCTGCTCTGTCATATCCCCTAACCTTCTTCCTTTAGTCTGCTCTGTCATATCCCCTAACCTTCTTCCTTTAGTCTACTCTGTCATATCCCCTAACCTTCTTCCTTTAGTCTGCTCTGTCATATCCCCTAACCTTCTTCCTTTAGTCTGCTCTGTCATATCCCCTAACCTTCTTCCTTTAGTCTGCTCTGTCATATCCCCTAACCTTCTTTCTTTAGTCTGCTCTGTCATATCCCCTAACCTTCTTCCTTTAGTCTACTCTGTCATATCCCCTAACCTTCTTCCTTTAGTCTGCTCTGTCATATCCCCTAACCTTCTTCCTTTAGTCTGCTCTGTCATATCCCCTAACCTTCTTCCTTTAGTCTACTCTGTCATATCCCCTAACCTTCCTTTAGTCTGCTCTGTCATATCCCCTAACCTTCTTCCTTTAGTCTGCTCTGTCATATCCCCTAACCTTCTTCCTTTAGTCTGCTCTGTCATATCCCCTAACCTTCTTCCTTTAGTCTGCTCTGTCATATCCCCTAACCTTCTTCCTTTAGTCTGCTCTGTCATATCCCCTAACCTTCTTCCTTTAGTCTGCTCTGTCATATCCCCTAACCTTCTTCCTTTAGTCTGCTCTGTCATATCCCCTAACCTTCTTCCTTTAGTCTGCTCTGTCATATCCCCTAACCTTCTTCCTTTAGTCTGCTCTGTCATATCCCCTAACCTTCTTCCTTTAGTCTGCTCTGTCATATCCCCTAACCTTCTTCCTTTAATCTGCCCTGTCATATCCCCTAACCTTCTTCCTTTAGTCTACTCTGTCATATCCCCTAACCTTCTTCCTTTAGTCTACTCTGTCATATACACTCTATCACACACTAAATACTTTCTTTATCCTATGACACATACCCGTTAATGCATACACACTTACATACAAATCACAGTTAGATACTTTACACGTACACAATATAAACGTCAACATAAATACACACGTTAAAATGTAATAATTGACTCACACATACAAATACTCACATCTCACGGACATACGCAAACACTGCCAGATATTTACACACACAAAATTACTTGATACTCTCCGCCGGGGCTGTGGGGAGGCCAGCACGTGGGACCCCATTTGCTCACCATACAGAGAGATGGGGGAGGGCGAGAGAGATGGGGGTGAGGACAGTGGGAGTTCGGCTCTTCCACGTTCAGACCATATCCTTGTGGTTGTATTTATTATCTAGATAGGAAATTATTAACTATTTTACCAGGACACTATGATTGTTGATATGATACATTTATTCATTTACACTGGATTAATAGGACTTTAACACTTATTCTGGAGATTCTATCTGAACATGAGAAGCTGATGAAACATATTACATATTTCTATATATGAGTATATTTTTCCTCTCAATTCTACGTGGTAATATCAGCGTCTCTAGTACACACATTCAAACTTATATTCACTCACACATACAAGTCCACTACCGCTACTATACGGATATACACATACACTCGCTATCTTTGATAATATACGCAAATTTTATATTTTCATTCTGAAGGAACTTATCCACTTGTGTTGATATAAGTGATTTTATGACTTTCCTGTAAGCATTGTGTCATTATATATGTTATAAGCGTGAATAAAAAATATACACATATATACCTTAAAAATTATACCTTAAAAAATCACACACGTTTAAACATCCACTTACACCCACACATAATATCGACAGTATATACACACTTCACTCCAACTCGTTACCAAGACTACCTAACGGTTTGTCTTGTTTACATTCTTCATTTTCGATTTATTTTCTTTACTTGGACTTCCTATATTTCTGTTTCACCTTTGTGATCCTGTCTCTATTTTGTACTCCTGAAGAAGGACTAAAGCCCAACACGTCGAACTTTCTTTCCTCTTTTCCATATAAAGTGTGAAACTAATAAGACTCTTTGTACCCCTGTTTGTTGTCTCCTTGAACTATATATATATATATATATATATATATATATATATATATATATATATATATATATATGTTAACCTCTCTGTCTGATGAGCGAACTACACATATGTTAATATTGTCTAGGGTCCCGAAACCTTTGGTAATGGAGTAGTTATATATTGTGTTCACTTACTAATATATATATATATATATATATATATATATATATATATATATATATATATATATATATATATATATATATATATATATATATATATCAACTCTGGATGTCGGTGAGCATGTCCAGCTAACCTCAGTCTCCTCTGTGTCACTTTTGAGCTGACTTTTGGGATGCTCCCATACAGCTCTGAGTTTTTCAACCTCAGTGTATACTGATTAATGTTCAGAGCCATCCTCAGCATTCTCGTGTAGCACCCATCCGCCATCTGAGTGGGTTTCTTGGTCAGTGTCCAAGTCTCAGACCCATACATGGACACACTAGAAGAGGAAGACCAAGGTTAACGTATGTTGATGCCCTAAGGACAGACACTGGTCTGTTGGAGACGCAGGACATGGCAGCGATAATGAGGGACAGAGACCGCTGGAGAGAACTCGTCCATGGATCTCGGAAATTTTACCCGCCTTAGATATATATATATATATATATATATATATATATATATATACACACATACATATATACAATATAAACATACATATATATTTGATATCAGAGAAAACAACAACAATTCATTGAATTTAATACATGATATTTAATACATGTTTTTAAGCTCTGCTTATGATATTTCTGCTTGACAAATCTACGAATCATTCTCCCTTTTCGTCTGACTTGCTAACTCTACACATCGGGCACACTAGCCCTCTCTCTACTGGCTTGTAATTTTCGTAACTAATCCATTACCTCTCTTCCTTGATTCGTTTGCCTACTTCACCCCCCCCCCCCCCACACACACACATTTAGTAATAATAATGTGTGAAGACTAAAAGCCGAAGTGGGCTCGATAAGGATAATATATATATATATATATAAAAATATATAAAAACCGTAGAGCAAATATTCATTAAAATAACAGATTAAAGTTTAAGCAAAGAATCGCTGCTTTCACCCTTAACGGGATCTTCTGAAACTAAAAAAATCAATCTGTGGACGCAGAAGTAAATATTTCGAAAAACGTTGCAACCGAAGGAAAACAGGAAGACGATACTTTGGTTTGTGAAGACGTTGCCTGGCAATGAACGGAAAAAAGCGGGTATAATTACGCCGTTATGTGGAGCGATGAGAACAATACCACGCAAAGACCCCCCCCCCCCCCCCCAACAAACAAAAACGTTTATGGTATAAATGGAGTCATTAGACTAATATTCAATTTAGGAAACCGAATGATTCTCAGTTCCATATTTGTATATGATGTACACACACACACACACACACACACACACACACACACACACACACACACACACACACACACACACACACACACACACACACACACACACACACACACATACACACACACACATACACACACACACACACACGCACACACACACATACACACACACACATATAATATAGTATACTTAAGCCAAAATTTCATTTTTGAGGGATATAAGCTAAATCGGCTAAAAAAAGGTTGATCTTTACTTATATAATACTCCGACCATGGTTTCTAGAACTCAAGATACATCGGCGATTCCAAGACATTGCAATAACCAATAAGTAAAAACTGACTTTCTTTTTAACCAATTTAGCTTATATCCCCAAAATGAGATTTTGGCTTAAGTTTAATATATGTTAATACTTCCCTGAGTAAATAATCTTTATATATAAAAGAGAGATGTTTATTAGTTGGCTGGTTGGTTATTTGGTTGAATTACACGAATACTACACACACACACACATACACACACACAAATACATACTCACACATATAAAGAGAGAGAGAGAGAGAGAGAGAGAGAGAGAGAGAGAGGCACAGAGGGATAGGCAGAAAGCGAGAGATAGGAAGTTATACAGAGAGAGATACAATTAAAGTGCTAGATATTCAGAGAGAGAGAGAGAGGGGGTGAGAGAGAGTAACGTCCCACCGAAGTCTAGAAACGGCTTAAACTATAGATCCTTTGATCTATACTATAGATCAAAGGATCTATTGTTTAAGCCGTTTCTAGATTCTATGGGAAGGTTTAACAATATTGCGTAAGCTTTTATAAATTCGTTTTACAGTCTTTGATTTTACAGAACAAAGAAAAAATGATATTATTTGAAATTAATCTACCCTCCAGCTTTTATCCATATACTACTTACAGACCGTACTAACGAAGCTAAACACTTCAGAAGCAATGTTATGCTGCGTTTCAGATGACGTCTTTTGGAGTTGAAAAAGATCATACTGACTATGGTTATTTCACATTTAAAATCCAAGAGCAATGCTACCATTTAATCGGCAGTTTACTCCCCCAGCCTAATAAGGAAGTTTTATGATTGTTTTGTTTTTGTCTCTCTCACACAGAATCACACACTCACATATTACCATCTCACCTCATATCAGACAACACATCCAATATAGTCGTTTTCTCTTTTATCCATCTTATAACTATTCTCCCGGGCAAGGCCGGGTCCCTCGGCTAGTATATTAATATACCTTATCCATTCATTGAACTGTTTGCGTATTAGAGATAGTTAACTTTGTAGAGTTAATATAAGTTGTTTTTTTTCTTTCATTTTCTTTGTCCTGTTCACTCCCTATTTTGAATTTATATTCTAAAGCCCTTTTTAAAACTATCATATAATAGATATCACATGGCCCGCTCTGTTTTTTCCTATTCTCCCTTCTTGCCTTTTCTACGCCTCAATGTCCTTCTTTGTCTGCATATTGTACTATAATCTTCTGTTTTACTATTCCTTTCCTCTCTATATTTTTCTCCTTTGGCTAAGCCCTTGTGCACTCTATATTTGTGTAATTTGCCTGAAGGTATAACTTGTCTCTACCTGTTTTGTTATATCTCAGAAATAACAACACAATCGGTACAGTATATGCAAGGAATATATTAGTTTAACGCTTGAAATAGAAGGAAGAGGGTCTTAACATTTCGGACGCTAGTCTTTCATCAGAAGAAAGAATGAGAAATTAGAAAGAGTGAAGGGACGGGCAGGGCGGAATCGGAAAAAATGTTTTTTGAGAAAAATAACAGGTCCATTCATATTGGAAAATTTTATTAGTATTTCTATGGTTCTTTGTGTAATTTCAGTGCCCAGCTTAAGGCGTCTTCTATTTCCGTTTCAATCTTCGGACACCGGCTATGACATCAATTTTTCGTGACATTTTTCATGTTTAGCTGGTGGCTAACACATCCAGACATCACAGAAACCATAGTTATGCTGGTGGCTAATTCATCCAGATCTCCCAGACGTCATGGTCTCGCTGATAGCTAACACATTTAGATGTCGTGGAAACCTTAATCTCGCTGATGGCTCATCTAGATGTCGTGGAAACCTTAATCACGCTGATGGCTAACACATCTAGATGTCACAGACGCCCTGGTCTTGCTGATGGCTAACATATCCTGACTCTTAGGAACACTGGTCTTGCTGATGGCTAACACATCTAGACGTCACAGACTCCCTGGTTTCGCTGATGGCTAACACATTCTAGACGTCACAAACACCCTGGTTTCGCTGATGGCTAACATATCCTGACTCTTAGGAACACTGGTCTTGCTGATTGCTAACACATCTAGACGTCACATACATGTGGTGTTGCTGATGGCTAACACACCTAGACGTCACAGACACCCTGGTCTTGCTGATGGCTAACATATCCTGACTCTTAGGAACACTGGTCTTGCTGATGGCTAACATCTAACATCTAGACATCACAGACACCCTGGTCTTGCTGATGGCTAACACATCTAGACGTCACAGACACCCTGGTCTTGCTTATGGCTAACACATCTAGACGTCACAGACACCCTGGTCTTGCTGATGGTTAACACATCTAGACGTCACAGACACCCTGGTCTTGCTGGTGGCTAACA
Source organism: Eledone cirrhosa (assembly GCA_964016885.1). Taxonomy (NCBI): domain Eukaryota; kingdom Metazoa; phylum Mollusca; class Cephalopoda; order Octopoda; family Eledonidae; genus Eledone; species Eledone cirrhosa. Next base: position 288,348,003 of record OZ024741.1, read on the forward strand.
CATCTAGATGTCAAAGATACCCTGGTCTTGCTGATGGCTAACACATCTAGACGTCACAGAGACCCTGGTCTTGCTGGTGGCTAACACATCTAGATGTCACAGACACCCTGGTCTTGCTGATGGCTAACACATCTAGACGTCACAGACACCCTGGTCTTGCTGGTGGCTAACACATCTAGATGTCAAAGATACCCTGGTCTTGCTGATGGCTAACACATCTAGACGTCACAGACACCCTGGTCTTGCTGATGGCTAACACATCTAGATGTCACAGACACCCTGGTCTTGCTGATGGCTAACACATCTAGACATCACAGACACCCTGGTCTTGCTTATGGCTAACACATCTAGACGTCACAGACACCCTGGTCTTGCTGATGGCTAACACACCTAGACGTCACAGACACCCTGGTCTTGCTGATGGCTAACACATCTAGACGCCACAGACACCCTGGTCTTGCTGATGGATAACATATCTAGACGTCACAGAGACCCTGGTCTTGCTGATGGCTAACACATCTAGACCACACAGACACGCTGGTTTCGCTGATGGCGAATCTCACCTAGACATAGTGACTCGATATCATAAAGCAGCTGCCACCGCCTCAACGTCGCTTCGCGCAGTAATTTGGTTTTATGCAGCCTTATTCTCAGTGTAGCCATATTAAGAGTGGAAAAAGAAGGAAAAGAAAAACAGTCTGGATGGTCACTTATTCTGGTCTAATTGTAATTCTGGTCTATTTTTCGGGATCCTTGAAAAGACTCTTGCAAAACGCCTTGTCCACATTTGTTTTATAACGACCATTTCATGGGGTAAATGTTTTCACTTGAAGCGACTGGTTTCTGGTGGGCTTCTCATTTGAGGTCTTACTATTGGTATATTTTGGAGGGCAAAGGAATTTAAAACCTCGTATATCGTATTGTTTCTTTGTATGTACCAATATCATCAATTTTCTGAGACAGGGTAGTTGAGGAAATCGTCAAAGCGTTATTGTCGGCGCAATTGTTGATGCTGTTGTATCTGCTCTTGTTTTTGTTGTTGATATTAACAGCAATGGAGCTTTCATACACTAGAAGTTATGCCATCATTAGGAAATACCAACAAGGGTGGTAGATTAGTAGAAATGTTAGAGCGCCGGACAAATGGTTTGCAGTATTTATTCTTGTTCTTTACATTCTGAATTTAAATCTCGCCGAGGTCAACTTTGCCGAAGTCGATAAAATAATAACTTCCAAAGTCGATAAAATAATGTACTTGTTAAGTACTGGAGTCAATATACCCTCCCCCCTTAAAATACTAGCCTTGTTGCTAATATTAGAAAGTAAACTGAAATACCAACAAAAAGATATGAACATAAACTAAATCAAGTTTCAGGGGTTGATATATCAGTTGATATATGGGTTGATATATCAGTTGATGTGTTAATCGACACAAACAGAAGCTCAAGCATAAATGACCTTGTGGCGGCCCCTTACGGCTGTGACTCAGCACGTATAGGAGTTGCGTCCCTTTACGATGGTCGTAACTCAGCACGTATAGGAGTTACGTCCCTTTGCGACGGGCGTGACTCCCATTGGCAGATTCATGTACTAAATGGAGTTACGTCCTCCTGGGGACTATATATTTGAGGACATCAAGGCATAACTCTCTCTCGCTTCCTGAACTTCGAAGGGACAAGCAGAACCTTACCAAGAGAAGATTTCTGTTCTTCTCTACACACTCCAGTCTGGGAGTTGTGACCAACTGAACATCAACATGTGGTAACAATTATTTATATCAATTTATTTGACTTCTGTGAAGTAAAACCATGTCACAACACTCACCTGCAGTTATTGTCATTCTTGATAATTTATCTGATATGGCTGTATTGACCGATCTAAACATATTTGTACGAATGTTTTTTCTTTTTTTTTCTCCTTTTCTTCTTTTCTTCTTTTCTCTGGCTAAAATGTTTGAGGATGACCAGATGGCGGCTTTCTTCTCTATCAATAGTGTTTTTGGCGCGAAATAGTCCGCCATGTTGGTTTTAGTTTTAAATTCCCTGCCTATACCTTATTAATGACATCGCTCGGTTAGTCGCTCCTTTGCATATTGTCTCGGATGCATTCTTTTTCCTGTCCAGTTGTTTGAAAGAGAAAAATAAGCGATTTTGTTTTCCTTTTCTGTTGTGTTGGAGACATTTTTCCAAACGGAGAAGATTTTTTTTTTTTGCAAATTACCTACGGCATAACAATGGCATCTCATTCAGCCATTATGGCGATGCAGGAGTCCATTCAGGAACTCACCCTGGAGCTCCAGAAGATGAAGGTCTGGTGTGGTGCCCGTTCGCGCCCGCGCAGCCGCGGGGGATTTCAATCTTTTAGACGCCGTCCAAAGTCACCAGCTTCATCTTTATGCGGGTACCATGAGCGATTTGCCGAGAGCGCGAACCACTGCGTGCAACCTTTCTCGTTTCATAAGGCGGGAAACGCCAGAGAGGTCTGCTGACGGGGGTAGTTGGCCTCAACATAAAGCCACCAAACTGCCATTTCTTCATTAAGGACCTTATGTCGGGAAGAGGTTTCCTCGTGCATACAGGAGCCTCCTGTAGTATTTGGCCGGTCCATTGCCTGAAAGATACCCCTGTAGAGTCATCCGTTACTCTGCAGGCTGTTAATCACTCGTTTATAAAGACGTACGGGAAAATCTCGCTTCCTCCCAAATTCCTAAATCTTCGTAGAGATTTTAACTGGATTTTTACGGTTGCCGATTTGCCATACCCTATCTTAGGAGCGGATTTCCTCCACAACTTCTCTTTGACTGTGGACATCCGTAGCCAACGCCTGGTGGATGACATCACCGGTTTTTCAATTCGTGGCCGGAAAGCCAATACTCCAACAGTCAGCCCCATATTCTTCATCGCTGCTGCTGGTGACGCCTACCATTCGTTGTTAGGTTCTTTCCCGGAGCTCACCGATGGAAATTTTCGAGTCACTGAGCCAACACACTCAACTGAACATTTCATTTCCACCACCGGTGCTCCAGTGTTTTCGCGTCCACGCCGCTTACCGGCGGACAAATTAAAGGCAGCACGGTCCGAGTTCGACCATATGCTACAGCTGGGCATTATTCGCCCATCTACGAATCCTTGGGCTTCACCGTTACACATGGTGCCCAAGACTTCCGGCGACTGGAGACCCACTGGGGATTATAGAAGGTTAAATGCGATGACCGTCCCGGATAGGTATCCCATTCCCCATCTCCACGATTTAGCATCTTCATTGCAGGGGTGTAAGATTTTCTCAAAACTAGATTTAGTGCGAGCCGACCACCAAATTCCGGTCAGGAAGGAGGATATTCCGAAAACGGCGATTACAACTCCTTTCGGATCCTTCGAATTTTTGACCATGCCTTTCGGACTCAGGAACGCCGCTAACACTTTTCAGCGGTTCATAGATGAATCACTCGTGGTCTGGACTTCGTTTATGCTTACGTAGACGATATTCTCGTCGCTAGTTCCTCTCCGGAAGAGCATATGCGCCACATGCATCTCTTATTTCGGCGACTTCAGGATTACCGCGTTCGTGTGAATCCCGCAAAGTGTGTTTTCGGTTCCACTTCGCTAAATTTTTTAGGCCACCTCATCGACGCCGAAGGTATTAGGCCGCTCCCTCAGCGAGTTCAAGCCATACAGGATTTACCTCCGCCTACTACACTTCACCAGTTGCGTCACTTCTTAGGCCTAATCAATTTCTATAGGCGTTTCGTTCCTCATTGTGCTAATTTGCTATCTTCCCGTACGGACATATTGAAAAATCGTCGTAAGAAGAATGAGGATATTTCCTTGACACAAGGACAGCTTCAAGACTTCCAGACTGCCAAGACAGCACTCGCTAGTTCATCTTTTCTAGCCCACCCGGTACCAGAGGCCAAGCTTTCGCTTTGTGTTGATGCATCTGATACCGCTGTGGGAGCAGTTTTACAGCAGTTCAACGCTGGAAACCAACAATCATTGGCATTTTTCTCGAGGAAGCTGAAACCAGCAGAAACGCGTTACAGCACGTTTGGGCTGGAATTATTAGTCATATATCTGTCGGTGAAACATTTCTCTCATATTCTTGAGGGGAGAAATTTTACTGTTTTAACCGACCACAAACCTCTGACCTTCGCTTTGAGGGCTAAAGCCGACAGATATTCGCCCAGAGAGACAAGGCACGTGGATTACGTTTCGCAATTTACAAATGATATCCAGCACATTGCTGGCTCGCATAACATAGCTGCAGACGCATTGTCACGTTTGTCAATCAGCTCCATCTCGTCATCCCAGGAGATCGACTTAGGTCGTTTAGCTGCAGACCAACCTGAACTCCAATCGTTGGATACTCTTTCTGCCGAATTTGCGACTTGCATCTTCAAATATCTGCCCTTGTCGACCACCGACAGGCAGATTCTATGTGATGTATCTACAGATTCACCACGACCACTTGTTCCTGAGACTGACCGTCGAATTGTGTTCCTTGCTTTGCACAGCATTTCTCACCCAGGAATTTCTGCCACAGTAAAGCTTATAACGGCTAGATTTTTCTGGCCCAATATGAGGCGAGAAATTACTGTCTGGTGCCGTTCCTGCACACAGTGTCAGATATCTAAAATCCACAGACACATCCGGACTCCACTTGGTACTTTCAGTACTCCAAATGCTCGGTTTCAACACATCCACATTGATATTGTTGGACCTTGGCCATTCGTACCTCTTGACCTGTATCGATCGTTTTTCGCGATGGCCTGAAGCCATCCCCTTACAAGATATAACTGCTGAGACTGTAGCGCGTGCCCTGGTATCAGGGTGGATTACCCGCTTTGGGGTACCAACTACAGTGACCACAGACCGTGGTAGACAATTTGAGTCTCATCTCTTCTCTGAGCTCACAAAAATCATTGGCGCTAGGAATTCGGTCATCAATAAAGGAGGACCTTGGGTTCTCCCCGGCCGAATTACTGTATGGTGCTCCTCTAGCGTTTCCTGGGCAAATGCTTGCCCCTGTTGATCTTGCTTTCCAGGACCCTGTTTCCTACGTATCTCGTTTGCGCTCCTATTTTCAGGACTTACCGCCCATGAATACTAGGAAACAAACTATTAAAGCTGCAGTCCCGAGGGATATTGCCTCGTGGACACATGTATTCGTCAGAAACGATGCGGTTACTCCACCCCTCACACAACCGTACTTTGGACCCTACCGTGTGTTATCACGTACTGACAAACATTTCACTGTAGACATTAAGGGGTCCAGAGAGACAATTTCGGTGGATAGACTAAAAAGGGCATACAATGACGCTCATACACCCGATCCACAAATACCCCAATCTTTCTCTCTTGTGCATACACCTGCTCCTTCTGCCCCACCTTCACCTACATACAAGACCACGACCCGTTCCGGTCGAAGAGTCCACTGGCCCAAAAAACTCTGCTAAACTGTTTTCACGTGAACTGGCCACTGGAGCCTTATTTTTTTTGTTTTTCTCTTTATTGTATTACCATGTACCTTTCGTTAGCATTTCATGCCTGTACCTTCTCGTTACCATTTCATGCCTGTGCTGGGAGCCCATGCTTGTGGTTTCGCTACAGTTACCTTCGGGCTTTTCACCTAGCGTCCGGAGGAGGGTACTGTAGCGGCCCCTTACGGCTGTGACTCGGCACGTATAGAAGTTGCGTCCCTTTACGACGGTCGTAACTCAGCACGTATAGGAGTTACGTCCCTTTGCGACGGGCGCGACTCCCATTGGCAGATTCATGTACTAAATGGAGCTGCGTCCCCCTGGGGACTATATATTTGAGGACAATCAAGGCATAACTCTCTCTCGCATCCTGAACTTCGAAGGGACAAGAACACCTGAGACCTTGTCAAGAGATGACTCCTGTCTCACTTCCTTCGCCTGCAAGAAGAAGAACACCGGCAGCCTAAAGAAATACTTGAACACCTCCAAGAGAAGATTTCTGTTCTTCTCTACACACTCCAGTTTGGGAGTTGTGACCAACTGAACATCTACATGTGGTAACAATTATTCATATTAATTTATTTGACTTCTGTGAAGTAAAACCATGTCACAACACTCACCTGCATTTATTGTCATTCTTGATAATATATATATACACTGATACTAATCTCCTAAAACCTTTTGCGTCTTGTCTGCGGGGTGCAGCCTCAATTCTGCCGCGCCCTAGGCCCAGTGCCCATCACCCTCGTCTTCCTTCTCCCCATTCTTCTGTGACACTAGAGCCCATGCCTTTCTCTTCCTTTTTCTGTTTTCATAACCACAAAAGACACTTGAATATTCAATGTAACTCTACTTTGTGTAGTGAGTACTGTTTTATTTACTTATATATATTCAATATTTGAATAAACCTTTTAAGATATTAAAAATTGACCAGCTGCTTCCTAATCGACTTGTCAGTTTCCGCAGATGATAATGTATGTTTCAAATAAATGGAGAAATTATCCAAATTTAAAGATTTGGAAATAGAGATACTTACGTTATAGTAACTGGAAACAGAAACAATTCCTATAACATGTGCTTTGAAAATGATTGATAACATGCAGAGAATGATAAAATTAAAACAATTTTTGTTTAATATATGAGGTTAGTGGAAAAAAGACAGTGGAAAAAACGATTTAGGTTATGATGTTTCTTTTTCAACATATGTTCCATCTAGGTCACTAAACTTCTGCAAGTGTTGATACTAGCCTTTAAACCATGTCAAAGCATGTTTTTTTACATCTGCAACTAGAGATCATCTTCAACCTCATCTCTTCCACTTCTAAAACGACTTATCCATTTGTAGGTTGTTGATTTATTTGGGGCATTGTCTCCATAAACTTGCTCCAGAGCATCAATGATTTGGCTGCTCTTCCATCCTAGCTTCACCATGAATTTGATGTTTTGATGGAGGTCATGTTGCTCGAGCGGGTGCTGACTTCCGACTGGCGGCGCCGCGTTACAACATGTATTTAAGGGTTCATGTTAGAACATGTTATGACACGTTAGTACGAGAACGTACAGGTGCATTGAGATCAAAATCCCTGCTATGTAATTTTTTCACGAAGTTTTTGACGCCCCCTCGTATACACAATCGAAAATATAAAGCCGAAACAAAATACTGCACAAACTTTAGGCACAATACGCCCGCAATAATGATAATGATGGCTTCTGATTTAAGCACAAGGCCATCAATTTTGAGGGAGGGAAAGGTCGATTAAATTGAACCAGCGAGTTACTGGTATCTTAATTTATCGACCCCGTAAGGATAAAAGCAAAGCTAACTTCGGCAGGATTTGAACTCAGAACGTAATAGACTTAACTATATATCGCAAAACATGTTGTGCGACGCTCTACCAATTCGATAATATTAGATATAATATATAATTCTTCCTAAAAAGTCAACTTCGAAGAATATAACATCAAAGTATATATATATATACAAAACACACACACACACACACACACATATATATATATATATATATATATATATATATATATATATATATATATATATGTGTAAATATATACATACACACACCCACACACATATATATATATACATATATATACATACATACATACATACATACATACACGCAAACACATCTGTAGAATATTTGTAATAATGAGACAGTCATGACATATTTCTCTCTCGGTGAAACTAGGTATGTATGAGTGTGTGTGTATGCACACACACACACACACACACACACACACACACACACACACACACACACACACACACACACACACACACACACACACACACACACACACACTCATGACGAGCCGGTGGTGCTGAAAATGTTAGCTTTCTGCACCCTTCCCTTGAACACACATTTACGTACTATCTAAAATACAATTCATTCTACAACAACCGCTGTTTCACGTACACCAAGCTTGCTAAATAACCTTCACTGGATTTGAATGTCAAACACTCATTCTGTCTTTTTAAAACGAAGTTAATGGGGTAGATGGAGGGCTGCCAGGATTAGGCGGAGAATTACAGAGAGGGTCAGGGATAGCGGTGTGAGCGGGTGGCGGTTAGGGGGAGATGAAGGTGAAACTCCATGCTTCGTTGAATTTAAACTAACTTTGACCAGGAAGAATAAAAAATAAAAAGGTATTCAACACACTTATATATACTGCCTCTTCGCTTCCACGTTGTTTTTTTGTTTTCTGTTTACTGTGTCAACTATAATATATATATATATATATATAAGTAAATAATCGAGAATCAGAATCTCGGCCCACGAAATAATGATAAACAATCTTCGACATGTGTGGCAGAGGACTCAATAGTTTGGATGAACCAGAGCTATAACTATCGTTAAAATACCAACACATAGAGACGATGCCTAGATCATTCGCACAACCGAAAAAAACGACCACGAAAATTCGGGTCACTCAAATAATAAATTAATAAATTAATAAATTAAATGAATGTAAAAACTCACACGGACCCGCTAGAAGGATGTTAAATTCTAGCTTTTTGGGTTTCTGCAGTTCCTTAATCAATTACTGTCAGCCCACATAAAAAATATATCTGACTTCTAGTAAAGAGATGAACGTGGAAAACTGCTTTCTCAACGGATGTTTCGTTCAAAAATACAGGGGCACCTGTTACTGGACGCACGTGTAAATATATATATATATATATATATATATGAAAAAAGAACACAAAAGCGTCTACAACATCAAAAGATTTTTATTGGCTAACAATGTTTCTTCCTTACGTGTAACCGTAGGATTCATCAGAGCTATAAAAGGGGTTTGATTGGTGTTATGAACTCTACCAACCAAACACCCAAGAACAAAGAGTAAAGAGAGTAAAGAGCAAAAGTAGGGGACGATAAGTCTAATTTTGGTGCGGGAGGGTGGGGTGTTGGTCCTTGTTTACTAGCTGCGGTCATATTCATTCCCGGGGGTCGGGTTGTTAGCTGAACCATAGATGGGGTGGCGTGGATAGTATGGTGCAGAGGGTGCGCAGAGGCTACACAAAGGGCGTAGAATACATATATACATATAGCGGAGGAGAAGGTACATGAGGTAATTAGAAATGGAAAAAGAGTAATAATAATAATCTATAATTAATTGTTTCTACTTTAGGCACAAGGCCAGCAATTACCCAGTGCATTACTGGTACTTTATTTTATCGACCCCGTAAGGATGAAAGGCAAAGTCAACCTCGACGGGATTTGAACTCAGATCGTAAAGGGACGTAACTATGCTGGAAAGCATGGCGTCTGACCCTCTACCGATACTGCCAATCCACCTATAATTAATAGTGTATAATAAGGCATGGGGAAGATTACACTATAATAAGGTATAAAGGTAAGAATAAGGTAAAATATAAAGGAGGATAAAAGTGGAAATAATAATAAAGATAAAAAAATATATAGAGAATATATAAGGAAATATAAGCGAATATTTGGAGGGGAAAACACAATGTAAAAAAACCGATTTTTTTCAAACAATAATAAAAAATAATAAAAATATAATAATTATGGGGGGAGAAAACAGGATAGAGAAATATGATCAAGTGTGATTCGTTGAGAGAATATAGGATGATAACAGTTGTGTCCGGTTTATACATCTTAATAATAAATAATAAACAATATGTGTATCAGAGTTGCAGAACCTTCAATTCACTTACGGGTTCAAGCCACGTGGCATGGTCCATTGTTTATCTGTGCGGTCATGTGCGTTTGTTTTTGACACCACAGCAGATGCACAAGTTTGTAAATTCCAATGCAGATAGAAGTCAATTTTTGCTCACCCGGACATTGACCGAGGATCCAATATTCCTAGTTCAATATGTGTTTGGTGTTATTTTGTTCGCACAAATCAATCAATTGGTTCAATATATGGAGTATAGTTTCCTGGTCTTCGTGACAGTGTCAGTGGTTGTATATTTGGAAGTCACAAGGATCACAGTACTCCGGTTTGGTGTGATACCCAAACGTTGAACTTTGGTGTCGATAGGACATCAACGAAGCAGGGTGATATCGCATCTGTGGTACAAAACGGTGCGGAAGGAAATTCTTCGTCTTCGTTTCATCCGGGTCCAGTAGTCAATCCATGCAAGAACCGCTACGTAGTAATTGTGGGGTTAATCAGTCAAGTCAGCAACTGACCGAAAATTCAGGCAGGCATAACAGCTTTTTCATGTGTGTACGTGTGTCCGACACACACACACATATCTATATGTATTTCAACCCAAAAAACTCAAATGATTCACCCAGTGGTACTACAATCGGTCAAGATAGTAACTGGCCAGCAGTTCCCTTAGGGATTCAGACAGGCATGACAGATATATTTAGGTCAAGAGCCTCCTTATGTGTTCGTGTGTTCGATACACACAGACACATATCCACATGTATTTCAACTCAAAAAATTTCAGTTGATTCCCCCATTGATATCATATCTGTGCTGTTTGGATATGCATGCTGTGGTGTTCTGGTCGTGCATATCATTCACTGTATTTTGCCACTACATTGGAATGTGATGTTATGGTCATCAATAGTCCGGCAAGCGCATTTCGCTCTTATATTGCGAAGAATGGTGTTCTGGTCCTCAGTAAACATCCAGGTCAGCAGGAGGGGTGGTGGTTCTCAGTTTCAACTTCGGCAATACATATGTGTTACTCTGCATATCGTGCTCCTCTCAGAGAAGAGTATTATAGGGGGAATTCATGCCACACAGCACACATAGAGAGAATTTCTACAGAAGAGTATACATACATATATACATACATACACACACACATTATACACTTACACATACCCACTCATACGCATACATACATATATTCACATACATGTCACACATACACATACACACAATATAATACGCATGCATACAATATACACATACACACACACACATGCATATACATATATATACATACATATACACACAATATACTTACATACAATGCACGCACACATGCGTGCATGCATGCACACACGCACGCACACCCACACATATGTCTGCGTGTGCGTAGGTGTGAGAGATAAAAGGAGAATACACACACACACACACACACACACGCAAGAGCACCAACCTTGTAGGGGACTGCACCACCCTTACGGTACCTATCTATCTAGGTTACGGGTTGGGGGGGAAGGGGGGGGGGGGGGGCTATAGTCTAGGTGGGGGTTGCGTGATATATGTTACGTCTATGTGCTAGGTTTAAAATAGAAGAAGGAACTCAGGATTTTGTGTTGGCATGAGGAGAAAATTTCCGATTTCCTGTTAAGCAGGTTCAGTTTAGAGTGTATTATGGCATGGCATTCCAGTAAACAGAGGTCACAACTTCCGCTCTGTGGTCGGTATGGCGTGGATCTAGTAAGCTTCCTCCAAAAAAGTTTGTATGGGGTACTATTATTTTTTAAGAAGGAGATGTATCCCGCCAGTGAGGTGGCATTCTTATGTCTGTCGTGTCTAAATGTGTACATATGCGCGTTAAATCTAGTTTTAAATGTATTGGACGTTGCTCCTCTATATGTTTTGGTAGAGTTGTGTGTGGTTACGTCACATGCATATACTATGTTTTTCGTGAGGCAATCCCCCCTTAGGGGACAGTTACTACTCCGCCTACAATTGCAACTGCGGGTTCGATTAGTTAGCATACCTCCCGAAGTTTGGTTACTCGCATTATCACTAGGTGCCTCTATATCATTAGATGGCTCATTGATGCTATTATGTTGCCCATTTTCTAGTGCAGTCGGTTGCTGGTGGTTAACTGCCATTTTAATTGCTTCGAATCCCTCCTTAGTTTTCCTAATGTTCGTACGTGCTAGGTGTGATGCGAGGTTAGGTGTGGTCGAATAGGATAATTTAATTACGTTTTTGTTAATTATGTTGCGGTATCTATTGCCTGGTGGGAAATTTTTGTTTAATGTACTATATACTGTTACTGGTTTCAGTCATTAGATTTCGATCTTGATGGGTACCAGCTAAAAGGGATTTAGTTGAACACACTTCCAAGTCGATACGAGATAATAAACCTAAACTCACACACATACACACACACATATTTATATATATATACACGCTCAAACACAAACACGCACACATACATATATATACGCACAAAGACACACACACACACATATACGCACAAACACACACATACAGACATATGTATATATACACGCACAAACACACACACACACACACACATATATATATACACGCACAAACTCACGCACACGCACACACATACGCACAAACACAGACACAGACAGACACAGACAGACAGACAGACACACACACACACACATATATATATATATCAGATAGGGTGTGGTAAAAACCAGCTAGACCATAACCCACAAGAGTACACGATACTTGGAGTATATATATATATATATATATCTAATATATATTTGTGAAATGGGTGGTGATTGAAATTCAGATGTGCACGGTTAAATGGTAGTAGACGCGGTCGGACTGACATGAAAATTTACACACCTATGTAAAAAGTGCCAAGGAAGCAAATAGACGAGGTTTCAAATCTCTAACTTGAAAAATGTGGTCCCTGGGGCCCCAAAACTATCGCGTTCGGTGAGTTATTTCCCTCTGTTCTAATACTTTTGTCTTATTTACAATATCAATACTTCAGTGCTGCTTCGAAAACTATACTTTTACAAAATCATCGGCTTTTTCCAAAAGGAGGTTCCTTCCCCCAGGGGTCCCCTACCCAATATGTGCCAATTCTGAGAGTTCACATTCATCTGTAGGACAAACGTAGCCCATGTGTCAAGTTTTGTGAATATCGGTTGCGAACTCCAGAAGTTATGACGTTTTGTTACATTGCACTGCAGTGCTTCAGTCGACTCCAAGGAAGTGGTTAAAGTGGTTAAAGGGGTTATCTGTCGGGGGGCCCTATAATCAATATCTGGAAAAATAACAGTGCCCATGGCCATCCGGAGTACATAAGTAACCTATGTACCTATGTCTTAAGTTTGTTGAAAATACTGTAGAAATGCATAAGGTTTATACATACGCGCGTGTGTGTGTGTGTGTGTGTGGGGGGGGGTATGTATTTGTGTGTGCGTATGTATGTGTATGTCCGTCGGGGCATACGTATGTACTGGCCTAAATCTTCACTATTTACTTAACCCGGGACTCTCACACACACACATATATATATACATGTGTACGAAAGAGCGAGTGACAGGTAGGAGCAGAAAATTCGCCTGATGGAGAAATAGAGATAAAGACAGTGAGATGTCACATTTACATATAAATCGAACATACTCACACACATTATATATGTGGATTGGCAGTATCGGTAGAGGGTCGGACGCCATGCTTTCCAGCATAGTTACGTCCCTTTACCATCTGAGTTCAAATCCCGCCGAGGTTGACTTTGCCTTTCATCCTTACGGGGTCGATAAAATAAAGTACCAGTAATGCACTGGGTAATTGCTGGCCTTGTGCCTAAAGTAGAAACAATTATATATATATAATGAGTTCAAATCCCGCCGAGGTTGAGTTTGCCTTTCATCCTTACGGGGTCGATAAAATAAAGTACCAGTAATGCACTGGGTAATTGCTGGCCTTGTGCCTAAAGTAGAAACAATTATATATATATATATATATATATATATATATATATATGTGTGTGTGTGTGTGTGTGTGTGTGTGTGTGTGTGTGTGTGTGTGTAAACGCATACATACGCACACACACAAAATTGGAGAGAGTCTAAGTGAAACATCCGCAAACACTGGCCCGCTCTCACAAATGTATAAACAGATAATCATACGCATACAGTCAGTTACACACAAAACGATATAAAGTTAGTGACCTCTATAACACATATATACAAACATGTATATAAATATACACACGTTTTCTTACATAAATACATTGCTGCATACCTGTACAGAGAAAACACGAATGAAAGGAGATACACATTAACAAAGACAAATAGAAATTTGAGGAACTCACAGATAAACGTATATAATATACACAACTTGAGACACATACATACTGCCAAATGAACATAGTTAGACACATTATATATATCTAATATATATTTGTGAAATGGGTGGTGGTGGAAATTCAGATGTGCACGGTTAAATGGTAGTAGACGCGGTCGGACTGACATGAAAATTTACACACCTATGTAAAAAGTGCCAAGGAAGCAAATAGACGAGGTTTCAAATCTCTAACTTGAAAAATGTGGTCTCTGGGGCCCCAAAACTATCGCGTTCGGTGAGTTATTTCCCCCTGTTCTAATACTTTTGTCTTATTTACAATTTCATACAAATAAAGCAGTAAATAAAGGATTATGAGTTCATGCAATTGACTTATGTTTCGTCACTATATATATATATATATATATATATATGATATGAAAACGCTTTAATAAAAAAAAATATCAACTGTAATGTATGTATGCATGTATTTATGTGTTTATATGAGCGGAGATGTGCAAGTAAATCTTATTTTGTGAACAGCTTATCCTTAGCGTAATATTCATGCTAGAACAGCATATATTTGAAAATTTTCAGGGAGTTGAATTACTGATTTTGGATCGGCAGCTTTAGCTTTGAAAAAATGAAATGTGCAGTGTAAACATTTTTTATTATTCCTCCGGGGATGAATCTTCTCTGCCTTTTTCCATCTCTTTCTTTCTCTCTGGAAGAAATCAGCCGTAGTAAGACCTAAAAAAATGGTTAGATACACCATGACGCACCGTGCATCACGGTGGAGTTAAAAAGCAGACTCAGAACATGGCGTTGTGTGGGGGTGGCTCGCAGCCCAATGCTCCAGGGGGAGCAGAAGAAGAAGAAGAAGAAGAAGAAGAAGAAGAAGAAGTTATTTCGAGAAACGTTGCAACCGTACGAAAACAGGAAGACGATATTTTGGTTCGTTGAGACGTTCCCTGGCAATGAACGGGAAAAAAGCGAGGATAATACATCGTTATGTGGTGCGTAAAGAACAATTTCATGCAAAGACAAGACCAAGTTTATGGTATAAATGGCGTCGTTAGACTAATATTCTATTTAAAATAACAGAATGATTTCCAGCCCCGGAGTTTAAGAATGATGTAAATAAAATTGAAAACGAAAATGACAGAGGTTATTAAAATAGTAAAAGTAAATAGTGAAGATTTAGGCTAGTACATACGTATGCCCCGACGGACATACACATACATACGCACACACATATACATACCCCCCCCCCCCGCACACACACATACAAACACACTGCACACCTGTATAGAGAAAACACGAATGAAAGGAGATACACATTATCAGAGACAAATAGAAATTTGAGGAACTCACAGATAAACTTCAATATACACAACTTGAGACACATACATACTGCTAAATGAACATAGTTAGACACATTATATATATCTAATATATATTTGTGAAATGGGTGGTGGTTGAAATTCAGATGTGCACGGTTAAATGGTAGTAGACGCGGTCGGACTGACATGAAAATTTACACACCTATGTAAAAAGTGCCAAGGAAGCAAATAGACGAGGTTTCAAATCTCTAACTTGAAAAATGTGGTCCCTGGGGCCCCAAAGCTATCGCGTTCGGTGAGTTATTTCCCCCTGTTCTAATACTTTTGTTTTATTTACAATTTCATACAAATTTTTAAATTCATCAACGTTCTTTCGCTGTTAACATACAAATAATTTGAAAAATATTATTGAAAGTTTATTATAAAGAAGCAGTTTCAGGAAAAAGTGTAAACTATCATACAAACCTTCATAATATGCATTTTTAAACTTGCATATCATCAACATTGCTATTTCGCTGTTAATAAACTATCATCCTTCTACATTTAACGATCATACAGTACCGTTTTATGAAATCGATTCTGCAGTACGGTCACTGTTTTCCATCAAAAGAAATAAAACCCTTAAATTGCGAAGAAGGGACGCGTGTTTTTATTTTAATTCTAATACATGTTAACCACCACTAACAATAAGTAGTATTTTTCAAATTGCATATCATCGACATTGCTATTTCGCTGTTAATAAACAACGCTTTTCACGTCGCTCCACTTCTCATTGTACGCCATCCAGCCCGAAGTGCATATTTCTATTTTTTTATAATAAACTTTCAATAATATTTTTCAAATTATTAACTTAATAAAAAGTGGCCCCGGGTGCAACCGGGCTCAGCTGCTAGTATATATATATATATATATATATATATATATATATATATATATATATATATATATATATAAGTGGTTACACAACAGTTAGTTCACCATACCGAGGACAATTGTTTCACCTTAGCGGATCCTTAGTGTAACCACTTCTACCTAACTCGTCCCATGGACTGAGTGATCTACCACTACGGATATTATCTTCCAGTGTTCTACCACTATATATATATATATATGTATATATATATATATAATATATATATATATATATATATATATATATATATATATATATATATATATATATATATATATATATATACATACACATGCACACCCATATATACGTAGATACATACACATACTCACATACGTCTATCTATCTATCTCTCTCTCTATATATATATATATGGATGCATGTGTGTGTATATATGTATGTATATGTATGTATGTGTATATATATATATATATATATATATATATATATATATATATATATATATATATGAATGTATATGTGTATGTACATATGCATTATGTATTATGTATACATGTAACTATGTATATATGTATGTATTATGTATGTATGTATGTATGTATGTATGTATGTATGTATGTATGTATGTATGTATGTATGTATGTATGTGTGTATGTATGAATGTATATATGTATATATGTATTATGTATGTATATATGTATGAATGTATATATGTCTATATATATGTAATTATGTATGTATGTAGATATACGCATTATCGGGTTTCCAAATAAACAAACGTATTTTGTATTTGTATTGTATTCATCTTTGTGTATGTATACATTTGAATGTATGTATGTGAGTGTGTATAGGTATATATGTATGTATATATGTATGTTATCTCTTTCTCTTAATTTCGAGTATATTTTTTTTACCGGCCACCTTCCTGGTGGCAAGGTTGTAAAAGAAAAGAAATTGTCATCCCTTGAATCGGAAGAATGTTTTGCAAATTTTGAAGGTACCAGCTATCGCAGCCATTTGTAGACTATGAATTAGGGAGCTGCGCGCTTTGTCCGCAAATCCAAGTTCAGCTATACATTGGTCCAAGCGGGTTGGTATATAACCCGTAGCTCCAATAATGATGGGTATGAAGCTAAAGGCGTATCTTGGATACTGGATGTGTAAACTCCTCATCAATGGTCTGTAGATGTCCTCCTTCTCCTGTATTTTTCTGACAACGTTTACACAAGTGGGCAGCTGATCTCTACAACAGAACACGTTTTCAATGTGTGGTCCCAAACAACAATATCAGGCAGGTTGTGCTTTAATTTGGTGGCAGTTTTTATTTTCAGGTTCCACCAGTATTCCTTAGTGCCATCTGTCTCAATATATTCTTCCTCGTTTGTTGTTAATTTTGTTTTCCGAAGTGCGTTCCAGATGGTTCTAGCTATCCCATCGTGTCTCATGGGGAGGTAGTAGCGAGATGACATTCTTTCGCAGTTGGCAACAATGTGGCTTACATCCTCGATCTTTGTTTTACATAGCCTACATTTATCGTCAGCTGCTGGCCCTCCTCTTTTGTGCAGCAGATATTTGGTAGGGAGTTCTTGTTCCTGTATTGCATAGAGATATCCCTCAAGGTGTGATGTATGTATGTATGTATGTATGTATGTATGTATGTATGTATGTATGTATGTATGTATGTATGTATGTATGTATGTATGTATGTATGTATGTAAGCATGTGCGCGCGTATGTTTGTGTGCGTGGGTGTATGTATGTATGTATGTATGTATGTATGTATGTATGTATGTATGTATGCATATGTGTGTGTGTGTGTATGTAAAAAGTGTGTGTGTATGTATGTATGTATGTATGTATGTATGTATACTGGTAGATATAACCTCGGAATGCTGATATTTCTTGTTAGATTAGATCGATAGGTGGTATGTTTTGACTAGAGATCGATTTTATTGCTAATGGATTGAGCTGATGGTGATGGTGATGATGATGATGATGATGATGATGATGATGATGACAACGTCGACGACGACGATGATGATGACAACGATGATGATGATGATGATGATGGTCATGGGTATAATTGTGATGATGATGATGATGACGACGACGACGATGATCATGATCATCATCATCATGGGAATAATTGCAATGATGGTGATGATGATGATGAAGAAGATTGTTGTTGTTTAGTCACATGTCAGCCTTAATCAAACTCCCCTATTATTAAAACATTCCAAACGTGACCATTCCATCTGTTTTATACGTGTAGGGAACTATACAACGCGTATTTATGTTAGGAAGGTAAGGTAGGTTTTGAAGGAAATTTGGCTGCTATTTTTAGCAGGTCGAGCAGACACATGGAGCCTCTCATTTTGACACATTAATGATGGTGGATTGGCAGTATCCGTAGAGGGTCGGAAGCCATGCTTTACAACATAGAGTTACGGCCCTTTACGACCTGAGTTCGAATCCCGCCGAGGTTGACTTTGCCTTTCATCCTTACGGGGTCGATAAAACAAAGTACCAGTAATGCACTGGGTAATTGCTGGCCTTGTGCCTAAAGTAGAAACAATTAATGACAAAGATAATGATGATGATGATGATGATGATGATGATGATGATAGGAATGGTAGATTACACTGGTAGGGCTGGTGATGGTTGTAACGGGAATAGTAGTGGTTTTGGTGGGAGTATGGTGGTGTTGATGGTTGTGATGATGGTGGTGATGGTGGTAACGATGATGGTGGTAGTAGTTGTGGTGACGGTAGTGGTGGTGATGATAGTGGTGTTGATGGTGGTGTTGGTAGTGGTGGTGTTGGAGGTGATGGTAGTGATAGTGATGGCGGTGGAGGTGATGGGTTGGTGGTGTTGATGGTCGTGATGATAGTGATGGTGGTAGTGATAGTGGTGGTGGTGGTAATGGACGTGAAGGTTTGGTTCGTGGTCGTAACGATGATGGTGGTGGTAATTGTGGTGATGATAATGGTGTTGATGGTGGTAATAGTGATGGTGGTGGTGGTGGTAGTGGTGGTGGTGGTGTTGGTGGTGATGGTAGTGATAGTGATGGCGGTGATGGTGGTGGTGGTGGTGGTGGTGGTGATGGTGTTGATGATGATGGTCATGATGATGGTGTGGTAGTTGTAGCGGTGGTGTCACTGTGGATGGAACAATTTTACCGTGGTGGCTGTAGTAGTATAGTGTCATTAGTGACTTCATTAATGGTAGAGCAACAGTTGTAGTAGCGGTGGCATAACAGTGTGGTAGTGGTAAGAGTAGTATTATGTCGGTGGGAACATTGCGAATATGTTGACCGTTGTAGTGGTAGCAGTAGTTTCCCCTGTCTTTTCTCACTTTGTGCTTTCTACCACTGCTAGAGTGGTATATGCTCAACAGACTGGATAGTTTCATGTCACCACTACCCTGTACCCCCAACACTGCTCCTCTTATCATCAATATTGTGTTGATAACTGAGCCCCACTCTAGCTACAAGAACCAGGACACCCTCTTATCATCAATATTGTGTTGATAACTTAGCCCCACTCTAGCTACAAGAACCAGGACATCCCCTTATCATCAATATTGTGTTGATAACTGAGCCCCATTCTAGCTACAAGAACCGGGACACCCTCTTATCATCAATATTGTGTTGATAACTGAGCCCCACTCTAGCCACAAAAACCAGGACATCCTCTTATCAACAATATTGTGTTGACAACTAATCCCCACTCTAGCCACAAAAACCAGGACATCCTCTTATCAACAATATTGTGTTGATAACTTAGCCCCACTCTAGCCACAAAAACCAGGACATCCTCTTATCAACAATATTGTGTTGATAACTTAGCCCCACTCTAGCCACAAAAACCAGGACATCCTCTTATCAACAATATTGTGTTGATAACTTAGCCCCACTCTAGCCACAAAAACCAGGACATCCTCTTATCAACAATATTGTGTTGATAACTGATCCCCACTCTAGCCACAAGAACCAGGACACCCTCTTATCATCAATATTGTGTTGATAACTTAGCCCCACTCTAGCCACAAGAACCAGGACATCCTCTTATCAACAATATTGTGTTGATAACTTAGGCCCACTCTAGCTACAAGAACCAGGACATCCTCTTATCAACAATATTGTGTTGATAACTGATCCCCACTCTAGCCACAAGAACCAGGACATCTCTTATCATCAATATTGTGTTGATAACTAATCCCCACTCTAGCTACAAGAACCAGGACATCTCTTATCATCAATATTGTGTTGATAACTAATCCCCACTCTAGCCACAAAAACCAGGACATCCTCTTATCAACAATATTGTGTTGATAACTTAGCCCCACTCTAGCCACAAAAACCAGGACATCCTCTTATCAACAATATTGTGTTGATAACTAATCCCCACTCTAGCTACAAGAACCAGGACATCCTCTTATCATCAATATTGTGTTGATAACTGAGCCCCACTCTAGCCACAAGAACCAGGACACCCTCTTATCATCAATATTGTGTTGATAACTGAGCCCCACTCTAGCCACAAGAACCAGGACATCATTGTGTTGATAACTGGGCCCCAAACGAGATACTAGGCCCAGTACATCCTCTTATCAACAATGTTGTATTTATGACTGATACCCACATGAGACACTAGGCCCACTTTATTCTCTTCAGAGAGTCAGCATTCTGGAACTCCTTCTTCATCCATATATTTTCCTGAAGCTGTTGTACAGGAACCGTAAACAAATCCTGCAGGTTGGTCTCCGAGGACTCTTGAAAAGCATGCATACAGAAAAAAACCATTAATAATAAAAAAAATAATCAATTTGTGCATCCTGATTTTATCCTTGTAGCAATGAGAAAGTAAGTGAGAGAGAGAGGACCAAGGGAGAGAGAGATGGGGAGAGAGCGAGCGAGGGAGATTTAACTCTATTTCTCTATTTCATTAATGTCACACTTTATCTGTAGATTAAATATAATTAACTTAACAGCACAGTATATTAAAAAAAAAAAGTAAAAAAAAGTAAACAACAAAAACAATGTCAACTATTCCAAGTATTGTTTCGGTAGCTTAGCAATTATTCCCCTTGAAATATCAGCACGAAAATTATTTCCCCTGACAATGTTATATTAGTTACCTCCCTTGCAATTAATTTTGATTTTATTTCTCATTCTTGAGTTTTGAGTTAAGGTTGAATTGTAATCATGTGTGTGTGTTGGTATATATATATATATATATATATATATATATATATATATATATATATATATATATATATATATATATATATAACGAAGGAAAGGTGGTAAGGAACCAGGTGGACCAAAACGCACCAAAGTACTCAATACTTGGGGTAGTAGAGTGGGTAATATATGGAATTACCCCTTGAGAAGATCGGTTATTTAAATACCTGGATAAATTTTCATTTAGTCCAGAATTAGCCGTCGAAACGGCTTGAGCTCAGCCGTCGGGGTCTTACTGGTTCATATATATATATATATACCAACACACATATATATATATATAACGAAGGAATTGTGGTAAGGAACCAGATGGACCATAACGCACCAGAGTACTCAATACTTAGGGTAGTAGAGTGGATAATAGGAGAAAGTATGACCCCGACTGCCGTCAGGGTCATACTTTCTCCTATATATATATATATATATATATATATATATATATATATATATAAACATACAAAGAAAATCTAGCAGTTTGAATATGGTAAATGGGAAGAAAAACTTTAATTAACCGATACTCGTAATTTGAAGACCTACGGTTATTGCGATATACAGTGGCAGACTGGCCACGTTGCCAGGTTGCCCAATGGCAAGTGGGATCCAGGAGGTCCGCGCTTGCATTGCAGGGGCCCACAGTAGCATTGCAGGTCCCACTGTAGTATTTTAGGGGCCAATGGCTTTGGTTAAAAAAAATACCTGAAGTAAAAAAAAATAAAAAATAAAAAATAAAAGTAAAACATTTGGTCAACCAATTTCCCAGGGAATTAATAGAAACCAAAATATATGATAGTGCAAATAGCTGGAATCAGTGGTTGTACATTCTACAAAATCTAAAGCCTAGAGTATTCATTCATGCAGGCAAACATATACATATAGACACACACACACACACACAAGAATATATATATATATATATATATATATATCCCAATGAGATACCTGACAGAATAGAAAAAAGCTTCATCACCGAGGGATTAAAATTCATCTTACGGAACAACTTGTTTGATTTCGATGGCAATACTTACAAGCAAATATCGGGGACTGCGATGGGTACAAAAGCCGCTCCAACTTATGCCAACTTAGGCATACTTAGAAGTCCAGATATATCAACAGTCCAAATCAAAATACGGATTGAACTTCCACAAATATTTATCAGAGAATTGGAAACGCTACTTGGATGATTGTCTCATTCTTTGGTCCCACACACTCGACCAACTGAAGGATTTCAAAAACTTAATAAACGGCATCAATAACCACATCCAATTCACAATGGAATACAGCCAAGATCAACTCCCATTTCTGGACATATTAATCTTAAAAAAAGACACAAATATTGAAACTAACATACACTACAAACCAACAGATTCCAAACAATACCTGCTATTCACCTCCAACCATCCAAAGCACACGAAGACGAACTTTCGTTTTAACCTAGCAAGAAGAATTTGCACAATTGTCTCCAATTATGAAACGCGAAATAAAAGACTTCAAGAATTACATGAAATTCTATTCGAAAGAGAGTACCCTCTATTACTAATAAATAATGTAATAGAAAGGGCTAAAGCAATAGGCATTGATGAATTACGAAAACAGAAACAAATTCAAGGTACGTCCAATATTCTATCATATATCTCAACACACAACCCAAGAAATGCGGAAACTTACAACACTATTCACAAGAACATCCCACTACTAAAACAAAACCCAAGAATGAAAAAAAGCCCTTGAAACACACAAAATAATCAAAAGCAAAAGACAACCGAAATCACTGAAAACATTACTCACCAATGCCAAATTACCTACCACAAACCCACAACCAAGTATCAAAAAATGTGGTCGCTCTAATTGTGGAACCTGCACTCACCTCATTGAAGGCAACACGTATACATTTAAATCAGGACAAAATTTTACTGTAAAAAATCACTTCACTTGCTCATCAAAAATCTAATTTATGCCATTAAATGTAAAGGATGCAATGAAGATTATATAGGACAAACTAAACTCACACTCAGAAACAGAATGACAGTTCATCGCCAACAATTACGAGATCCAACCACGAGACATATACCACTAAGCGCACATCTAGACATATGCGCAAGTAATAAGACACCCAACTTCCAAGTCTTCCCATTTTACCTTTGCGCTAAAAATACAACAGAACAAATACGAATAAATAAGGAAAATATGTTTATTCAAAAATATAGACCAGCATTAAATATGGTTTAATATACATTATGTCAACACCATAACATGCTAACCATCCAAACAGACACATACGCACACACATAACACCTTCTACTTTAGAAAATAAAAACCCGAACTAAATAAACCTTAACATACGTTTGCACTGACAATACAACAGAACAAATACGAATAAGTAAGGAAAATATGTTCATTCAAAAATATTCCTACTAAAGGAATCATTTTCCTACACACACGCACACACACAATATATATATTCTCTTCATCTTAACATGCTAACCATACTCCCACACACATAGCACCCATACGCACACATAACAACCCCCACACCCACACCTCCCTCCCCCATTTCTACTAATAGAATCACTTTCCTACACACATATATACACACACACAAAATATATATTCTCTCCATCTTAATATACTCCCACACACACACACATAACACCCATATACACACACACACAACTCCCTCCCCCATTTCTACTAATAGAATCATCTTCCAATACACACACACACACACACACGCACACAAATAAACATACATATCTTTACTTTCTTTATTCAATAGAAAATCTGAATTCTGACACCCCAGCGAACTAACCAAATTCACTGAACCAGAACAATTCTCCCATCCCATTTCTCTTGACCATTATCTTTTACTTATCATAAAATTCTCTAAAAAGGCTACAGAATGGATTTCCAAATAAGGGTGCGAAAATTTAATGAAAACTTGTTCACGTGACAGTCATAATTTCATTTATAACCAATCAAATTACGTTTATTAAAAAAAAAAGCCTTCGTGAGCCCCCCCCCCCCTTTTTTAAGTAAAAAGAAATTCAAACACTCATATATGAAAAAACAACCTGTGACCCCCCCCCCCCTTGTTTGAAGAACTTTGTAACGCGAACTGGCGCGAAATTTATTATAATTATTGACAAACCAATCAAATTACTTCTCGAAAAACCTGGCATTTCGAGCCACTTTTTCCATATAAAACAAGTAACATTCAGAGACCAACCAGATGTGAGAAAAACCACAGACCCTCAACTCTACTTTTGAAAAGCAGAACTGCGAAACCGGTAAAGGAACCAAATAAATATATATATTTTTAAAAAAATAAGACTCCAGTCGCATTTTCGATTTCATTTTTTTTTCTTTATACTTTCACTCGTGTAGGACACCTCGGTTATTTTTCATTTTGTAAAAAAAACCTCACTTTCTAATATATATATATATATATATATATATATATATATATATTTATATACTTCCAAACGAACTATATATATATATATTTATATACTTCCACACGAACTACTGACCAAATAATGTTTGGTATCAATGGGTTAGACATCTGTCAAATCAATTAGTGGTGAAGGTGGTGTACACACACACACACACACACACACACACACACACACACACACACATATATGGATTCTGTCGATCGATTGGTTATTGATTAGGCGATATCCGCTGATGAAGCCGCATAAGCCGATTGTGCATTGTTGCATAATAAATGCAGATAGATGGTGCAGTGCACCTTACTGCTGCATTAGTGCGGCAGAAACTCGAGTCAGGGAACCTTATAGGCACCCGTTTTACGTGTGTTGTGTTCAGGCAAATAACTATGTGTATACTCTGGTAATCTATCTTACATTCCCCATTGAGTGCATTGAAATACAACCGGTCCTGGCATTGATAAATATGCTGGGTCCATCAACCCTTATTATATATATATATATATACATACATACATACATACATACATACATACATACATACATATATATGTATATATGTATACAGTGTGAAAGAAAAAAGGTCATTATTGAAAGTCTCTGGATTTCGCGAAATACATAATATTTTTTATTGGAGAAGGTAAGATATTTTTCCACAAAAATTTGATTGTACTGTTTTGTTTCCATTTATGAATTTTTTGAAAATGTTATTTATTCATTATAAAAATTAAATGATAGTATTCTATATGTAGATGGGTTCCCTTCATCTCCTGGAAACCAATATTTTTAGACCCAGTCCGCCACTGTATATATATATAGGATCGATCGACTTTCGTCAAATCGGAATGAGGAAACAATGTTTTCGTCGGTCTTTCCAGTTGTTAATACTATCGGTCACAAATCCAGGTAGAAGGAGCAACGCGAAATAAAGTGTCTTGCTCAAGGACATAACGCATCGTGCGGTCCAGTTAGATTCAAACTTACAATGATTGGCATCATATATATATATATATATATATATATATATATATATATATATATATATATATATATATATATATATATATATATATATATAGTGACGAAACATAAGTCAATTGCATGAACTCATAATCCTTTATTTACTGCTATATATATTTCGATAATAGCCATTGAATGGCTATGACCTCATCAGGCAGTTAGTCAGTTCTTAGATATGCCAGCTCTGTGTTTATGGTGTTGATTGTATCAGCTCTGTGTTTATGGTGTTTATGGTGTTTCATCACTATTATATATATATATATATATATATATATATATATAATATATATAATATAATATATATATATATATATATATATATATATATATATATATATATATATATATATATATATGATGCCAATCATTGTAAGTTTGAATCTAACTGACATGCAAAAGCATATATATATGAATAAGGTAAGCCCAGATCATAGTAGATTCAAATATCACAGAGAGAAAAAGAGAGGGGGGGGGGGTGGAGAAAGAAAGAGAGAGATGGAGGGGGAGAAATGAGGTGTAACAGAAATGAAACATGGATTACAGGTTAAAATATGGTCTAGATAGATAAGAAACAAAACGAGGATGTAGTTTATGGAACACCCAAATGATCTAGAAGTCGACCTAAGGTAGAGACTAACATTAAGAAAGACATGAAGGGCACCACAACACTTTGTTTTGAACATTTTGAAAGTAGGTTTATAAGTATGAATCTTCATAATGAAGTTGTCTCTGTGGCCTAACGATAGGTACTAGAGACGGTGGAGATCCTGTCCTTGGGTTCAATCCTGAACAAGAGGCGCATGTAATCTTTTTCAATTTTTGTTTTACATCCCATAAAAAAAAAACTGAAAAAGTTTACCGG
>OZ024741.1:288382242-288384742 GCA_964016885.1 Eledone cirrhosa
CGTGCTCTGTTGTAGAGACAACTGTCCACTTGATGACAACGTTGTAAGAAAAAACAAGAGAAAGAGGACATCTAACATCTATGGATCATTAATGAGGAGTTTGCAGATCCAGTATCCAAGATACACCTTCAGCTTCATAGCCATCATTATTGGAGCTACAGGTTGTATACCAACCCGCTTAGACCAAAGTATAACTGAACTTGGATTTGTGGACAAAGAGCGCAGCTCCTTACCTCATAGACTACAAATGGCTGCGATAGCTGGCACCTTCAAAATTTGCAAAACATTCTTGCGATTCAAGGGATGACAATTTCTTTTCTTTTACAACCTTGCCACCAGGAAAGTTGCAGGTCAGGAATGTACTCGAAATTAAGAGAAAGAGAAAAGAAACACACACACACACGCACCCCCCCCCCCACATCATTATATATACCATTGAGAGATAATGTAGTGAAACTGGTAGAATCCAGTTGTAAAAATGTTAAACTTATTAATAGTGTTAGCAGACGTTGTGGTGTAGGTGTTGGCGGTGTTGTGGCT
The DNA here is from genome assembly GCA_964016885.1 of Eledone cirrhosa. Lineage (NCBI taxonomy): Eukaryota > Metazoa > Mollusca > Cephalopoda > Octopoda > Eledonidae > Eledone > Eledone cirrhosa. Next base: position 288,382,783 of record OZ024741.1, read on the forward strand.
GAGGGTGTTGTTGGTGTTTATAGTGTTGTTGTTGTTGGTGGTGCTGGCGATGAGATTGGTGTTATTAGTGGTATTGTTGGTGCTGGCGATGAGATTGGTGTTGTTAGTGGTATTGTAGTTGGTGGTGCTGCTGGCGATGAGATTGGTGTTATTAGTGGTATTGTTGGTGCTGGCGATGAGATTGGTGTTGTTAGTGGTATTGTTGTTGGTGGTGGTGCTGGCGATGAGATTGGTGTTGGTGCTGGCGATGAGATTGGTGTTATTAGTGGTATTGTTGTTGGTGGTGCTGGCGATGGGATTAGTGTTGTTAGTGGTATTGTTGGTGGTGGTGGCGATGAGATTGGTATTGTTAGTGGTATTGTTGTTGTTGTTGGTGCTGGCGATGAGATTGGTATTGTTAGTGGTATTGTTGTTGTTGTTGGTGCTGGCGATGAGATTGGTATTGTTAGTGGTATTGTTATTGTTGGTGGTGCTGACGATGAGATTGGTATTGTTAGTGGTATTGTTGTTGTTGTTGGTGGTGGTAGCGATGATATTGGTATTGTTAGTAGTATTGTTGTTGTTGTTAGGGGTGTTGGCGATGAGATTGGTGTTGTTAGTGGTATTGCTGTTGTTGTTGTTGGTGCTAGCGATGAGATTGGTGATGTTAGTGGTGCTGGCGATGAGATCGGTGTTGTTAGTGATATTGTTGTTGTTGGCGGTGCTGGCGATGAGATTGGTGTTGTTAGTGGTGTTGGTGGTGACGTTGTTGTTGTTGTTGTTGTTGTTGTTGTTGTTGTTGTTGTTGTTGTTGTTGTTGTTGTTGTCGGTGTTATTGTTGTTGTTGTTTCTAGTGGTGGTGATGGTGGTGTTATTGGTGTTGTTGTTGGTAGTATTGGTGGTGTTGGTGTTGTTATTGGTGGTGACGTCGTCGTCGTCGTCATCGTCATCGTCGTCGTCGTCGTCGTCGTAGTAGTAGTAGTAGTAGTAGTAGTAGTAGTAGTAGTGGTAGTAGTAGTAGTTGTTGTTGTTGTTAGTGGTGGTGGTGGTGGTGAGTGGTGGTGGTGGTGGTGGTGGGAGTACTGTTGCTGATGGTGGTCACGGTGCTGCTCTCATTTGTTACATTTGCTAGAATGGATTATGATGGCTGATTGGGGTGGTGGTGGTGGTGGTGGTGGTTATGGTGGTGGTGGTAGCTGCTGGTGTTGGTGGTGGTGGTGGTAGCTGCTGGTGTTGGTGGTTGTGATGGTGGTGGTGGTTATGGTGGTGGTGGTAGCTGCTGGTGTTGGTGGCGCTGGTGGTGGTGGTTATGGTGGTGGTGGTAGCTGCTGGTGTTGGTGGTGGTTATGGTGGTGGTTATGGTGGTGGTGGTATCTGCTGGTGTTGGTGGTGGTGGTGGAAGTTGCTGGTGTTGGTGGTGATGGTGGTGGTGGTTATGTGGTGGTGGTAACTGCTGGTGTTGGTGGTGGTTATGGTGATGGTGGTAGCTGATGGTGTTGGTGGTGTTGGTGGTGGTGGTGGTGGTTATGGTGGTGGTGGTAGCTGCTGGTGTTGGTGGTGGGGATGGTGGTGGTGGTGGTGGTTATGGTGGTGGTGGTAGCTGCTGGTGTTGGTGGTGGTGGTGGTGGTGGTTATGGTGGTGGTGGTGGTGGTGGTTATGGTGGTGGTGGTGGTGGTGGTTATGGTGGTGGTGGTAGCTGCTGGTGTTGGTGGTGGTTATGGTGGTGGTGGTAGCTGCTGGTGTTGGTGGTGGTGGTGGTGGTGGTTATGGTGGTGGTGGTGGTGGTGGTTATGGTGGTGGTGGTAGCTGCTGGTGTTGGTGGTGGTTATGGTGGTGGTGGTAGCTGCTGGTGTTGGTGGTGGTGGTGGTGGTGGTTATGGTGGTGGTGGTGGTGGTGGTTATGGTGGTGGTGGTTACTGCTGGTGTTGGTGGTGGTGGTGGTGGTGGTTATGGTGGTGGTGGTGGTGGTGGTTATGGTGG
>OZ024741.1:288389742-288396627 GCA_964016885.1 Eledone cirrhosa
AGGGAGTGAGAGGGGAGAGTAAGAAACAGAGAGGCAAAGTGAACGCTGTAACTATTACCATGTGTGCGTGTGTATGTACGTGCTCGTATGTTTATGTGTGTGTGCGTGTAGCGTTCCACAGAAAGTAAAAGCAATTCCATTTTATCAAGCAGTGAACTACAGCAGCGACGGCGTGCAGCCAGGAATGAAGAAAAACGGGCCGAACAGCGCCATCGGAACGCCGAATTTCAGAGGCGAAGACGTGCCGTCATGAATGAAGAGGAGCTGGGTGAACAACGTCAACGAAACACTGGAGCCAAGCAGCGACGGCGTGCTGCGATGGTTGAAGACGAACTGGCTGAGCATCATCTTTTATATTAATTATCTATATCTATATCTACATATAATATAAAAGATTGGAACTTCCATCATTCTTTTGAGAAACGTGGAACAACCACGTCTATGCAATGATACACGTTTTACAGTCAGGCAGAAGATGAACCATCTCCTAGAGGTCACTATTCTAGTTGGGAGTACCTAGAATTGTTCATATACTATGCACAAACGGTACAACGAAGAATCTGGTATATCTGGAAGATTTTTTTTACTGTCTTTTGTATCACACAGACACCACGGACTCGCCTCATACTGTAACCAGACAAACATCCAATACAGTCATTTTCTCTTTTACCTGTCTTCTCTTATCATCTGTTTACCCGGGCGAAGCTGGGTACGTCAGCTAGTATATATATATATATACACTCTTCTTACATGTGTCAGAAGTAAACGTCACATACAGACACACAGGCAAAGACAATTTCTACACGTCACTGTAGTTTACTTCAATTTAGTTAACAAGTTTAGCAAGATAAGGAAGATTAACTGCTTGTATGTGTGAGCTTATATATATATATATATATATATATATATATATATATATAAAGAATTTATATCTAGTAACATATATATACATACAAATGCATATTGATGCTAGCAAATATATAGGTTTTGTGTTAATAACATTGTGGTTCAGTGCATGGGGTTGCAGAACAATAATATAAGAGACGTAAGATAAGAACATTATAAAATTAACTTACTTACTAAAATATCACTTCCAACTAATTAGTTTCTGGAATGGAGTAGATACACCTTCCGAGGAAGGTGTGGAGAAACATCCCGTCATCAGGAAAGTCTATTCTCATATATGTTTCCAGGCAAAGCGAGGACTCTGGAAGCTTATTAAAAATAAATCAGTGAATAGGAAATAGCAAAGCGTGGACTTACTTCCTAGCCATTGAGAAAATCGCTGCCTCTGTGTCTGTGGCAAATTCAAAAAGAATCGAACACGTGACATCGAGGTCAATCGGTGGAAAGTGGGTTGTTAATAAGACAGCGGCCAGCCTACTACCGTAGCAGCAGTCATGGCCAGTATTGCTCGACAAATATCTTGGAGATAATTATAAAGAATTTATATCTAGTAACATATATATACATACAAATGCATATCGATGCTAGCAAATATATAGGTTTTGTCTTAATAACAGTGTGGTTCAATGCATGGGGCTGCAGAACAATAATATAAGAGACGTAAGATAAGAAAATTATAAAATTAACTTACTAATTATCTCCAAAATATTTGTCGAGCAATACTGGCCATGACTGCTGCTACGGTAGTAGGCTGGCCGCTGTCTTATTAACAACCCACTTTCCACCGATTGACCTCGATGTCACGTGTTCGATTCTTTTTGAATTTGCCACAGACACAGAGGCAGCGATTTTCTCAATGGCTAGGAAGTAAGTCCACGCTTTGCTATTTCCTATTCACTGATTTATTTTTAATAAGCTTCCAGAGTCCTCGCTTTGCCTGGAAACTTATATGAGAATAGACTTTCCTGATGACGGGATGTTTCTCCACACCTTCTTTGGAAGGTGTATCTACTCCATTCCAGAAACTAATTAGTTGGAAGTGATATTTTAGTAAGTAAGTTAATTTTATAATTTTCTTATCTTACGTCTCTTATATATATATATATATATATATATATATATATATATATATATATATATATATATACACACATATACATAAATATATAAATATATGTATAACCGACTCTTTGCAGTCTCTCTCTCTCTCTCTCTCTCTCTCTCTCTCTCTCTCTCTCTCTCTCTCTCTCTCTCTCTCTCTCTCTCTCTCTCTCTCTCTCTCTCTCTCTAAGGGCTTAAGCCCGACAAGTCTAAATTTCTTTCCTCTTTCTAATATAAAGCGTAAAACTAATAAGACTTTTGTACCTCTGTTTGTTGTCTCTTTGAACTATATATGGCTCTCTAGTAACATTGTCTAAAAATGTAAGGTTGAAACACCCACGTCCCGTAGGGCCTACATAGGGTTAACCGCCAATAGATTCAAGCAGCGACTTTACATGCATATCCATTCTTTTCGTTACCGTCTAAGAAGGAATATGACGTCACTTTCAGCCTATATCTGGAGTCTAAAAGACAACCACACCCAATATAAGTTACACTGGGAGATCCTGGCTAAGGCTAGATCGTATAACGGAAATAAAAGACCATGTAACCTCTGCGCCGCTGAGGCCCTGGAAATACTCTACGCCAAAGACCACATCTTAAACAAAAAAATCTGAGGCAATTTCGGCTTGTAAACATAAATTGCACAACACTTTCCTGTATTACAGCCCCACATTATACCCTAACGGATAGTACGAACTATACGCGGATATTTTACGTCTTGATGTGGTAGCTAAGTATATGTTATGTTTATACCATTACTTATTTGTATAGGTAAGTATATATTACCTGTATGTTTTGGGAAGGTACGTATACTTTCTCTTACGTATATTTGATTGTATATGTTATGGCGTATATATTATATATTCTGGTACATATGCATTTGGTTATGTGTATAAGCGAGTTTTGCGTCTGTGTGAGTATGCGGGTTCGTACGTATCTAGGATGTGTGTATATGTGTACTTTGTGTTTTGGTTGACATCGTCTCCGAACATATCTGTATTTTCATGTAGGTATGTGTGCGCGCGCGTTATATACGTATTTATTTATTTATTTATATACGTTTATTTAGTTATATGTATACACGCACACACACACACACATATATATATATATATTTTTTTAATATATATTTTTATGTGTATTTGGTGTATACATTTGTATATGTGGGTACAGGCGTTGCGTACATTCAGTATGTGCGTGCGGGGTTTTTTTGTTTGTTTTTTTTTTCGTGTACGTGCTTGTATTTGTATACCTATGGCGAGTGTTTTCGCGTATGCTTGTGTATGTACGTATATGGATGCGTGTATGTATTTATTTAATTTCAGTTACCTCTGTATTTTATTTACTTTATTCTTAACTCTGAAGCCGAGAATCATTCGGTTTCCTAGTTAGAATTTTAGTCTACGACTTCAGTTATACCATTTACGTGGTTTTTTCTTTGCGTGCAATTGTTCTCCCCGCTTCACATATGACGTATTATCTTCGTTTTTTCCATTCATTGCCATAGAACGTCTCCATGAACCACCTAATAGAATATTAGTCTACGACTTCTTTTATACCATAAACGTGGTTTTGTCTTTGCGTGTAATTGTTTTTCACCGCTCCAAATGATGACGTATTATCTTCGTTTTTTCCCGTTCTTTGCCAGGGAACGTTTCCACGAACCAAAGTATCGTCTTCCTGTCTTCCTCCGGTTGCAACGTTTTATGAAATATCCACTTCTGCGTTCACAGATTGACTTTTTTAATTTCAGAAGATCCCGTTAAGGTTGAAATCAGCGATTCTTTGCTTAAACTTTAATCTGTTATATATATATATATATATATATATATATATATATATGTATGGGGCCCTTCCAAAGGAAACATCAATAACCAGCAGTATGCCCCAGGAAACCGTCTTGGAACCAGTACTATTTGTAGTGGCTCTCTCAGACATGCCCTCTGTAATACGGACAGCCTCCCTCACAAGCTATGCTGATGACAATCAAGAAAGCTTCTGATGCTACTCTCTTACAATAAGTTTTAGGTGTCATGTACGAATGGGATGAAGACAACGCTATGCAATTTAATGCAGGCATGTTTCAAGCCCTCCGCTATCAACCCACAAACATAGGACTACCCAAACACAGGTACACTGGACCAGGAGGAATCGAAATCCCCGAACCAAAATCAATACGGGACCTGGGTATTGACATGGGTATTGACAATGATGTATTGTTTCATGCGCACATCACCAAAATGAGGGCAATGTGCAGACGACTGGCGGTTTGGATTTTGAGAACTTCCAGGACAAGAGACTCGGAAACCATGTTAGTCGACTGGACTATTGTTCTCAGCTGTGGTCACCCCACAGTGTCAAACTGACTGCAGAACTTGAAGCAATCCAACGAAGCTACACCAAGAGGATTGCCTCAATGAAAGAGATGAGCTACTGGGAGAGGCTGAAAGTACTAAAGATTTACTCCCTGGAACGAAGACAGGAAAGATACGCAGTAATATATGTATGGAAGATCTTGGAAGGGTTAACACCAAACTTTAGCATTGAAGGCAAGATCAGCCCGTCAATGTGTAGGGCAAAAGTTCCCATTCATCGCATCAAGAATAAGGACCACATACTGGGTTCAAGGGACCCCAGCCTTTTATAAGCTGCAAAAAGATCTGAGAGAGCTACACTGTGTACGTGTAGATGTTTTCAAGAGAAATTTTGATATCCTGCTGACCAAAATCCCGGATGAACCCTCAGCACAAGGCGAAGCGCAAATGAGGGCGGCAGAGGGAAGGCTGGCTATAGAAAGTATAGGATCAATGGTGGTGCCCCAGCATGGCCTCAGCCTGTCGGCTGGGACATGTAATAAAGTAACAGAGTAATGCACACAAACTTACATACATAAATACACACACACACACACATACACATGTATATATATATTTATAAACACACACACAGATATATAGAGATAGATAGATAGATAGATAGATAGATAGATAGATAGATAGATAGATTCACACACTCACCACATATCTGATTAAGAATGATTTTTCTAAAGAGGAATGGCAGAAACAATTAGTTTGACTTTTCTGGACTAGAGGTGTTTCATTGGTCTGAAACAAGAAACAGTTCTAGTTCGGTAGAATACATTTTTATATGAAATAATATATATATATATATATATATATATATATATATATATATATGTATACAGAGAGAGAGAGAGAGAGAGAGAGAGAGAGAGGGAGAGGGAGAGAGAGAGAGAGAGAGAGAGAGAGAGAGAGAGAGAGAGAGAGAGAAGAGAGAGAGAGGAGAGAGAGAGAGAGAGTCTGTGGTACTGAGACCAGGGAGGTCACTAATCATGGGAGTACTCGATACATGGGGAGATACAGAGTGAGTATAGAAATATGTAAAATCCCAACGGCGGTAAAAGTGGTTTCGGCTTGTGTGTCACACAAATCGAAATCACTTGGCGTCGGAGTCGCAATTTTACATTTATCCATAATTCATAGACTACAAATGGTTGGGATAGCTGGTACCTTCAAAATTTGCAAAACATTCTTGCGAGTCAAGGGATGACAATTTCTTTTCTTTTACAACCTTGCCACCAGGAAGGTGGCCGGTCAAAAATATACTCGAAATTAAGAGAAAAGGAAACATACATACATATATATCTGCATATCTTTATATAATAAAAACTGCCTGAAAAATTCCCTGAAGATGAACATCAACATTGAAACATAGGAAAATATTGCAACCGGGAGTCCTGTGGCGAAATCTGATTGCTACGGTGTTAATGAATTTGAAGAGAAGATGAGTGTCTATGCTGAAGTAAAGCAAGCATCTCCGCTCCCAGAACGGGATTAGAAAGAGACTCATACATGTGAGATATGTGGACGTATATGTATGTCAAAGGCTGGGATATTAAGTTATAGCTGACGTTATACTGATGGAAATATCACTTTTAAGTAACCTTGATTTTGCATGTGGCATCTGTACCAAAACGTATCACTCTACAAGTGAGCTAACATGGCACCACAAAGCATACCGTACGAATCAAACTCAAACAGGTGGAAGACGTATCTTTACACTTCCTGGTTTGAAGAACCAACTAAGGTGACATCAACGACAGCAACATCAATAACACGTTTCTGCCAATGTCTGTTTTTTGTTTTTTTTATTTATAAAAAGTGATCGTACTAGGACATGAGTTGCTTCCACTATGCGCGCGCGCGCGCGCGTGTATGTGAGTGTGTGTGTGTGTGTGTGTGTGTGTGTGTGTGTGTGTGTGTGAGTGTGTGTGTGTGTGTGTGTGTGTGTGTTTATATATATATAGTTATTATCTTTCGATTTATTTCTCTACCAATCTTTATACGTATGTTTATCAATTTAAGTTTTTTAGATAGACATATGTGGATACATACATACATGGTGGCTGCCAACTCGTTTTCGAGTACGGCCACTACTTTATATCCATGTAGGAGAACCCCTACCGATGCGCTGAACGAGTGTGACTTTTTAGTCCAGCCAGCGACTTGAAAACTCTGGTACAAACACTACACTTGTGACAATTATTGACACATAGTGCTGGGCCCATGGTACCATGTGACGACAAGTGCAGAGAGATCTCCAGATATAAAGCAATGCCTGTGCCGTGAAGCTTTTATAGTGAGCAAAGGCACTGCACAAAGCCAGTCCCACTCTCTTAACCAAGATGATATTTACCAAAAAGAAGAACAAGTCAACATCATTGGATACCATCAGGGTTGCAGGTGTTATATCAGAGTTTTCCTTCTCCTAGAATTCTGCCTTGACAGAACATACATACATACATACATACATATATATATATATAGTATATATATATATATATATATATATATA
>OZ024741.1:288396827-288399327 GCA_964016885.1 Eledone cirrhosa
TTTTGTTGTTATTGTTGATGTTGTTGTTTATGTTTTGTTGCTGTTGATGTTGTTGTTGATGGTGTTGGTGCTGTTGTTGTTATTGTTATTGCTATTGTTGTTCATGGTGATGATGTTGTTATTGCTGTTGTTCGCAAATCCCCTTTCTGCGTCGAAATCACTAGACGTATCTGAGGAACTTGCGAATCCAGACTTGCGAATCCAGAGTCAGGTTCGATCCACAAACAGATCGCACCTCGAGCTGTTCGCTGGAGAAACATTTGTAATGCGAAATAAATTTGTGTTCCGATACATCATGTATCATTTTATTTTATCTGATGAGGACGTACTGCTGAACCTGATTCACGTACCTCTGAAATATGTATAATCAAATTTAATTGATCACAAGAACATCTATTTTATTAATATTTGAATTTAATATTATATTAATAACTCTGGAAAATATTTTCTTGTAGAGTGCTTCCAATCTACTGTAAAACTCATTCTCTTGATATACTCATTGAATCTTGTTTAACTCTTTAATATATATATATATATATATATATATATATATATATATTTATTAAAATAACAGATTAAAGTTTAAGCAAAGAATCGCTGCTTTCACCCTTAACGCGATCTTCTGAAACTAACAAAGTCAATCTGTGAACGCAGAAGTGAATATTTAAAAAAACGTTGCAACTGGAGGAAGACAGGAAGACGATACTTGGTTCGTGGAAACGTTCCCTGGCAAAGAACGGGAAAAAAACGAATATAATACGTCATTATTTGGAGCGGTGAACAACAATTACACGCAAAGACAAAACCACGTTTATTGTATAAAAGATGTCGTAGACTAATATTCTATTAGGTGATCGAATGGCTTGCCACTACCCGTATAGAAAGCCGAATGATACGCTTAATTACATAAGTAAGCATTCTAACCATCCCTGCCAGCATAACCAAGAACCTGGTAAGAAACGTTTCTTTGAGGCTTTCCCGTCTATCTACTAACGAGCATATTTCAACGACCATTCCACACATTACGATGAAGCTCTTGCTCGGAGTGGATTTGTCGATGAGGTAGTTTATACAGAGTACGAGAATAGACCTAGAAGAAATAGATCCCGACGCATTATATGGTATAACCCACCATATAATATGGAGGTGGCCACACCATTAGCTAAGATCTTTCTCTCCCTTATTACGAAGCATTTTCCCCCTACACATAAATATAGTACAATATATATATATATATATATATATATATATATATATATATATATATATATATATATATTATATATACGCTGTACTAGTTTCAAGCTTGTTAGCTATCGTCAGCAACGTATACCTTCCTGCCAGATTGTTTGAACGTCCGAAAGTATATACTTTCCTTATGCATATTAACGGCTGAGTAGCCCAATTTGCATATCGAGTGGGTTAATCGCGCGGGTGCACCGAAAACGATAAACGGAAAAATGAAACGAAATTTCATTTTCCACTCTTAGTACGTCTGTATACATATTATGTATGTACGTGTACATACTTATATTTAAGTAACAACCGTGAAACTGCTAACAAGCTTGAAACTGGTACAGCGTTTCCTTTGTCAGCGTTGAACAAACGAGCAATGGTGGTTGCTAGACACTGCGGCTTAATACGGGATGTTTGTTTACAAACACACCCAGCATTATAATAATGTTGATGAATCCATACGTACATATATATATGTGAACGTATGTATATATATATACATACTACTGTACGTCTGTATACATATATGTATGTACGTATACATACTTTTATATATATATATATATATATATATATATATACATTGTGTGTGTGCACGTGCGTGTATGTGTGCGTATATATATTTATACATGCCCGGAGAATGTAGGAGTAGGCCATCTGGCCTGCAGAACTCCAAGCGCAAGCCACCATCTCGTTGTTCCGCGGAAAGGATAGTGAAGGCTTCACCCAGGAGGATAGGGAAGGAGGCACATTGGAATAACCATTTGAACTCACGGGATTCACTCTTGCGGGGATGCCTTATTCCATCTGAATAACATGAGTAGGGAGGTGGTTCGGAGACCAAAAACGCCAAACCTCCCCACCATCATAGGTCAAACTCATCGGAAAACTGCCATACTTCAATATCTTGCGATTTTCAACTTGTGAGCAACGAAACCTGGGTCTTCCCCCGAACGCATCCTGTTTCCTCTGGAGGAGGTTATTATTATCATCATATGCTCGAAGCTAAATCCTAATTCTATTCTATTATAAGTGAGTCAACTTATACAGCTTCATATGCAAATGAGATTAATCACCTCATTTACACTGACGAGAAAACTATATATTCTCGCCTGTTTGCAAGAGTGGGAGGGATCGTCCTGACGACAACCAGTTCAGTTCGAAATACGCATCGACGATTGTCCCCGTTGCTTCTGTTGGACACCGTCAGCTGGCGATAGCCGCTGGTGTTTTTGCATAGCTACGGCTTTCTAAATGTTTATTT
>OZ024741.1:288404327-288406827 GCA_964016885.1 Eledone cirrhosa
GTACTGAACTGGTACGTTTTTTTATCGACCTTGAATTAAAGTTTTCTAATTTAGACACAAGGCGAACAATTTTTTGGGGGAGAGGAAAGTCGATTAATCGACCCTAGTATGTTACTGGTATTTTATTTTATCGACCCCGTCAGGATGAAACGCAGAGCTAACATCAGTGGGATTTGAAATCAGAAAGTAAATGGCCGTAACTCTATGCCATTAAATATGATGCCCGACGCTCTATCGATACTGCTAATCCCCCACCCTATCGACCCCGAAAGGCAAATTTGACCTCGGCAGGACTTGATCTCAGAGAGCTGCATAGAGCCAGAACGAATACCTGAAAGCATTCTATACGACGTTTTAACGACTCTGTCAATTCGTCGCTTAATCCTTTAATATACTCACATTTGGCAGTATCGGTAGAGCGTCAGACACCATGCTTTGCAGCATAGAGTTATGGCCCTTGATGTTCTGAGATCAAATCCCGCCGTGGTTAACTTTGCCTTTCATCATTACGGGGGTCGATAAAATAAAGTACCAATAATATACTGGAATAATTGCTGGCCTTGTGCCAAAAGTAGAAACAATTGTTTTTAGAACTAATCTCTGCTCCACATTTTTCTCTCTTCTCATTCCCATTTTATCACACTCTCTCTCTCTTTCCTCCACATTCTCTTTCCCCCTTTCCCTCTCTATTTCTCTATATGTTTCTCTCCCCCCCCCCCCCTCTCTCCTTAGTCTTAGTTTTACATTTCAAATGCTTTTACTACTCGTTTGGTTTTTCTCCCCCCTTCTCTCCCTCATCACAATGATAATATATGAAGTGGCCTGCAGAATCATTAGAGCGTCGGACAAAATGTTTTTCGGCATTTAGCTACGGCTTTTAACGTTTTGAGTTCAAATCTCGCTGGGGGTCAGATATGCCATTCTTCTTTTCGGTGTGGATAAAATAAAGTACCAGTCAAGTACGGGGTCGATATGATCGACTTTCCCCTCTAACAAATTACTGGACTTGGGCCTTGTTTTAAAGCGCAGATTCGTTAGACCATCGGACAAAATGATTGGCGGCATATAGTGACGGCTTTTTACTTTCTGAGTTCATATCCCGCTGAGGTTAGCTTTGCCTTTCATGCTTACGGTGTCGATAACATAAAAGTACCAGTAACGCACTGGGGCTGATTTAATCGGCTTACCCCTCCACCCCAAATTGTTGGCTTTGTGCTTAAATCAGAAACCATTATTATCATTGTGTTTTAAGGTAAACGGATGTGATTTCAGACTACTCCGAGAAAATTGATTATCAGATTTTGCTGGGTGAATAATATATTTTTGCCAGTTATTTAGATAACACAGGACTTCGGGAAGTACGAATGTTAGGCTAAATACTTCGGTTCAAACAAAGAACTATTGTTTACACAGTATTTGTTTTTTTTCTGAAAAGATTTTTTTGATTTACATATAGTTAATTATGACTTCTTCTAATGGAGGAACGGGAAGAGGTGTTAACAACAAAGAGAGTAGCATTGGTTATGTTGCCAAAAAGGAAATAAAATTTGAATACAGAATAAGTCTAACGGTCAAACGTCAAGCTCCAAATTCCGGTAATAATGCCAAACACAAATGTTGGCGAAGAAGGAAATTCATAAAATTTCATAAAGTACATTTGCTTACAATAAATTAGGTTGTAGAAATAGGCCAACAACATTCAACAATCCGACGATGAGAGTGTGAAAGTCTAGAAACGTTGATTAGATTATGGATTAAGGAACATAGTTGTACCAAAGGAGTTGCAAAGGACCTAGAAGAAAACATGAGAAAAATTTGATAAAAGAAAACCTTTATATATGTATATAAACATGCACGTAAATAAACTCACCCTGTCCCTGTATATATATATGTATATATATATATATATATGTATATATATATATATATAGTATATATATATATATATATATATATATATATATATATATATATATATATATATATATACACACACACACACACATATATATATATATATATGTATAATAATAAGGGCGCTGCGGAGTTGCAAATGGGTTACATATGAAAAAAGTTTGTCCTTCATCAGTAATCTTCCAACCATCATAGGCATTTCATCGCTTTAAAGACCATATACCTCCGGTTGGTGCGAGCAACGGCTAAAAAAAGTCGTTGGGACACGTAAATAAAGGGGACGCGAGTGTAAACAAACAAAATGGTGAAGCAACAGAAAGTGAGGAAGAAGTCCCAAATTTCTATGAATTTAAATTCGGTGAAATCGTGAACGAGAGAATAAAGACCATCAAACCTGGTTGAAATGTGAGCAAGGAAGGAATTTCGCACAGGTCTAACGGGAGGAAGAAGGGGTCTGGTCTGCGAATTCGGTAAACATAAGTTCTGTGAAATCGTAGACGAGAGAGAGAAAAAATTCCGACCAGCTTGGCCGAGAGTGCGAGAGAAAAGAATTACGCACAGGTCAAACGGGAAGAAAGAGGAGGAG
>OZ024741.1:288416827-288421827 GCA_964016885.1 Eledone cirrhosa
ATATACATACATACATACATACATACACACACTCGCACACACTTATACACACACACACACACACACACACACACATATATATATATATATATATATAGATACATTGGCTCCCTACCTTTTTATCATCGTAGTGGACTATTGTATGCGCCTTGCACTGGAGAAACACCAGGACTCTGGCTTTACTGTAGCACCGGCTCAGAGCAGGAGAGTTAAGGCGAAAAAGGTATCGGATGCTGAATTTGCCGACGACATAGTTTTGGTGACAAATACAGTGAAGGAGGCAGAGGATTTGATGCAGGCGGTTGAGACTGTGTCGATGAGTGTGGGGCTGAGAATGAATGAGACTAAAACAAAATATCTGGTAGAGAATGTTGAGAAGCCAGAGGGGATCACTAATGTACGCGGGAAGCCGCTAGAATTGGTTGAGGACTTCCTGTATTTTGGAGCAAAGATTGGGAATACGGAAGATGATGTGGTTGAGAGGAAGAGCAAAGCAAAGCCTGGGCGGCGTGCCACAGCTTGAGTTCGGTGTGGAAGTCAGAGCTTCGTAAAGACCTGAAAATCCGCCTCTTCATTGCTGTAGTGGAGTCTGTGCCTGTACGGGTCTGAGACTTGGACACTGACCAAGAAACTCAGTCAGATGGTGGATGGGTGCTACACGAGAATGCTGATGATGGCTCTGAACATTAATCAGTATACACTGAGGATGAAAACCTCAGAGCTGTATGGGAGCCTCCCAAAAGTCAGCTCAAAGGTGACACAGAGGAGACTGAGGTTAGCTGGACATGCTCACCGACATCCAGAGTTGACATTGCACTCAGTGCTCCCGTGGGAGCCCCTACATGGACACACTGGAAGAGGACGACCAAGGTTAATGTATGTTGATGCCTTAAGGACAGACACTGGTGTGTTGGAGACGCAGGACATGGCAGCGATAATGAGGGACAGCGACCGCTGGAGAGAACTCGTCCACGGATGTCGGGAATTTTACCCGCCCTATATATATATATACATATACATATATATATATACATATACATATGTATAGACATATATATATATACACAAAAATACACTCACACACACATATCTATATATATATATTAGAGATGGTGGCTTGAATTGACATGTTATTTTTCTCTAAAAGAAATATTTTCGTATCCTCAAACTTTCATTTCTAGCGTCCGAAACGTTAAGACACTTTCCCTACTATATCAAGCATAAAACTAATAATATATCTCTTCATTGTACTGTGTCATTGCTTTGTTATTTCTATTTGCCTTTTGCACACACACACACACACACACACACACACACACACACACACACACACACACACACACACACACACACACATATATATGAATATATAATATATGTATCTCTTTTCATATATATATATTTATCAAGAGAGAGAGACATCCCGGGTAAAATCGAAGGTAGAGGTAACCACAGTTTAAAAAAAAGCACTTTATACATCAGTAGAGTGTAAGCAACAGTATTTAATATAGAATCTGATTCTACAGCACCAGAACTGTATAATTAGTATGAAATCATCCTGACGATTTTTATCGAATGAAACGGCTCCAGTCCTGTAGAAGCCATATCTATATTAAATAATTGTTTTTACTAAAGGCACAAGGCCATCAATTTGAAGGGGGAAGGGAAAGTCGATTAAATCGATCTCAGTGCAGAACTGATGATTTACTTATCGATCCCGTTATGATGAAAGGCAAAGCTAACCTCGGCGGGATTTGAACTCAGAACGCAAAGGGCCGTAAATCTATGCTGCAAAACATGTTGTCCGGCGCTCTACCGATTCTTCCAATCCACCGCCCTCATTTTTATATTAAATAATTGTTTCTACTTTAGGCACAAGGCCAGCAATTACCCAGTGCATTACTGGTACTTTATTTTATCGACCCCATAAGGATGAAAGGCAAAGTCAATCTCGGCGGGATTTGAACTCAGATCGTAAAGGGACGTAACTATGCTGGAAAGCATGGCGTTCGACCCTCTATATTAAATAATGATACACAAACAAACAAACACACACACATGCACACGTATATGATATTTATTTACTACTAAGGAAATATTGGGTCGTCAAATATGAAATTTGTAAAAATTTGTAAAAAAAAAACAAACATCTACAAATTTCATACTTGATGATCCAATACAATGTAAAGTAGTTCGTATTTACAGTTCTCAGAGAAAAGAAACCTACACGAGATTTATAATTTTCAGACATTTAAAATTTCTACTCTTGTGGTGAGAATTCATGTAATATTTCGTGATTAATTGAGCAGGACCCTAACTCTTTCGGTGTATAAGTATGTAATAGAAGTTAGAGTTATATTTAGAAGTATGTAAGTGTTTGTCTGAACGTGATGTCAACTAAATGATGAACAACGGCCAGAAAGTCTCATTATTTTAAACTTTCAATAGCCTCTCAAGGAATCATATTGACTAGTTTAATAAAATCTTAATATCTTGAAATTCAATAATAATTGTTTCTACTTTTGGGACAAGGGCAGCAATTATCCCAGTACATTGCTGGTACTTTATTTTATCGATCCCGTAGGGAGAAAAGAAAGGTAAAGTTAACCTCGGCGGGATTTGAACTCATACTTTAAAGGGACGTAACTCTATGCTGCAAAGCATGGCGTCCGATCCTCTACCGATACTGCTAATCCACCGCCAGAAATTCAATAATAATAAAAAAGAGGAAGAGTTTAAGACACAAGTCTCTTCAGAGAAAAGAGAAGCAGTAGTTGGATAGACATTGCATGGCCAATTTAAACAATAAACGTCTGAATTAAACTGGAAGGTGATCTAAATAGGGAGATTAAAGCATTACTGTTCTCAGTCTAAGATCAAACTTTGAGTACTATGTCGAGGATTTAAGGGATATATTATCTTGGTGAAAATGGAAAGTACCGTCTGTGGGTAGTTAATATGTCCCCAACATTGTGAGTGCTTGCAAAATGTTAGCTGAAGAAGATTAAGAAAGAGGACATGACATGTTCTGTATATACCTTGACTGGTCAATGGGCTATAGATATAGATATCAGGTGTACAATAAGTGATACCAGCATTTCCCAGAAAGTATTCTAGGTAATTGACAAACCCAAAATATTTGGGGACTTCACTAACCAAACAGACCGCAGATTTGAACACAACAGACCCGATATTATGGTTATGCACAGATATAGCCTTGAGTGCCAGATTGTTGTTGCTACTATCCCAGGTGACTAAAAGTTAGCCTTAAAACAAATTGAAAAAAAATAACAAAATATGTTGACATAAAGATCAAAATACAGAAATTTGGTCAAAACCATATAACGGCATCAAGATAATTCTAGTTTTCATCGGAGCATTCGGTATATCTAAAGCTGAGAAGGCATCTTATGTAAATAGACATCGAATCACAAATTTCTCTCTTACAAAAGACTGAACCTATCTAAAGTATTTCTTGAAACCCGACTGGCAGAAGAGCCAGTAAGTATCGTATTCTCTGTGCAAAATGAGGTAATGGTTTCTGATTTAGGCACAAGGCAAACAATTTTGAGGGGAAAGGAAAGTCGATTAAATCGACCCCAGTGCGTTACAGGTACTATATGTTATCGACCCCGTAATGATGAAAAGCATGTTGTCCGACGTCCTACTGTTACCACCAATCCACAATAATAATAATAATAATTGTTTCTACTTTTGGCACAAGGCCAGCAATTACCCAGTGTATTACTGGTACGTTATTTTATCGACCCCGTAAGGCAAAGTTAACCTCGGCGGGATTTGAACTCAGAATGGCAAGGGCCGTAACTCAATGCGTCAAAGCATGGCGTCCGACCCTTACCGATACTGCCATGATTTCTAGTATAGGCACAAGGTCAGTAATTTGGGGGAGAGGAAACTCGATTAAATCAACCTCAGTGCATGACTGGTAATTAATTTTATCAACCCCGTAAGGATGAAAGGCAAAGCTAACCTCGACGGGATTTGAACTCAGAATGTAAAGGGCCATAACTCTATGCTGCAACAACAATAATAATAATATTGAAATCAATTTTCAAACATTGATTCTCTAGTTTGTTCCTTACACCGATTTCTAGATAATTTATTTAAGTTTTTTTTTCCATTTGTATTATTGATATTTTATTTCTTTTTTAAATTCCAATTTTTGATATTGTTGTTGTTGTTCTGTGTCAGTAAAACAAACTGAGAACCCAACGACGGAAAATAACAAAACACAAACAAAACAAGAACAAAACAAAGAAAAACAGCATAAAAAAACTGTTACGAATTTTTTTTTAATGGCAATGGTGAAGTCATTATTTTACAAACTCAACGCTAAAGTCCATATGGAATATAAATATGAAGTACAAACAACATTCTGCCCTTCCCATGTTTGGTTTGTTTGGTGACCACCTGTAGAACCTGGTCTTATTTCCGCAGAAATCTCAATTATTTATTTGTTTTGTCATTTTTCAATTTTCAAAAGGTTAACGACATTGTCCGATATATTATATTAAACAAAAAAAAAAAAAGAAAACAGGATTTTGCTACTTCCGGTATGAAAGAAAACTCTCTCTCTCTCTCTCTCTCTCTCTCTCTCTCTCTCTATATATATATATATATATATATATATATATATATATATATATATATATATATGATATATATATATATAAATGTATAATTTTAATACGCACACACATACACACACACACACACACACACACACACACTCACATATATATATATATATAGTAGTAATAATTGTTTCTACTTTTGGCACAAGGCCACCAATTACCCAGTACATTACTGGTACTTTATTTTATCGACCCCGTAAGTTAACCCGTAAGTTAACCTCGGCGGGATTTGAACTCAGACCGTAAACGGCCGTAACTCCATGCTGAAAAGCATGGCGTCCGATATATAGTAGTAATAATAAATACAAGAAAAAAAAAATTCCAGAGATGACTCCATAAGGATTG
>OZ024741.1:288439327-288466827 GCA_964016885.1 Eledone cirrhosa
TATATATATATATATATATATATATATATATATATATATATATATATATATAACGAAGGAAATGTGGTAAGGAACCAGATGGACCATAACGCACCAATACTTAAAGTAGTAGAGTGGGTAACAGGAACAAGTATGACCCCGACGGCAGAGCTCAAGCCGTTTCGACGGCTAATGGTGCGTTATGGTCCATCTGGTTCCTTACCACATTTCCTTCGTTAGCTAGCTCCTATTTCTGTAGTAGAGCACTTTCCGACCCTACCACGCCTTATCTAGACTTTTCCGCTAAGCTCAAGTTCTTTCACCCACACCATGCGAAAACACAACCTCGACTTCTCTACCGAGAAAACTTCACCTTCGGATGCTCACGCATAAAATCGACCTCTTTGCGAAAAGACTAAGATGGAGAACTTTTTTCTACGACAGATATTGCGACAATCAGGACTTCGATACCAAGGAGAGATTTGGATTTAATACCTACAAATCTCCCCCTCCGAACCCTATGCTCTCACCCTTCGAGAATGACCTTTTCCAACTGGTCAAGAGCATTAAATTCAAACCCAGACACAACAGTTTCCTACAAAAACTCCGTAGCAAATTAACAGAGTATGAAAACACAAACGACATCATGGTGCACTCGGACAAAACTGGTAACCTCTACTTCGTCAACCCCGACAGATACCACACACTGATCAGGAGCAGCCTAAACTCCACCTATAAAAAGGCTAACCATCGAGATGGACAACAAATTACCTCCAGCCTCGGGGTTGCCGACCGCACGGAACCCCTAGACCCACGGACTCCCTACTTCACACTGAAGGACCACAAATCAGACTTCGATCGTAGACCATCCATTAGGCTTATAAACCCAACGAAGTCCGACATAGGGAGAATCAGTAAAAAAAATCCTAGACCGCGTTATACCAAAAGTTAAGCAAAACGCGAGACTTAGCTTATGGGTCAACACCCAGGAAGTAATCTCATGGTTCAGCAATATGGAGGACAAACGAGACACAAATTTCATCCAGTTTGACATAGAGAGTTACTATGCTTTAATTACCTTACCGCTCCTTACGGCCGCCTTGGACTTCGCCGAAACACTCCCGCCCATCACCGACCAGGAAAGAAATATCATTCTCCACGCCAGGAAGACTGTCCTACTTTTCGACAACTCCAAATGGATAAAGAGAGCTCCTGACTCCCCCTTCGACGTCAGTATGGGCGCGACGGATTCGGCTGAGGTCACAGATCTTATAGGATTATTCCTACTATTTAAACTCACCGAAAGGTTTCCTGCATTCGGCGGTGGATTGTACCGTGATGATGGGCTCCTTACCCTCAAAGGGTACAACGCCAGTAGTACAGACCTGGTCCGTAAACAATTAATCAGCTTCTTCCGCGACTGGGGATTTAAAATAACCCTACAAACGTACCTAACCCGAGTACACTTCCTGGACGTTACCCATAACCTCGATAATGATCTCTACTACCCATACATGAAACCTAACGACAACCTGCATTACATCCACCGCCGGTCGAACCACCCTAGAAACATCACCAATAACCTGGTTAAAAAAATCTCCCTCTGCATATCTCGTCTGTCCGCTAATGAGCTGATAGTCGATAAACATGCGCCTTAATACAACCAGGCCCTCAAGCGGAGTGGCTTCCGGGAAGAAATATCCTATTATCCAGCTTCCATTAGCGGAACCAGCAGGCGACACCGCCACTCACGCAACGTAACGTGGTTCAATCCTCCCCACAATGCCGAGGTTACAACACCTGTCGGGAAAATCTTCTTTAGGCTCATCGAAAAACACTTCCCACTACAACACCGCTACCACAACATAATCAACAAAAACACCATTAAACTCTCCTACAGCACCACACCTAACTTTGCACAAAACATCGTCTCCTCTAACAACAACAAACTCAACCCCTATGGAAGAAATAACCGAGACAGTAGTGGAGAGCCGACCAGGAGGTGCAACTGTCCTGATAGATCCTTCTTCCCCCTCAACAACAGATGCCGAGATCGTAATGTGATCTACCAGTGCAACGTGAGGACGGACACCTCCAACAAAGCTAATATAGGATTAACCGCTTGTGACTTCAAGACCCGGCTCTACCTACACAGACATACTTTCCGAAACCCGACCCGGCGTCACACCACTACATTCTCGGGCCACATCTGGGACCTCAAAGACAATAATATAACATACAATCTCACTTGGAGCTTACTGTCCAGAGCTAACTCTTACACGGGAGGACGCCGTCCGTGTAACTTATGTTCGGAGGAAACATTACAAATGCTGTTTTCGAAGGACCAACTCCTAAACAAGAAAGACGAACTGGTAACTGCATGCAAACACAGATTGCATAGGACTTACCTCACCCTCAAACCCCATAATGACCCGGGTCGGGGGGGGGATAGACAAGGACTGAAACACACCACTTGCCGACTTTGTAAGGGGTAATCCCCGCTTACAAAGGTAGACGTAACTTTTGTATATTTCTTTTTTATCTTTTCCTCTATAGTTCCTTCTTCCCCCATCTCTTCCTAGTCCTTCGACCTCAGATCTCCTTCCTTGTCGTCTCTTTTTATTTCAACTTTTCGCCCACCCCGATGCGGCCCATCGATCCTCGTAGCCTAAGCACCCCGCCCCCCATAATTTTAAGATAGAATTGGCCGATTACGCTTTTTATAGCAGATAAATTGACCCAGATAATTGCCTTCTTCCTGGTTGCTGCTCCATTTCCGTGATTTCTAAATTTCTTAGTGGTATTTCTGCATTGGTATTCTTGTATTAGTATTTATTGTATTAGTATTCTGAATTAATATTTCGTATTAGTTTTTTAGTATGTTTGTCCTCAACTTATTAACCTGTCATTGTAAGATAGCATTGGCTGATTACTACGAACTATTGCAGTGGTGTTAGAAACCCTGTAAAGATGGCTTTATAAAATTCTTAGTGGTATTTTTGCTTTAGTATTCTTGGTATTAGTAGGTATTAGCACTCTGAATTAATATTTCGTATTAGTTTTTTAGTATGTTTGTCCTCAATTTATTAACCTGTCATTGTAAGATAGCATTGGCTGTTTACTACTAACTATTGCAGTGGTGTCAGACCCCCTGTAAAGATGGCTTTATAAAGTGCTTTCACTACAATCCCGTATTTAGCATTTTTCTCCACCTATTAAACTTTTCTATAGATTAACAATACCAATGAGAGATTTGGGGATTGTGGGGATGGAATAGTAACCAGAAATTGTTGTTTTTATATACTAGTTTTTTTAATATATTTATCTTCTCATCTTTATAATGACGTGTTTGTTTACTCCCTTCCGATTTAACTATTTTTCCAAGCTGACAGAGCTCTGTTTCGCACTTTTTGGTGCTTGTCAAAGCTAAGTACTCCGCCTGTTTGCTGAAAATTAAAGTAAGTGAGACTGTCACTACTACTCTAAAACAATAGCGTAAGGTCTTCGAAATGCTTTTAATTAAGCATACAGTGTATTGCAAAATACACTATATATACATTCATATATATATCGCTATTTCAGAGCACCAATTCTCTCTATATATATATATACGAGGTGTGTCAGAAAGGTTCCAGGACTGATGTCACAAAAGATTTATTTCAATCCCAAACTTCACACTAAGAGTTTTCTCCTTCAAAGTAATCCCCCTGGAGTATGTAACTGTAATCTTAGCTCTCTGCAGCAATCAAACTTTTTTCTTCATAACTTTATATACATGTCCTCTGTTTCAGGTCGTCAAGCAATGAGCACAGAGCAACGAACAAACTTGAAAACTCCGTCAGAAGCACTGGGATTTCAGTAGCAAGTGTGTGGAGATGAGACGATGTCACGCTCACGTGTTTTTGAGTGGTGCAAGAGGTTTAAAGAAGGACGCGAGGACGTGGAAGATGACTCCAGGAGCGGAAGGCCCTCAACAACCAGGACTGAGGTCAACGTTGAGCGCGCCAGGCAGATGATGCGTAGCAATCGTCGGCTGACTGTTCGACTGATGGCAAATGAGCTGGGCATGAATCGGGACAGCGTCTGGAAGATTCTCACCCAAGATTTGGACATGCGGAAAGTCTGCGCGAAGATGGTGCCAAAACTGCTGAACGATGACCAGAAGGGTCGACGCATGCAAGTGTGCTAGGACATCCTTGAGCGTCTTGAAAGCGAACCAGACTTGCTAGGGACAGTCATCACCGGTGATGAGTCATGGATCTTCGAGTACGACCCGGAGGGGACTCGTTTTGAAGACGTGGACGACATCAAAAAAGCCGTGACGACGGAACTGCGGAGGATCCCGGAAGAATCCGTCCAGGATTGCATGCAACCGTGGCAGAAAAGGATGGAAAAGTGCATTAGACTCCAGGGGGATTACTTTGAAGGAGAAAACTCTTAGCGTGAAGTTTGGGCTTGAAATAAATCTTTTGTGACATCAGTAGTCCTGGAACTTTTCTGACACACCTCGTATATATATATATATATATATATATATATATATATATATATATATATATATATATATATGGTATTAGTCGCTCGCCCTGAAAAACCTTCTTTAGTCGGGGCAGCTATTTTTCATTATTTGAGCTTGTGTATACTTCTTGTTCCTGTAATTCAGACTCATCAAGCGATATGTGTGTGTGTGTGTGTGTGTATATATATGTATGTGTGTGTATATATATATATATATATATATATATCCCTATTCTTACTATCTCACTCAAAAACACGCGCGCATATCCATATCGGCATACACATACTTACACTCATATATATATATATATATATATATATATATGTCTGTGTGTGTGTGTGTGTGTGTGTGTGTGTGTGTGTGTGTGTGTGTGTGTGTGTGTGTGTGTGTGTGTGTGTGTGTGCGCGTGTATGTATGTGTGTGTGTGTGTGAATGGAGGGTGTGAGAGAGAGATAAAGTTTGTGTGTATGAGTGTATATTCGTATATACATATACTACAAATATGTATGCATATATCTTTGTACGTATATACAGTATGTCACACACACATACACATACACACATACATACACACACATACACACAATAATCTCTGATGTCTGATGAATGAAACAATTAAGGGTGGTCGTCGTTACTTTGGTAACGATAGTAAAAACCTAATAAAATGAATAATAAACTCATTAATTATTTTCATTTGTGTATTTCGGATATCACATGGAACGGTCTCTTGTATCTGTTGTTGCAGATCTTCTTCTATTTTGTCTGCCTGTTTGCCTGTCTGCCTGTCTCTCTGTCTGTCAACCTGTCTGATGTCGGCATTAAGATTTTATGTATCTACTTGTCTGTCTATTTGTCTCTCTGTCTATTTATCTGTCTGTCTGTCTGTCTGTCTGTCTGTCTGTCTGTCTGTCTGTCTGTCTGTCTCTCTGTCTGTCTGTCTGTCTATCTATCTATCTATCTATCTATCTATCTATCTATCTATCTATCGTCTCGCTCACCGAACTGCAATCCTGGGTGAAGCAAAGACCGAGAAAACTGGGCAACTGGCACACTGAGTGTGCCCAGGCGCTCACGGCTATCTGGCAAGCGGACCCGACTGTCAGTGGAGAATCCACCTCGACATTCTATAGAGGGTTGGTGGCTAGCAGGGGCGACGACACCCTTGGAGATTCGCTAGGCATGGAGGAGGACGAACTGGCCAGCCTGTTCGGTAGAACTTTCGGCCCGGGACCCATGGACAACTTCCAGAGGTCCCTAGCCTGGCAGTGTTACCGGGGGGCTCTGCCCGTTCGAGAAAAGCTCTACAGACACGGGCGCCCGGGCAGGGATCCCGCGAAAAAGATCTGTCCCAGATGCGTGCGCGACGAGGAAACCGTTGCGCATGCACTGGTACACTGCCCGGGCGTTGCCGATCTGTGGGGCTACGTCGAACGACTGCTGTCGCGTGTGGCGCCGATTCGATTAACCGCCGAGTCTGTGGTGAACATCAAGCCGCCTCCTCCCTTCAGAAATGAAGCAGAGGCGGTCTTTCTGTGCGTAATAGCCATGATGAAAGAGGTTGTGTGGTGGACGCGCCTGAAAGGTCTGAGGTCGGGTGACTTTCTCTCCGGCCATCACCTGGTTTACTTCTTCCGATACCACTTCGGAAGAAGAATCAGGATGGAGAGAGAAGTGCTTGGTCCCAGACAGTTTTATGAAAGGTGGGTGAAAGAAGCGAGAATGGCCCGTGTAAATGGGCCTTCTCTCTACATTGTTCTGTAGGTGAAGAAGTGAAGAGGAAAGGGGGAGCGCCTCCTCTCTGGGCTTCCCCCGCGAAAAGAGTTGCACACTTTTCGGGGGTATGTGCAATCCCCAACACGCCCCCTCCCTTTTGAGGACTTTTTATTGTTATATTATTATTGTTATTCCTTTTTTCTTTACTCGATTTATGTAAACTCCCCCACTGTGTAAATGTCCCCTTCTTTTGTGCCCTCGTGGCAAATAAATAGAAATTTATCTATCTATCTATCTATCTATCTATAGATTCTTTCCTTCCTTCCTTCTTTCTCTCTCTGTATATATATATATATATATATATATATATATATATATATATATATATATATATATATATATATATATATATATATGTGTGTATATATATATATATATATGTGTATATATATATATATATATATATATATATATATATATATATGTATGTGTGTGTGTGTTAGGTAATTCCGAAGGAAAAGCAAAGGAAAAAAGAGTGCTCTATGTATAGAACAGAGCTATTTAATTAGAAAGTGAACAACACAAAATATAACTACTCCATTACCAAAGGTTTCTGGATCCCAGACAATAATAATATCTCTGTATATGTGAGTGTGTATGTGTATGTGCGTGCGCCTACACATACACATACATTTTAAATTACAACCTTTATGAGAAAAAAAATGGTCATGAGTGATTATAAAAACTTATTATTAAGGGAGAAACCTAAACAAATTAAATTTCCTGAAAATTAAATGAAAATGTTGATATGCGATGGGCTTACTAATATCCCAACTCCTGCGACCCATTTTCTAAGAGAACAGCTCGGTTACTGGAAGACGTGTCTAAGGACTCTTCCCCAACGGCCCTCACAATAATAATGATTTCTAGTATAGGCACAAGGCCAGTAATTTGGGGGAGGGGAGAGTCGATTAAATCAACCCCAGTACGTTACTGGTACTTTATTTTATCGACCCCGTAAGGATGAAAGGCAAAGTTAACCTCGGCGGGATTCGAACTCAGAATATAAAGGGCCATAACTCTATGTCGCTAAGCATGGTGTCTGACGCTCTAGCGATTCTTTCAATCCACCTAATAATAATAATAATAATAATAATAATAATAATAATAATAATAATAATAATAATAATAATAATAATAATAATAATAAAAAAAAAGGATTTGGAACTGCCATGAAGTCAAAGTTGTCCCGGTTGTCATAGGCGCACTAGGTACTATCTCAAAACGTTTCCAGGGATGGTTAAAGAAAATTGGTCCCGCCACGCTTTTTGGAACGCTTCAAAAGGTATGCTTGCTGGGAACAGCAAGAACCCTCCGATAAGTCCTGAATATCTGAGGCTGCAGGTAGTGGCTTGATATTCATTTCAACAAACTTTCCAGTTAACTAACATCAATGACTGAGACTCAAAGAACAATAATAATAATAATAATAATAATAATAATAATAATAATAATAATAATAATAATAATAATAATGTTTTCTTTATTAACCACAAGGGTTCACATAAAGTAGACATTAAGGACAGTACAGGACAATACAGGACGGTACAAATGGGCATTTCTGCGTGTAAAAAAACAGAGGTTGAAATAAAATAACAAAGAAAAATTCCCCAATAGGGGGGAGACTTCCGAGGGACATTTGTGGAGAAAGCCCATTAAAAGACCACAGTGGCCCTGACCATCAGGGCAAGTGCCCTCTCCCAGTTTTCCACCTTTAATTTACAGACACATACTCAGAGAAGGCCCATTCATTCGGGCCATACTTGCTTCTCTCACCCATCTTTCAACAAAATGTAATAATAATAATAATAATACTTGAAAAAGATCACATCTCAATCTTGTGGAACTTTAGCATCCAAACAGACCGAAAAATAGATGCAAATAGACCTGATATAATATTGAAGGACTTTAAAAAGAGGGTATGCCTGCTAATTGATATGTCTGTTCCAATAGACAAGAATGTATCTATAAAAACATTTGAAAAATTGAGCAAGTATAAGGACCTGGAGATAGAAATTGGAAAAATGTGGAAATTGAGAACTAAAACAATACCAGTGGTTGTAGGCGCTCTGGGAATGATACCTAAGGGGTCTAACGACTACTTATCGCAAATCCCAGGAAACCCGCGTATAGGAGAAATACAAAAGATAGTACTAATGGGAACTGCCCATATACTAAGGAAGATCCTGTCAATATAAGTACATCACAAGTCTAAACACTAAGGATGCATGTGTGAATATGTATGTTCTTTCTTGAACATGGCGGACCTTGTTGTCTCTTGAGGTCACTGGTTGTGACTTGGTGATAACTCGTATGAACATAAAGCAAGATAAATGCAAATAATAATAATAATAATAATAATAATAATGTTTTCTTTATTAACCACAAGGGTTCACATAAAGTAGACATTAAGGATAGTACAGGACAATACAGGACGGTACAAATGGGCATTTCTGCGTGTAAAAAAACAGAGGTTGAAATAAAATAATAGGGGGAGACTTCCAAGGGACATTTGTGGAGAAAGCCCATTAAAAGACCACAGTGGCCCTGACCACCAGGGCAAGTGCCCTCTCCCAGTTTTCCACCTTTAATTTACAGACACATACTCAGAGAAGGCCCATTCATTCGGGCCATACTTGCTTCTCTCACCCATCTTTCAACAAAATGCTGGGAAGAGAGCACTTCCCTCTCTACCCTGATTTTCCTTTTCAAATGAAATTTGAAAAAGTTAATCAGGGCATCACCGAAGAGGTAAGTGCTCGTCTTCAGCCCTTTCAAACGTGTCCACCATACTATCTCTTTCGCCATGGCCACCAGACAGATAAAAACTGCCTGCCCTTCCAGGCTAAAGGAAGGGGGCGGGGCAATCCTCACGATGGACTCAGCTGATAGCCGGATCCGTCCTACACGTGACAGCAGGTGTTCGACATAAACCCACAAGTCAGCAATGCTCGGACACTGGACGAGTGCGTTCAGGACGGTTTCGTCGCCCTGCGCGCATCTCGGACATGCCCGGCTGACGGCACCTCCATGCCTGTAGAGTTTATCCCGAACTGGCAAAGCTCCTCGGTAGCACTGCCAGGCCAGGGATTTCTGGAAGTTGTCCATAGGCCCCGGCCCGAAAGTCCTTCCGAAGAGATTGGCTAGTTGATTTTCGTCGACGCCTAGAGTTTCTCCAAGTACGTCGTCGCTCTTCCCCTCCACTAATCCCCTATAGAACGCCAAGGTGGAGTTTCCACCGATCACATTGCCCGATTGGTCGAGGGCTGTGAGCGCCTGAAGACATTCCAGTCTCCAAGCGCTCCCTCTCGGTCTTCGCTTGACCCAGGACTGCAGCTCCGTCAAGGAGACGAGCTGGGGAAAAACGTGTCTTGCAAATGGCGACCACACCTGATCACCGTCGAGGAAAAGGTGGAGATGTCGTAGCCTGAGCGCGTGTCTGCGCATCATCAGCCACGGCATGCCCAGCCCTCCACGTAGCGGGTGTTGACAGCAGATGGACCGCCTGACCATCGGAGCGCGTCCCTTCCACAAGAAGCGAAAGAGCAAACGCTCCAGCGCAGTCAGGCGGGGCTTAGGACAAGGTACGACGGTCAGGCGGTAGTAGATGACGGATGCGATGTACGCATTCGCCACCTCCGCTCGACCTTTCAGGGATAGCTTCCTCTCGGCCCATTTCTGGGTGAGAGAAGCCACCCTGCTCGTCACCTCGTCCCAGTTTTTGTCCGTCTGGAGGTCTGGACCGAACCAGACCCCTAGCAATTTAACCGGTCCGTCCGTCCAGCGCCCGACGACGCTGTTGGACGGCATGGACCTGCCTCTCCAGGTGCCGAGCTGCAGGCCCACTGACTTTTCGTGGTTGATCATTGCTCCTGTCACCGCTTCGTATTCTCTTAGTGTAGTGCCGATCGCCTCGATGTGTTTGGCGTTCGACACCACTACGGTGACATCGTCGGCATATGCTGACACGGATCTTCCGCATCCTAGTTCGCGCGGGACCCCCCTCAACGTCTCCAGTTTGTGCAGTAATAGCTCGAGAGTCAATACGTACAATAGGGAGGAGAGGGGACATCCTTGGCGGACCGAGCGCATGATGTTGAACGGTTCCGAAAGGTGACCGTTCACTCTCACTACAGAGCAGATGTCGCTGTGCATGGCAGCGATCCAGCCTCTGAAGACGGGCCTAAAGCCAGCCGCCCTCAGGACTGCCGCTAGGTAACGATGGTCGACCCTATCGAAGGCTTTCGATTGATCTAAATTGATCAAAGACCCACCCTTGCCAGGTTCCCTAGCTACCCTCTCTACGATGTATCGCATGAGGTGGAGGTTGTCGTGGATGGATCTGTCGGGAATGGCGCATGTCTGTGCCTTTCCCACCAGACCACCAACGACAAGCGCCAACCTCTTTGCTAGCACCTTGGCCAAAATCTTGAACTCTGTGTTTAGCAGAGTTATGGGCCTAACATTATCTATGTTATCCCCCTTGTTCGGATCCTTTCTCAGCAACGCAACCGCTCCTCGGCTCACAGAGCTGGGAATTCTCCCGTTCTGTTGCCAGTTGCAGTAGACGTCCGCCAAGAGGCCTCCGAACAAGTTTGGCATTTGTACGTAAAGTTCATAGGGCAGACCATCCAAACCAGGCGATTTACCCCTTGTGCAACTAGTCATTGCATCCCGTACTTCAGCGGTTGTTATCGGTTTTTCGCAACACTCCGCCTCAGTGGCCGAAAGCCGCGGCAGTCCGTCGAGGTAGACACTAAAGTCCATCCCTCGATCCGGCCCGCCACTGCCCCCGAACAGTTGAGCGAAGTGTCGCTGAAAAGCTTCACACATTTGCCCGGGATCGAGTAGCATGCGCCCGTCGTGGTCCACCAAAGACCGGATCGTGGCTTTGTTGCCACGACGCGCCTCCGCCACTCGGGCCCATTGAACGGCTTTCGTCCCCTCGTGTCTGAGAGCACGCACCCTAGTTCTGACAACGCAGCCTTCGTGCTTTGCATTGAAGAATTGGTCAAGGGCCAATTTCGCCGCAAGTACGTCGGTCGCGATGCCTTTGCTAAGCGCCTCATCTAATTTTCTAACTAATTCTCCCTCTGCTCTATTTTTCTCTATTGCTAAAGTCTTACTAAACCTAATGGACTCTATTCTAATTGCTCTTTTCAGAGCAAACCACCACTTGTTGTTGACGATGGCCCCCGTCAACGCCCGCTTAACTAGTTCGCTAATCCGGTCTCTGTAGGCCTTGCGCGCTGGTAAGGACGCGTTTAGCTTCCAGTAGCCGGGTCCTCGTCTATGAAGCCTATCTAAGTCAAGCACACAGATCACGAATTTGTGGTCCGTGTAGCTGACTATCTTGAATTGTGGACAGCCTATGCTAGACCTATCTATTTCCCTACAAAATACTCTATCTAGATATGATCTGGATGACCCTATGCGATTTGTCCAAGTCCACATTGGTACATTCGGGAAATCCATTCGGTACCTGTCCGACAGTTCAAAACGTCTGAGCAGGTTGGTGAGACTCTTGCACCCTCCTTCCCTATCCACTAATCCCACACAATCCCAGCGTGCATCTAAGATCCCGTTCCAGTCGCCCACTAACACTAAAGAGCGGGACGTTCCAAGAAAGGTCTCCAGACGCCGGAAGAAATCAGGCCGCCCTGCTCCTGTCGGGGCATAGACGGCCACTAACCTGAAAGCTTGCCCGTCTCCGCTGGTCACGTCCAGCACCACCAACTTACCTTCTGGGTCCAGGAAGATGGCCCGTATGGCAAGATCCAAACCTCTCCGAAAAAGCACAGTAACTCCTCCCCCCGATCCCGGACGGCTGGGAGATGCGTACACATCGTAGCCGCCGAAGATCGGTGCGAAAGCCTGTGCTTCGGAGATTCTGGTCTCGCTGATGGCCACTACATCTATGTTTAGTGACCTGAGGTCGTTGAGCAGGTGGCCCTGCTTCCATGACGACCCCAAGCCACGCGCATTTATGCTGCCTATTCTGAGTGAGGTCATGTTGAAAAGGAGTGGAAAAGATAGGAAAGACCACTTACCTTACTTCTCGTAGGGGAAGGACGGCTTTTCCATCCTTTTCACTGCTTGTGGCCTCCTCAGGAAGGATGTCCTTATAAATCCTCCTGGAGAGTGCTTGTCGGAAGTCTCCGATGTCTTTGGGGAATTTTTGTTTTAGTGTTATGTACGTTTTCTGTGTGATGCGAGTGATTTGTATGTGTGGAGGTGGTGTGAATTTTGGGGTTGTTGTGTAGTCTTTTTCTGTGATGCTGGTGTTGTGTTGGATGTAGTGTAATAATTGCTTGTTGTTCAAATTTAATGCTGTGTAGTGTGTATCGTTTTGGTTGTTTTGTTTTGTTTGCGTTTGTTGTGGGTTTGTTTCTGTTTCGCATTTTGGTGACTTTTGTGGTGTAGGTGATGGTGGTGCTGGGGATAATGATGGTGATGGTGTTGGTGTTTGGGTTGATGGGGTTGGTGATGCTGGTGTGGATGGTGGCATATCTGTCCTAACTTTTTTGTTTCTTAGTTTATTTGTTTCCCTCTGTATTTTGTTTTTGGAGGGGGAAGGAAGAGAATTTTTTCTTTTTTGGTTTCTTTTTTTTTTTCCGGATATCGTTTCCCACTCCTCGTCGTCACAATCTGTCTCCAGTTGTGATAGGCCGGGGAGTGGAAAATACTCCACAGCCGTTAGTTTTGGTTGTGGTGTGGTGGATGGTGTAGGCGCTGGTGCTAGTTCTGAAGCGTTGGGTGGTGGTGGTGTTGGTTTTGCTGGTGGTGGTAGTGGTGTTGGTTTTGCTACTGTTGCTGGGGTTGTTGCTGTTATAGTTGCTTCTGTTGTTGCTGCTACAGTTGTTGCTGCCATTTCTGCTACTGGTGGTGTTGATGGTTGTGTCACTGGGGTGGGTAGGAGAGGTGGCCTCAACCTTTTAGCCTGAGGGCAGAAAGCCCTTAGGTGGGTTCCTTCACCACAAACGACACACCTAGGTCTTCTGCCCTCGACAATTACCGTGAGGTGGCTGCCGTCAGTGAGGTCTATTACCTCTGGGATCTCCTCAATGCTTTTTTGGTCCGCTTGGATCAGTAGCTCCATCCCAGATCCGGACCAGTTTTCCTGCTTTTCTTTTGCTACTGCTATTATTTTCGTGTTGGCTTCGATGCCGGCGAGGACAGCCGCTATTAGCCAGGGAATTTCGATGGCCGGTGGAACGTGGGTCACCCTGATCTTTACGAGTCTCTGGCCACAATAGCTTGGGACGAGTGTGAGGTCGTCACTTTTTAATGGGGCCATGGAGTGTTCTCTAGCCTCCTTTGGTGTTTCAAAGAACACATCCACGGTTCCATACTTTTGCCCACGTCTGATGTGGGTTTTTCTTGCCCACACATGTCCCAAAGCTTTTTGGATTTGGGACTCGGATGCCCGTTCCACTCGGCGCGATTTTACATTTATTGTTCTATACGACACGGTGCACAGGCGCCGATGCTCCATTTTATTAGGTGGGGGTGGGGGGTGGGGATGAGGCTGACCCTGTACCCATCTTTCTTTACCATTTGTTTGGCATTTTCTAAATCTTCTTG
The DNA here is from genome assembly GCA_964016885.1 of Eledone cirrhosa. Lineage (NCBI taxonomy): Eukaryota > Metazoa > Mollusca > Cephalopoda > Octopoda > Eledonidae > Eledone > Eledone cirrhosa. The sequence goes on from OZ024741.1 coordinate 288,453,183, forward strand.
AGTTACCGTGAACGCTTCGAATTGTTTTGCTACGATGGCGAAACTGAGGGTCGGTTTTATAATGTCATTGTTGTTGTTGTTGCTATCGTTAATATTAATTTTATTTTCAGTTGTGGTGGTGGTGACGTCAGTCGTCTTTGGTGGGGAAGAGTCCATTTTGCTTGATTTCATTTCGACGTCACGAGTTAATTTATTTTTTTCTTCTTTTGTTTCTGTTGTCGCGGTGGTGGTGGTGGTGGTGGTTGTCGCGGTGGTGGTGGTGGTGGAGGGTTTAACACCTGCAGTCATTGGTAATGGCGGGAAATGAATGTCTGCCTGAGACAAATTTAAAATATTGCTACTGCTTATATTTTTTTTTGTGTTGGCAAACGTAGTAACATTTACAATGGTGGTGTCGGTGTGAGGTGTTATTTTGTGAGGAAGGCTTTCAGCTGCTTCGTGCAGAGGGGAATTAGCCATTTTTTTCAAAGAAATTTTTGGATAATAATAAAAGTTAAAATTTTGGGCACAAGGCCCCAATCTTTTTGGGTGTCCTTTTCGGAAAACAATGTATGTGTGCTTATAAACAGTTTACAATAAAATTTTCCATAAATGGCAATTTTTAAACAAACGGAAATAACAAACCTTTGCGGAGCTCACGATAATACGATTTCCTACGTAGGTCGCCAATAATAATAATAATAATAATAATAATAAAGCAACGTTCACCAGAGGAAAGCTGCTGAAAGGTTCAGACATTAATCTTGATCGGGGGAATGTGATAAGAGAACTTGATCAAGAGGAAACTTACAAATATCTAGGTGTTTGTGAAGGAGACGGAATCAAGCACTCGACAATGAGGGAAAGGATAAGGAAGGAATGTTACCGCAGAGTAAGAGCAATCTTAAGAACGGAATTGAATGCAAGGAATAGGATCGATGCCATAAACACGCTTGCCATACCAGTAGTAACCTACAGTTACAATGTCATCAACTGGTCAAGCACAGAGATCCGTAGGCTCGATACAAAAATTCGAAAATTCTTAACCATGCACAGAATGCATCACCCTAAGGCAGATACATATAGAATATATCTCCCTAGGAAAGAAGGAGGACGTGGGTTAATCCAGTTAGACATTGCGTTGAAAACTGTAACAATTGGATTATCTACATATCTAAGGGAATCACATGATTGGATGATCAAACTCGTTTTGAAACAAGAAAGCATCAAAAGATCATACTCCATTACAAAAGATGCACAAAGATACAGTAATGGACTACAAATTTCAGAAGTCCCATTTACTGCTGAAATGGAAAACACAGAAAAAGCAAAGCAGGTAAAAGTAACTGCAAAGAAAGAACTGCTACAGAAACTGGCTAAGAAATGGCAAGAAAAGCCTCTGTATGGAAAATACCCAGAAAGAGCTAACAATCCTGATGTTGACAAAACTTTAACCCATCAGTGGTTGGCATCCTCTGGACTGAAATCGGAGACTGGAGGACTGATTATATCAGCACTATATCAGTGTCTGCCAACAAAAAATTACCAAGCCAACATAATAAAAAAAATGGATGCAGCCCATTATGCCGTGTATGTAAAAACAACCACAGACCATTGATCATATAATTTCAATGTGAAGTCCTATAGCTCCAACGGAATACCTAAACAGGCATGACAGAGCTGCACAATACATACATTGGATAATGTGTAAGCATTTTGACCTGCCCCATCAAAAGAATTGGTGGGAGCATCAACCACCTCCCATACTTGAAAAAGATCACATCTCAATCTTATGGAACTTTAGCATCCAAACAGACCGAAAAATAGATGCAAATAGACCTGATATAATACTGAAGGACTTTAAAAAGAGGGTATGCCTGCTAATTGATATGTCCGTTCCAATAGACAAGAATGTATCTATAAAAACATTTGAAAAATTGAGCAAGTATTGACCTGGAGATAGAAATTGGAAAAATGTGGAAATTGAGAGCTAAAACAATACCAGTAGTTGTAGGCGCTCTGGGAATGATACCTAAGGGGTCTAATGATTACTTATCGCAAATCCCAGGAAACCCGCGTATAGGAGAAATACAAAAGATAGTACTAATGGGAACTGCCTATATACTAAGGAAGATTCTGTCAATATAAGTACATCACAAGTCTAAACACCTAAAGATGCATGTGTGTGTATGTATGTTCTTTCTTGTATATGGCGGACCTTGTTGTCTCTTGAGGTCACTGGTTGTGACTTGGTGATAACTCGTATGAACATAAAGCAAGATAAATGCAACTATAATAATAATAATAATAATAATAATGATTTCTTTATTGGCCACAAGGGCTGACATCAAGAAAAACATCACAGACGGAACAGAACGGTACGATGTGGGTTTTGTGCGTGTAAATATTTTTATTATTTATATAAGAAAAGAAAAAAGACATAAAACATATATATATATAAACAATAAAATGAAAATTGAAACAATGAAACCTCCGAGGGTTACTCGTGGCGAAAACCACACAAAAGACCACGGCCACCCTGACTACCAGGGCAAGCGCCCTCTCTCAATTTTTACATCTCTCAAACTACAGACGCATATTCAGAGATGTCCCGTTCACTCGGACCATTCTCGCTACATTCACCCACCTTTCAACAAACTTGCTAGAAAGCAGCACTTGCCTTTCCACCCTGATTTTACTCTTCAAGTGAAACTTGAAAAAGTTAATCAGGGATTCGCCGAAGAGGAAAGTGTTTGTCTTTAATCCTTTTAACTTTGTCCACCACACAATCTCTTTCGCCATGGCCACCAGGCAGATGAAAACCGCCTGCCCTTCCTCCTCAAAGGAAGACGGCAAGACCATCTGCACAATGGACTCAGTCGACAACCGGATCAGTCCCACACGTGACAGCAACTGTTCGATATAGCTCCACAAGTTAGCAATGCTCGGGCACTGAACGAGTGCGTGCACAACGGTTTCGTCGCTATGCGCGCATCTCGGACAGGCTCGGCTGACGGCACTTCCGTGCCTGTAGAGCTTATCTCGAACCGGCAGCGCTCCCCGGTAGCACTGCCAGGCCAGGGATTTTTGGAAGTTATCCATAGGCCCCGGGCTGAAAGTTCTCCGGAAGAGAGCAAGCAGCTGATCTTCTTCGACGCCCAGGATCTCTCCGAGAACGTCGTCGCTCTTCCCCTCCACTAGTCCTCTATAGAACGCCGAGGTGGATATTCCACCGATACTGGTACCCAACTGGGAGAGGGCAGTGAGCGCCTGGAGACATTCCAGTTTCCAAGCGCTATCCCTCGGTCTTTTTCTGACCCAGGACTGCAGCTCCGTCAAGGAGACGAGCTGTGGGAAAATGTGCCTGGCGAACGGCGACCACACCCGTTCACCACCAAGGAAGCACCAGAGATGTCGCAGCCTTAGCGCATGTTTGCGCATCATCAGCCATGGCATGCCCAGTCCTCCACGCAACGGGTGTTGACAACAGATGGATCGTCTGACCATGGGAGCGCGTTCCTTCCACAAAAAGCGGAAGAGGAGGCGCTCCATTTTGGTGAGAGTTGGGCTGGAGCAAGGGACGACGGTGAGGCGGTAGCAGATGACGGATGCGATGTACGCATTCGCCATTTCCGCCCGGCCTTTCAGGGACAGCTTCCTCTCAGCCCATTTCTGGGTGAGGGAGGCCACCCTGCTCGTCACCTCGTTCCAGTTTTTCTCCATCTGGAGGTCCGGTCCGAACCAGACCCCGAGCAATTTAACCGGTCCGTCCGTCCAACGCCCCACGATGCCTCGAACGGCATGGACTTGCCTCTCCAGGTGCCTAGCTGCAAACCCACCGACTTTTCCTGGTTTATCTTTGCTCCTGTCACCGTTTCGTATTCCTTGAGAGCGGTACCGAGCATCTGGACGTGTCTGGTGCACGACACCACCACGGTGACGTCGTCAGCGTAAGCCGACTCGGATTTGCCGCATCCTAGTTCGCGTGGGACGCCCCACATCGCCCCCAGTTTGTGCAGTAACGGCTCGAGAGCCAATACGTACAAGAGGGACGAGAGGGGACAACCCTGGCGGACTGAGCGCATGATTCTGAACGGCTGCGACAGGTGACCGTTCACCCTCACAACTGAGCAGATGTCGCTGTACATTGCTGCGATCCAACGCCTGAAAACGGGCCCGAAACCGGCTGCCTCGAGGACCGCCGCCAGGTACCGATGGTCGACCCTATCGAATGCTTTGGATTGATCCAAGTTGATCAGGGCCCCACCCTTGCCAGGTTCCTTAACCACCCTCTCTATGATGTATCGCATGAGGTGGAGGTTGTCGTGTATGGATCTGTCCGGGATGGCGCATGTCTGCACCTCTCCCACCAGACCATTGACGACAAGCGCCAACCTCGTTGCTAACACCTTGGCCAAAATCTTGAACTCTGCGTTTAGCAGAGTTATGGGCCTGAAATTGTCAATAACAACCCTTTTGTTCGGGTCTTTTCTCAGCAGCGCCACTGCTCCCCGGCTCACAAAACTGGGAATGCTCCCGTTCTGCTGCCAGTTGCAGTAGACGTCTGCCAAGAGGTCACCGAACAAGTCTGGCATAAATGCATAAAGCTCGTAGGGCAGACCATCTAAACCTGGCGATTTACCTCTTGTGCAGTTAGCCATCGCTTCCCGTATTTCACCGCTGTTATTGGCTTTTCGCAACACTGTGCTGCGGTCGTCGAGAGCCGAGGCAGTCCATCGAGGTATGCACTGAAGTCGATGTCCCGATCCGGGCCGCCGCCGCTCCCGAACAGTTCAGCAAAGTGCTGCTGAAAAACTTCACACATCCGCTCGGGTTCGAGCATCACGCACCCGTTTTGGTCAGACAAAGACCGAATTGTGGCTTTATTGCCACGTCGCGCCTCTGCCACCCGGGCCCATTGGACGGCTTTTGTACCCTCGTGTTTCAGAGCACGTGCTCTAGCTCTGACAACGCAGCCTTCGTGTTTTGCGTTGAAGAATTGGTCGAGTGCCAATCTCGCCGCAAGAACGTCGGTTGCAAATGCCTGTCCTAAACGCCTCTTCTAGCTTTCTGACTAGCTCTCCCTCTACTCTATTTTCCTCTCTCACTAGTCCTTTGCTAAACCTAATCGACTCTACTTTAATTGCCCTTTTCAGGTCAAACCACCACCTGTTGTTGACGACCGCTCCCGTTAATGCCCGCTTAACTAATACGCTAATCCGGTCTCTGTAGGCCTTGCGCGCCGGGAAAGACGCGTTCAGCTTCCAGTAACCAGGCCCTTATCTATGAAGTTTGTCTATGTCGATCTCACAGATCACAAATTTGTGGTCTGTGTAGTCGACTATTTTAAATTGTGGACAACTCATACTAGCCTTATCTAGTTCCCTGCAGAATACCCTATCTAGATACGATCTGGATGACCCGATGCGGTTTGTCCATGTCCACATTGGCACATTCGGGTGATCCAGTCGATACCTGTCAGACAATTCAAAACGTCTGAGCAGGTTGGTGAGGCTCTTGCACCCTCCTCCCCTATTCACTAGCCCCACACGATCCCAGCGTGCATCCAAGATACCGTTCCAGTCGCCCACTAACACTAAAGAGCGGGACGTTCCAAGAAAGGTCTCTAGACGTCTGAAGAAATCTGGCCGTCCTGCCCCTGTTGGGGCGTAGACGGCTACTAGCCTGAAAGCATTGCCTTCGCTGCCGGTCACGTCCAGCACCACCGACTTACCTTCTGGGTCCAGGAAGATGGCCCGTATCGCGAGATCCAAGCCTCTCCGAAAAAGGACGGCAACCCCTCCCCCCGATCCTGGACGGCTGGGAGATGCGTATACATCGTAGCCGCCGAAGATCGGTGCGAAGGCCCGTGCATCGGAGATTCTGGTTTCACTGATGGCCACCTCATCTATGTTTAGTGACCTGATGTCATTGAGCAGGTGACCCTGCTTCCAAGATGACCTCAGGCCACGTGCATTTATACTTCCTATTCTGAGTACAGCCATGTTGGATGAGAAACGGGGCAAATGAGAAAGGGTCACTTATCTTGTTCGTGTGGTGAAGGGACAGTAGAACCGTCCCTTTCGCTGGTCATGGGTGTTTCCAAGAGGATGTCAGTGTATATCCTCTTGGTAACCGTCCCTCTGAAGTCTCCAACTGCGTTGGGGAATTTTTGTTTTAAAGGTTTGTATTGTTCTAATGAGATTTCGATGATGCTTATGTTTGTCGGGAGAGTTCTTGGTGTTGGTGGGGTGTAGTAATTTTTTTCCGTGATGTCTGTGTGCTGCTTTATATATTTTATGAGTTCTTTTTTTGCTATGTTTATGGCTGTGTACTTTTTGGGGGAAGGGGTGATTTTGTTGCCATTTTCTTCTTGTTGCTGTTTGGTGTGTGTGTCATGTTGTGTTTGCGTTGTTGGTGTTTGTGGTGGTGTTGCTGCAAGTTTCCTTGCTGCCTTTACCCCTCTTTGTATGCCTTCGCTTTTGGAGGGTGAACCTAAGGGTTTTTTTGATTTTTGTTTTTTGTGGCAGACTGTTTGCCACGTCACTTCCGCCTCAAACTCCATGTCGGATTCTGTGGCGTCTGGGAGGGGTATGTGCTCCACGGCTGTTGGTGGTGGTAGTGGAGCCCTCTTCGGCAATGTTGTTGCTGGTGTAGCTATTTCAAATGTAGCTATTGGTGTTGCCGCTACTGATGATGCTGCTTTAGTTATCCGTGGCCTTGGTACGGGTGCCCTCCTACTCACCGTGGCCTTGGACGTTGCCCTCCTACTCACCGTGGAAGGGACTTCTTCGTTTGTTGCCTGTCCTGCTCTTGGTAGCAGCGGACCAGATATTGGAAGGAGAGGGGCCCTCTTCGGTGTCTTCTGCGGGCAAAAGGCCCTGAGGTGACCTTTCGACCCACAGAGATAACATTTTGGCCGTCTTCCTTCTACACTTATAGGGAGTTGGAGTCCTTCCTCAAAGTCTATGATATCGGGGATAGCCTCGATACATTCCTGGTCAGTTTGTATAAGCATTTGCATGCCTATACCTAACCAGTTTTCTCTCCCTATTTGTTCTACTTGCAGCATGGTCGCCCTGTTCTCAATTCCAGCAAGGACAGACGCGACCAGCCAAGGTATGGGCACGTCGGGTGGGACCTGGGTCACTTTGACCCTCACAATTTTCTTCCCGCAGTAGGAGGGCACCAAGACTAACTCCTCACTCTTTAGGGTTTCCAAAGAGTGAGACTTTGCTTCCTGGGGGGTGGCGAAAAGTACGTCTACTGTGGCGTACTTTCTGCCTCGGGTGATGTGGGTTTTGCGTGCCCAGACGCACCCCAAGGCCTTTTGGATTTGAGCCTCCGTGGATCTCCCCACTCGATGTGAGATTTTGCTTGCGGTGCGGTAAATCACCGTTCGTAGCTGCTGGTCCTTGAAAAAATCGAGTGGAGGTTTCAGGGAAACTCTATTTGCGCTTCTTGTCACCATGGCCCTTGAGACTGCCACCTCCTCCTCTGTGACTAACACTGTCTCGATATTTCGGGCGACACCTGCAAAAGAAGTGGTCCCTTTTTCAGCAGCACCACTATTGCTGCCTCTACTGGTCTTACTGGTGGTGCTGAGGTCGCTATTACAGGTATCGGTGTCATTGTTGTTCTTTTCGCTGGTACAGTTGTTGGTGTTGTTTTCGTTGATACTGTTGCTGCTGTTACTGTTATTGTGGCTGTTGTTATTATTGTTGTTTTTGTTGATACTGTTCCTACTATTATTGTTGTTGTGGCTGTTGTTATTGTCATTGTTATTGTCGTTCTCGACCTTACCGCTGTTATTTTTGTTATTGTCGTTCTCGACCTTACCGCTGTTATTTTTGTTATTGTCGTTATTTTTGGTATTGTTGTTGGTGATGTTGTTGGTGTTATTGTTGGTGTTGTTTGTGTTAGAAATATTTGTTGATTTTAAATCTGTTAACAATCTTTTTTTCCTTTGTAATATTTTCGTTTATATTTACCTCCGCTGGAACGCTGTCTTGTTGACATGCTGATAAAGTCTTCCCCTCTCTGTGTTGTCTGACAGCGCTCTCTCTCTTTTTTGTGTTATCCATGTTGAAATTTTTCAAAAAATATTTTTACACAAATACGAATACGACACCCCGTAAAGGGGTGCCGTATTATTTACTAGTGAACCCCTGTATTAGGTGGGCCACTTCTTCTAAACTTTTATCAAATTTAAAACTTGAATAAAAGGTTTAGAACGGTTGAAAAAGAGGTAAAACGTTGAAAAAGACTGGAGGCGATAAGAAGCGTGGCTTCACCAACCAATAATAATAATAACAATAATAATAATAATAATAATAATAATAATAAGAAGAAGAAGAAGAAGCAGAATGAGGAGGAGGTTGAGGGTGTCTCATCCTTGGTAGCCATAATGATAGAAGTCTTATACCCCAGCCCCCTCACACAGAAATAAACATAGATAGATATCTATATATCTATGAACTATTTCAATTCAGTTCAGTTTGTCTATTGTGAGATTGTATGATACAAGAATAGAACAATCCGTTGATTTCGTTTCAAGACACAATCGCAGCAAATAAGATATAAACAGATTTATGCTAGAACTATGATATAGAAAAATATATGACATGAAGTACATAATACCGTAATTCCCGGCGCCGAAGACGCTTCGCCCTCGAGGATGCACCCTAATTTTGACAACAAAAAAGTTGAAAAAAAATAATAAACCTTCGGCCTCCAGGACGCATGGTAGATTTTTGAGACTTATTCTATGAAAAAAAATGGGGTCTTCGACGCCGGGAAATACGGTAGTTTCAAAGTTAGGTACAAAACCAGTAGTTTGTGGGGAGGAAAAATTCGATTAAATCGACGCCAAAACTTGACTGGTACTTTATTTTATTGACAATGGAAGGATGAAAGGCAAACCGTAGCAAATGACGTGAAGCACTTTGTCTGACGCTCTTACGATTTTGCTAATCCATCGCCGCTCTCGTGGCAATGATTTCTAATTTAGCCACAAGGCCAGCCATTTTGAGGGGAAGAGTAAGTAGATTATATCTACGCCAGTACTTGAATGGTGCTACTGTATTGTAACGATGACCTCAGTTAGATTCGAACTTAAAAGGTTGAGCCGTAACTAAATACCGGAAGGTATCTTGTCCGACACTCCTCCAATTCCACCAACCGACTATCAGTGAAACTCTGTGTGTGTGGGGGGGGGGGGTATGGAGAAGTGGAGAAGGGGTTGACGTTGTGCTAACGAGAATGAAAAATAAATATTTTGTCAGAGTCAAATTTTTTTTTAAACGCTAGCCAAAAGCAAGAATATTGTGTGTCATAAACATAACTACATTGCCTGCCAAAAAACATATGGTTCTGTATTATTGGACTGGAACCTTCAAACATAAATTCCTAGATTCCACAAACGGTAATATGAGAATTCTTGTAAAACTGAGAAACATCTTGTACTACACAAAATGTCTGACATCCAACCCACTGTAAATCCCTAGGAGAGAAAGTGACACGCAAGTATTGACTGAAAAAGTCAGTTATTAAAAAGTCTAGCGGCATCGCTAGAACGTCGGATAGAATGATCTGTGGTATTCATTCTGACCCTCTGCGCTCTGGGTTTAAATTCCGTTTATTCGTGGCTGTTTACTTTATGACTTCAAATCTGGCCTGCGCGCCGCTGTATCGAGTCGTTGCATTACCAATGCAATTTGTTCACATAACATATCTGAAGCAGTGTCAGGGACTGGTTTACACGCTTCTGTTCCGGAGATTACAACATTGAAGATCGACCTCATGCATAACGTCTATCCCACTTCAATGACAAGTAACAGCATGAGCTGGTGGAAGCCAACCCACGCCAGACATCACGTTTACTCTCGGAAGTGCTCGCGGCATCGAAAACAACCAACCTCAATCACTTGCATGTAATAGAGAAAGCGTCCAAGTTGGATCAGTGGGTGCCCATAATCTAATTGGCCATAATAGTTAATGTCGGGTGGCAGCTGCGACTTTTCTGCTCTCCTGCCATTGCACAACCAACCGATTACGTCCCATTGTCACTGGTGATAAACAATGGTATCTCTACATGTCAATACAAGCGATCGTGGATTGATAAAAAGATTGCACCACAATGGCAAGTAAAGGCTGGCCCTCACAAGGCTCTACTTTGCGTCTAATGAGACTGGAAAGCTGTCATCCACTACAAGCTGCTTCCACCTAACACCAGCATAACTTCTGACCTCTTGCCAACAACTTGACAGATTAGCGGCGAAAATTGCGCAGGTGTGCCCACACCACAGTCCTAGTCGAATCCTTCATTATAACGCTCGTCCGCATATACCAAAGATGACCCCTGACAAGGTGCTGGAGCTAGGTTGAGAGGTTTTGCCTCACTCGCCGCACTTGTCCGACCTCGCGCCTACAGATTATCACCTTTTTCTCTCAATGAGCAATGCAAAACAGTCAAAGACCTTCGCCAAAGAAGATCAGTTAAATCAGTGGCTGGCGGAATTCTTTGCATCGAAGCCAGAATAATTCTACAGGGATGGAATCATGTACCTTCTTAAGTGATGGCAGACGGTAATGGCAAATGATGGCGATTATTTTGGGTTGTAAAATTTTCGAAATGTTAAAAAACGATAAAGTCAATAAAAAAAAAGAATGACGAGAACTTTCTGTCCAACGTAATATATATATATATATATATATATATATATATATATATATATATATATATATATATATATATTTATACACACACATATATATATATATATGTGTGTGTGTGTGTGTGTGTGTGTGTGTGTGTGTGTGTATGTGTGTGTCTGTCTGTGTGTGTGTGTATGTGTGTGCCTGTGTGCGTGTGTGTGTGTATATACATGCATATTATATATATATATATATATATATGTTTTGTATGTATTCATGCAGCATTACCCTATTATCCACTTGTGATTGCGAAAGATGATGTGTCAGCGTGTTAAAGGAGTTTCTTGAAGCGGCAAACCATTCTACTAGTGGTGCCAGTGATTATCTAGACACTTAACATAGGGGTTAAGTCAATTAGAAGAACCATTGTCTTCATTTCACTTCCTTAAACACTTACCCCCTTCTTCTCTTTGCAATATTCTTTTATCGTTTCTGACCTGCATCTTATATTATCGCCATTATTAAAATAATAATCGTACTTACTTGTTATGACTATCATAATAATTATGATTAATATTATTATTAGGATTATTTTTGCTGTTGTTGCTGTTTCTGTTCTCTTTTTCCCATTATATCCTGTCCTTGTCATATAATAAGTAGACAGGAGATTGTTGTTGCTGTAGCTCATATTGCTGTTGTTGTTGCTGCAGCTCATATTGTTGTTGTTGTTGTTGTTGTTTAACCTCCAGGTCAGCCATGTTTCAACAGGTCTTTGATCATAGACGTTTCCAGCCAGAGACCTCCAGCTATAATAATAATAATAATAATTGTTTCTACTATTGGCACAAGGCCAGCAATTACCCAGTACATTACTGGTACTTTATTTTATCGACCTCGTAAGGATGAAAGGCAAAGTTAACCTCGGCGGGATTTGAACTCACAATGGCAAGGGCCGTAACTCTTATCAATAATACTACTACTAATAATAATGGTTTCTTATATAGGCACAAGGCCAGCAATTTTAGGGAAGGGGAAAGTCGACTAAATCGACCCCAGTGCGTGACTGGTACTTTATTTTATCGGCTCCGTAAGGATGAAAGGCAAAGTTAACCTCGGCGGTATTTGAATTCAAATCATAAATGGCCATAACTCTATGCTGCAAAGCATGGTGTCCGACGCTCTACCGATACTGCCAATTCACCGCCCTAATACTACTACTACTACTACTACTACTAATAAGTTTAGGATGTACAGAGAAAGGGGAGAAACAAGGGGAGAAACTGTGGTATATCCCAGTGCACAAAGCAGGCACAAAAAGTATAGAAGCGACGCCAGAAAAACGTAGCAAAAACCATTTATTGGCAGTTATGCGGAAACACGGCCTCGAAAGAGAAAGTGTTATACAAAATGACCACGTCAAGATTCTATGTGATTTTATGGCCCAATGTGACCATGAGATTGAATATCACAAACCAGATATTGTGGTGATTTACAAAGTTAACAATGTTTACTTCTGGATGCGGCATGTCCCACTGGCATTTAGGTTTGTGACAAAGAATTGAAGAAGGTTGATAGCTACGAACCATTAACAGGAGAGATAAAACATTGTGGGCAATGAAAAAAGGTAGACTGATCCCAATTGTAGTAGGGGCGATTGGTATAGGAGCACCAGAATTGAAAGCTATTTAAAGAAAAAAATGGGACTAACATTGGAGTGGGTCCCCTACAGAAAACCACCCCTTGAACTGCTAGGATACTCAGAAAAGTGCTTGACAATTGATGGTGCCACCTCAGTCCACTGATTGTGGACAGCTGGCACACACACACATGTATATATATATATATATATATATATATATATATATATATATATATATATATATATATTTATTAAATTTGAAGACTAAAATCCTCTTCAAATTTATTATTATTACTATATATATATATATATATATATATATATATATATACGATCAAAAGATGGTTAAAAGGGTTCCATGTATTTTATTATGCGCATTTCAAAAACAAATATCATCATGGGATGATATTTGCGTTCTCATCTGATAAAATAGGGAGACATGATATGAAGCTTAAAAAACACTTGCGAGCAGTGAAGTGTTAAATCTACATATGAAAAATAAAATAAGATGGATATATGAGATTGGAAAAAAGGAAAGGAAGGGGGAAAGAAAAGGTAAGGATGAGGAAGAAAAAAATATAGATAGAAGAAAAAAAAAATAAGGAAAGGATGACGGATGAGGAGTATAAGAAGGAAGTATAAGAGAGGAGGAGAAAATGAGTGAGATAACCTTTAATACTGAGAAACACTGTCTCACAGAGAGAAATTAAAAAAACCGTTGTAAGATAATACATAATTTTAAAAAATTTTGAAATTAAAAGTTAATGAGGTTTATGAATGGTGATGTTTATGATTAAAGAAAAAGGAATTAAGAATAGTATTTATTTAAGGTTTATATATTGAAGGGTTTAATATAATGTGCGAAAAGGAATTTATTAATATGTATTATTAAAATAAGAATACTAAGGAGATAAGGTGAATGAAGAAGAGATTAAATTAATTATGAACTTAGAGGAATTAGTTAGGGTCTAAGTTTGTTTCTATGTATTGTAACATGAAAAAGTAAATAATAGGTTTAATACGAGCACGGAAGGAGAGCAGAAAGAAGAAAATTTAAGGAAGAAAAAATATATAACGTCAAAAAAATATATGTTTACAAAATTTACTAATGGTAATATTAGTATATATTAAAAATATAGTTTGTATGGCCAAGAATATAAGGAAAATGCTATAGTGAGTAATAATATGAGTTAAGAAGTAATTGAGAAGTAAAAGTTACAGATTAAAGATTAGAAATTAAAAAAGAAAAAAGGAATAAAGGATAAAAAAGAAGAAAAATAGGGGACCGCTAACGACATAGAATGAGTAAATTGTATAATATAATATACTGAAATAAGGTAGAAAGATGGGTATATTTGTAAAAGATATAAA
>OZ024741.1:288471827-288476827 GCA_964016885.1 Eledone cirrhosa
CTATCTCATTTCAGCTGTCTATATCAAATGCCAGCTATTTGAGGTTGTTCTTGATGCTGTCTTTGTATCTCAATTTCGGTTTGTGTTGAGGCCTTTTTCCAAGATGGAACTCACCGTAAACGAGTTGCTTTGGGACCGTGTTATCTTTCATGCGGACGATATGTTCTGCCCTGCGCATTTGAGAAGATGTTACAAGAGACTCAATGCTTATACATTCCGCTTTGACTGGGACATCGATATCAGGAGTTCTGTCTTTACCACTTGATGCTGAATATTCGCCTTAGACATTTCTGCTGAAAACGCTCAAGCGATTTGATGTGTTTACGGGATAGCGTCCAAATTTCGGGGGAGTATAAAAGAGCAGACAGAACACATGACTTACACACGCTCACCTCGGTATTGGTGGTAATGTGGCAATTAGCCCAAACTCTCTTTTCCAATTTTCCGAAAGCAACAGGCCCTCTGGATGCGCAAATGCATTTCAGCGTCCTAGGAGCGATCATTTCACAGTGTACAACCCAAGTAGACAAATGTATCTACTACGGCCAACCTGGTTCCACCAACCATGATATTGGGTTCAGTATATGGTCCTCCAGGAGCAGGGTTTTTTTAAAGGCTGATTGAAAGCCCAAATGCTGTACACGAAGATGAGAAACGGTCCAAAATGTGCTGCATGTCAGCTTCTGCGTGTGCTAGGAAGTCGGGTCTCTGATCATAGCTTGAAAAGGTTTTGTTTTGGCATTAAACAAAGGGATACCACGGTAGTTGCCACATATCAATTTTTCACCTTTGCCTTTGTATAACGATAACAAAATACCGTTGACCGATCCTGTGGGACCGGGGTCTCATTCCAGCAAACAGTGATGAAATTGTTTATAGCTTCTGTTACATTAAGGCTACTGACTTTCAGCAGTTCCACATGGATACCATCTGGACTTGGTGCTTTGTCGGGGTTGACCGGTTTGATTGCCAGCTTTATCTCATTAGCAGGGGAAGTCGATCCATACGGTGCACTGTTTCACATTGAGGAAGACCCTTTATCACTCCAAAATTGACTGCTGATGGGTTGTCAAACAGGTCAGTAAAGTGTTCCTCCCAACGCTGATGGATTTTGGTGGCTCCTTGATGATGATATTGGCACCGTCTTTAGATTTCAGAGGAGTTACTGAGGATGCTGGTGGGCTGAAGAGTTGGCGTATCAATGAGTAAATGAGTAAAATGACATACATACACAGACACATACATACATACATACATTCATACATACATACATACATACATACATACATACATACATACATACATTCATACATACATACATTCATTCATACATACATACATACATACATACATACATACATACATTCATTCATACATAAATATATCATACATACATAATACATACATACATACATACATACACACACACAATGAGTCAATGAGTAAATGAGTAAAATGACATACATACACAGACACATACATACATACAGTCATTCATACATACATACATACACACACACATGCATACATACATTCATTCATTCATACATACATACATACATTCATACATACATACATACATACATACATACACACACACATACATACATACATACACTCATACATACATTCATACATACATACACACACACATACATACATTCATTCATACATACATACATCATACATACATAATACATACATACATACATTCATACATACACACACATACATACATACATTCATTCATACATACATACATACACACATACATACATACGTACATTCATTCATACATACATACATCATACATACATACATATATTCATACATACATACATACACACACACATACATACATACATACATACATACATACATACATACATACATTCATTCATACATACATCATACATACATACATACATTCATACACATCCACACATACAATAACATCCATATCTACACATGTATGCATGCAGACATACATACATATCTTCCTAGTTGATGTTGTGTAAATTCCAATGAGAGAGTCTTGTGTCTATGTTAGAAATCGACTCTCTCTCTATTGGTAAAGCTTTGTGAAATTATAAAACCAGAAGAACATACATATTGGCTCCCACTTTGAAGGATACGCTTTTGCAATCCAAGAACAGGAGATTAACACGAAATACCTGATTCACAAAAGAGATAGAGATGCAGGCAAAACACCTAGATGTGATAACAAGTGCAGACTCTGCAGAACTAACATCGAGGATATCACCCAAGTCATCAGCAGCTGTCCAAAGATGTCATCACGGTACTATCTACCTATGAGGCATGATGTAGTGGCCAAAACACTGTACAATGCAGTTCGTAAAAAAGATAGCCCCGATAATAAACACATTAAAAGCTACAGCAATGTGGAAGACATCCATGTACATAATATGAAAGAGACTGGTGGAATGTTCCAGTAAAAACCCCAATAAAATGCAGGCATAACAGACCAGATATTATGATATGGGACAGGGAGAAGAAAACATGCACAGTAGTGGAAATTAGCTGCCCAGCAGATGCCAATATAATATCAAAGATTAGTGAAAAGGAGAATTTTTATGCAGAACTGATGAGAAATCTGCAGATACTCCACCCTGATTACACCTTCAGATTTATGCCTGTGATTATTGGGACACTGGGATATGTTAGTAATTGTCTCAATACAAATCTTGAGAAGCTAGGCTTCACAGGAACAGAAAGAACACAACTTGTTAGGAAATTACAAGTACAATCCATTAATGGAACAGTAAAAATATGTAAAACATTCCAAAAATTTTGCATCTAATAACTGCTAATACACATGTACAGATGCAAAGTATATACACATACACACATACAACTCAAAACATACACATCCACACATACAATAACATCCACATCTACACATGCATGTGGACATACATATCTACCTAGTTGATGTTGTGTAAATTCCAATGAGAGAGTCTTGTGTCTATGTTAGAAACCGACTCTCTCTCTATTGGGAAAAGATTTGTGAAATTATAAAACCAGAAGAACATACATACATACATACATCATACATACATACATAATACATACATACATACACGTATATGTTAATGTATGTATGTATACATTTTAGAATTTATACATGCACGTGTATGTAAGTATGTGTGCAAGTATATTTAGTGTATTATTTGTGTGTATGAATGTATGAATGAACGTTAGCGTTGCCAGGCTGGAGTGAGGAGGGTGGGAGGGTGTCGTGAATTAATAGATTATTGTGGTTAATATTGTTATGGGAAGAGGAAAGAGAATATGGAGATGGGGCCGAGGATTTTTGAAGGTGAGAGGGTTAACGAGGACCGAAAGAGAGAGAGAGAGAGAGAGAGAGAGAGAGAGAGAGAGAGAGAGAGAGAGAGAGAGAGAGAGAGAGAGAGAGGAGAAAAAGGGAGAGAGAAAAAGAATGATGAAGAGAAAAGTGGAGAGAAATGGGTAAAAATTAGAGACAAAGTGAGAGGGGGGGGCGAAGGAGAGAGCGAGTGAGAGAGAAGGGGGAGTGAGAGTGAGTGTGTGTGCGTGTGACATTTGGATAGATTAACAGGTATACAGACATACAGACATTCAGTGATAGAGATAGAAAGAAAGAAAGGTGGATAGATAGATAGATAGATAGATAGATAGATAGATAGATAGATAGATAGATAGAGAGAGAGAAAGAATGTGTGAGATGTAGATATATTAACAGGCAGACAGACATACTGACATTCAGTGATAGAGTGATAGAGATAGAAAGAAAAGTAGAGAGAGAGAGAGAGAGAGAGAACGTGTGAGATGCAGATATATTAACAGGCAGACAGACATACTGACAAACGCTGTGAGAGAGACAGACAGACAGACATACTGACAAACGCTGTGAGAGAGACAGACAGACATACTGACAAACGCTGTGAGAGAGACAGACAGACATACTGACAGAGACAAATAAGATATTTTGTCGTTGGTAATTATTTATAAAACATCACGTGATCAACACCATAATTAGACGGAGATCTAACGTCATCTGATTTCTAACTATCTGGCAATAGTAACACACAAACACATACACACATGCATACACACACGCATACACACATACATTCACATACACTCACACATACATACACTCATACACTCACACATACATACACTCATACATACATACATATACACACACACACACACACATACACACATGCATACGTACACGCATACACATGCATTCACATGCACTCACACATATGCATACGTACACACTTACACACATATACTCATGCACTGACACTTACATGCACTCATACACACATACATACAGACATAAACACACACACATACACATATGCATACGTACACACACATACACATATACACATACACTCACACATACATACACACATACGCACATGCATATATATATACATACAAACACACACATACACACACATACACGCAAACATACACATACACAAACACACATACACACACTAATAGACACACATACACACACACACACACTCGTGCACACACTTGCTCACAGACATATACATACTGACATAGATATGCAGACATATGCAAAAGCACATACGAAGACACACACACGCGCACACACACACACACACATATACTGGGTGTCCCCCCAAAATGTATACACACTTCGATGAGAATACCATTGAAGTATGTATACAATTTTGGGGGACAATCTGTATATGTATGTATGATCCTGTAACTCCCAATAGGGTCGTATGTGCGCCGTATTGACATACGGCGTTTCTTGGGCATTTTTAAGCCTGGCGGAGCCCATCACTCTCCAGACCTGAGTACAGTAGATTTATTCCAGAGAAAGATAGAAAGTGAGAGAGAGAGAGAGAGAGAGGAAGAGCCTACCCCAGTACTAGACTGGTACTTTTTTTTATCGCCCTCGAAAGGATGGAAGGCAAAGTTAACCTCAGCAGGATTTGAACTCAGAG
>OZ024741.1:288481827-288494327 GCA_964016885.1 Eledone cirrhosa
AGCTCAGGCCGTTTCGACGGCTATTTTCTGGACGCAGAAATAGCCGTTGAAACGGTTTGAGTTCTGCCGTCGGGGTATAACCTTTTCCTATTACCCACTCTACTACCCTAAGGATTGAGTACTCTGGTGCGTTATGGTCCATCTGGTTCCTTACCACACCTCCTTCGTTATATATATATATATATATATATATATATATATATATATATATATATATATATATATATATATATAAACAAATAGTGTATCGACTGAATACAATATATGCAATCTGAGTTTTTCGAATATTAATAATTGTTTCTACTTTTGGCACAAGGCCAGCAATTACCCAGTACATTACTGGTACTTTATTTTATCGACCCCGTAAGGATGAAAGGCAAAGTCAACCTCGGCGGGATTTGAACTCAGATTGTAAAGGGACGTAACTATGCTGGAAAGCATGGCGTCCGACTCTCTACCGATACTCCCAATCCACCGCCCTTTTTCGAATATTAATAATAATATTCGATTCGTTTATAATTATGCTAACAGCTTCTTTAAGCCACATTAGCAGAATGACCCCATCATTGTTGCTCTTGTTTTGGCATATAAACATAGAACGGCATATATATATATATATATATATATATATATATATATATATATATATATATATATATATATATATATATATATATATATATATATATATATATATATATATATATAGTATTAATTCCAAATATTAACAAAATAGATATTCTTGTGATCAATAACATTTTATTATACATATTTCAGAGGTACTGAATTAAGTTCAACAGTACGTCCTCATCAGATAAAATAAAATGATACATGACATACCCTGACATGGTAGATGGTTAAGATTTAATATTAATAACTCTGGAAAAATATTACTGTAGAGTGCTTCCAATCTATTGTAAAACTCATTCTTTGATGTACTCATTAAATCTTGTTTAACTCTTAAATATCTATCTATCTATATATATATATATATATATAGAGAGAGAGAGAGATAGATAGATAGATAGAGAGAGAGAGAGAGAGAGAGAGAGGGAGGGAGAGAGAGAGAGAGAGAGAGAGAGAGAGAGATGTTGAAATGCATTAATGAGATACTGGGACAGATCCAATTCAAGAATTGTATATGAATCGATGGCAGCCAATGATGTTGACTTGTTCTTATTTTTATATACCTGGTTCAGTTCAAGGTCTTGCTTTACTTAAAAAAGATTCTTGCACCTTGCAAAGGCATACTTTGACCTAAACATACTTTATGTATGTATGTAAGTAGCATGTACGTATATATATATATATATATATATATATATATATATATATATATATATATATATATATATATATATATATATATAAGTGTGTGTGTGTCAGTGTGTACGTATGTATATAGAAACATGGGGAGAAAATGTCCAAGCGGTGCACTAGATCTAAGCTTTGGTAAGCGCCTACACAAGGAAAGAATGATATATATATATATATAGGAGTTCCAAACACTCACACAAATATTTAAAGTATCATCAAACTTTGATAGCTTTGATAGGTTTCGGCCAGTATTGGCCCAGGTCATGTCTAACTTAATAGCACCACCTGGTGAAGTCTTTCAAATCAGGATTTGAACACCAAGGTCCACTCAAGTAGAGCTTTATTATTTATTTACGGAGACATATCTGGGATTTCTTGAAGGAATTTGTCTAGAGACTTCTTGAACTTTATGGGGTCTGTTTCCGTTTTAATGTGTTTTGGTGTAATGTTAAAGAGAGTGGGACCAATTGAGGTGAAATAATTGTGCCGTATTGTTGTTATGAGATGCGAGTGAGATTTTTGTAGTGGGCGGATAGCACGAGGCCCAAGCCTTGCGTGTACCTTAAAGGTGATGCCAACATCATTTGGTCAATGCTGATGGAATATTTTCCACATCATACAGATAATGTAGCGCTCACGGCTACTTTGGAGAGAATGAAGGTTAAGCTTTTCTAGTCGACTCCAATAGTCAAGGCCTGTCATGCCAACTATCTTTTTTTGTAATTGACCTTTGGGGTGCTTCAACTTTCATGATACTTTGTTTCGTGTGGGGTGACCACAGTGGACAACAGTATTCAAGGTGAGGTCGGGAAAAAGTGGAGAAGCGAAGGACAACAGTGTGGATATCTCTCGACTGGAAGGTTCTGAGAATCCAGGAACACATTCTGCGGGCCATGTCAACTTTGTTTTTTATATGAGTGGCCCAGCTTATGTTGTTGTCCACAATTACTCCCAGGTCTCAGATGTTGTTGGATGCCACGAAAGTTTCACCTGAAGGAAGAGAGTATAGGAGTTTCAGGGCATCCTCTTTTCCAAAGTGGATTAACTCAAATTTATCCTCGTTCAGCAGCATAGTGTTTTTTCCCGACCATTGGATAACAGTAGGTCTGACTGAAGGTATGTCCGGTCACCCACTTCATTGATGACCTTCTGGAGTTTGGAATCATCTGCAAAGATTCTTATGTTGCTGTGCTTGATGATGTCAGTAATGTCATTAATGTAGATGATGAAAAAAAGTGGGCCCAACACAGTGCCACTGGTGACTTTGGCTGGGCTTGATTTTATTCCTTCGTCTACAACATGTTGAGCTCTGTCTGTCAGGAAACACTTGATCCACTGTAGTAACATAGACCTGTTTAACAATGCTGCTCCACACTGCAATAAAGTTCTAATGAAAAGTGGTTTTGAAAACTATGGTGAAATACATCAATTAATCCATACATACATACATATATATATATATATATATATATATATATATATATATATACATATACATATGTGTTTATACGTATATATATATATATATATATATATATATATATATATATACATATATATATATATATATATATATATATATATATATATATATATATATATATATATATATATAACAAGGTTTAGTAAATAATGAAAAAGTTTCAAAATAAATTTTAAAAAATTGACTTTACCTACTATAGTTACCTTTACCGATCGGTTTCGAATCCCAAAAATAAAACGGAGACCATACGGCCTTCGTTGCAAAGAAAGATTCTCGTCAGAAGGTTCTTTTCATTCAAAGAATATAAAATTCCTGAATTTAAATCACAAACTAGCGCTATCAAAAACTGTTCCTGGGATGAGAGTGGATGATGTAGAACAGGTTTATCAAGGGCCGTAGCAAAGATAGAGGCAAAAGGAGGTAGGTCAAACTAGCCACCACTATTGCTAGCAGCAGTCGGAATGACCCGGTTTGTTCTCAACGTTAGTGGAGGTAGTAGTAATATGAAATACGTCCCTTCACGCACAAGGCGCCAAGGTACGCATGTATTGTCCAACCAAGTGCCAATGTGGTTCAATGGCGGGTTAATAAATTAACGAGCCAGAACAAATATAAACAAGGTTTAGTAAATAATGAAAAAGTTTCAAAATAAATTTTAAAAAATTGACTTTACCTACTATAGTTACCTTTACCGATCGGTTTCGAATCCCAAAAATAAAACGGAGACCATACGGCCTTCGTTGCAAAGAAAGATTCTCGTCAGAAGGTTCTTTTCATTCAAAGAATATAAAATTCCTGAATTTAAATCACAAACTAGCGCTATCAAAAACTGTTCCTGGGATGAGAGTGGATGATGTAGAACAGGTTTATCAAGGGCCGTAGCAAAGATAGAGGCAAAAGGAGGTAGGTCAAACTAGCCACCACTATTGCTAGCAGCAGTCGGAATGACCCGGTTTGTTCTCAACGTTAGTGGAGGTAGTAGTAATATGAAATACGTCCCTTCACGCACAAGGCGCCAAGGTACGCATGTATTGTCCAACCAAGTGCCAATGTGGTTCAATGGCGGGTTAATAAATTAACGAGCCAGAACAAATATAAACAAGGTTTAGTAAATAATGAAAAAGTTTCAAAATAAATTTTAAAAAATTGACTTTACCTACTATAGTTACCTTTACCGATCGGTTTCGAATCCCAAAAATAAAACGGAGACCATACGGCCTTCGTTGCAAAGAAAGATTCTCGTCAGAAGGTTCTTTTCATTCAAAGAATATAAAATTCCTGAATTTAAATCACAAACTAGCGCTATCAAAAACTGTTCCTGGGATGAGAGTGGATGATGTAGAACAGGTTTATCAAGGGCCGTAGCAAAGATAGAGGCAAAAGGAGGTAGGTCAAACTAGCCACCGCTATTGCTAGCAGCAATCGGAATGACCCGGTTTGTTCTCAACGTTGGTGGAGGTAGTAGTAATATGAAATACGTCCCTTCACGCACAAGGCGCCAAGGTACGCATGTATTGTCCAACTAAGTGCCAATGTGGTTCAATGGCGGGTTAATAAATTAACGAGCCAGAACAAATATAAACAAGGTTTAGTAAATAATGAAAAAGTTTCAAAATAAATTTTAAAAAATTGACTTTACCTACTATAGTTACCTTTACCGATCGGTTTCGAATCCCAAAAATAAAACGGAGACCATACGGCCTTCGTTGCAAAGAAAGATTCTCGTCAGAAGGTTCTTTTCATTCAAAGAATATAAAATTCCTGAATTTAAATCACAAACTAGCGCTATCAAAAACTGTTCCTGGGATGAGAGTGGATGATGTAGAACAGGTTTATCAAGGGCCGTAGCACACACACACTCACACTCACACACACACATACACACACTCACGCTCACACACACTCACATACACACATATGAGTGTGTGTGAGTGTGAGTCTGTGTATGTGTGTGTGTGTGTGTGTTCAAGAAACGTGTGACTAATCACCAGGTATATTCAAGCTATTTTCAACGCTCCTACGACCAGTCTTCTTAAAATGGTGCTGCCAAAGTTATATCGACATCGATTAGTTGTACAGAGGTAGGAGAGGGTTGAGGTTCTGGTGTATGGGGGATAAGTGGGAGGTTGTAATGACTGTGATAGGATTTAAAAACATGGATCGGCGATATGAGTGGCTGCAATGGTTGCGGTGAGAGGTAAAGAGGCGGTATGGTAGTAGTAGTAAGTTCAAGGATGAAGTAACACATCCCCCTCCTCCCTCCCATTTCTCTCTTTAGTCTCTCTCTTTCTTTCCTTCTTTCTTTTCTTTCTCCTTTTCACTCTCCATTTCCCTTCTCTCCCCCTCTCTCTACTTCTCACTCTGTCTGTCTGACCCGTAAATGCCTGTGGAGTTGGTAATGCTGCTGATGTTGGTTATAATAGTGGTGGTGTTAGTGGTGGTGGAGACGATGATGGTGGTGTTAGTGGTGGTGCTGTTGGTAGTGGTGGGGAAGATGATAGCGGTGTTAGTGGTGGTGGTGGTGGTGTTAGTGGTGGTGGAGAAGATGATGGTGGTGTTAGTGGTGGTGCTGTTGGTAGTGGTGGGGAAGATGATAGCGGTGTTAGTGGTGGTGGTGGTGGTGTTATTGGTGGTGGAGACGATGATGGTGGTGTTAGTGGTGGTGCTGTTGGTAGTGGTGGGGAAGATGATAGCGGTGTTAGTGGTGGTGGTGGTGGTGTTAGTGGTGGTGGAGACGATGATGGTGGTGTTAGTGGTGGTGCTGTTGGTAGTGGTGGGGAAGATGATAGCGGTGTTAGTGGTGGTGGTGGTGGTGTTAGTGGTGGTGGAGAAGATGATGGTGGTGTTAGTGGTGGTGCTGTTGGTAGTGGTGGGGAAGATGATAGCGGTGTTAGTGGTGGTGGTGGTGGTGTTATTGGTGGTGGAGACGATGATGGTGGTGTTAGTGGTGGTGCTGTTGGTAGTGGTGGGGAAGATGATAGCGGTGTTAGTGGTGGTGGTGGTGTTAGTGGTGGTGGAGAAGATGATGGTGGTGTTAGTGGTGGTGCTGTTGGTGTGGTGGGGAAGATGATAGCGGTGTTAGTGGTGGTGGAGAAGATGATGGTGGTGGTGCTAGTAGTGGTGGAGAGGATGGTGGTGGTGTTAGTAGTGGTGGTGGTGGTGGAGGGGTAGTTGTGAGGGAAATGATGATGGTGGTGTTAGTGGTGTTGATGGAAGTGGACATAATGTTGGTGGTGGTGATAGTGGTGGTGGAAGTATTGGTGGTGGAGGTGGTGGTGATGTCCGAGATGGTGATGTTTGTGGTGGAGGAGGTGATGGTGGTGGTGATGCTGATGGTGTTGATGGTGGTGATGGTATCGGTGTTGGTGTTGTCGGCGGTGTTGGTGAAGGTGGTGGTATTGGTGATGGTGTTGGTGTTTTCGGTGGTGTTGGTGAAGGTGGTGGTATTGGTGATGGTGTTGGTGTTGTGGGTGGTGTTGGTGAAGGTGGTGGTATTGGTGATGGCGTTGGTGTTGTCGGCGGTGTTGGTGAAGGTGGTGGTATTAGTGATGGTGTTGGTGTTGTCGGTGGTGTTGGTGAAGGTGGTGGTATTGGTGATGGTGTTGGTGTTGTCGGCGGTGTTGGTGAAGGTGGTGGTATTGGTGATGGTGTTGGTGTTGTCGGCGGTGTTCGTGAAGGTGGTGGTACTGGTGATGGTGGTGTTATTGGTGGTGGTGTTGGTGATGGTGGTGTTGTTATTGGTGGTGGTATTGGTGATGATGAGGATGCTGATGGTGCTGTGGAAGGTGGTGGTATTGGGGATGATATTGGTGAAGGTGGTGGTTTTGGTGATTGTGGTGTTATTATTGGTGGTGGTAGTGGTGGTGGTGTGGTTTTAGTATGGGAATAGACATCACTTTAACCACCGGGGTCATTACACGGCAGACAATTGTTAGAACTACCGGTTGGCCATTGGTCCCGCCAACCTCCCACCCCCAACTATCTCCCCAAGTACTGTGTACCTACTCAACCAACACCTACCTACCTACTTACTCCACCCACCAATCTCACCTACACTCCATCATTCTCATTCTAACTCTTTCTCCTTTCTCGTTCTCTTTATAATTCTCTTTCTCTTCTCTTTCTTTTTTCTCTTCTTTCTCTCCCCCATCTTTCTCTTTCTGTGTTTCTCTCTCTCTCTCTCTCTCTCTCTCTCTCTCTCTCTCTCTCTCTCTCTCCCTCTCTCTCTCTCTCTCTCTCTCTCACTCTCTCTCTCTCTCTCTCTCACTTCATTCGGCATTGATCCATCACTGCTAAAGTGCTTCCCTTCACCTCTTCATAATGACCCCAAGTACACACACACACACACACACACACACACACACACACACACACACACACACACACACACACACACACACACACACACACACACACACACACATACACACATACGTGCATGCATTCACATTCAAATATATATACTCAAACACATACATACAAACACACACATACATACGTAAGTTTGTATGTATGTATGTATGTATGTATGTATTTATATAGATACACACACACATATATATATATATAGACATATATATGTATATGTATATATAAACATACGCTCACATACATATAAACATACATTATACACACACACACATATATATATATATATGTATGTGTATATATATTTATATATAAATGTGCGCGTATATGTCTGTGTATGCACATATATACATACACACATAAAAACACACACATATATAAAAATATATATATATAGGTGTGTGTGTATTTCATATTGAATTTTTGAATTTTACTACATATACATAGACACACACACACGCACACACGCACACACGCACACACACACACACACACACACACACATAGATAACACATATGTCATATATGCGTACACATATGTCTATAAATCCTGTCATACACATGAACACATACATACTCACTCATACATGCACACATACATACGTATACACGTACATATATACTTACGTACGTGCATATACACAATATATATACATATATACACATATATATACTTACGTATATATAAGACACATACACTTAACGTTGAAACCTCGTTCAGTAACACTGGGAGAGCTCTAAGATAAATGGCTTGTGTGTATGTACATCCGTGTGTATGTATTCCTGTGCGTTTGTATGTTTATGTGTATTTGAGTACGTGTGAGTATGTGTGCGTGTATGTGTATGTGTGTTTGTGTGTATTAGTATGTGTGTGTGAGTGTGTGTGATTGTGTGTGTGTATGCGTGTGATTATGTGTGTGTGTGTGTATTAGTATGTGTGTGTGAGTGTGTGTGTGATTGTGTGTGTGTGTATGCGTGTGATTATGTGTGTGTGTGTGTATTAGTATTTGTGTGCGAGTGTGTGTGATTGTGTGTGTGTGTATGCGTGTGATTATGTGCGTGTGTGTGTATTAGTATTTGTGTGTGAGTGTGTGTGATTGTGTGTGTGTGTGTATGCGTGTGATTATGTGTGTGTGTGATTTTGTGTGTGCGTGCGTGTGTGATTGTGTGTGCGCGTGTATGTGTGTGAGTGTTTGTGTATGTGTGTTTGTATGTATCAGTACGTGTGTGTGTGTGGGGGGGGGGTGTTAGTATATGTGTGTGTGAGTGTGTATGTATTAGTATGTGTGAGTGTCTGTATGTGTGTGATCGTGTGTGTATGTATGTGTGTGAGTGTATGAGTGTGTTTGTGTACGTGTGTGTGTGTGAGAAAGTTTAAAGGTAAAAGTCTTAAAGGCTGTGTCTCTAATACAACTGCTCATTTGCTTGGTCTAAACATCGTGATATAAAACATTGTGCCAACATGGCCGACGGCAATCCATATATCTAAATTTTGCGCACAGAGCGCTGAAATTTATAGCGACGCCATTATCCGTAGGACAAAAACGCTTTTTCATGTCAGGAGAGCGAACGGCCCACCCGCTTGCGATTGGACACGGCCGGTCTACTTGCTTTTAATTATAAACACGCATCGCGCCTTTCTATCGATTAACTAAAGATATTGACTGCTGTTAGACACTCGAAATATTAATTCTACCTTCAAGACCAGCTCTCAGTCTGGCAATGCAACCGCAAACGCCAAGTCTTACTAGACTTGAATCTCTCACCAGAAATCGATGTAATTTCCCACTTTTTTCTTTTCTTTCCTTTTCTCCATTTTATTCTTCTTATTCTTGCTCGACTTTCCTTCTTTCTTTCTTTCTTTCTTTCTTTCTTTCTTTCTTTCTTTCTGTCTGTCTTCCTTTCTTTCTCCCTTTCTTTCTTTCTTTCCTTCTTTCTTTCCTTCTTTCTTTCTTTCTTTCTTTCTTTCTTTCTTTCTTTCTTTCTCTCTTTCTTTCTTTCTTTCTCCCCCTCTCTCTTTCTTTCTTTCTTTCTCCCCCTCTCTCTTTCTTTCTTTCTTTCTTTCTTTCTTTTCTTTCTTTCTTTCTTTCTTTCTTTCTTTCTTTCTTTCTTTCTTTCTTCCTTTCTTTCTTTCGTTCTTTCTTTCTTTCGATGTTAACATCCAACTAACTATCTATCTAACTACACATCTGCCAATCTATCTGCCCATCTAATCATCTATCTGTCAGTCTGTCTGTCTGTGTGTCTGTCAGTCAGTTTCTTACTGTGTTTGTGTGTCTGTATGTCTGTTTCTCTGTTTATCCGTCGGTCTGCATATCACCCTCACTATACATCTGCCTATCCATTATTCCATTTAATCATCTCTCTCTCTCTCTCTCTCTCTCTCTCTCTCTCTCTCTCTCTCTCTATATATATATATATATATATATATATATATATATATATATATATATATATATATATATATATATATGCCTATCTATCCACACACACACACACACGCACGCACACACATACATACACACACACTCTCCACACATGCGCGTGTGTATTTATTCATCATTTGTTTTCAAGGCGACAAATACGCCACCTCTTAGATAACAACAGGGCTTCTTAAAGAACATCCAAATCGGAAGATGTAGCCACGCGGGTGACTGGAAAATGGTGACTCTGTCCGTATGTACTACAGTTGCCGTATGCTCCACGAACGAGTAAATTATTTCATCATCATTGCAAAAATCTAATCCTGACAACAAAATATCCTCTGTGAATTTGTGGTTCCAAGAAGTTTGAGTCCTGACTTACACAGGACTTAGTTTACAATAAAATGAGAGCCACACTGGATCCGTTGTCTCCTGGGATAGTAGCAATTAGCATTGAGACAAATAGAAGAATGCCAGGGATGCATCGGGGTGGCCAGTGTGATTTACGGGTCTGATAAAGGATTTGAGGTCGAGTCCTGTATTGACGTAGCTGGAATTCTTTTTTCTGCCCGTTGAATCTTCAAATGCGCAGGAGAGACAAGCCCTTGATATGTACATTATATATATACATTATTATTTGATACCAAACCAACTGAAAGCGGCCCTAGGTCTATGTTATAATACCTTTTGTTTTAAGTGTTTATTTGAAAACCCTGACGGTTTGAAAATCAGACAAATGCTTAGATATATCAGTCTAAGCTCTTTAGTTTCTCAGTTTAAATGTCGCCGAGGTCAACTTCACCTTTTCTTTCTGGGGTCTATAAAATAAAGTACGATTTAAGTACTGGCGTTAATATAATAAACATTCCATTCCCCACAAATTGTTGGCTTTGTGACTAAATTAGAAATCATATTTTATCTGAAATCATTCCATCATAATTTTATGTAAGAACCTGTAAGATTTCAAGCACGAGATATATGATAAGAAAGCTACTTATATTTCTAAACCTCTCAAAATTCTTGAATATTTTCAAAATGATTTGAAAATCATAGACAGTGTCTTTCATCATTATCTTCATATAATCCAGGTTTTCATATGCAGGACACAATTAGAGGTGGGTCCTACCTGACAGCGCCCCTTAGCGTCCTGCTCCATGTCTTTCTGTTCGCCGGTCTCTCATGGACAGAGTCAAGCCTAGCTTGATCCTAACGGACATCCTCCATCCAAATTCTTTTTGGTCCTCCTGGGCCTCTACTGCTTCCTGGATCAACATTCATCCTTTTGCTGAGCCAGCCCTCACTGCGCTCAACATGGCCGTACTAGCGCATGCGTCTCATGTGAAGAACATCCTCGAGGTCATCCATCAGCAGTATTTTCAGGAGCTCAGTTGCGCTGACATCGTCCTCAGTGGTCACACCGCACATCCAGGGATCATACCTCTGCCATTTCTTTCATTATAAATACGGTAAAGAACGGGTTAAATTTTTTGAATAATTATCTAAAAATCTTTCATCATAATTTAATGTAAAAACCTTTATTGAGTTAAATTATAAATACCAGATAATTAATAATAATGTCCTTGTGCCTAAAGTAGAAACAATTATTAAATCCTTTCAAATTCTTGATTATATATATATATATATATATATATTGTTATCCTTTGGGAGGGTCATTGGCAACATGACCCTCCCAAAGTATAACAATATCGGTTTCAACACACGTTTTCAGATAAAGAATCTTGCTAAACAAATTCAGAAACGAAATATATATATATATATATATATATATATATATATATATATATATATATATATATATATATATATATATATATATATATATATATATATGTATATATTATTCAAAATATTAACAAAATCCTATCTATAATGTTTTTACTAATTATTCCGAGATCTGATTTCGAAGGTGCAATAAGTCTAACAGGTAAGTCTTCTTCAAAATTACATTTATGGTCTTTAAAATTTATCCGTGGTTGCTTTGGTATGAAGGGTTCGGTTTTCCGCTCTTTTCCGAGATTAGTGATAATTACATGCCATTGGCTAATTTTCAACCAATCAGAGTAAGTGTTGCTCAAAAGCATCCGCCATGTTTTTTTGTTTGTTTTCCTACTTCATTTATTTTTGTTATTTCGACGTTATATGATTTTTTAAAATTTATATTAACTATTTTTAAAACAAATGTAATATATTGACGTTAGGGTTAGGGTTAGGCTGTCAATAGATAAGATGAAAGTCTATCGTAAAAGTTTGTACAAATATTTTTAAATTTATCGTTTGTACAAAACGATTCTAAATTTTTGTTTGTAAAAAATGTTTAAACACTTAAAAATAGCGCATATTCATGTTCTGTAATGTCCCATTTTTGTGTGCCCTTGTGCCAAATAAAGAAATATATCTTTGTATGTTGTTCCTCTTTATATATTGCAATCGAGTATAGGCAGAGTTCCGATTATAATACAAACTGCACTTTGTTTGTAAATATTTGTAAAAATAATTTTTCTAAAAACATTGTAAAACTTTATGTCACACGCGTTTAAAAATCTTTGATATGTATATATATATATATATATATATATATATATATATATATAAAACTGAGGTTGTCTGTCTGTCTGTCTCTCTACTAAAACGGTCGCCACACATCTAAACTTATAGATTAAGCTCCAGCGGAGAGATCGGTAAAAAAATATTTCAAATCGAATCTGTAATATTGATGTTTCAGTTAAAATGTATAAATACAGTTTAGAGACGAGTTATTTCCCTTTAATGCAACGTGAGCAGACGATAAATTATTGAAAAGGGGCAAATTTTCACTATCACACATTTGCATTATTGTCAGTATTAACTTTGCCTTTCATCTTTACGGGGTCGATAAAATAAAGATATAG
>OZ024741.1:288499327-288501827 GCA_964016885.1 Eledone cirrhosa
ATGTGCGATTTACGCCAAACTTGTTTTATTCAGAGTATTTTCTCATTATGCAATGTTTTGGCTATTTACGAAGTTTTGCAGGGTTATGTTAATTTCGAGGTATTTTCCCAGTATGCACCGTTGTGGCTATTTACGAAGGTACCCCCAAAACCTGCAAATCTCGGGAACCCGGGGTCAGATTTTCGCGAAACTTGTTTTATTTAATTTGTATTCCCATTTCAGAGGCAACTTGCTTTCAAAGTATTTACCCATTATGCGCCTTTTTGGCTGTATTACATAACAGACAAGCAAGCAAGCACGCAAGATCAGAGTTTTACTAGTATATAGATAGATAAACATATAGTATATGCTTTCATATATACCCCTATTATGCTTACCGCTGTGTTAGTGCTACAAGCCAAGTTCGCACTATATGCAAATGAGGGTCCCCAGTAGATGTTTTTAATTTGTTATATGCAAATGAGCATCTCCAGCAATAGATAGATAGAGAGAGATGGAGAGGAGATGGAGAAGAGATGGAGAGGAGAGGGAGAGGAGAAGGAGAGAGGGGATGCCCAAAATCCTAAGAAGCATATAAAAACAGAGTTTAAACGGGTAGGAGCGGCTGAATTTTGGAAATATGTTGGGTGTGCATAATGCTTAGATGGCGGCGAAGGGAGGGAAATCGTGTTTAGGGTGGAATAACATGTCGTGAAATTAGGGTGGAGCGCCTACGAGAATTTGGTAAGAATGAGTGGTGGTTGGAAGGGGTGGGGTTTAAAGTAGGACGCTCCAAAGGGATAGGATGAAATTTGAGCGGGTATCAAGGGGAAAGAAAAAGGGAGGATGTTAAGGTAATAGAATTTACCTTCCCTTTCTATGTTTGTATCAACAAGACTAAACTAAGAACATGAAGGATTGGGGTGGAGGAATATGTGACATATAGAGCAGGGAACTAGTATCACACACATATGTATACACACGTACACGAACACTCATAAATACATGGAGTTTGTAAGAATATAATTGTTTTATAGATACGTTCATACATATATACATACAAACATTCATTCATACATACATACATACATACATTCATACGTACGTACATACATTCATTCATACATACATTCATACGTACATACATACATACATTCGTAATTAGAGGAACTGATTGATAATCACACAGTCTGTATATCTGATAGACACACACACTGATTCCATCTTGATTTATACACACACACACGCACACACACACATACATACACACTCACACACATATATATATATATATATATATATATATATATATATTCTAGTCGATCGACTTTCGTCAAATCGGACCGAGGAAACCATGTTTCCGTTGGTCTTTCCAATTGCTAATACTATCTATCGGTCGCAACTCCAGGTAGAAGGAGCAACGTGAAATAAAGTGTCTTGCTCAAGGACATAACGCATCGCCTGGTTCAGGAATCGAACTCACAACCTCACGATTGTGAATCCAATACTCTAACCACTCAGCCACACGCCTTCACATATATATATATATATATATATATATATATATATATATATATATATATATATATATATATATATATATATATATATATATATATATATATATATATATATATATATATATATATATATATATATATATATATATATATATATATATATATATATATATATATATATATATATATATATATATATATATATATATATATATATATATATATATATATATATATATATATATATATATATATATATATATATATATATATACATATACATGTATATATATTTAGTTAGTCTCGGTATATAGTATGCATTGTACTTGTATATATATATATATATATATATGAGAAAGTATGACCCTGACGGCAGAGCTCAAGCCGTTTCGACGGCTATTTCTGGACTTTAGTCATACTTTCACCTATTATCCACTCTACTACCCTAAGTATTGAGTACTCTGGTGCGTTATGGTCCATCTGGTTCCTTACCACACCTCCTTCGTTATATATATATATATATATATATATATATATATAAATAATTACACACACACACACACACATACACACACACATATGTGTGTGTGTGTGTGCGCGCGTGTGTCTGATTATAAGTAAACAAGACCGTTATTGCTCTAACCAGTCGATAACTACTCTAAATATACATACTCTTACACTACACACACACATATATATATATATATACGCTATATACATATATAGAAGAAACACAAACAAGAATCGAATGCCCTATGTGTAAAGAATGCACTCAGAAAACAAAGCCAACAATAAACAAAACATCTAGTGGACAAGACCGCTGGCTTCCAAACTCATGAAAATTCCATCCGTAAAAACAGAGCCAATCATGAACTAAATGTCTATATACCTCAGACATCAACCATATATCCCAATCCTTAACCCATCTTAAAATGAATATGGCGGAGACGGTCTTTTTCAAGCTGCAGCCGGCAAATTATGCAGTTTCTGTACAAGAATAG
>OZ024741.1:288511827-288526827 GCA_964016885.1 Eledone cirrhosa
TGCGCTTTTTGTCCGCAAATCCAAGTTCGGTCATACTTTGGTCCAAGCGGGTTGGTATATAACCCGTAGCACCAATAATGATGGGTATGAAGCTAAAGGTGTATCTTGGATACTGGATTTGTAAGCTCCTCATCAATGGTCCGTAGATGTCCTCCTTCTCCTGTATTGTATGTATGTATGTATGTATGTATGTATGTATGTATGTATGTATGTATGTATGTATGTATGTATGTATGTATGTATGTATGTATGTATGTAAGCATGTATGTCTGTATGTATGTGTGTGTGTTTATGTGTATAGGCATGTATATATGTATGTATGTGTCCGAGACATGGAAATACTCGGTTTGGTGCCCGAGCGCGTAGTTAGCCTAACGGGAGTGAAAGTCCTTTAGTTAGGGCATAATTCTGGGAGAAAGAAAACTGTGATATAAAACCTGTGCCTCGGGGCAGCCTTTGATGTTGACCTTTTTCTTCTTATTGAATACCTGTCACTGTTGTTCAAACACAGACACCACTTGATCTAAACGACTGAACATGGCCTTTTCTTTTTTCTTTCGCTGCAGCATAAGCAGACAGGAATCTAAATTCGTATCGCACATGTGTGAGAAAAAGTTAAAGGGATGGCAATTTTCCAAAATGAAATGCAGCAATCATGTATGTATATATAATTTTAGGGATGACTGCTTCAGAAAGAAAGATAAATTGCTAAATACTTGATTATAAACTTTTGAATCAATGTGAGGAATTATATTTGAGAATTATGTTTGAGAAGGACGGCCTATTATTGGATTGGTTCTTATTTATCGTCCTTGAAGGCAGAAAGCCAAAGTTAATCTCAGAAAGCAGAGAGACAGAAAGAACACCACAAAGCATTCTACCCGTCTTTGCTAATTCGGCGCCTTCCATTTACAACGGCATAGGTAGCAAGTTTACCTTTCAACTTTACCTTTCAAGTTTACCTTTCATTGGTTCCCGGCGGTCGATAAAATATACTACTTATGATGATCTAATAAAAAAAAGTCTGTTTCCAGCCTGGGGGCTCGTCAGGTCGGCGCCTATTCCGATTTTCGTGGCGTTAAGCGACTGAGAGTACAATATTTTTGCTTAGACATGACGCCAGTGATAGCAGGGTTAAATCCTCAGCTATAGTTGATACTCATTTTTAGTTGAGTATATTGAAGCAACGTGAAATAAAGTGTTTTGCTCAAGAACACAATAGTCATGGCTTGGGAATAATATAATATAACATTATACACACAGACATACACATACTCACTCACAGACGCACACACACACAGGCA
The DNA here is from genome assembly GCA_964016885.1 of Eledone cirrhosa. Classification (NCBI taxonomy): domain Eukaryota; kingdom Metazoa; phylum Mollusca; class Cephalopoda; order Octopoda; family Eledonidae; genus Eledone; species Eledone cirrhosa. The sequence continues at coordinate 288,513,132 of OZ024741.1, forward strand.
GACATACACACACACCCAAACATGTGTGTAAGTATTCAGATAATGATTTTTACAGCAGCAATCTGCTTGTTAATCAGAACCAGTCCACTCTCAGCAACACGGTTAGTTGGGTAGGCAACCACCCACGCATGTTATGAAAGAAAGAATGGTTCAGTGAACATTATTGGTTGTTAGAATAAGGGCGGCTTTTTTAATGGTGTTGATGGGGATGATGATGATGATAGTCAGGATGATGATGATGATGATAGTCAGGATGATGATGAATGTATTGATGGTGGTGGTGGTGGTAGTGGTGATGAGGATGACAATGACGACGATGATGATGATAATGAGAATGATGAAGATGAGGAGAGATAAGAAGGGGGAAATAGAGAAGTTTGACTTTGAAAATGTCGATCAATGACAAAAGCTATAAGGGGTCGAAGTTTTGTGGTGCATGTGGTGTGTCTCATTACGATTATCGTTGTCTTTGTTGTAGTTCTCTTTGTTATTGTTGATGTTATTAATATTAAGCAGAACTCTGTAGAGTGTCAATGTTGATGTTACTGTGGTTGGAGTTATTTTGTGGGTGCTAGTTAAGCTACGGTTGTCTACAATCCGGAAGTGTTGTCCCATCCCTACTGCGCTGCCCCCGGGATAGGGATGGGATTTTGGAGTAGTGAACAAAATTATATTACAGTGGGTTGTCTAGAGACTTGAGGGGCGGTGAAACTTTATTTAGTATCATCAGTGAAGTAAAGTTAAGGTAGAAACTACAGACTATTCTGCCATCTTTTCAAAACCCCCATCAAACATTTTCCCTCAAGCTTTTCACTAAATATTTCTTAAATCATTGCATAAAATATTGACAAAATGTTCAGAAATTCTAAAAAATAAAAAAAAAGTATTTCATTAAAATTGCATTAAAAAATTCTCAAAGTTTTTTCAAAACTGTTTCCGAAAGTTTTCATGTAAAATGTTTCAAAATAAATTTCATCAAAATATTCCCCCGAATTTTCATAAAATGTTTTCAAAAACTGTCACCACGATTTTGCAAAATGTTGCATAAAATGCTTTGTAAAACCTTTATCGAGATTTTGAAAAATGTTTCATTTCATAAAATGATTGCTAAAACATTCACCTAGATTTTAAAAAAAACTTCCTTAAAAATTCTAGTACAACTTTCTTTAAACATTCCTGAAAAATAATAGCTAAGATAACAGATAACATTCTCCCAAATTTTTAGAAAATGTTTTATAAATCTTTCAAGATTTTCCCAAAAACTTCATAAAAAAGTCTAGTAAAACTTTCTTTAATAATTTTCATATAATATGTTTCCTAATATGGCCTCGAAAACTTTCACAGAGACTCGGTAAAATGTTTCATAAAATGTTTTCGAAAACTTTCACCGAGATTGTGCCAAAAGCTTTATTAAAAATTCTAGCGAAAAGTTCATGAAAAAGTTTTATGTGAAATGTTTCATAACATGGTTTCTAAGATTTTCACAGAGATTTTGTTAAATGTTTCATTAAAGGTTTTCTAAAACTTTCACCGATTTTGTGAAAAAAATTAATAAAAAACTCTAGTAAAATATTCTTTAAAAATTTATTAAAAACGTTATCAAAATATTTCCCCAAATTTTCATCAAATGGTTTTTAAAACTTTCAACAAGATTTTGCCAAAAAGTTTTCAGGACATTTTTAAGATATTGCCTAAAACTTCATTAACAATTCTAGCAAAATTTTCTTTAAAAGTTTTCATGTAAAATGTTTCATAATATTCCCTCAAATTTTCATGAAATGATTTTTAAATCTTTCATCAATATTTCCCACCTAATTTCATAAAAAACCCTAGCAAAACTTTCTCTAAAGATTTTCATGAAATATGTTTCCTAATATGGTCTTTAAAACATTCACCGAGATTCGGTAGAATGTTTTATAAAATGTTCTCTAATACTTTCAACGAGATTTTACCAAAACCTTCATTAAAAATTCTATCAAAATTTTCTTCAAAATCTTTCATGTAAAATGGATCATAATATGGTTCCTAAAACTTTCACCAAGATTTTGTAATATGTTTCATGAAATGTTTTTTAAAATTTTCACCAAGATTTTGCCTAAAACTCTATAAAAAATTCTAGTAAAACTTTCTTTAAAGATTTTGATTTAATAATAAGGTTTCTAAAACATAAAAGCAAGATTTTGTAAAATGTTTCATAAAATGCTTACGAAAAGTTTCAGCAAGATTTTGCCTAAAACTTCATTAAAAATTCTAGTAAACATTTCTTTAAAAATGTTCACGTAAAATGTTTCATTCCTTTAAATTTTTATAAGATATTTTCTAAACTTTCAGCGAGATTTTGCCAAAAACCTCCTAAAAAATTCTACATGCCAAAATTTTTAATAGAAACTTTAATTAGTTTATTTATGAAGTCTGTGGCAAAATGTCGGTGAAAGTTTCAGAAAACATTTTATGAAAATTAGGTGGAATATTTTGATGAAAATTTCAGAAAACATTGGCAAAATATCGGTGAAAGTTTCGGAAACTATATATTGAAACATTTTAAAAGAAAGTTTTACTCGAATTTTTAATGACATTTTTGACAAAATCTCGGTGAAAGTTTCAGAAAACATTTCATGAAAATTTTTGGGGAATATTTTGATGAAACCGTTAAAATTTTTAATGATAGTTTTACTAGAGTTTTTTTATGAAGTATTTGGCAAAATAACGGCATATTTTATTAAACATTTTACATGAAAATATTTGAAGAATGTTTTACTAGAATTCTTAGTGAAGTTTTCGGCAAACTGTCGCTGAAAGTTTTAGAAAATGTCTTATGAAACTTTTACAAAATGTCGGTGACAGTTTTAGAAAACATTTAACGAGCATTTTGGTGAATATTTTAATGAAATTTATTATGAAATATTTTCCATGAAAATTTTCGGAAACATTTTTGAGAAAACGTTGGGAATTTTTTTAATGCAATTTTAATGAAATCGTTTATGACATTTTTCTATGTAGTTTTTGGAAGAATTTATGTTGAATATTTTGTTAATTTTTTGATGAAATTTTGCTGCTAATTTTCTGGAAAAATGTCTAGAAAATTTCGGTTGAAATCGATGAGGAAATCTTTAAGAATTTATGTAAAAAATTTGCAGGAACGTTTTATGAAACATTTTACAAATTTTGGTCAAAACGTTTCATGTAAAATGCTTCATAACATTTCCCAAAATTTTCATAACATTTCCCAAAATTTTCACAGAGATTTTGCTTACAACTTCATAATAAATTCTTATAAACCCTTCTTTAAAAATTGTCATGTAATATCCTTCATAATATGTTTTCTAAAACTTTCACCGAGATTTTGTAAAATTTTTCATAAAAGGTTTTTTAAAGATCTGAGTGAGATCTTGCCAAAATTTTCATAAAATATTCTAGTAAAATTGTCTTTAAAACTTTTCATGCAATATGTTTCATGATAAGGTTTCTAAAACTTTCACCGAGATTTTGTCAAAATGTTTCATAAAATGTTTTCTGGAGGTTTCACCAAAATATCTCCCCAAATTTTTATAAAATATTTTCCGAAACTTTTACCGGGATTTTGACAAAAACTTCATAAAAAATGATACTGAAAATTTCTTAAAAAAGATTCATGTAATATGTTTTAATATATGGTTTCTAAAACTTACACCGTGATTTTGTGAAATGTTTCAGAACATGTTTTCTAAACGTTTCAGCGGGGTTTTGCCAAAAATTTCATAAACGATTCTAGTAAAACTTTCTTTAAAATTTCCCATGTAAAATGTTTCATAATATACATCCAAATTTTCATAAAATACTTTCTACAAGCTTCATCGAGATTTTGCCACAAGCCTCATAAAATATTCTAGTAAAACTGTCTTTAAAAATATTCATGTAATATATTTCAATATGTGATTTCTAAAACATAAAAGCGAAATTTTGTAAAATGTTTCATAAAATGTTCTCTAAACCTTTCAACAAGATTTTGCCAAAACCTTCATAAAAAATCTAGAAAATTTTAATTTTGATTTTCATGACAGATGTCTCATAATATCCAAGCAAAATTTTATAAAATGTTTTCTAAATTTCTTACCGAGATTTTGCCAAAAACTTCATAAAAAATTCAAGTAGAACTTATCTTTAAAAATTTTGATAAACATTTTATCAAAGATTCCTGAGAAAACTTCACAAAAAAATTACCCAGGTTTTCCTCGAAAATTTTTATAAAACTTCTTTATATATTTCTAAACATTTCAAACATATTACAATTTTTTCTCGTAATTCTGAAATATTTTCTCACCGATTTCAACAAAGATTTCCTCGAAATAACAGCAAAAATTTCATTGAAATATTCGCAAAATATTCAATAGAAATTCTTCAGAATATTTTATAGAAAATTTTCATAAAAGTTTTCTAAACGATTTCATTAAAATTGCATTAAAAACATTCCCAAAGTTTTCTCCAAAATGTTTTCGAAAATTTTCATGCAAAATGTTTCATAATATTCCCAAATTTTCTTGAAATGTTTTCTATAAATATCACCAAGATTTTGCCAAAAACTTCATCAAAATTTCTAGTAAAATTTACTTGAAAATTTTTAATAAAAGGTTTATCAAAACGTCATGCAAGAATTCATAAAAAATTGCCAAGATTTTCCGCGAATATTCTATAAAAAATCTGTCCATAAAATTTCATTTTAAATTTCAAAGCATTTCTCACAAAATTCCATCAAGCAATTTATTACAATTTTTTCACATAAATTCTTAAAGATTTCCTCACTGATCTTAACCACAATTTCCAAAACATTTTCCCAGAAAAATAACAGCAAAAATTTCAGTTAAAAAATTTAGATAACAGGCTTCAGCCGGATGGCTGGAACAGGTAAAAGAGTAAAAGAGTAACAGAAATTCTCCTAAAAATTACATAGAAAAATTTCATAAAATGTTTTTAAACGAGTTCATCAAAATTGCATTAAAAAAATTCCCAACGTTTTCTCCAAAATGTTTCCGAATATTTTCACGTAAAATGTTTTCTAATAAATTTAATTAAAACATTCCCCAAAACTTTCATAATATGGTTTCTGAAATTTCACCGAGATTTTGTAATATGTTTCATAAAATGTTTTTTAAACTATCAGGGAGATTTTGCCAAAAGTTTCATACACATTTCTGGTAAAGTTTTCTTTATATATTTTCATAATCATTCACGGAGATTTTCTTAAAAACTTCATAAACATTTCCAGTAAAACATAAAAAAAAAGTTTTCATGTAAAATGTTTCATAATATTTTGCCAAATTTTCATGAAATGTTTCCTAAAACTTTCATTGAGATTTTGCCAAAACTTCATAAAAAATTCTAGTGAAATTAAAAAGATTTTATAGAAATTTTATCACAAATTCCTGCCAGATTTTCATAAATAATTTACCCAGATACTCCTCGAACTCTCTATTAAAAAAAACTCTATATTTCAAAAAAATTCCTTATAAATTTCCTTGAAGCATTTCCCCTATTTTTTCTTGTATATTCTTAAAGATTTCCTCATAGATTTCAACAAAATTTCCTAAACATTTTTCCGGAAAAAGAATAGCAAAAATTTCTCAGAGATTTCATCAAGCTTTCCACCAAAATTTTCTAAAAAAATTTCCTCATATTTCAACAAATGTTTTACTAAAGTTTCATAAATATTTCGTCAAATAATTTATAAAAATTTAATGAAAACATATTTTTCAAATATCTATAAACATTTCATCAAAAATTCTCTCACAAATTGTATAAGAATTTTTCTCTAATATTTTCCGAGTAATTTGCCAAAATTTTTCCTTAAAAATTCCTTTAAAAATCTTCCCCCAAATTCTATAAAATGTATATAGGATTTCACTGTTTTGAAGCTAATTCTTGGCCGAAAATATTGAATCATACTCAAATTGTACAAATTCGGGTGCGTTAAAAAGTGTGATTAAAAAACAATACAAATGGTGCCCCACCATGGTCTCAGCCGGATGGCTGGAACAGGTAAAAGAGTAAAAGAGTAAATAACATAATTATTCGATTTTAATTACGTTTTCACGTGGACAAAATAAGCATCTATAGCTATTAATTTATTTAATGAATTTAGTTTACTTATAAATACTGGACACAATTAATCATACTAAAGATCAGTTCATATCAAAATGCGTTTTTGAAAAAAATAGTATAGCAATTTTTTTCTACATGTATGTAAATATTTTGTATTGTTTGTGTTTCTCTTCCAAATAGCTATCTTCCGTTAGATACTGTTGATGAACTGGGAAGAATAGTCCTGTCTTCATAGCATCAGAAACTATGATGAATCCCAGAAGACAGCCGATGAGCTAGAATTGTCTGTGTCCGTTTATTTTGAATTCTCTGTACCCTTTATTTGTCTCACGTATTATTTTTATTGATGTTATCATTGTAACCGACACAATCTAATTTTAAATATTGACTATATATACGATATATAGAGAGAGATTGGGTGATTCAGTATATTCGTGGTTTACTGAGGAAGGTAACAACATCAGCACTTTTGCTTGATTAAGAAGTCCGAGGAGCAAATAGGGTCTATAACATTAATATTGATCCTGAGCCACCCATCTATGAAACGTTCGTAATTGAACCTAATCAAGTAAAACGTCAATGTGAAACCTCGTTTTTCTTCTGAGCTTCGTACGGACGTATAATAACACACAGACACACACATACGTGCACAAGTATAGCTCTTTTTACAAAACGGTGTTTTTTTCCATTTCAGGTAGAGGCGCTCCATCATCCACTTTTCTAAAAAAATAAATCAGACACAAAACGCCAGCACCAACAGTTTTCCAAAAGATGTCAACATGAATAGACCTGTTATTTTTATCTAAAGACATTTTTTCTAATTCCAGCCTGCCCGTCGCCTCAATCTATCTTATTTCTCATTCTTTCTTCTGATGAAGGGCTAGTGTCCGAAACGTCAAGACCCTCTTCCTGCTATTTCAAGCGTTAACCTAATATATTCCTTCCATATACTATACCGATTGTGTTGTTATTTCTGTTTACCTTTTACATACATACATACATACATACATACATACATGCATGCATACATACATACATATATATATATATATATATATATATATATATATATATATATATATATATATATATATATATATATATATATATATATATATATATATATATATGTATGTATACGAGGTGGGTCAGAAAAGTTCCAGGGCTGATGTAACAAAAGATTTATTTCAAACCCAAACTTCGCACTAAGAGTTTTCTCCTTCAAAGTATTCCCACTGGAGTCTAATGCACTTTTCCATCCTTTTCTGCCACGCTTGCATGCACTCCTGGAAGGATTCTTCCGGGATCCTAGACAGTTCCGTCGTCACAGCCTTTTTGATGTCGTCCATGTCTTCAAAACGGGTCCCCTCCGGGTAATACTCGAAGATCCACGACTCATCACCGGTGATAACTGTTCCTAGCAAGTCTGGTTCGGTTTCAAGACGCTCGAGGATGTCCTGGCACACTTGCATGCGTCGACCCTTCTGGTCATCGTTCAGCAGTTTTGGCACCATCTTCGCGCAGACTTTCCGCATGTCCATATCTTCAGTGAGAATCTTCCAGACGCTGTCCCGATTCATGCCCAGCTCATTTGCCATCAGTCGAACAGTCAGCCGACGATCGCTACGCACCATCTGCCTGACGCGCTCAACGTTGACCTCGGTCCTGGTTGTTGAGGGCCTTCCGCTCCTGGGGTCATCTTCCACGTCCTCGCGTCCTTCTTTAAACCTCTTGCACCACTCAAAGACACGTGAGTGTGACATCGTCTCATCTCCATACACTTGCTGCAGCAATCCCAGTGTTTCTGACGGAGTTTTCAAGTTTGTTCGTTGCTCTGTGCTCATTGCTTGACGACCTGAAACAGAGGACATGTATATAAAATTATGAAGAAAAAAGTTTGATCACTGCAGAGAGCTAAGATTACAGTTACATACTCCAGAGGGATTACTTTGAAGGAGAAAACTCTTAGTGTGAAGTTTGGGATTGAAATAAATCTTTTGTGACATCAGTCCTGGAACTTTTCTGACACACTTTGTATATAAATATGGACGTAGAATGCACATGTATACATATGTATGTATATATGTATGTATGTGTGTGTGTGTACAAACGAAAGAAATGAGTACCCAATGCACTAATTTATAGTGGGCACTTGGTGAATAACATGGCCATTTCTCGAAGTCTAATCTAATCTAATCCTCTAAAAGTCCACAATATACAAGATTAGACACGTGGTATTGTTCCTATGAAATTCCACGTGTTGTGTTGTTTTCGATCTCTGTCGGTTCCGATGATGGGTGCTCCAGTTGCTTGAACAACAGAAGGTACTGCTCCTAAAATTAACCAACAATTGGTTGCCTATTTAACAGACATGTGCACCGTTCACAGTTCTTTGCGAGATTTAACATGACGAGATTGGCTTTTCGAATTGCAGGTACAACTCAAATTTTCCTGAGTGGACTAGAGCAACATGAAATAAAGTGTCCTGCTCAAGGACGTACCGTACATACTCGAATGTAAAGCGAGGAATATGTGACCAAAATATCAATGGTAGAAGGGCGTCGGCTTATATTCGGGGGTGGGGTGGTGGTCAATATTTTGACTGTTTTTACCTACTTCAAATTCTACGTAAATAACGTTTGGGGTTTTGCCCATTTCTTAAACATAAAATAGTGTGATTGACTTATATTCGAGTATATACTGTAACTTACTACAGGGAATGGAACACATGACCTTACGATCGTGAACCGAACACCAACTAAATTAATAAAACAAAAACTTGGCATTAACAGTAATACCACATTTGTTGCTGTGATAATATGTGTAGTTATTCGTGTTGAAGTGATCGGTCAAATCAGAGATTTGATAAGCGATAAAACGTGTTTTATAATGCAACATACAGTGACACAAGCGCTGTAGATGGAAATTACATCAGACAAAGCATATCCTTTAACAAGAACATTGAACAAACCACGTTAGTCTTAAAAGAGAAAAAAAAAAAACCTCGGAAAATTCAGACAATGATTAATATACCAAATAACATAAGATAAGAATATATGATATCTGATGTATGTATGTATGTATGTCCGTTTGTGCGTATGTATGCACGTGCGTATTGTGCGTATGTTTATATGTGTGCGCATGTATGCATGTATGTATTTTACATGTATGTATGCAATCATATATATATATATATATATATATATATATATATGATTGCATACATACATGTAAAATATATATATATATATATATATATATATATATATATATATATATATATATATATATAGAGAGAGAGAGAGAGAGAGAGAGAGAGGGAGAAAGAGAGAATAATGTCGTATATACATACACATATAGATGCACACACACACACACAAACACACACACACACATCTATCTACCTATCTATCTATCTATCTATCTATATATCTATCTTGATAGAGTAAGACACGCTTCGCATCGGCTCCGCTATTCCATCGGGATTTACCCTTACTATTGTAAGTACCGGATAAATTTTTTAGTGCAACACATTTGGAACACTAATCCCTGTTATTTAGGGAAACATTTTTGCATTTACCCCCTTTTTAGGGGGTAAAATAAATATCTATTTTTGCCGAAAAATTTCTTTCTTGGCAGCATGGCGGAAAAGATGGCAGACATGTCTGCCATTAGCTCTGCCACGCCCCCCAAGTCTGAAGAACAAAAAATAATTACAACAAAATTAGACATTGAAACAAACAAACAAAATGAAAAAACAAATGTTAAGGAAAATGAGCAAACAGAAAACAAACAAACAGAAAATAATACAAATAACGACAGGGCAACTTTCGCCCAGAAAACAAAACAATCCATTACATACACACCAATTGACCTAACTGCCGCCAGAGAAAAACTGGCCGAAGCAAAGAAACACATTGTTTTGGGGGAGAACGGAATGTTTTCCATTAACTCCCCCCCAGAATTCAAGAAAGCCAGAGCAGAAAACAGAGTTCTCTACAGAACTATACTGAACCAGACAAGAAAGCCAGCACAGCCCAGCCAAATGGAAATAGAGTTAGTCCTAAAAGACTATATGAAGAATATTCTCTTCATACGAAAGGACCGACTCTATGGCAGCATTTCGGTCCTAACAAGAGACAAAGAAACGGCGGAGAAGCTTTCCCTAAGCCCACTCTCGTCGACAACATATAGCTTCTATCCCTCCTACATGGGTAGAAGAACACAGAGAGTAAAAGTAAAAACAATGCTGCCCACAATGGACTTCTGGTGGGCTATTGCTGGCTTCATTGATATGGGCGAAGACACAATGCTGTCAATGGGGAAGGCAACTGGAGATGCGTTCCTGGGAATGGGCCTCGACATACTAGTCCAAATGAGGCCCGAAAGAATAGCACAAATCCCGGATCGCATCTGGCTGGATGACCTTACCCCAATAGACATAATTGTAGAGGGGAGAAGACCAGCATGCTATTTATGCATGGAAAGGGGACACGTTAAGGCTAACTGCCCGAAACGTATCCCCCAAAAAGGACTATTGCCCACACCCACCACAAACAGTACACCAACACCACCCACCTCCAAAAATACACTAATACCACACACAGCAAACAAAATACAGACACCACCAACCACAAACACAACACAAACATCACCACCACCAGCACCAAACACAAGCACGACACAAAAATCACCACCACCAACCACAACACAAACATCACCACCACCATCACCAACCACAAGCACGACACAAACATTACCACCACCACCACAAAACCCATTCCAAACAAATAATAAAAAAAACAGTAACAAATCTACCCCTCCCGCAAAAAAAAAACAACCACACAACACGTCCCTCCCACCTAGCGCTGAAGAGTTTCCCCCAACTTCTGAAGAAGAAGGAGGAGAAGCCTTCAGACAAGTTAAAAGAAAAAAAAGAAAACACACACCCAGCACACCACAAATAACCCACACACAAACACCAACTCCAATCAAAAACACCCCACCCTCAACAAACAAAAATAAATCTGCGCCTCCCCTCTCCGAAACATTGACAGCATCACAAAAAAAGACGTTGCAATACACATATATAAATAAAGAAAACAAAAAACTGGTTAAATTAATAAACAATAACCCTATGGTGCAGACCGAAGGGCCAAACTTTATCTCAACAGAGAACTTCACCCATTTAAAAATGATAAAGGTCCCTCTGGACCTTTATCGTTCCTTAAAAGAACAATTTAGACGGGACGTGAGCCCCCCCTGTTTAAAACCGTTGAATCGCGTCCTCTTGAAAGATTTCCCATAACCGCCCCTCTCCCTGACACAACTCCAAATACCCCAACCCCACCACACACGTGTACCCCCACACCACCACAAAACATCCCTCCACCCAACACACCTGATGCCATGGAAATTACACAACCCGGAGAGGTAAGTGCTTTTCTTTCTTCACTTTCAACACCAAAATAGATCAATTGAGAGTTGGCTGTTTGAACGCGCGTGGCCTGGGCTCAGCTTGGAAGCAAGCAAAGCTTCTAAGTGACCTCAGGTCACAAAGTATAGATGTGATGGTTGTTTGCGAGAGTCGGATCAGCAGCGTGAGACAGCTGGCGCCCGCCTTCGATGACTTTGAGATGCACGCATCTCTCTGTCAACCCGGAGGCGGGGGGGGGGGGGGAGTTGCCGTACTGCTGGATAAACGTCTGACTCTCGACGTACAGATTGTTCACTCGGACCCGGGGGTCGATTACTGGTGCTGGACGTCGGAGGCGGTGAAGGCGGGGCTTTCAGACTGGTCGGTCTTTATGCTCCCTTCGGGGCGGAAAGAGCCGACTTCTTCCAGCGTCTGGAGACTTTTCTAGGAACGTCGCGTTCCCTGCTTTTAGTGGGGGACTGGAATGGAATCCTAGATGCGCGTTGGGACTATGCAGGGGCATGTCCCGATAGAGGGGGGTGTAGCAGCCTCAAGGGGTTACTCGATCGATTCGACCTGGTCGATAGATTTCGACTAGATTGTCCAACTGCGCCAACCTGGACCTGGGCAAACCGCAGTGGACAATCTAGATCGTACCTAGATAGGTTTTTGGTTAGGAGTAAGGATAGGGACGTATTTAGTTGTCCAGAACTGATCATGGTTGGCTATTCAGATCACAAATTAGTGACCTGCGTGGTCAACCTTGATAGAACGCATAGACAGGGTCCCGGTTACTGGAAGATGAACTTGTCCTTACCGACAAAGAAAGATTACAGAAACCGGATTAGTAGCTTAGTTAAGATGCGGTTGACGGGAGCGATCGTCAACAGTAGGTGGTGGATATCTCTAAAGAGAGAGATTAGAGTAAGTTCGATAGGTTACAGTAAGGAACTAGCGGCGAATAGAAATAGGAGGGAAAGGGAGTTAACAGATAAACTAGAAGAGGCGATTAGGAGCGGAGACGTAGCCAGAGTGTTAGCGACGAGAACGGCATTGAGCCAGTTCTTTGACGCGAAGCACGAAGGCTGCGTTGTCCGAAGTAAAATACGTGCTTTAGGAAACGAGGGGACCAAAGCTGTTAGCTGGGCCCGCGTGACAGAAGCGAAGAGTGGGATTAAATCCACCATTCGGTCTTTGCGAGACCAGGATGGACGGGTGATCCTTGAACCTGAGCGAATGTGCGAGACCTTTCAAAGGCACTTTGCTCGACTGTTCGGAGGTGGCGGGGGGCCGGACGGGGATGTGGACTTCGGTCCATACCTCGACGGTCTACCGCGTCTTTCGAGCGGCGAAGCGGAGTGCTGCGAAAGGCCAATCACAGCCACTGAAATCGGGGAAGCGCTCAGCCAATGCAGCAGACGCAAATCCCCGGGTCTCGATGGTCTACCATACGAACTTTATTTAGCTATGCCGGTCTTGTTCTCCGAACTCCTCGAGGCTGTCTATTGCAACTGGCAACAGAACGGGAGAATTCCCTGTTCTGTGACCAAGGGCGTGGTCACGCTAGTGAGGAAGGACGAGAGCAAGGGGGGCGACTTAAGTAACTTTAGGCCCATAACTCTGCTGAATGCAGAGTTACAGATTTTGGCCAAGGTGTTGGCGAAGAGGTTGGCGCTTGTGGTGGGTGGTTTGGTGGGAGACGCGCAGACATGCGCTATCCCGTCCAGGTCCATTCACGACAACCTCCACCTCATGCGATACATCATAGAGAGGGTTGGCTACGAACCCGGCTTTGGTGGGGCCCTGATCAACTTGGATCAATCTAAGGCGTTCGATAGGGTCGACCATGGTTACCTGGATGCGGTGCTAGCGGCGGCGGGCTTCGGACCCGTTTTCAGGGGCTGGATTTCTGCCATGCACAGTGGCAACATCTACTCTAGGATTAAAGTAAACGGCTACCTCTCGGAGCCGTTTCAAATCACCCGATCCATCAGACAGGGGTGCCCCCTCTCCTCCCTTCTGTACGTATTGACTCTCGAGCCACTGCTGCGGAAGTTGGAGTTGCTGCGGGGCATACCCCTGGAACCGGGATTGCACAAAGCGGTCTCGGCCTATGCCGACGACGTAACAGTAATGGTGGCGGACGCCTCGGAAATCGGGGCGATCGCCACCCTACTGGAGGAATACGAAAGGCTGACGGGGGCT
>OZ024741.1:288531827-288534327 GCA_964016885.1 Eledone cirrhosa
GGAATTTTTTACCACCTTCCAAGCCTTAAACACTAATTCTCGCGAATTTGTGTTTTGTAATGACCCTCAGGACGCTGCTATTGTTGATTCCAATAGTGCCTGGTATTCGAATATGTTAGTATACAATTTTTTAAATAAAATTAAGGCGCAATTAGAGCTGCCAAACAAAATTTTTTTCGGCTTCGGCCCATATTATATAATGGGGATGATGATGATGATGATATACATAGTTAAATATGTATATGTAATCTCCTTATAATATATAACCAGCAATTTCTCTGTCTGTCCGACAGTGGAAACACGTGCGCGCGTGCGAATGTTTTTTGCGCACGCGTAGATAGAGAGTGAGAGTGAAAGAAAGAGACAGACTACAAGAGGGGGATAGCGGGAGGGAGAGGGGGGGGAATTGAGGAGTGCTACAGAAACATATATACATTTCTGTGTGTGTGTAATATATATATATATATATACACACACAGAAATATATATACATTTCTGTGTGTGTAATATATATATATATACTAGCAAAAAACCACCCGGTGGGTGGTTTTCTGCTAGTCTATATATATAAAACTGAGGATGTCTGTCTGTGTGTGTGTGAGTTCGAATCCCTAAAACTCAAGAAACACCCAACCGACTCTTTTCAAACTTTACACATGTAATACTTATGTTTCAGGGAGTGTTCTGAGCAAAAATTTCAAATTTTCAATGCCCTAGGGACCGCATTTGGCGATTTAGCGATCTCGCTCAATAATTCTTAGTCTTTCTCTTTTTAGATAGATACATACATATAACGTCGCGCCCTTATATTATCTGTCTGTATGTCTGACTGTCTGTATTACGTCAGCAATACTAAGCTTAGCTAAGGCGGTTATATATTTCACACAACACTAAAAATTAAAGCCGGTAAAGAAAAACATCGCTGTAATAGCTTCAGTTTGTTTACTTACGTGCCTTTATGAGAACAAAAGTTACTATTTTACCGCTTAGTGTTGTAGAGAAGCACCAAACCGACTGTTTTCAAACTTTACACGTGTAATACTTATGTTTCAGGGAGTGTTCTGAGCAAAAAGAAATTCAAATTTTCAATGCCCTAGGGACCGCATTAGGCGATTTAGCGATCTCGCTCTATAATTCTTACTCTTTCTCTTTTTAGATAGATACATACATATAACGTCGCGCCCTTATAATATCTGTCTGTATGTCTGGCTGTCTGCATTACGTCACTTCCCTGAGGATGTCTGTCTGTGTGTGGGTGTGTATCTGTTAGTTTGAATCCCTAAAACTCGAGAGGTACCCAACCGATTTTTCTCAAACTTTACATGTGTATTACTTGTTTCAGGGAGTATTATGCACATAAAATTATGCACATAAAATTCAATTTTTTAAAAATCTCCTAGGGCATGCATTAGGTGAAAAACTGCTTTTTAAAAGATTTTTAGTTTTTTTTTGAGGCGTTACGTGAGACCGATTTCCTTGAAATTGTAACTATGTATTAGCCAGTCCCTTCTTCATACCGTAAGCAAAGAAAATACAACTTTCTTATGGTCTAGAGCCCGCATTGGGTGAACAAC
The DNA here is from genome assembly GCA_964016885.1 of Eledone cirrhosa. Lineage (NCBI taxonomy): Eukaryota > Metazoa > Mollusca > Cephalopoda > Octopoda > Eledonidae > Eledone > Eledone cirrhosa. The sequence goes on from OZ024741.1 coordinate 288,533,402, forward strand.
TTCATTTTTTCAGCTTCTTGGGGCTTTTTGGAGGCATTACATCTAGCCGATTTTCCCGAAATTTAAAGGCATATTATGCACATAAAAAAAAATTCATTTTCTTGATCCCCTAGGACCCGCATTAGGTGAAAACCTGAATTTTTCCTGCTTCATCGAGGAAAATCTTAAAGATTATCCAGCCATCAGAGTATTCGGTTTATTTTCTTTACATATTGTCCAGGCATGCAGTTTTTCCACGGTTAGGTCTGTTGGCGGCCCGCGTTCCAAAATATCTATCTCGTACAACGCCGGGTACTACTGCTAGTATATATATATATATATGATTAGTTCTTTCGTTGTTTTGGTATTGTGTGGTTGGTTTTGCCTACCGCAATGTTCAATTTGTCAAGCTATTTAAACGTATGTTATTACTCTAAGGACCTACCCTTATTGAGTGCTTTGCTACTCATTCCTTATTGTAGGTCGACTTTGCTTGGCCACAATCAAAGCTTCGATTTTACTAACCTTCCACTTATATATATATATATATATATATATATATATATATATATATATATATATATATATATAGTGGTAGAACACTGGAAGGTAATATCCGTAGTGGTAGAGCACTCAGTCCATGGGACGAGTTAGGTAGAAGTGGTTACACAACAGTTAGTTCACCATACCGAGAACAATTGTTTCACCTTAGCTGATCCTCAGCTCGTAATGGACATGGGTATACGGAACAGGAAGGACAACCGTACGAACGCGCATGCGCAGAAACGATCACTTCACACAGGCAATACTAAATTGCGTGCGAGAGGTGTAAGGGAGATAACTGGAAGTGATCGTTTCTGCGCATGCGCGTTCGTACGGTTGTCCTTCCTGTTCCGTATAATCATGTCCATCACGAGCTGAGGATCCGCTAAGGTGAAACAATTGTT
>OZ024741.1:288539327-288541827 GCA_964016885.1 Eledone cirrhosa
TATATATATACTCACATACATAACAAATATATATAGCGAAATTGAACACAAAATGTAAACAGCCAGACCAAATATCGCAATGGCATTTTATATGCCGCTCTAACAATTCTATTAATCCTATCATCATTATTGACATCATTGTAGTCTTCAACTCCACTACACCATTATCATCAGCATTTTCATTACTTGTTGTTAACGTTGTTGTTGGTGTTAGGCCCCTACTCTATCCACCAAAGGAGCACTGATCAAAAAAGGCCTTGATCAAATGCTTTCACTGATTTTAGTAGGTTCCAAGAGTACTTAATTCAGTGCGCCCCTCCTTTTCTTTTATGATGCCGTGATGTGATTTGATGCGACAAACTGGCAGACTCATTAGAACTTCAGATAGAATACTTTGCGGTATTCCTTCCGGCTCTCTGCACTCCCTGAGTTCAAATCCCGCCGAGGTCAGCTTCCCTTTCACTGTTTCAAAGTCAATAAAATAAGTACCAGTCCAGTATTACAGTCGATTCTTTCTCTATATTTCTTTTTCCCTTCCACTCTCTCTCTCTCTCTCTCTCTCTCTCTCTCTCTCTCTCTCTCTCTCTCTCTCTCTCTCTCTCTCTCTCTCTCTCCCTCAGTGTATCTATCTCTCTTCCTCCTCTTGTCCGTAAGAAATCAGCTGTGTTCAGACCTTGAGAGTGATGGGCTCCGCGGGGTCAAAATGTCTAAGACATACACATCATTACGGCGCTCTTACGAATCCATCAGAAGTTACGGATTCATGCAACAATTACAACAACAAAAGAAAATGACGTAGCTTGATGGAAATTTAGCTGTAGAGGCTAATTCGTCGGTTTGTCATCGTTGTCTTTAGGATAGAAGAGCTGTAAGCCAACAAACACTCGAGTGTTCTCTATACGTATATATATATATATATGTTAGTGTCTGCCTTTGTATTTACCTGTGAGAGTGTAGTAGTAGTGGAGGTAGAGCTAGGAGTAGTGGTTGTAAAGGTAGTAGAAGTGGTAGTTGTAGTGGTAGTTGTAGTGGTAGTAGCAGCAAAAACGTTGGTTGTGGTGGTTTCATCGATGGTAATGTTGGTATTGATGGCGTTAATAGTGGTTATTGGTGATGTATGTATGTATGTATGTATGTATGTATGTATGTATGTATGTATGTATGTATGTATGCATGCATGTATGTATGTATGTATGTATGTATGTATGTATGTATGCATGTATGTATGCATATATGAATGCATTTATGTATTTATTTATCTATGTATGTATGTATGTATGTATGTATGTATGTATGTATGTATGTATGTATGTATGTATGTATGTATGTATGTATGTATGTATGCATGTATGTATGCATATATGAATGCATTTATGTATTTATTTATCTATGTATGTATGTATGTATGTATGTATGTATGTATGTATGTATGTATGTATGTATGTATGTATGTATGTATGTATGTATGTATGTATGTATGCATGTATGTATGCATATATGAATGCATTTATGTATTTATTTATCTATGTATGTATGTATGTATGTATGTATGTATGTATGTATGTATGTATGTATGTATGTATGTATGTATGTATGTATGTATGTATGTATGTATGTATGTATGTATATATGATTTATGTATGTATCGATGTATGTATGTACATATGTATGCATGTGTGTATGTATACATGCATGTATACATGTATTTATGTATGTATGTATGTTTTTATGTATGTATGTATGTATGTATGTATGTATGTATGTATGTATGTATGAATGTATGCATGTATGCATGTGTGTATGTATACATGTATGCATGTATGTATGTATGTATGTATGTATGTATGTATGTATGTATGTATGTATGTATGAATGTATGCATGTATGCATGTGTGTATGTATACATGTATGTATGTATGTATGTATGTATGTATGTATGTGTGTATGTATGTATGTATGTATGTATGTATGTATGTATGTATGTATGTATGTATGTATGTATGTGTACGCTTCTGTATATGTGGAGTGGTCCTGATCGCATTGGTAGGAGCATGGTGGTGGAAGTTACATCAGACTTGGCGACGGTGGCAGCGGTATTAGTATGGTGATGATGTTGGTGATAGTGACGGCAGTAGTAGTAGTAGTAGTAGTAGTAGTAGTAGTAGTAGTAGTAGTAGTAGTAGTAGTAGCAACAGCAACAGCAGCAACCTTAGTAGTGGTAGTAGTAGTAGTAGTATTAGTAGTAGTAGTAGTAGTAGTAGTAGTAGTAGTAGTAGTAGTAGCAACAGCAACAGCAGCAACCTTAGTAGTAGTAGTAGTAGTAGTAGTAGCAGCAGTAGTAGTATTAGCAATAGCAGCAGCAACAGTAGTAGTAGTAGCAGTAGTAGTAGGAGCAGCAGCAGCAGCAGCAAAAGTAGTAGTAGTAGTAGTATAGTAGTATTAGTAGAAGCAGCAACCATAGTAGTAGTAGTATTAGTAGAAGTAGTAACAGCAGCAACAG
>OZ024741.1:288544327-288576827 GCA_964016885.1 Eledone cirrhosa
CATACTTTTTCCTATATATATATATATATACAACAATTTAGTAAAAACCAAAGGGCCTAACTTCACCCAGGCAGGAGATTTCCCCCACCTCAAAATGATTAAGGCCCCAGAGGACACATATAAAACGACTAAAAACAACTATAAAGAGACGTGCCCCCCCCTCCCCTGCGTCGGGCCCATTAACCGCGTCCTCCTTAAAAATTTCCTCTCCCCCTCCCCAAACACCCACACAACTCCAAAAACCCCAACCATACAACACACTGATGCCCCTACACTTCCACAAACCACCACCCCACCCAACAACCCATCCCCCACCCTCATGGAAATTGTGCAGCCCGATACCCGGGACGCAGAGAGGTAAGTGCCTTTTCTCTTCACCACCACTATGCTAAGAGTAGGCTGTCTAAATGCGCGTGGCCTGGGCTCAACTTGGGAGCAAGCAATGCTTCTAAATGACCTCGGGTCACAATGTATAGATGCGATGGTTATTTGCGAGGCCCGGATCAGCAACGTGCGACAGCTGGCCCCCACCTTTGATGACTTTGAGATGCACGCATCTCTCTGTCAGCCCGGAGGTGGGGTTGGGGTTGTCGTTCTGCTGCAAAAACATCTGGGTCTCGCAACACAGACGGTACATTTGGATCCGGAGAGTCGACTAGTGGTTCTGGACCTTGGCAGTGGTGAAGGCGGATCGTTTAGGCTGGTAGCCGTCTACGGCTCTTTCGGGTCAACGCGGCCGGACTTCTTCAATCGTCTTGAGACTTTTCTAGGGACGTCCCGCTCCTTGCTATTAGTGGCGGACTGGAATGGTATCCTAAATGCACGTTGGGACTACGTAGGGGCCTGTCCCGATAGAGAGGGGTGTAACAGCCTCAAAGGGTTAATCGGTCGATTTGACCTGGCCGATAGATATCGACTAGATTTTCCGACTGCGCCAACCTGGACTTGGGCAAACCGCAGCGGATCATCTAGGTCGTACCTAGATAGGTTCTTAGAAATATGGATAAGGACTTTTTAAGTTGTCCAAAAATGCTCATAGTTGGCTATTTAGACCATAAGTTAGTGACCTGCATGGTCAACCTTGACAGAACGCATAGACAGGGACCCGGTTACTGGAAGCTCAACTTGTCCTTACCGGCAAGTAAGGCTTACAGGGACCGGATTAGCACTTTAGTTAAGGAGCGGTTGATGGGCGCCATCGTCAACAGCAGGTGGTGGGGATCTCTCAAAAGAGAGATTAGAGTAGTCTCTATAGAATTTAGTAAGGAGTTAGCCGCAAATAGAAATAGGAAGGAAAGGGTGTTGGTAGAGAGTGTAGAAGCGGCGACGTGGCCAGAGTGCTAGCGTCGAGAACGGCTTTGAGCCAGTTTTTCGACGCGAAGCACGAAGGCTGCGTTGTCCGAAGTAAAATACGTGCTCTAGGGAACGAGGGGACCAAAGCTGTTGGCTGGGCCCGCGTGACAGAGGCCAACAGTGGAACTAAATCCACCATCCGGTCTTTGCGAGACCTGGATGGACGGGCGATTCTTGAGCCTAAGCAGATGTGTGAGGCCTTTCAAAGGCACTTTGCCCGACTGTTCGGGAGGGGCGGGGAGCCGGTTGGGAACGTGGACTTCGGTCCATACCTCGACGGCCTGCCGCGCCTCTCGGACAGGGAGGCGAAGTCCTGCGAGGAGCCGATTTCGGCCGCTGAGATAGAGGACGTGCTGAGCCAATGCGGCAAACGCAAATCCCCGGGTCTCGATGGTCTTCCATACAAACTATATCTAGCTATGCCGGACTTGTTCCCCGGTCTCCTCGAGGCGGTCTACTGCAACTGGCAACAGAACGGGAGAATTCCCTGTGCTGTGACCAAGGGTGTAGTCACGCTAGTGAGGAAGGACGAGAACAAGGGGGAGGATATAAATAATTTCAGGCCCATAACTCTGCTAAATACAGAGTTACAGATTTTGGCCAAGGAGCTAGCAAAGAGGTTGGCGCTTGTCGTGGGCAACCTGGTGGGAGATGCGCAGACATGTGCTATCCCGTCCAGGTCCATCCACGACAACCTCCACCTCATGCGATACATCATAGAGAGGGTTGGGTACGAACCCGGCTTTGGTGGGGCCCTGATCAACTTGGATCAATCTAAGGCGTTCGATAGGGTCGACCATGGTTACCTGGATGCGGTGCTAGCGGCTGCAGGCTTCGGACCCATTTTCAGGGGCTGGATCACTGCCATGCACAGCAGCCGCATCTGCTCTAGGTGAACGGCTACCTCTCGGAGCCGTTCGAAATCACGCGGTCCATCCGACAAGGGTGCCCTCTCTCCTCCCTTCTGTATGTAATGACTCTAGAGCCACTGCTGCGGAAGTTGGATTTGTTGCAGGACATCCCGATGGAACCGGGATTGCGGAAAGCGGTGTCGGCCTACGCCGATGACATAACAGTAATGGTGTCGACGGCCTCGGAAATCGGGGCGATCGGCACCTTACTGGAGGAGTACGAAAGGTTTACAGGGGCTAAGCTGAACCGGGACAAGTCGATCGGTCTGCAACTCGGCGCGTGGAGGGGCAGATCGATGCCTTCCGATGGCGTCGTCGGACGCTGGACGGAGGGCCCGGTGAAGTTGCTCGGGGTCTGGTTCGGACCAGACCTCCAGGTGGAGAAGAACTGGGGTGAGGTAACGAACAGGGTGTTTGCACTGACCCAGAAGTGGGCCGAGTGCAAACTGTCCCTGAAAGGTCGGGCGGAGGTGGCGAACACTTATATAGCGTCCGTTATCTACTATCGCCTGACCGTCGTGCCTTGCCCAAGGGAAACGCTCTCCAAAATGGATCGCGCACTCTTCCAATTCCTTTGGAAGAAGCGGGCTCCTATGGTGAGGAGATCCATCTGCTGTCAACACCCTTCGAAAGAAGGGCTGGGGATGCCGTGGCTGATGATGCGCAAACGCGCATTAAGGCTACGGCACCTCCAGATATTCCTCACCGGTGTGGGCCCCGTTGTGACCGAGCCTTTCCCAGACTCGTCTCGCTCACCGAGCTGCAATCCTAGGTCAAGCAAAGACCGAGAAAACTGGGCGCCTGGCACACCGAGTGTGCCCAGGGGCTCACGGCTCTCTGGCAGGCAGACCCGGCTGTCAGTGAAGAATCCACCTCGTCATTCTATAGAGGGCTGGTGGTTAGCAGGTGCGACGACGCCCTCGGAGAAGCCCTAGACATGGAGGAAAACGAACTGGCCAACCTGTTCGGTAGGACATTCAGTCCGGGATTTATGGATAACTTCCCGAGGTCCCTGGCCTGGCAGTGCTACCGAGGGGCTCTGCCCGTTCGAGAAAGGCTCTTCAAACACGGGCGCCCGGGTAGGGACCCCTCGAAAAAGATCTGTCCCAGATGCGGGTGCGACGAGGAAACCGTTACACACGCATTGGTACACTGCTCGGGCATTGCCGATGTGTGGGGCTATGTCGAACGACTGCTGTCATGGGTGGGACCGATCCGGTTGACCACAGAGTCTATTGTAACGATCAAGCCGCCTCCCCTCTTCAAAAACGAAGGAGAGGCGGTGTTTCTGTGCGTAATAGCCATGGCGAAAGAGGTTGTATGGTGGACGCGTCTGAAAGGCCTGAGGTCAGACACCTTTCTCTCTGGCCAACAACTGGTCCGTTTCTTCCGATATCATTTCGGAAGAAGGATCAGGATGGAGAGAGAGGTGCTGCACCCCAGCCGTTTTTATGAAAGATGGGTGAAAGTGGCGAGAATGGCCCGTGTGAACGGGCCTTCACTCTACATCAGAATGTAGGTGAGAAAGATGAAAGATCAAGGGAGCACCCTCTCTCTGTGCTCCTGAGGAGAAGGGTTGCACACTTTTTCGGGGGGAGGGGGGGGGGGGGGTGCTACCCCCCAAGGTGCCTCTTCCCTATTGAGGATTTTGTTATTCAATTTATTTTTGTTATATTTTATATCTTATATTTTTATATTTTGTTATTGCCTCCTCGTTATTGAGGACACCTTTTTATGTAAACTCGCCCCATTGTACTTGTCCCACTCTTTGACGCCCTGGTGGCAAATAAAAAGAAAGTTATCTATCTATCTATCTATCTATCTATCTATCTATCTATCTATCTATCTATCTATCTATCTATCTATCTATCTAACTATATATCTATGTGTACACTTGGACCCGGAGGGTAGACTGGTAGTCCTAGACGTGAACAGTATTGGAGGTGGAGCCTTCAGACTGGTGGCCGTTTATGCCCCGACCGGGCAATCGCAATCACGGCCAGACTTCTTTAAGCGTCTAGAGTCTTTTCTGGGAACGTCTCGCTCCTTACTTTTAGTGGGGGACTGGAATGGTATCCTAGATGCACGATGGGACTATGTGGGAGCATGTCCCAGTAGAGTGGGGTGCAACAGCCTCAAAACTTTAATCGGCCAATTCCAACTGGCCGATAGGTATCGACTGGATTTCCCGACTGCACCACAGTGGACGTGGGCAAACCGTAGTGGGACATCTAGATCGTATTTAGATAGGTTCTTCATTAGAGAAAGGGAAAAGGAGATGTTAAGCTGTCCACGAATGCACATGGTTGCCTATTCAGATCACAAGTTAGTCGTTTGCTTAGTCAACCGTGACAGAATACATAGACAGGGACCCGGATATTGGAAGATGAACGTGTCGTTGCCAGCACGTAAAGCTTACAGTGAACGGATAAGTAGACTAGTCAAGCAACAGTTAACGGGAGCCATCGTCAACAATAGATGGTGGTACTCTCTCAAGAAAGCAATTAGAGTAGAATCGATATGGTATAGCAGAGAGTTAGCCTTAGAGAAAAACAGAATAGAAAGAGAACTAGTAGCCAAGGTAGAGGAGGCACTTAGAAGTGGCAACGCGGCTAGAGTGTTAGCGTCGAGAACGGCACTGGACCAGTTCGTCGATGCGAAACACGAAGGTTGCGTGGTCAGAAGCAAAACACGTGCTCTAGGAAACGAAAGAGCGAAAGCTGTCAGCTGGGCCCGAGTGGTGGAGGCAAAAAGTGGCAACAAGTCCACGATTCGGTCTTTGATAGACCAAAACGGACGCGTGCTACTTGACCCCAAGCAAATGTGCGCGGCCCTTCAGCGGCACTTTGCGCGACTGTTTGAGCAGAACGACGGTGAGCCGAACGGCGCAATGGACTTTAGTTCATACCTCGACGGCCTGCCGCGTCTCTCGAACACGGACGCCGAGTTCTGCGAAAAGCCGATCATGGACACTGAGATACGGGACGTTCTGGGCCGCTGCGGGAAACGCAAGTCACCCGGTCTAGATGGTCTACCCTACGAGTTTTACATAGGCATGCCGGACTTGTTCTCTGGCGTCCTCGAAGCCGTCAACTGCAATTGGCAGCAGAACGGGAGAATTCCCAGTTCTGCAGGCAAGGGCGTAGTAACGCTGATCAGAAAAGACGAGAACAAGAGGGACGAAATTAACAACTTCAGGCCCATAACTCTGCTCAACACAGAGTTAAAGATTTTGGCCAAGGTGCTAGCGACGAGGTTGGCGCTTGTCGTCGAGAACCTGGTAGGGAAAGCGCAAACTTGTGCAATCCCGATCAGGTCCATACACGACAACCTCCACCTCATGCGATACATCATAGAGAGGGTTGGTAGTAAACTCGGCTTCGGTGGGGCTCTGATCAACTTGGATCAGTCTAAGGCATTCGATAGGGTCGACCATCGATACTTGGAAGCGGTTCTCAAGGCGGCCGGTTTCGGTCCTGTGTTCAGAGGATGGATCGAAGCGATGCACACCAGCATCTGCTCGAGAGTCAAGGTGAACGGCTACCTATCGGAGCCGTTCGCAATCACGCGTTCCATTCGACAGGGGTGCCCTCTCTCCTCCATTCTGTATGTATTGACTCTAGAGCCACTACTGCGGAAATTGGAGCTGTTGCAGGGCATCCCTCTAGAACCGGGACTGCGCAAGCGGCATAACGGTAATAGTGTTCGAGCACCTCGGAAATCGGGGTGATCGGCAACTTACTGAATGAATACGAAACACTGACGGGAGCAAAACTAAACCCGGACAAGTCTGTCGGTTTGCAACTCGGTACGTGGAGAGGCAAACCGATGACGTCCGACAGCGTCGTTGGACGCTGGACGGACGGACCGGTGAAAATTGCTCGGGGTATGGTTCGGTCCAGACCTCCAGGTGGAGAAAAACTGGAACGAGGTCACGGCCAAGGTGTTTGCACTCACCCAGAAGTGGGCAGAGTGCAAACTGTCCTTGAAAGGTCGAGCGGAGGTGGCGAACACTTTCATAGCGTCCGTCATCTACTACCGCTTGACTGTCCTGCCTTGTCCACGTGAACACCTCGCCAAGATGGAACGCATGCTCTTCCAGTTTCTGTGGAAGAAGCAGGCTCTGCTGGTGAGGAGATCCGTCTGCTGTCAGCTCCCTTCCAACGGAGGGCTGGGAATGCCGTGGCTGATGATGCGCAAACATGCGCTGAGGCTGCGGCATCTCCAGGTATTCCTCACCGACCAACCGGTGTGGGCACCGTTTGTGAGACAGGCTTTTCCACAGCTCGTCTCGCTGACGGATCTGCAGTCCGAAAACGATGGGCGCCTGGCATATTGAATGCGCTCAGGCGCTCACAGTCCTCTGGCAAGCGGGCGCAGCAATCAGTGGAGACTCCACTTCAACATTCTATAGAGGAATTTACGTTACAAGGGCGACGACGTGCTCGGAGAGACTCTGGGCGTCGAAAACGATGAGCTCACCAGTCTCTTTGGTAGGACTTTCCGCCCGGGACCTATGGACAACTTCCAGAGGTCCCTGGCCTGGCAGTGCTACCGAGGAGCTCTACCGGTTCGTGACAAGATCTACAGGTACGGACGCCCAGGCAGGGATCCTTACAAGAGGACGTGTCCAAGATGCGCGCAGGACATTGAAACAGTCCTGCACGCAATTGTACACTGCCCGGGAGTAACCGACCTGTAGAACTATGCAGAACAACTGCTGTCGCGTATGGGACAAATACAGTTGACTGCCGAGTCCATAGTAAGGATCAAACCACCAGCCTCTTTCAAAAACGAAAGAGGCGGTTTTCCTCTGTACGGTGGCTATGGTGAAAGAAGTTATATGGTGGACGAGGTTGAGAGGACTGAGGACAGATGCCTTTCTCTCCGGACAACAATTGATTCCCTTCTTTAAGTATCACTTTAGAAGGAGAATCAGGGTGGAGAGAGAGGCACTGCACCCCAGTAAATTTACTGAAAGGTGGGTGAATGAAGCGAAAATGGCCCGAGTGATTGGGCCTTCTCTGTTTATAAGCCTGTAGGTTAAAGAAGAGAGCAAAAGGAAGAAGGGAGCACTTGCACAACACGCTCCTGGAGTTGAAGGTTGTTCTATCGATGGGGTATTAAACAACCCATTTGTGGCGCCTCCCCACTATTGGGGATTTCGATTGTTGTAATTGTTTGTTTTTATATTTTTTACACGACTGTATGTAAAATCCCCGGCATGTCTTTGTATTGTCCCCTTTTCTTGTGCGCCCTTGTAGCTAATAAAGAAATATATCTCTTTCTTTCTTTCTTTCTTTCTTTCTTTCTTTCTTTCTTTCTTTCTTTCTTTCTTTCTTTCTTTTTTTCATTTTGACTATAGGATCTCTCTCTCTCTCTCTTTATATATATGTTTGTGTGTGTGTATGGGTGTGTATATATACATACACACACACACACACACATATATGTATATATATATATATATATATATATATATATATAGAGAGAGAGAGAGAGAGAGAGAGAGAGGGAGAGAGAGAGAAAGAGAGAGAGAGCGTGAGAAATACATACATACGTACATACATACATGCATACATACACACACACATACATACATACATACATACATACATACATACATACATACACACACACATACATACATACATACATACATACATACATACATACATACATACATACATACATACATACACACGTACATATGTACATACATATCTCTGAATATGATTTATGCATGCATGTATTATAATGATTTCTTTATTGGTCACATAAACATTAAGAGCCATAGAAAAACGTTGCTTACAAGAAGCAGACGATATGAAAATACGTGATCAACTGGAGAATTCTTATAGAAATCTTATTTTCGACTACAGAACACGTTTCTATATAACAGCTTAACACTTAAGTTGGCGAATAGAGGAGCCCCTATATAAGTACACTACCTGTTAGAAATAGAAGTCAAATTTCCTTGAAATCACATCCTACTGTCTTAAAAAGTAGTGTGTGTATATATATATATATATATATATATATATATATATATATATATATAAGTTAAAAATGTACATCCACATATGTATACTGAAATACTAGTATGCATATGAATACACACACGTATACATATGTAGATGTACCGAGTTTTTCACTGGTCACTTTACTGCGAGTGTCCAGCTATTCTGTATGTAAACACACAGACAAACCGGTTTTTAGAGTCATACTGGTTTTTGAGGAAACACCTTTCCTCTATTCTCCAGAAAGCCAGACAAGGAATATTGAACTAGTTTCGATGTTGTTACATCTCATCAGCAATATTTACCTATCTTCCGGCCTCTCTAGAGAATCGTAAAAGCACATATCGTTATATGCTTTTTCTATGAAAATTAGTAGTGGGCAGACTAATTTGCATAGAGCGTGAGTACGTACCGGTTCAACGGAGACGATAAAAACAAATAACGAAACGAAATTAAACCTCGTTTCGTTTGTAACTCACTTTTGTATGACTGACGCTTAAACAATTAAGTTAAAAATGTACATCCACATATGTATACTGAAATACTAGTATGCATATGAATACACACACGTATACATATGTAGATGTACCGAGTTTTTCACTGGTCACTTTACTGCGAGTGTCCAGCTATTCTGTATGTAAACACACAGACAAACCGGTTTTTAGAGTCATACTGGTTTTTGAGGAAACACCTTTCCTCTATTCTCCAGAAAGCCAGACGTACAAAAACCAGTATGACTCTAAAAACCGGTTTGTCTGTGTGTTTACATACAGAATAGCTGGACACTCGCAGTAAAGTGACCAGTGAAAAACTCGGTACATCTACATATGTATACGTGTGTGTATTCATATGCATACTAGTATTTCAGTATACATATGTGGATGTACATTTTTAACTTAATTGTTTAAGCGTCAGTCATACAAAAGTGAGTTACAAACGAAACGAGGTTTAATTTCGTTTCGTTATTTGTTTTTATCGTCTCCGTTGAACCGGTACGTACTCACGCTCTATGCAAATTAGTCTGCCCACTACTAATTTTCATAGAAAAAGCATATAACGATATGTGCTTTTACGATTCTCTAGAGAGGCCGGAAGATAGGTAAATATTGCTGATGAGATGTAACAACATCGAAACTAGTTCAATATTCCTTGTCTGGCTTTCTGGAGAATAGAGGAAAGGTGTTTCCTCAAAAACCAGTATGACTCTAAAAACCGGTTTGTCTGTGTGTTTACATACAGAATAGCTGGACACTCGCAGTAAAGTGACCAGTGAAAAACTCGGTACATCTACATATGTATACGTGTGTGTATTCATATGCATACTAGTATTTCAGTATACATATGTGGATGTACATTTTTAACTTAATTGTTTAAGCGTCAGTCATACAAAAGTGAGTTACAAACGAAACGAGGTTTAATTTCGTTTCGTTATTTGTTTTTATCGTCTCCGTTGAACCGGTACGTACTCACGCTCTATGCAAATTAGTCTGCCCACTACTAATTTTCATAGAAAAAGCATATAACGATATGTGCTTTTACGATTCTCTAGAGAGGCCGGAAGATAGGTAAATATTGCTGATGAGATGTAACAACATCGAAACTAGTTCAATATTCCTTGTCTGGCTTTCTGGAGAATAGAGGAAAGGTGTTTCCTCAAAAACCAGTATGACTCTAAAAACCGGTTTGTCTGTGTGTTTACATACAGAATAGCTGGACACTCGCAGTAAAGTGACCAGTGAAAAACTCGGTACATCTACATATGTATACGTGTGTGTATTCATATGCATACTAGTATTTCAGTATACATATGTGGATGTACATTTTTAACTTAATTGTTTAAGCGTCAGTCATACAAAAGTGAGTTACAAACGAAACGAGGTTTAATTTCGTTTCGTTATTTGTTTTTATCGTCTCCGTTGAACCGGTACGTACTCACGCTCTATGCAAATTAGTCTGCCCACTACTAATTTTCATAGAAAAAGCATATAACGATATGTGCTTTTACGATTCTCTAGAGAGGCCGGAAGATAGGTAAATATTGCTGATGAGATGTAACAACATCGAAACTAGTTCAATATTCCTTGTCTGGCTTTCTGGAGAATAGAGGAAAGGTGTTTCCTCAAAAACCAGTATGACTCTAAAAACCGGTTTGTCTGTGTGTTTACATACAGAATAGCTGGACACTCGCAGTAAAGTGACCAGTGAAAAACTCGGTACATCTACATATGTATACGTGTGTGTATTCATATGCATACTAGTATTTCAGTATACATATGTGGATGTACATTTTTAACTTAATTGTTTAAGCGTCAGTCATACAAAAGTGAGTTACAAACGAAACGAGGTTTAATTTCGTTTCGTTATTTGTTTTTATCGTCTCCGTTGAACCGGTACGTACTCACGCTCTATGCAAATTAGTCTGCCCACTACTAATTTTCATAGAAAAAGCATATAACGATATGTGCTTTTACGATTCTCTAGAGAGGCCGGAAGATAGGTAAATATTGCTGATGAGATGTAACAACATCGAAACTAGTTCAATATTCCTTGTCTGGCTTTCTGGAGAATAGAGGAAAGGTGTTTTCTCAAAAACCAGTATGACTCTAAAAACCGGTTTGTCTGTGTGTTTACATACAGAATAGCTGGACACTCGCAGTAAAGTGACCAGTGAAAAACTCGGTACATCTACATATGTATACGTGTGTGTATTCATATGCATACTAGTATTTCAGTATACATATGTGGATGTACATTTTTAACTTAATTGTTTAAGCGTCAGTCATACAAAAGTGAGTTACAAACGAAACGAGGTTTAATTTCGTTTCGTTATTTGTTTTTATCGTCTCCGTTGAACCGGTACGTACTCACGCTCTATGCAAATTAGTCTGCCCACTACTAATTTTCATAGAAAAAGCATATAACGATATGTGCTTTTACGATTCTCTAGAGAGGCCGGAAGATAGGTAAATATTGCTGATGAGATGTAACAACATCGAAACTAGTTCAATATTCCTTGTCTGGCTTTCTGGAGAATAGAGGAAAGGTGTTTCCTCAAAAACCAGTATGACTCTAAAAACCGGTTTGTCTGTGTGTTTACATACAGAATAGCTGGACACTCGCAGTAAAGTGACCAGTGAAAAACTCGGTACATCTACATATGTATACGTGTGTGTATTCATATGCATACTAGTATTTCAGTATACATATGTGGATGTACATTTTTAACTTAATTGTTTAAGCGTCAGTCATACAAAAGTGAGTTACAAACGAAACGAGGTTTAATTTCGTTTCGTTATTTGTTTTTATCGTCTCCGTTGAACCGGTACGTACTCACGCTCTATGCAAATTAGTCTGCCCACTACTAATTTTCATAGAAAAAGCATATAACGATATGTGCTTTTACGATTCTCTAGAGAGGCCGGAAGATAGGTAAATATTGCTGATGAGATGTAACAACATCGAAACTAGTTCAATATTCCTTGTCTGGCTTTCTGGAGAATAGAGGAAAGGTGTTTCCTCAAAAACCAGTATGACTCTAAAAACAGGTTTGTCTGTGTGTTTACATACAGAATAGCTGGACACTCGCAGTAAAGTGACCAGTGAAAAACTCGGTACATCTACATATGTATACGTGTGTGTATTCATATGCATACTAGTATTTCAGTATACATATGTGGATGTACATTTTTAACTTAATTGTTTAAGCGTCAGTCATACAAAAGTGAGTTACAAACGAAACGAGGTTTAATTTCGTTTCGTTATTTGTTTTTATCGTCTCCGTTGAACCGGTACGTACTCACGCTCTATGCAAATTAGTCTGCCCACTACTAATTTTCATAGAAAAAGCATATAACGATATGTGCTTTTACGATTCTCTAGAGAGGCCGGAAGATAGGTAAATATTGCTGATGAGATGTAACAACATCGAAACTAGTTCAATATTCCTTGTCTGGCTTTCTGGAGAATAGAGGAAAGGTGTTTCCTCAAAAACCAGTATGACTCTAAAAACCGGTTTGTCTGTGTGTTTACATACAGAATAGCTGGACACTCGCAGTAAAGTGACCAGTGAAAAACTCGGTACATCTACATATGTATACGTGTGTGTATTCATATGCATACTAGTATTTCAGTATACATATGTGGATGTACATTTTTAACTTAATTGTTTAAGCGTCAGTCATACAAAAGTGAGTTACAAACGAAACGAGGTTTAATTTCGTTTCGTTATTTGTTTTTATATATATATATATATATATATATATATATATATGTGTGTGTGTGTGTGTGTGTGTGCGAATGTGTACGTGTATGTGTACGTGTGTGCGTGTGTGTGCGTGAGTGTGTGTGTGTTTGCAAATGTATATAACCACATTTAAATATATAGATAAATATATATACATAAGCACAGACATATACCCACCCCCATATATATATATATATATATATATATATATATATATTCAAGAATAAACGGGCTGTGTAGTTGCAGTATAAGGTATACTTAGAAAAAGAGGAAAGCAAGAACGGAAGAAAATTTTGCTTCATCAGTTGTCTGCTGGGGGTCTTGGACATTTCAACTCATTAAAGACAATATGTCTCACCCCAGGGCGTCAATAACTCAAGGAAGTTATTGGGAAAAAAAGGGAAAGAGAGAAAAGAATAGTAACAGAAGGGAAGAGGGAAGAAAAAGGAAAAGACAGCGAAAACAAACAAAAAAAAGCGAAAAAAGCGAAAAAAGCGAAAAAAAACGGGAAGCAACAAACTGAAGAGGGAAACCCGAAGCATATATATGTGAGCAACTGGAAGAGGGAGAACCAAATACAGAGAGAGAAAGAGCCATAAACCGCACAATAAACACAATACATATAGAAGAATATGTAGACAGGTGGAATCATAAGTGAAACCTCATAGCGGTATGAAATAGCGCTATAAGGTTTCACTTATATATATATCATACCGTGTTTCTTGTGCGATATATGGTTCTTTCTCTCTCTGTATATACATATATCTCTTTATTTGGTTATTTTGGCTCTAGATAAAGTCTATTGAGCTTGCTTATTGAGAAACACAAAATTCTAAACATATTTGGTATAATTTGATTCCTTATTTGTATATATATATATATATATATATATATATGAATACGTATATGTATATGTTTGACCTCCTCCAATTCCAATGATCAGCGCTCCAGATGTTGGAACTGATCGTGAAATTAACGTGCAAGTGGCTGAGCTTTTCACAGTCACATGTACCCTTAACGTAGTTCTCAGGGAGATTCAACATGACACAGTGTATTACAAAGCTGACTCTTTGAAGTATAGGTAAAACTGATTTTTACCAGCTGAGTGAACTGAAGCAATGTGAAATAAACATTCTTGCTCAAGAACTCAAAGTGCTGCTGGGAATCGATCTCACGACCTTACCATCGGGAGCCGAATCCCCTAACCTTTAAGCCACGCGCCTTCATTCGAGTCATATGCTGGTGTCCATCTATTTAACCATTCTCACTGAAATTTCTCCGGAAATTTTTGAGGTAGAAATCAGAATGAGTGAAAACTCGTGATGCTCAGCATATCAGCCACAACACACCCTTCCCTAAATAAACAAAAATCAAATCAAACAGTTAATAAAATCAGTAAAATAAAAGTAGTTTGTGCCCCGTTGATAACTTATTATTGGGCCTGACCCGGTTAAACACATGATATTTAGGTGACCTTAGAAGAGTTTACTTTATTTCATATATCGTGCTCATTCTGACCACCCCTATCTTACCCGGTTTCCTTCACTCTCACATTTTTCTAAATTCGATCATGCTGAGCATCAACTATTACAATTGTATCAGTCAGGTTATAGACCTTGCTTGTTCCTCTGTCCTTAGGTTATAGGTTATGCTCCTTACTTCTTAGATTTGACTGAAAAACAGATAAAAGAAAGAGTAAAAGAAAAATATGTACAAATCCTGTTTACGTTTTACTTTCATCTGTCTCATTCTTCCCTTATTTGCTAAAACTGCTTGTCAGTTGGTCTACCACATTAGGGCAGTTTCTGATCGGAGGTGGGTGTAAATTTTAGAATTTCAAAGGGAACTGTTGGGGTGTCAGTATGGAAATTGTCTTTAGTTAAATAATTCTTTATCCTTGTTCGCACTGATTTAATTTCCATAATGTTAAGGATGCTACTTTTAAATTTATATAAGGCTGTTAATGTTATGTAATAAATTGTGTTGATTACATGACTACTAATTTCAAATTAACATAAGACTGTTGTTGTTATGTAATAAATTGTGTTGCACACACGACTACTAATACTGAATTAGCATAAGGCTGATAATGTTATATAATAAATTATGTTGTATACAAGATTACAGTTTTCTTGTTAGATGTGTGTATATGTAGGAGGTCTAACTGAAAGAGAGGGGAAATATTCGATCCATAACTCTTGTTCAAGTTGTAGGGATGCCTTCGTGACAAATAGTGTGTTCGGCCCTTTAAACCTGGTGGAACCTCTCCAGGTCTCACCAAAGCCAATTGTTTTCAAGAGAGTGTGCGACAGAAGAAGTGAAAAAGAGATATATAGACAAAATCAGCCGCAATACAGGACTGGTACTCCTTTATTGACATCGAAAGGATGAAAGGCAAAGTTGGATTTGTCGGAATTTGACTTCAGAGAGCGCAGAAAGCCAGAACGAACACAGCAAAACATTTTATCCAACGTTTTAGCTAATTTGCCGCCGAAATACTGGCCGAAAGATAATATGGAAGTATACTTGATCTTATATTTGGAGGAGTTATTTGTTATTTTTTCAAATAGCTTTATAAGGAGAAAAAGACACGGCCTTTCACATTGGCAAGATAGTAGAGATTGGTGAGATTGATGCAATTGATGTGCAGTTTTCATAACTGCAAGTCGTGACATCTTAAGAATAAAAACGGAGCTAGGATGAGCCAATAAGCAATCGCTATTTGGTCAGTTGACCTACTAAAATTAGCCATCGAATCCCCTTAAAAGGAACTGCTTCAGGATAACCTAATGCCTGATAGTGATAACAAGTAAAGAAAATAAAAAAACAAAAAAATTAAAATGGCGTTTTTAAAAATGGGGTACAGCACATTAACTAATGTAGTCATAGAAAAAAAATCTGGGATTAAACAAGAGCATTGACAAGGACAAGTACAGCGACAATAACAGTGAAAATATTACTATTTGTGGTCGGTCTAGACGTCTAGACCAATAGATAAACTCTAGAATCAATGAAATGAATTTCAATTCTAAACATTTTAAAACTGACAGATTTAGTGTGTTTCCTATTGTAAACGATACATTACACTCAATTTAATTGTGGCATATTGTTGCTTATTTGCTGATATTACATTCTATTATTGGCTAGTAAATTTGACGACTAAATTTGAACACGACAAAAAGAAAGGGAGAAGAACCGAAGTGACTACAGCTTGAAGCTAACAGAATGATACTCCATCAGTTTCGAGGATGAGCAATTCATTCTTTGGGAAATTAACTGATGGAATATTCCACCAACACCTATGTCAATACATGGAATAATCCACAAGCAGCTATGTCCTTACACGGAATATTCCACAAGCATTTATGTCTTTAACATAATTCTTAAAAAGAATCAATGCATCATGGCTGGGCCTTTGATTTACAAATTTCTGTTTCTCAAACTTCACATAAAAATCTCGAGTCAACACAAGTCTATGGAATGAGAGACTTGCTCAAGATGCTCCGCACCAGGATAGAAGTGAAAATATCATGACTACAAATCGAATTTCTTAACCTTTCAGTGAATCGATCCAGGGAGTCAGTCTTAAAGTTATCGTTTTAGCTGGGAGATAAAACAAGCAAATTGATCTCAAATCACACTTTACTAAGATGGCGTTGGGGTGGGGCTTCAGATAATTTCCACCAGCACTATCAATAGCAATTCCACATCAAAAACAACAACAACGACAACAACAATGACGACGACAACGAGAATAACAAAAGCAGCAGTGACAACAATGGCAACAAAAATAACAACAACAGCAGCAATAGACAAATATGACAACAACAAGAACAAAAACAACAACAACAGCAGCAACAACAGCAACAATAGCAACAGCAGAAATAACAACAGTGACAACATCAGTAACATTAACAAGGTCAACGAGAACATGTCAAAAGCAACTTCAATTACGACACTAACCCTCTCCACCACCGCCACCACCACCACCACTACAACCGCCATCACTACCATTAACAGTAATAACAATACCACCAGCACCAGCATCACCACCATTACTACAACAACAACAACAACAACAACAACAACAACAACAACAACAACAGACCACAGTACAGTGAAATAATAAATGGGAAGCTTATTAAACCAAAATAGATGAGTAGACAAATAGAAAAATAGTGCAATGCCTGGTGTCGGTACAAACACACACACACACACACACACACACACACACACACACACACACACACACACACACACACACACAAATACACACACATACACACACACAGACACACATATATATGTATATATGTGTGTGTGTATAATATATATATTTATATATATATATATTCATACAAACAAATGCACACACAAATGTATATTTATATGCATATATGTATATATATGTATCTATATATAAATGTATGTTTGTGTGTGTATGTATGAATATTTCAGTGTCTGCTTGCTTCCATAAGTGCTTACATACATTTATTTATATATATATATGCACACACACACACACACACACACACACACACACACACACACACACACAGAAACACAGAAACACAGACCCACACATATATATATATATATATACACATATGTATATGTATATATATGTATATATATATATGTATGTATGCGCATACGTCTGTATGAGTGTTTATCTGTACACGTATATATCTGTATGTGTGCGCATGACTGTGTGTACATGTGAATGATCTTGTATATATAAATATATACACATATACTTGAATATATACAAGTATATACAAATGTATATCAGGTTCACAAGTAAACAGATAACTCATGTTTCTCACCTTCATTTTTTTTCTATTAAAAATATCTCCATTATTTTATTGTACATATTTATGAAAGAGTGTTTTTATACTTAACGTTTAGTTCTATGTGTGTGTAAGCGTGCGTATACACATTGTTGTATATGTATAAACACACACATATATATCTATATATATATGTATGAGCGTGCATATATGTACATATGTATAAACACACACAGATATATCTATATATATATATATGTGTGTGTGTGTGTGCGTGTGTGTGTGTGCGTGCATGTATGTATATATGTATATATGTATATACACACATACACACTCACACACAGACACACACATATGTATATATATATATGCATGCTTACATACATGCACATACATATATATACATACATATACACACGTATATACACATACTTACATATATGCTCACACATACATATATGCACATATATACACACTTACATATGCACACACATACATATATACACATATATATGCAATTACATATGCACACACCTACATAGATACATACATATATACACGTATATACACACTTACATATATGCATGCACATATATATATGCATGCACATACATATATACATACATCCATAAACACACACGCATATACATATATACATATATACACGTATATACACACATATGCACACACATACACACACACGTACGCACATAAAAATATACATAAATACATGCACGTGTACATATATACATACATACATGCATAGATACATATATACATACACACGTACATAAATACATACATACATAGATACATGCATACACGCGTATATATATACATACATATATATATACATACATATATACACGTATAATTATTTCTTAATTTCTTTTGCATTTCTTCTCTGTTTCTAAATATCTAAATATTCCTTCGTATTTTCGATATTTTTTTGTGTGTGTATAAGGAGTTTATTTCCCGCCTTTCCACGATCGTCTGCTGAACAATGGCGACAATTTATACAACAAAAGGAGCAACAGCAAGGTTAAACATCAATTTTCAAAGCGTTCAAGTTTGCCTTTTCAGAGCAATGAATGCCGATTACAAAGTAATTGGCTGCATTCAAATAACAATTTTGTAAATATGCACCAGGGCAATGGAGAAGGGGAAAAAAAGGAAGAAAATAATATGAAAACAATATTGATATTAAGAATAATAATGATGACGATGGTGATGATAATGATGATGATTTTGATAATAATAATAATAATAATAATAATAATAATGATAATAATAATGATAATAGCGATGACATTCATAGTAATATTAAAGCAAGGGGAAAAAAAAAGAGGTGGTGGTAAAGGTAGATGAAGAAGGTGGATGACGAAAAGGAAGAGAAAATCTGAACACGAAAAAGGTTGGCTTGCATATACAATTTGACAAACATCTAGAGATACATCTCTTTCCCCTATCTCTCACGCTATCTTCTCATTCTCTCTCTCTCTCTCTCTCTCTCTCTCTCTCTCTCTCTCTGTCACACACACACTCTCTCTCTCCTCTCTCTCTCCCTCTCTCTTTGTCATGCCCTGTTTCCCTCACTCAGACACCTGAACGTAATCACTCACGTGAACGCATTAACACAGAGCAGCACATGAACACCCACAAACAAACCTATATAAAGATGTACTACAAACCTTATACAATTAAGGTAACACATATACATACAGACATACAAATACACACACACATACACCCCCCGCCCTCCCAATATATATATATATATAAAGAGAGAGAGAGAGAGAGAGAGATTCACGCACATACATATATATATATGTGTTTGTTTTTGTTTATATATATATAAATATATGTATATATACATATATATATATATATATATATATATATATATATATATATATATATATATATATATATATATATATATAGAGAGAGAGAGAGAGAGAGAGAGAGAGAGAGAAAGAGAGAGAAAGAGATACACACATACATATATATATATATGTGTGTGTTTGTCTTTGTTTATATATATATATATATATATATATATATATACTTACATCGTAGGTATTCACATGTTCACTTATATTTGCAATTATATGTATTAAAAAAAAGTACACATTTATGTCTTCTTGTATATTTGTAAATACATTCATGCGTAATTATATGAATTTTAGTTGCACAAAAACAATATTAAAGCAGTGTATATATGCATAAACATACACGGAGGCAAACACGCGCACACATTTATTTCGTTTGATATACACACACACACACAACACACACACACTCTCTCACACATGCACAGACACGCACACACATAGACACACACACACACACATATACGTAAATATATATATATGTATATATATATATGTATATATGTATATATATATATATATATATATATATATACATATACACACACACACACACATATATATATATGTGCGTGTGTATGTCTGTGTATGTATATATATATATATATATATATATATATATATATATATATATATATATATATATATATATATATATATACATATACATATACATACACACACACACACACATATATATATATGTGCGTGTGTATGTTTGTGTATGTATATATATATATATATATGTGTGTGTGTGTGTGTGTGTGTGTGTGTGAAAATAGTATATATATATATATATATGCTCACGCGTGACTGTTTGTGTAACTGTATGTATGATGTAGCATTGCTTGAGTATAGACACACACATATACACACAATGGTATTCCCACAAACATACATACACTTATGTATTCTTCACCCATACACACTCTTATGCATACGTTTGTCACATTATTATTACCACACCACCTACATCTACACAGATATCAAAAATAAATGCCGCTTGTATAAACTGTTCAAAGAGCTTTGGTAATGATGTTTCATATAATTTTGTAAATATCTAGAAATGCAAATCGTGTAATTTATTCTTCACTTCAATTGTATGATCGTTATATGAGAAATACCAGTAATATACCCAAGTCGACCCGAAAGACTATAATTTCTTATTTTTCCCTTTCTATGTTTCTATAATTGATTATTTTCATACATTAATTCGTTCATTTGTTATTGTTTGTTTCAAGCAGTTATTGCTTTCTTTCTTTTATTCTTGCACTGATAGACCATATCATCCGCCATCTTATCCAAATCTTAATAATAAAGCACGAACTAACTTCTACTTGCTGACAAATATCACAAATTTTCCTGAAGAATTTCAAAGCCTGCTTTGATTCATGAGAGACGACAATCGACGATTTACGTCTTCCACATCTAAATTCCTTAGAGTCATGCAAATAATAGTTTTCAACCAGCTGCCGTGTCCCGTTAATCTGTCGATAGAAACCGTTGTTGTAATTTTGTAATTCCTCTTTATCTCACATAAACTAACACGTATAAATACAAACAATCATACTCACACATATATATCTTTTACGATCGTTTCAAAAAACAAAATTATCGATAGGCAGACTAATTTATGGCAGATGTGCATCATCACCATAATATCAGCCTCGTAAGAGCAGATTTACACTGTTGTCTATCCCCCAAAACAATATATTTAAATAGATAAGTAAATGGGGTCACATTGAAGGAAATGCACTTAAGTAAATAAAAAATAGTATATAATATGCTAATGGTATGGAGTTGCAGAAACGCCATCGATTAGGTTGTACATCAATAATTTTGTTATCTATCGTAAAATAATGGATTAATTAACTGCTTCCTCTTGTTTAATAATCCTTTCATTGTTTGATGCTATATATATATATATATATATATATATATATATATATATATATATATATATATATATATATATATATATATATATATTAATCAATGAAAAAAAAGAGTTAGTTGATTTGTAATCAACTGATTCTTATATGCAGGTGTCAAGCACTCAACGGTATAAATTTATCCGGAGTATTATGAATAATAATAGTAATAAACGAAAGATATATACTTTATATCATCTCTATTTATTTCTTGGCAGTATCGGTAGAGGGTCGGACGCCATTCTTTGACGCATAGAGTTACGGCCCTTGCCATTCTGAGTTCAAATCCCATCGAGGTTAACTTTGCCTTTCATCCTTACGGGATCGATAAAATAAAGTACCAGTAATGCACTGGGTAATTGCTGGCCTTGTGCCAATAGTAGAAACAATTATATATATTTCGAAGATGGAAAGTTTTATGTATAACATAAAGCAAAACATGTCCTCAGATAAAATACATAGAAAATGTATACTTTTTTCATGATATGCTGGTAGACAAACGAGATGTACAGATCGGTGACCATCGGATCTGTTAAGCTCTTTGTCCACAAATCCAAGTTCAGTCATACTTTGATCCAAGTGGATTGGCATATAACCTGTAGCTCCAATAATGATAGGTATGAAGCTGAAAGTGTGCGTTGGATACTGGATCTGCGAACTCCTCATCAATGGTCTGTAGATGTTCTCCTTCTCTTGTATTTTTCTTACAACGTTGACATCAAGTGGGCAGCTGATCTCTACAACAGAGCACGTTTTCAATGTGGGGTCCCAAACAACAATATCAGGTGGGTTGTGCTTTAATTTGGAAGCAGTTTTTAATTTCAGGTTCCACCAGTATTCTTTAGTGCCATCTATCTTAACACATTCCTCCTCATTTGTTTGTTTTTTGTTTTGTTTTCGTAAGTGCGTTCCAGATGGTTCTAGCTATCACATCGTGTCTCATAGGGAGGTATATATATATATATATATATATATATATATATATATATATATATATATATATATATATATATATATACATATATATATATATATATATATATATATGAAAAACGTAAAATAAGAAAATTATAGTAATTAGCTTACTTAAATTTCACTCCAACTAATTAGTTTCTGAAAGGGAATATACATAGTCTCCAAATGGAGACAATGGAGAAACCTTTTCTTCATCAGGGAGTCATTCTCAGCTAAGATACCTGGCGATGCGTGGACACAAGGAACTTATACAAAAATAATTCAGTGGATGGAAAAGAGCAAGCGGGAACTAGATTCCAAGACACTGAAAAAATCACTGCCTTCTTGGTCGGTGGCAAATTCAAAAGAATCAATCACGTGACATGGAGGTTAATCAGTGAGGAGTGGGGTGTTAAAAAGACAGTAGCCAGGCTAATACTATGAACCATAGTATTAATTTAGGCAAATTTTTGCTCAACAAAATAATTTGGAGATAATTATAAAGAATTAGTATATCTACCAACATATATATACAGATGTATACCTATGCAAGCAAATATATAGGTTTTGTCTTAGTAACTTTGTGGTTCAATGCAAGGGATGCAGAACAATTATATGAAAAACGTAAAATAAGAAAATTATAGTAATTAGCTTCTGAAAGGGAAAATACATAGTCTCCAAATGGAGATCATTTTCTTATTTTACGTTTTTCATATAATTGTTCTGCATCCTCTTGCATTGAACCACAAAGTTACTAAGACAAAACCTATATATTTGCTTGCATAGGTATACATCTTTATATATATGTTTGTAGATATACTAATTCTTTATATATGTATAAATTTTTCTATTTAATTGCTAACCTGTAGATATTGTTCGCTATACAGTAACGGTAAAATCACTTGTAATAATTCTTTACACACATCTCACTGTGTAACACACTTCTCTTTGTGTAATATATACTTGCATTTGAGCTCAGAAGGAAATTCTCTATTCTTCTTTGAGCTAATACTATTATTATTATTATTACAGTGAACTGCGGAATACTCTTAATTCCGATCTTTGTATACTTAATGAGCTCCAAATTGTTGAGCTAATAATTCGCATGGTTGGGCTGCACTTTCTAGCATCTTCCTCAATCCATGAGAGCCGTTATTTGATTCAAATAACACGTGATTTCGCCCTACTCTGGCCAGCGTGTCTTTTTGCAAACTCTCTATCCATGAGGTTAGATGTGTAGTGTTCAGTGTTCGCATTTTACTGACTGAGGATCCATGTGAACTGATACTGCACATATAAGTGGTGAAACGAAGCTAGATTCGTATCAGCAAAATATAGTTATAAGGTTTGTGATTTAAAACTCCAATCCAGAGATTTGATTCTGAACTGTTTTTTTTTTCTATTTAATTGCTAACCTGTAGATATTGTTCCCTATACAGTAACGGTAAAATCACTTGTAATAATTCTTTACACACATCTCACTGTGTAACACACTTCTCTTTGTGTAATATATGCGTGCATTTGAGCTCAGAAGGAAATTCTCTACTCTTCTTTGAGCTAATACTATTATTATTATTATTACAGTGAACTGCGGAATACTCTTAATTCCGATCTTTGTAAATGTATATATATATATATATATATATATATATATATATATATATATATATATATATATGTATGTATGTTGTCACAACACCTTGCTAGGAGTCGGAAACTCTGAAAAAAAAAAACCCTGCGGCTTCAGAAGCATCCGATGATGTTGACCAGTTCTCCTTTTCGGCTAATGTTTTCGATGCTCAGACAGTGGGATTGGTCGAATGCAAGGCCTTTCGCAACTTTAAAAATCTTCAAAGCACAGGCATTGCTTGTTCAGGATCTGTTACAGGTTCGTGTGGCTGGCCGTAGCCAAAACGTGCACCATTTTCAGTAATCTGACAAGCGATTGCAATACACTTAGCAGAGTTTGCAGCCATTATGTATGTATGTATGTATGTATGTATGTATGTATGTATGTATGTATGTATGTATGTATGTATGTATGTATGTATGTATGTATGTATGTATGTATGTATGAATGTCGAGTCACTCTTGAGTGCTACTGGTAACATGTAACCCAGTACAACCGGTCGCATCGTCGGGTAGTCGGCGACTAAACCGGCAACCCCACCAAGTTTACTTGGTGAGGAGGGTGATTTTGGACACCCTGCAGGACAAAAAACAAAACCTGACAAAGAGCGGAAGAATTCATGTATACACATGTACCGCGCAGTTAAACCACCGGGAGTGAAGGAGGCCTCGCCTTTTTCAGGGCATTCTTCTAGGAGAAGGCAACTCAGAAAACTGGGATAACTCAGATATAGCTCAGTAGTTACCGTTGATGTTGATCTTTTCTTCCTTTTGGGTTATAGCTACTGTTGCTCAGAGAGTGGGATTGGCTCAGTACACAGTCTTTCCTCACTTCAAAAAATATCTTCACGCACAGGCATTGCACGATAGAATTAATTAATAATTATTAATGATGGTATATCGTGCAATGGCCATACTCGATAACGAGGGGCAGTCATCATCATATCATGTATGTATGTATGTATGTATGTATGTATGTATGTATGTATGTATGTATGTATGTATGTATGTATGTATGTATGTGTATGTGTGTGTGTGTGTGTGTGGAGTGTAAGAGTGTAAAAAGTGAGAAATATAAATAGAAAGTGAGAAAGAGGGGGATAAACGAAAGGGAACTTTTATTATTATTCTGAAAGAAATTTCAAACCCCTCTCTCTTACCTTCTCTCAATCTCTTATAAGTCATTCTCTCTCACTCTCTCTTAATTTTTTTCTTCTTTTCTCTCTCTACCTCTCTCTCCCACTATCTCAGTTACTACATCATTTCTGAAAGAATTGAGTAAACTATTTCTGGCAGTCTTTGAAACATATGTTTGGTTATTGAACGTTGGTGAGAGAGAGAGAGTGAGAGAGAGAGAGAGAGAGAGAGAGAGAGAGAGAGAGAGAGAGAGAGAGAGAGAGAGAGAGAGAGAGAGAGAGAGAGAGAGAGAGTGAAAAAGAGGGGGAGAAGAACAGATAGTGTGAATAAAAAAAAGACAGTACATAGCAAGGCAGAGTTGGCAGAGTCCAAATTTGGAATCAAAGAAGCTTTCAATATTTTGATCTATTATTAACTTTCACTTCATTTCGTGCCTACATTCTACTTGAGGTCGTCGTGTATATATATATATATATATTTAAATATATATACACGCACACACACACACACTCTCATATATATATATATAAATATATATACGTATACATATACATATATCATTATGTCTATGTATAAACACATACATACATCAGCACACACACACACACACACACACACATATATATATATATATATATAAGCAAATATAATAGTTGTTATACTATATTTATACAAATATCAATTTCGGCCATTTTATTATGCATTATCCATTCATATATATATATATATATATATATATATATATATATATATATATATATATATATATATATATATATATGTGTGTGTGTGTGTGTGTGTGTGTGTGAGTCCATCTATATGTATGCAAGTATGTATGTATGTATATGTGTTTGTGTGTGAATATATATATATATTTATATATATATAGTAATAATAATAAATTTGAAGACTAAAATCCAAAGAGGGCTCGATAAGGATAAATATATATCAAATATATAAGAACCGTAGGGCAAATATTTATTAAAATAACAGATTAAAGTTTAAGCAAAGAATCGCTGCTTTCACCCTTAACGGGATCTTCTGAAACTAACAAAGTCAATCTGTGAACGCAGAAGTGAATATTTCATAAAACGTTGTAACCGGAGGAAGACAGGAAGACGATACTTTGGTTCGTGGAAACGTTCCCTGGCAAAGAACGGGAAAAAACGAATATAATACGTCATTAATAGGAGCGGTGAAAAACAATTACACGCAAAGACAGAACCACGTTTATGGTATAAAAGAAGTCGTAGACTAATATTCTCTTAGGTGGTTCATAGAGACGTTCTCTGGCAATGAACGAAAAAAACGAAGATAATACGTCATATGTGGAGTGTGGAGAACAATTGCACGCAAAGACATAACCACGTAAATGGTATAGCTGAAGTCGTAGACTAAATTCTAACTAGGAGACCGGATGAATCTCCGCTTCAGAGTTAAGAATAAAGTAAATAAATACAATACAGGGGTAATATAAATTAAATAAATGCATACACACATTCAAATACGTACAGACACAAGCATACGCGAACACACTCGCCATAGGTATACAAATACACGCACGTACACAAAACAACAACAACAAAAAAACCCGCACGCACATACAGAACCCACGCAGAGCCTGTACCCGCAGGCACACGAATGTATATATATATATATATATATATATGGACATACACACACGCACATACCACTATAGGTATTGGCACCAGCACTCAGACAGCGTTTAAACATAATAGGGCTGTATATGAAAAGCATATACTATAGGTTTGTATAAAATAAATATATCGACAGCCTCGCTATCAAAGAAAAAACACCCTTTGCTTATGAAAAACATATTTTCCTTGTTTGCTCTGTGAAACTAACAAAGTCAAAACAGATATTTCAGTTGTCGTTGAGAATGTCAGACAATTATTTAAAGATTCATTAATCAATCAGTTTCAACGGCTACTGACAGCTTCACAGCGCAAAAGAGAGAAACATATTTTTTCTTTGATAGTGAGACTCTGAAACTTCCATATGTAATGTTTATAAACATATATGAAAGTATATTCTTTCATATACACCACGGTTAACACACACACACACACACACGCATATGTAAATATATATATATATATATATATATATATATATATATAAAGATAGATCTGTTCAGTAAACTTCTATAATGACAACTGCAAATACCATCAGCACCACCAACATCAGCACCACCACCGCTACCACCAAGAAAAACAACAACATAAACATCAATAACAATAGCCGCAAAAACAGCACACTAAAAAAAATCATCACCAATCTCTGTAAGGGCAATAAACTTTATTATCCTCTATATTATTATTATTAGGCATCGCAACCGACGTGCTTGCGGCGAGATTGGCACTCTACGAATTCTTCAACGCAAAGCATGAAGGATGCGTTGTCAAAGCTAGAGCGCGTGCTCTGAGACACGAGGGGACGAAAGCCGTTCAATGGTACCGGGTGGTGGAGGCGCGACGTAGCAACAAATCCACAATACGGTCTTTGCCTGATCAAAACGGGAGCATATTCCTCGAACCGGAGCAGATGTGTGCGGCTTTTCAACAGCACTTTTCACGATTGTTCGGGGGCGGCGGCGGGCAGAATCAGAGTATGGACTTCGGTGCATACCTCGATGGACTGCCACTGCTCTCGGCGACCGCAGCGCAGTGCTGCGAAAGGCCGATAACAGCAGGAGAAATACGGGAAGCGATGTCTAACTGCACGAGGAGTAAATCGCCAGGTTTGGATGGTCTACCCTACGAGCTTTATGCGTACATGCCAGACTTGTTCGGTGACCTCTTGGCAGATGTCTACTGCAACTGGCAGCAGAACGGGGGCATTGTGAGCTGGGGAGCGGTGGCTCTGCTGCGAAAAAAACCCGAACAAAGGGGAAGTTATAGACAACTTCAGGCCCATAACTCTTCTAAACACAGAGTTCAAGATTTTGGCCAAGGTGTTAGCAAAGAGATTGGCGCTTGTCGTCGGCGATCAGGTGGGAGAGGCCAGGCATGCGCCATTCCGGACAGATCTATCGTCGACAACCTCCATCTCATGCGATACATCATAGAGGGGGTGGTTAAGGAACATGGCACGGGTGGGGCTCTGATCAACTTGGATCAATCTAAAGCATTGGTACCTGGCTGCGGTCCTCGAGGCAGCCGGCTTCGGGCCCGTTTTTAGAGGCTGCATCACTGCGATGCACGGCGACATCTGCTCGATTGTGAGGGTGAATGGTCACCTGTCGCAGCCGTTCAGCATCATGCGCTCGGTCCTCCAAGGTTGTCCCCTCTCGTCCCTCTTGTGCGTACTGGCCCTCGAGCCATTACTGCACAAATTGGAGACCATGAGGGGGTCCCTCGCGAACTGGGATGCGGGAGATCCGTGTCGGCTCACGCCGACGACGTCACCGTGGTGGTGTCGAGCAGCAAACAGGTCCAGACGCTCGGCACCACCGCTCTCAGGGAATACGAAACGGTGGCAGGAGCAAAGATAAACCAGGAAAAGTCGGCAGGCTTGCAACTCGGCACCTGGAGAGGCAAGTCCATGCCGTTCGACAGCGTCGTGGGGCGCTGGACGGAAGGACCAGTTAAATTGCTCGGGGTCTGTTTCGGTCCAGACCTCCAGATGGAGAAAAACTGGAACGAGATGACGAACACGGTGGCTTCTCTCTCCCAGAAATGGGCTGAGAAGAGGCTGTCTCTGAAAGGTCGGGCGGAGGTGGCGAATGCGTACATCGCGTCCGTCATCTGCTACCGCCTTACCGTCGTACTTTGCTCGCGTCCAACTCTGACCAAAATAGAGCGCCTTCTATTCCGCTTTTTGTGGCAGGGACGTGCTCCCGTGGTGATACGATCCATGAGTTGTCAGCACCCGCTGCGTGGAGGACTGGGCATGCCGTGGCTGATGATGCGCAAACATGCACTGAGGCTGCGACATCTCTGGCGTTTCCTTGACGGTGAACAGGTGTGGTCACCGTTTCCCAGACGCGCTTTTCCCCAGCTCGTCTCCTTGACGGAGCTGCAGTCCTCGATAAAAAAAAACCGAGGCATAGCGCTTGGAAGCTGGAATGTCTCCAAGCGCTCACCGCCCTCTACCAACTGGGCACTGATGTCGGTGGAACATCCACCTTGGCGTTCTATAGAGGGCTAGTGGAGTGGAAGAGCGACGACGTTCTCGGGGAGAATCTGGGCGTCGAAGACGATCAGCTGTTTGCTCTCTTCAAGAGAACTTTCAGCCCAGAGCCTATGGACAATTTCCAGAAATTCCTGGCCTGGCAGTGCTACCGGAGAACGTTGCCGGTTCGACATAAGCTCTACAGGCACGGAGGTGCTGTCAACCGAGCCTATCCGAGATGCGCGCAGGACGACGTAACCGTCCTGCACGCACTCGTTCAGTGCCCGAGGATTGCTGACTTGTGGAGCTATGTCGAACAATTGCTGTCGCGTGTAGGACGGATCCGGTTATCGACTGAATCCACTGTGCAGATAGCTCCGCCATCCTCCTCTAAAGGGGAGGAAGGGCAAGCAGTCTTCATCTGCCTGGTGGCCTTGACGAAAGAGATTGTGTGGTGGACAAGGTTGAAAGGGTTCAAGACGGACACTTTCCTCTCCAGCTAATCCCTAATTAACTTTTTCAAGTTTTACTTGAAGAGGAAAATCAGGGCGGAAAGGCAAGTGCTGTCTTCTAGTAAGTTTGTTGAAAGGTCTGTGAATGTGGCGAGTCTGGTCCGAGTGAACGGGCCCACTCTGCGTATGCGCCGTAGACTGGGGAGTGGAAAACTGAGAGAGGGCACTTGACCTGGTGGTCAGGGTGGCCGTGGTCTTTTGTGTGGTTTTCGCCACAAGTGACCCTCGAGGGCTTCCTCCTTATCGGGGAATTTTTGTTGTTTGAATTTTAATTTATTTTACACTTTTCTGTCTTTTATAACCTTTTTACACGGCCAAACCCACTTTGTATCGTCCTGTGCCGTCTGTAATGTTTTTCTTCATGTTAGCCCTTGTGGCCAATAAAGAAAGCATTATTATTATTATTATTATTATTATTATTATTATTATTATTATGATGAGATGGTATAAAGTTAATCAACTCCACATTATCACAAGACTACATTATCAATTAACCATTAACCGATGTGAAAGAGTCGAATAATATATATACATTAACAGGCCTTATCTGACAAAGAACACACCGAAATGCTTCAAATGTAACTCCGACGCTTCCATTATTTTCATCATCATCATCATCATCATCATCATTCTTATCATCGTCATTTCTACATTCCCACCTACAACTCCCTTACCCGGTTTTAGTACCTACCCAAATGCCGACCCGCCCTATTGACCAAGAAACATATAATATTACAACACCAACCCACATCCATTTAGTCTTTCCATTATCTTATGATTTTTGCTTTATTTACTTTTAAGTCTTCGTTTTGTATTCCTATTTTCTTGTTTCGTTTTTTTTTTTTTGTAAAGTGTGAAAGTGTCTTTTTGTAGAGAAGTGTTACTTTTGCCCGAGAAGAACATGGTACATTCAAAATTTACTGTACGATACAAATTTGTGCAGTACGTTGGAATGAAGGCCAAGCAATTAGAAATATTTATTAACCCTTTAGCATTCCCTTACCTCTTTCTATTAAAACCGGCTGTAATCGGTCGCTCATACTGATGTTAAGGTATTTTTCTCAAAATAAATAATATCAAAATCTCATAGATTCGATATTATGTGCTATAATTATGTGAGGTAAAGACTTTACCGTGAAAATATAATAGTATATATAGAGTAATGGGCGGTGGATTGGCAGTATCGGTAGAGGGTCGGACGCCATGCTTTCAAGCATAGTTACGTCCCTTTACGATCTGAGTTCAAATCCCGCCGAGGTTGACTTTGCCTTTCATCCTTACGGGGTCGATAAAATAAAGTACCAGTAATGCACTGGATAATTGCTGGCCTTGTGCCTAAAGTAGAAACAAGTATATATAGAGTAATGTAAATGCTAAAGGGTTTTAAAGAATTGGACGATAGCTTGTCCACGGAATTTCTCAGTGTTGAATAATTGATTTCATCTGAATTTCTACTGAAAGTTTTCATAAGGGGTGAAAATCTTTTTACAAGATCTATGAATATTTTCCCAAATAGTTAGTCAATATAGCGGATTAAACCACGTGGCCTTTTTATTACCTTTCCGTTTGTTCAACTATGCATGTTTCTGATATTCAACAGCATTTTTGAGACGTTAAAATGCTTGGACAATATTGTATACACATGCTACTCGGTTAAATGAAGTTTTGAGGCTTTCTTGTAACGTATGACATAAATCCTTTTACCTACCATTGTATTCCCAACACCACTAATAGAGTGGTTGGAATTATGATTTATTTAAAGTATTGAATAATATGTATTAATGCTTAGCCGAGATTATTTTCTCAAACATTAAAAGTTAAATTTAAAGGTGGTAAATTGGTAGAGCCGTTAGAATATCAGATAGAATACTTTGCGTTATTCGTTCTGGTTCTCAGTTCAAAACCTGTCAAACTCAACTTTTCGAATTGACAAAAAAAGTATCAATGTAGTACTGGGGACAATTCTTCATCTATATATCTTTCTCACGCCCTCTCTCGCCCCACCCACTCACTCTCATTCTTTTGTTGCACATTTATATTTCTAGAGATAAAAATAAACATCATCGTTGTTAGACTTATCTAGGTTATAATTATTATTCAAGATAATAACACCCTTCTTCATTACAGGTGTAACAGATTAACATTTCCTTTGCTCACTGAAATATGTGAGGCCCCAACCACACACACACACTTAATTTTATGTTTCTCACACAGAATGTATCACTGCTGTGTATTTCCATGTTTACATGCCTATATATTAAATATATGTATACTTATATACACATTGGTGCAGTCTCGATTAACCACTCTGTATGTATACATATATAACTTTATCGTACACTTTCGCTGTTAGCGCACTTCCTTATTTTCGTTTATTTTACTTACACTACCTTTTATATTCTCTATCTATCCTATGTGTTCTTTGAAGAAGAGCTAAAGCCCGACACGTCGAACTTTCATTCCCCTTTTCTATATAAACTAACAAGACTTTCTGTAACTCGGGTCTTGTCGTAACTCGGGTCTTTCTGTAACTCGGGTCTTGTCATTTCCTTGAACTATATATATATATATATATATATACCTGTACTCTTCTTTGCTCTTTTACCTGCTCCAGCCATCCGGCTGAAGCTATGCTGGGGGCACCGCCCTTATATATACATACATACATACATACACACACACACACACACACACACACATATATATATATATATATATATATATATATATATATGTATATATATATATATATATATATATATATATATAAATGGAAAAAATGATATATCATTTCTCACTCTTAGTACAGCTGATACTTAAATATAAGTATGTATAGGTAATTTGCATCTCGATATGCAAATTAGGCTGCTCAGCCGTTAATATGCATAATGAAAGTATATACTTTCAAACGTTCAATCGACTGACAGAAAGGTATACAATGCTGATGACAGGTAATAAGCTAGAAACTAGTTCATCGTTCCTTTGTCAGTGTTG
>OZ024741.1:288579327-288584327 GCA_964016885.1 Eledone cirrhosa
ATTTTATATATTCAAATGAAGTTCAGATATAAAAAAAAATAAGCTTAAAAAGAATTTATTATATCAAATAAACAAAAAATAAAATATAGACGTTTGAAAAAGTGTGGGAAACTTGTCCCCTGGTACCCCTCTGAAACAAGGCCCTTGATGGTATGGTCCTGTAACACCTGATGGAGTTGTAGGGGCATCATATTGACATATGACGTTTCTTGGCATTTTAAGCCTGGCGGAGCCCAATCCTCTCCGAGTCTGGATACAGCAGATTTCTTTCAGAGAAAGATAGAAAGTGAGAGAGATGAAGTGAGAAAGAGATACAGAGGAAGAATCGACTACATTACTAGGCTGGTACATTTTTTATTGGCGTCGAAAGGATGAAACGCAAAGTTGACCGCAACGAGATTTGAACTCAAAGAGCCGGAACGAATACCACAAAGCACTCTATCCGACGTTCTAACGACTCTGCCAATTCGCCACCTTCCAAATGTACTTACCAAAATAAAACCAGCAAAGGAGCATTTGCGTAGTTTATCAAATTACGAGAAACAATAGCCAAAATCTCCCTCAAATCCCACATTAACTTCTTAAAATAAGGACACATTGAATGATGGTGGTTATGGTGTTGTTGGGATATTGGTGGTGAGTACGTGTGTACTGGTACACTTAATAGAGATCAGATGTTATAGAAAAGAGAGGGTAAGTAATATATTTCGTATTGACCGAGAGAGAGAGAAAGAAAGAAACAAAGAGAGGAAACGTAAATTACAGACACACACAGATATGCACATGCACATACACACATATACAGTTTATGTATTATATATTTCATAAGGAAGGGGTGGTGGTGTGACTTTGGCAATATGGTGATGGTGGTGATGGATGTGGTGGAGGGAGAAATGGGAGGAGAATAAGACATTTGAAAGATGACAGAGATGGAAATTGTGGGAATAGAAACGTGAGGTAAGTCAGTGGTTGTTGTTGTCGGTGATGCTGGTGATGGTGTTTCGTTGGTGGTGACGCTTTTAGTGAGATTTAGTTAGAACCTTAAGTCTATGAATACAATGTCTCTGGGTACTCAGTATCTGATAAGATCCCTAAGAGGATCTCATCAGATACTGATCACACAAACACAAACACACACACACACATATACATTCATACACACGCACGCACATTCATACACACATATATATATATATTCACACACACACACACACACACACACATATATATATTCTCACACACACACACACACACACACACACACACACACACATATATATATATATATATATATATATATATATATTATTAGTACAGATTAAAGTTTAAGCAATGAATTTCTGCTTTCACCCTATACGGGATCTTCTAAAGCTCAGTTTCAGAAGACCCCTTATAGGGTGAAGGCAGAAATTCTTTGCTTAAACTTTAATCTGTACCAATAAAAAATATTTGCCCCTCGGGTTTATATATACTTATATATTCATGTGTACTTCTAGGCGTTTATATTGTTTCAAATGCATCTGTCCATCTGGTCTGTCTTCAGTTCATTACAAAACCCGGAAAAAATCCCACATAAATATTATAGAGGTTGGGTTTAATAGAAGAGTTGCTGTTTATTTCTTTTTTGTTGCGTTAAAAGATATTATAGAAGGGAAAGTTTTAAAATGAGCGGTGGTGATAAGCTCGGAGTGCCAATTTATGGTGTATAGCTCTATAAATGTCATCCAGGGTTCTTCCTTTTAGCCACAAAGTGGCAAGTTACGCCTGGTAACGCAAGGACCGGATTCTCCATTAAATGGAAAATCCTGAAAAAATCAAGTTATTTTAACGGTAAAAGGGCATGTAAATTGTGCAACAAGGAATGATAAAACATGACGACTACATACTACGAAAATATGCCTAAATATGAGGGCTGACTTTTTCAACGACTGCCCATGTGCCTAATAACGATTCTTTAGTGATCCACAAAATGTTGGTCGATCATATAGCCCGCTTTACTAATTTCAATCAGATACTCACTCTATAGAAGATGGATTCTTAGAGAATTCCAGTAATGTTTAAGTGCTGATTAAACAGAGTGGTTGCCAGTCCAGCAAAAATAGCGATGTATACATGAATGTATGTGTAGTACATTTGGCAATATACCGTATGTTTAATATACTGTCTGTTTTTAATTAAACATACAATATGTTATCAAATATACTATACATACATTTATATATACATCACTATTTCAGAGCACCAATACTAATACCTAATTTCTGCTGGACCGGCAACCGCTCTGTTTAATCAGCTCTTAAACATTACTGGAATTCTATAAGAATCTATCTTCTATAACTCTCAGCAGAAACGAAGGGGTAAGTAGTCTTGATAACCGCTAACGAACGAGACACAGGACTCTCGATTACTCCCCTTTGTTTTTGCCGAAAATAAGTAAGTGACTTAGTCACTACTTTAAAATTCATAGCGAATAGTCTTCAAAATGTTTTTAATTAAACATACAGTATATTATCAAATATACTATACATGCACTCATATATACATCGCTATTTCAGAGCACCAATACTAGTATATATATATATATATATATATATATATATATATACACGCACACACATATTCATTTATGTTTTGTGCTTCACCAATGGATAGAACTGGTCATGCCGTTTAGTTAACATTGCAAAAAACTTTAAAAGGATACACCTAGTCCGGCCTCCCGTTGTTTTAATCATATATGTATGTGTGTACGTGTGTACGTGTGTATGTATATAGAGGGAGAGAGAAAGATATATAGATGTATATATAGATACATTTATGACTGTGGCATGCTCAGGCACTTTATATCAATCTCACGAGCAAGGAGTTCTATCGTTAGAACAACTATCGTCAGAACCGACGGAGGTCCAGCATTTACCTCGTTATTATTAAAATTAACAGATAATAAATAAGTGTATAAATATCTATATAAATAAATAGTTAAATAAATACATGAAAATTAAGGCCTTCTTATCCCCACCTTCCGTACTTCCTTACCAAAAGATTAGGAGAATGAAGATGGTTGGTGGGTGGAGGCGGTCATTGATTTATGGCTATCTGTAATCTCCCCCTTGATTCACTTAAAGGGTGGTGTTCCGAGTCCTTAATGGCCGGTGACGAAAGGAAATATAGCAGAGACAAGGGTCGAGGGTTTATAATGGCAGTGTATGTGTGTGTGTGGGGGGGGGGGGGGGTGTTATACAGCGGCGTTAGTTGAAGGTGGTAGAAGTGAAGGTGTTATTTGGTGGTGGTAGTTGTTAATGCTGTTACTGTTTGTGTGTGTACATACACACACACATACACACACATATATACACACATGCACACACACATACACACACACATACACATATATATACATACACATATGTGTGTATGTGTGAGTTTGTGTGTATATATATAGATAGATATATACATATGCACGTAGATATATATATATATATATGTTAATGATACAAGTGTTTGTCGTATAGCCCTTGGTCAATCATGATTGAGGAGACCTATGATCAAAGGCATTCCAGCCATGGCCATGCTTTTATACATTTTGCAGGCGTTTGCGATTGTATTATTCCGCGCAACCTCCCCATGATGAGATTTGAAGGTATTTGGCTGCTATTTCTAGCAGGTTAAGTAACATCATAGATGCGTCTTTATTAGCTCGTGGTAATGGAGGTGGATGGAGTTTGGTGGTAGTGGTTTCTGTGGTATGGTGTGGTGGTTGTTGTTGTTGGTGTGGTGGTGGTAGCAGTTGAGATAACTGTGATGATGATGATAGTGATGATGATGATGGTGATGATGATGATGATGATGATGATGATGATGATGATGATGATGATGATGATGATGATGATGATGATGATGATGATGATGATGATGATGATGATAATGATGATAATGATGACGATGATGATGATGATGATGATGATGATTATGATGATGATGATGATGATGATGATGATGGTGGTGGTGGTGAGAACGATGTTCGACAATTAGCAGAGAACCTTTTTTGTTTTGTCAGATAGAGGTGGGAGTTGATTGGTGTATGTTTGGATGTAGGGGAGAGAGGTGTCGTATGTTCTTTTGATCTAATATATATATATATACATATATATATATATGTGTGTGTGTGTGTATTAACAAGTACAACATTGCTATGGCTAATTGTTGTTGTTATTATTGTTGTTTTTTGTTGTTAAGGTCGTAAATCGACGGAAATTGTAGTGGTCTGTACTAATTTACTTTTGGTATAAACACCGCCCCTTCTATCATCTAAGTTCAAATTCCATTTCGTCGTCATCTTCATCGTGAACACCACCACCACCACCACCACCACCGCCACCACCACCATCATCATCATCATCATCGTCGTCATCATCATCGTCGTCACCATCATCATCATCATCATCATTATCATCATCCTCGTCATCATCATCATCACCACCGTCCCGCATCATCCGAAGTTGAGCTGGATCAATGTAAAAAATACGTACAGGAATTTAAAATTTAAGATGAAGGAAAGAAAAATTAGTCCAACCGTTGAATTTGAACCTAGATCACTAGAGGATGAAAGTAAATAATACCTACAATATATTATACGTGTATTTATACTAATTCCTCTCTCTTGGGCTACCGATTGTGTTATATCTCACCATCAAAAAGAGAAATCAATACAATTAATTGTAGGGTAAGATTTGCTCTAGCCATTAGAAGGTTCGCAGTCTCGTTGGTTCATGTCGTTTCATCCCGAGCGGGAATCCTCAGACAATGTCAGTACGGATAAGATATAAGATGTAATATTGATTTCTAATTTAGGCACAAGATCAGTAAATTTTTTGATGATAGGGCAACATTGATTAAATCAACCTAGTACTTGAAATCAACCTAGTACTTGACATATGCTATATTTTATCAACCACTGAATGATGTGAGGCGAAGTTGATCTTGGCAGGATTTGAACACAAAAT
>OZ024741.1:288589327-288601827 GCA_964016885.1 Eledone cirrhosa
AGTATATATAAAGTAATGTAATGCTAAAGTGTTAAGGTAAAAAAAACGTAATTTAATTCGATAAATTGTGTGGGTTTGCAGACGTAATTGTTTTCTATACCTTTCTGAAAGGCCTAGAATTCGGTAGAAAATTTACCTCCGTTAGAATGAACGCTATGGATGCATCCGTGGAGGAGAAGTATCCAATTTTATGGGGCGTTTTTGGCATCCTCAAAAATGAACCGGCTCCATAATTTCGGACCTTGTGAAGATGGCAATTTAGCAAATATATAGATGAGTGAGCGTATGATATAAAACATTCCAGTTGTGAACATCCTCTTTATTTATTGTGTGCAGCTAATGTCATAGCCCAAACGCCTATGTACATCAAATAGGTGTTGTGTTACCATGTCGTGCATAGAAATATCAGTACTCTTACTTTTAGGACAAACCTAGTACACATACATACATACATACATACATAGACAGTCAACGCGATCAGTCGCATATTTTGGCGTATTTATTAAATTTAAGATGAATACTATCTCCGACAGTAATTCCACAACTACAGTCAGGTTGAATAACTGGTTATTCTTCTAACTATATCTTCTGAAGACAGCTTTTATTCGAATTCGTAGAGATATCCGACTAAATACATAATTCATTTTACAAGGATTTGCTACAAACAGCATGGCTGAACACAACATCAACAAAAAAATTAAGGAAGTACCGAAGACAAATAATAAGGAAGGTAATCAAACTTTATTCAGTTGTAGCTACAGAAGAAACCGAAATTATAAATCGCATTTCTCTTGGAGTTGCGAACTTAATAATGATTTATTTAATTGTTATAAAATGGCAAAAAACAATCCCTCCATTGGCTATATGAATAGAATGAAGCTACACTGGGACGAAATGCACCCAGAGCTAAATTATTTCACAGCGAAACAATTACGCCAACAAGCGACGTTTGTTGAACGTAAAAATATTATTAATTGTAAGTCCCCCACAACAAACATGTTATCAACAACACGTGCTACAGGTCGCCATGCTACTAGACTTCCTAGCAGCCAGGTCGAACAGCGCCTTGAAACAACTATGCCTGTAAGAAACTTGACACCACCTGTACCATCTAAGTCTACCTCGAATGCTGGGGAAAACACTATCGATAATAATAATAATCGAAGAAATTTGACACCACGTGTACCATCCGAGTTTACCTCGACTATTGTGGAAAATACTATCGATAATGATAATCAAAAGTATAAACAATTGAAAATTTCCCTCAACGAAATCTTCCAGAGAGAAATTAACTCATGTATAAATATCTCTCTTGCTGAACGTGTTAAAACGACAATGTTTAATAAAAAACCAAATAATGAAATATTACGTGTTATTGACGAAATAGGGGATGAATATTTACGACGAATAAAAACCCCAACATTTTGGCAAATCAACGCCTGTTTATATGCCTTAGCAACGACAGTGAAGCATTATCTTGGTGATAGCAGAGATATTAACAAGAACAAAACACCACCAAAAATACCATCATATATAACTAAAATAGAAAAAAAATATTGCTGACCTACGAAAAAACATAGGATATGTGACAATGCTCCTTACATGCAAACAAACACAAAAAAACCTCACTCCTCACCAACAAAGAGTGAAAAATAAAATAGAGACGGTGTTTGGTAACAGTAGAATCAGAACTCTCCAATATAAGCTGATCACCCTCAAACAAGAATTGAGAGCTGTTAGCGAAAGACGCCGATACCTGAAGAAGGTAGATGAGAGAAAGGTGCTTAATAAAAGATTCAGACGAAACCAAACATCAGTCTATAGAGATTTGAAGGGCAAAATAATAAGTGTCACTGAGGCCCCATCCCAGAAAGGCATAGATTCCTTTTGGAGTAAAATATGGGGTGAAAAGAAGAATTTCAACCAAGATGCAGTGTGGCTAAGAGAAATCCGAAAGAACTATTGCTCCTACACTACAACAAAAACATACGAAATAAGTGAGGGTACCCTTGAGACTATGATAGGAAAACTCCAAGATAAGAAAACACCAGGAAGAGACATGATTGTCGGCTACTGGTACAAAAAACTGATATTCTATCGGAGGTATCTTACTGACCTCTACCAACAAGTTCTTAAGGGAGATACACTTATACCAGAATGGTTGACATTAGCACAAACATTACTGGTCCCCAAGAACAAAGACACCCACTTGGCAAAAAACTACCGACCCATTGCATGCCAGAACCTGATGTATAAGATGTATACAACCTGCCTGAACCTATTCCTCCAAGATCACTGTGAAAATAATAACATCATCACAGATGAACCAGCAGCTGGAAAGAAAGGGGTTTGGGGATGTGTTGAACAACTCCTAATCAACAAAACTGCGATTTCGGAGGTGCGACAACTTAGGAGGAATATGACTACAGTCT
Source organism: Eledone cirrhosa (assembly GCA_964016885.1). Taxonomy (NCBI): domain Eukaryota; kingdom Metazoa; phylum Mollusca; class Cephalopoda; order Octopoda; family Eledonidae; genus Eledone; species Eledone cirrhosa. The sequence continues at coordinate 288,591,760 of OZ024741.1, forward strand.
GGCTGGACTACAGGAAAGCTTTCGATTCTGTTCCCCACTCTTGGATGATAGAGGCCCTCCAACTTGCTAAAGTCCCAGACATTATTGTCAGAGCCATAGAGAGGCTGTCTTCTTCTTGGGCTACTATCCTAAGGTTAAAGACTGAGAGAGAAGACTCTATTTTCACTGATAAAATAAAATATTGCAGGGGTATATTTCAGGGGGACAGTCTCTCTGTGATATTATTCATCTTGTAATTAAACCCCTTGTCCTTTCTGCTCAAGAAATGTGAGGGATATATCATTGGCTCACAGGGGGACAGAAATACGAACCTAACCCATAATTTCTTTGTGGACGATCTGAAACTCTATGCCAAGAACATGGATGGGATGAAGAAAAATCTTGACCTGGTTACAACGTTCTCAAAGGATATAGGAAAGGAGTTTGGCCAAGATAAATGCTCATACATGACTGTAAAGCGGGGAAAAACAACAACCAAATCTAGCAACATTGTCATCAACTGTTTCACCAATATCTGATGAGGACTGCTACAGATACCTGGGGATAGATGAGAACATATCCTATAATGGTATCTGTAATAAAGAACGAGTAACCAAGGAATACTACACCCGATTAAGAAAGATCTGGTCATCGGAACTCTCTGCGCAAAACAAAACAGTGGCTCACAATGCGTTTGCTGTGCCTGTCCTAACACCAACGTTTGGAATACTCAATTGGACGATAGACGAAATCCGAGCAGTTGATGTTGGAACTCGAGAAATACTGAACAACACCGGAAACTTTCACATCAACAGTGACATAAACCGCCTTTACTTGAAACGTAAGGAGGGAGGCAGACGCCTCACATCAGTCCAGACAACATTTGAATGTCGCATCATATCTCTCCGACAACATCTACTAACCCCGAAGTGTAGGAGCCCGTTTCTTGAGCAAGTCTGTCTGCATGAAATAGATAACATCATGAGAGTTGGGAAGGAACTCCTCGAGAGATATTCCCTGTGTGATAATCAAAAACTCACACGCAGGCATGTCGCTCAGCAATATCGCAGTGAATCCATGGATTAAAAACTGCATGTCTATCAGCAAAAAATCATGCATGGATATGTTGCCAGGAAGCTCCAGAGTGAGAGTAATATAGATAAGGAAAGTAGTCTATCCTGGACCAACAACCGCTATATTGGCTCCTACTTTGAAAGATACGCTTTTGCAATCCAGGAACAGGAGATTAGCACGAAATACCTGATTTACAAAAGAGATAGGGATGCAGGCAAAACACCTAGATGTGATAACAAGTGCAGACTCTGCAGAACTAACATCGAGGATATCACCCATGTCATCAGCAGCTGTCCAAAGATGTCATCGCGGTACTATTTACCTATGAGGCATGATGTAGTGGCCAAAACACTGTACAATGCAGTTCGTAAAAAAGATAGCCCCGATAATAAACACATTAAAAGCTACAGCAATGTGGAAGACATCCATGTACATAATCTGAAAGAGTACTGGTGGAATGTTCCAGTAAAAACCCCAATAAAATGCAGGCATAACAGACCAGATATTATGATATGGGACAGGGAGAAGAAAGCATGCACAGTAGTGGAAATTAGCTGCCCAGCAGATGCCAATATAATATCAAAGATTAGTGAAAAGGAGAACATTTATGCAGAACTGATGAGAAATCTGCAGATACTCCACCCGCATTACACCTTCAGATTTATGCCTGTGATTATTGGGGCACTGGGGTATGTTAGTAACTGCCTCAATACAAATCTTGAGAAGCTAGGCTTCACAGGAACAGAAAGAACACAACTAGTTAGGAAATTACAAGTACAATCCATTAATGGAACAGTAAAAATATGTAAAACATTTCAAAAATGTTGCATCTAATAACTGCATATACACATATACAGATGCAAAGCATATACATATGCACACATACAACTCAAAACATCCACATCCACACATACAATAACATCCATATCTACACATGCATGCATACATACATATCTACCTAGTTGATGTTGTGTAAATTCCAATGAGAGAGTCTTGTGTCTGTGTTAGAAACCGACTCTCTCTCTATTGGTAAAACTTTGTGAAATTATAAAACCAGAAGAACATACATACATACACATTTGTGAAATTATAAAACCAGAACATACACACATAAAGCATTCTATCCGACGCTCTACCAATACTACCAAAACACCACCTCTAAACCAATAATTATTTCTACTTTTAGCACAAGGCCAGCAATTACCCAGTGCATTACTGGTACTTTATTTTATCGAACCCGTAAGGATGAAAGGCAAAGTTAACCTCGACGGGATTTGAACTCAGACCTTAAAGGGACTAACTATGCTGGAAAGCATGGCGCCCGACCCTCTACCGATACTGCCAATTCGCCCCTAAACTAATAATAATAATAATAATAATTGTTTCTACTTCAGGCACAAAGCCAGCAAATACCCAGTACATTACTGGTACTTTATTTTATCGACCCCGTAAGGATGAAAGGCAAAGTTAACCTTAGAGGGATTTGAACTCAAATCATAAAGGGACGTAATAATGGTTTCTGGTTTAGGCACAAGTCCAATAATTTTGAGAGAGGAGAATGTCGATTAAATCGACCCAGTGGATTACTGGAAGATGAAAGACAAAGCTAACCTTGGTTGGATTTGAACTCAGAACGAAAAGGGCCATAACTCAATGCTGCAAAGAATGTTGTTAGACACTCTACCGATACTGTCATTCCACCGCCCTTAATAATTGGTTCTGATTTAGGCACAAAGCCAACAATTCTTTGGGAAAGGGAAAGTCGATTAAATTGACCCAGTGCATTACTGGTACTTTATTTTATCGACATTGTAAGGATGAAAGGCAAAGCCAGCCTCGGTGGGATTTAACAACTCAGAACATAAAGGGCCGTAACTCAATGCCATGCAGCATGTTGTCCGACGCACTACCCATCCACCATCCTTCATAATAATGGTTTCTTACATAGGCACAAGGCCAGCAATTTTGGAGGAGGGGAAAGTCGATTAAATCGAGACTGGTACTTTATTTTATCGACCCAGTAAGGATGAACTGTAAAGCTAACCTCGGCGGGATTTGAAATCAGAACATAAAGGGCCATAACTCTATGATGCTGCAAAGCATGGTTTCTGATGATCTACCGATAGTGCCAATCGAAATAATAATAAAAGCAATAATAATTCTTTATTTCTTAAAAAAACAAGTTCCAACATGAACGTAGGGGTTTACAACGTAGGGGTTTACAACGTAGGGGTTTACAACGTAGGGGTTTACAACGTAGGGGTTTACATAGAAATAATAAAAAAATAATATAAAAAACAACAAAAACAACAACAACATTAACAATAATAATAATAGATCTGATCTAATATTATTATATTTAGCGTGACGGTAGCTCTAATGATATTAAGAGGAATATGAAATAAAAAACAGAAAGAGATAAAGATTAAAAAATATATAAGAATAAATAGAAAATCAAGTTATAATGGGTGACAAAGCGAAAATGACCCTTTTAGCAACACACACACACACACACACACACACACACACACACACACACACACACACACACACACACACACACATCCACAGAAACGAATACATTCAAGTATGCACTGATACAAACACAAATACAACTACAGAAATACAATGAAAAAATACAAAGCAAAAAATCCGGAAGCTAAAAAAATGTTTATATATATGTGTGTGTGTGTGTGTGTGTGTGTGTGTGTGTGTGTGTGTGTGTGTGTGTGTGTGTGTGTGTGTGTGCGTGCGTGCGTGTGTGTGTATATATATATATATATATATGTATATATATATATATATATATATATATATATATATATATATATATATATATTTATATATATATATATATATATATATATATATTTATATATATATATATATATATATATATATATATAACGATCCCCAGTTTTTTCCAATAATTCCATGATTTTTGTTTCACTGTTTGCCGCTCATTTTTCTTTTGTTTTCAGTTTTGTTGTATTGTTTGTTAATTAGATTTATTCCAATCTGTATAACATATTAATTAGTTGGCTAACGACTGTCACATACAAGATAATTGCTGGCAGTAAGAAAGAAAGCTTTGGGGCGAGCAGAATAACTTGTGTTACGGTATAGGTACTTCCTGAAAATACACGCACGCACACACAAGTATGTATATATACACACATACATGTATATATGTTATATACACATAAATATTTGGGTGTATCTGTATGTGTGTTTGGGTGTGTTTTACGAAGAAGAAGTCTCACGATCTAATCGAGCCAACGTCAAATATAAAACTACATTTAAAGTGAAAGACGAAATCCTTGAGGTGTAAACGTAGATATAATCTCAATTCGATTCAAACATAGCTGATCGATATATCGATAACAATTCTTGCTAACATTGGCACTAGACCAGCAATTCGGGGAGAACATTTATTTTATCAGTCCCCAGCACTTAACTGGTGCTTTATTTTGAAAGAGAAAATTGACTTCCGCGAGATTTGAGCTCAGATCGTTTAAAGTCGTTATAACACAAAGTATTTTGTTCGACGCTCTACCGATACTACCAATCCACCGTCCTTAATAATTGTTTCTACTATAGGCACAAGGCCAGCAATTTGGAGGGGAGGGGAATGTCGATTAAATCGACCTCAGTGCGTTACTGGTACTTTATTTTATTGACCCCGTAAGGATAAAAGGCAAAGCTAATCTCAACGGGATTTGAATTCAAAACGCAAAGGCTCATAACTCTATGCTGCAAAGCGTGGTTTCTGACGCTCTACCGATACTGTCAACCCACCGTCCTTAATAATGGTTTCTGATTTAGGCACACAGCCAACACTTTTCGGGGAGGAGAAAGTCGATTTAATCAACCTCAGTGCGTTACTGGTATTTTATCAAGTTCTAAAGGATGAAAGGCAAAGTTAACTTCGGTGGGGTTGAACACAGAACGGAAAGGACCGTAAGATTCAACCAATCCCCCACCCTGCGACATGTATATCTAATAAGACAAGAGATAAATTAAGTTGATATATGTATAACAAAAACATTAGCCTCACGCATAATACTTAACCTCCATCGTTATCTGTTGGCGTGAGTGTAATATTACATTACATTCAGTACGATATTTCCATTTCTGAATTTTAAATACATGATATTCAAACGTTTTGTGAAGGGGAATGGCTTAGTGGGAAGGGTATTCGATTGCTGGTGGTGCTTTGTTTCTTTGAGCAAGACACATTATTTCATGTTGCTCCAGCTCAGTGTTAGAAATGATTTGTACTCGTAAGTCAATGGTTCAACTTATATATATATATATATATATATATATATATTATCTAAAGACATCTTTTCTTTTCCAATTTTCCACCCCGCCCGTCCCTTCAATCTATCTTATTTCTCATTTTTTCTTCTGATGAAGGACTAGCATCCGACACGTTAAAACTCTATTCCTGCTATTTCAAGCGTTAACCTGATATATTCCTTCCATATACTGTACCGATTGTCTTGTTATTTCTGTTTACCTTTTACACACACACACACATACATATATCTACATATATATATATATATATATGTGTGTGTGTGTGTGTGTGTGTGTGTGTGTGTGTGTGTGTGTGTGTGTGTGTGTGTGTGTGTGTGTGTGTGTGTGTGTGTGTGTGTGTGTGTGTGTGTGTGTGTGTGTGTGTGTGTGTGTGTGTGTGTGTGTGTGTGCGCGCGCGTGTGTGGTGTGCGTATGTATGTATTTATAAAGAGAAAAACGAAAAAAGGGGGAGAGAGGAATTTCGTGTGTGAATGAGTGTGGGTAAAAGAAAAATTAAATGGGATAATAGAAACAGAAAGAAGGAAAAAAAAAAAAAAATTAAATTAGAAATAGAAGAGGTCTCGTCAAAAAGTTTGGTTATACAAGAGAACTTTTGATTTTAGTAAAACCTCTTTATATTTTTTCTTGGACATTTTGCAAAGACATCAATTTAAGAAGTGACGTCACATTCGTCAATGTGATACAAAACTATTGATGCACACTAACATATTTAGTCAGGGGGAAAAATATCGATATCCGATTGGAAATCAGGAAGGTAAATAAAAAATGCCCCCCCTCGCCATCCCTGCTATACTTTTTTTTCTGAAAAAGAAAACATGAACTAAAGATACAGAAAAAATGTCACATTCAAGTCAGAGAAAGATCTGGAACAATAGAGAAATGAAAAGCAAGCAATACAAAAAAGCATAAAAAATAAAAAACAACACAAAACAAAACAAATCAAAACAAAGAGTATACAAAGCAAAACATATCGATATATATATATATAGATATATTACAAAGAAAGTGTGGTAAGAAGCCAGGTGGACCATAACGCATCAGAGTACTCGATACTTAGACTGTTGAATAGCTCTGTTATATTTAACCACTCTGTCGAGAGCTTTATTCGATTTGTGATATTTTGCATTCTCGCAATATTATACACAACTGAATCATTCGCAAAATAGAGGTGTTGCCTCCCTTGCTGAACTCCACGTGGGGTCAGTAATAGACACACTTATCTATAGCATCCTAGAACAAAACCCGTTGATAACACGACTTCCTTGTTCATCATCTTACCTGAAGCCAGACATTCTTTATGAAGGCGGACAGTACCTGATTTTGGAGTCACAGAAACCAATACTGGATTTTACCATCAGTCCAGGGTCCGGGAAAGTATCAACACATATAATTTTATTGTTTGACCCAAATTACTTGGTCGTTTGTTTTGGCTGTGCGGATGATATGTTTAATCATCATCTCAGTGTGTTTGGCCCTTAACGTATGTTGTAGCTCTGATTCACATGAATCATCGAGCGCTTGCCACACATATCGGATGTTGATTTTCGTTAATTCCTGTGCTGAAATACGATTCTCGCTAATTTATATTTATATATGTATATATATATATATATATATATATACAATGAAATTCCATTATAACGAAATTCGCAGGGCATAAAAAATTCTTTATAATGAGATCGACCGAAATAAATCGAGCGTTTGTTTGTTATTACCTCGGGGGTAGACACATATTTTGCTATACTGAAAAATTCGTTATAATGGTATTCGTTATAACAGAATTTTACCGTATATATATATATATATATATATCTAAGGCGGGTAAAATTCCCGAGATCCATGGACGAGTTCTCTCCAGCGGTCTCTGTCCCTCATTATCGCTGCCATATCCTGCATCTCCAACAGACCAGTGTCTGTCCTTAGGGCATCAACATATGTTAACCTTGGTCTTCCTCTTCTAGTGTGTCCATGTAGGGGCTCCCAAAGGAGCACTGAGTGCAATGTCAACTCTGGATGTCGGTGAGCATGTCCAGCCAACCTCAGTCTCCTCTGTGTCACTTTTGAGCTGACTTTTGGGATGCTCCCATACAGCTCTAAGTTTTTCATCCTCAGTGTATACTGATTAATGTTCAGAGCCATCCTCAGCATTCTCGTGTAGCACCCATCCACCATCTGAGTGAGTCTCTTGGTCAGTGTCCAAGTCTCAGACCCATACAGCAGCACAGACTCCACTACAGCAATGAAGAGGCGGATTTTCAGGTCTCTACGAAGGTCCGACTTCCACACCGATCTCAAGCTGTGACACGCCGCCCAGGCCTTGCTCTTCCTCTCAACCACATCATCTTCCGTATTCCCAATCTTTGCTCCCAAATACAGGAAGTCCTCAACCAATTCCAGCGGCTTCCCGCCTACATTAGTGATCCCCTCTGGCTTCTCAACATTCTCTACCAGATATTTTGTTTTAGTCTCATTCATTCTCAGCCCCACACTCATCGACACAGTCTCAACCTCCCGCATCAAATCCTCTGCCTCCTTCACTGTATTTGTCACCAAAACTATGTCGTCGGCAAATTCAGCATCCGATACCTTTTTCGCCCCAACTCTCCTGCTCTGAGCCGGTGCTACAGTAAAGCCAGAGTCCTGGTGTTTCTCCAGTGCAAGGCGCATACAATAGTCCACTACGATGATAAAAAGGTAGGGAGCCAATGTATCTCCCTGGAGCACTCCAGCCAGTATCTCAAACAACTCTGTCATCCCATCAGGTGTAATGACTTGGGCTTTGGTGTTGGTGTAGAGCAGTGATATCAGGTCCACTATCCTCTTGGGGATTCCATAAGCCTGTAAGATCTTCATCAGGCAGTAACGGTCCACAGAATCAAAGGCCTTCCTAAAGTCAATGAAAACCATATATATATATTAGAAAGTGATGTTTTTTTTACAAAATGAAAAATAACCGAGGTGTCCTACACGAGTGAAAGTATAAAGAAAAAAAGATGAAATCAAAAATGCAACTGGAGTCTTATTTAAAAAAATATATATATTTATTTGGTTCCTTTACCGGTTTCGCAGTTCTACTTTTCAAAAGTAGAGTTGAGATGGAGTGTCTGTGGTTTTTCTCACATATATATTTGTATGTACTGACTTGCATATACGTTGTGCAACTTGGTGTGTAACTTACGGATTCCCAGAAATCTATCGAAGTTATTTTTCGATTAATATCTATCTATCATGTCCAGGTTCGTCTTTAACCTGTTTGTATTTTTCATTTCTGTAATATCAATATTACAGCAACTTTTTGTGTTCACTCTGAGGAGCAATTCCTTAATTACTTTATCATTGAAAGCTTCGTGACAGTCTTCAAAATTCAATCGGATGCGAATCTGCTACTTCTCAGGTGCAACTATGTTTATACTCATTACTATTATATATATCAGTTTGACAATCGCCACCGACGATTGCTAGAAACAACAGTTTGACAATCACCACCGACGATTGTTAGAAACATCAGTTTGACAATCGCCACCGACGAATGCTAGAAAGATCAGTTTGACAATCACCTCCGACGATTGCAGGAAAGATCAGTTTGACAATCACCACCGACCAATGCGAGAAAGATCAGTTTGACAATCGCCACCGACCAATGCGAGAAAGATCAGTTTGACAATCGCCACCGACCAATGCGAGAAAGATCAGTTTGACAATCACCACCGACCAATGCGAGAAAGATCAGTTTGACAATCACCACCGACCAATGCGAGAAAGATCAGTTTGACAATCACCAACGACCAATGCGAGAAAGATAAGTTTGACAATCGCCACCGACCAATGCGAGAAAGATCAGTTTGACAATCACCACCGACCAATGCGAGAAAGATCAGTTTGACAATCACCACCGACCAATGCGAGAAAGATCAGTTTGACAATCACCACCGACCAATGCGAGAAAGATCAGTTTGACAATCACCACCGACCAATGCGAGAAAGATCAGTTTGACAATCACCACCGACCAATGCGAGAAAGATCAGTTTGACAATCACCACCGACCAATGCGAGAAAGATCAGTTTGACAATCGCCACCGACCAATGCGAGAAAGATCAGTATGACAATCACCACCGACCAATGCGAGAAACATCAGTTTGACAATCACCTCCGACGATTGCAGGAAAGATCAGTTTGACAATCACCACCGACCAATGCGAGAAAGATCAGTTTGACAATCGCCACCGACCAATGCGAGAAAGATCAGTTTGACAATCGCCACCGACCAATGCGAGAAAGATCAGTTTGACAATCGCCACCGACCAATGCGAGAAAGATCAGTTTGACAATCACCACCGACCAATGCGAGAAAGATCAGTTTGACAATCGCCACCGACCAATGCGAGAAAGATCAGTTTGACAATCGCCACCGACCAATGCGAGAAAGATCAGTTTGACAATCACCACCGACCAATGCGAGAAAGATCAGTTTGACAATCAGCACCGACCAATGCGAGAAAGATCAGTTTGACAATCACCACCGACCAATGCGAGAAAGATCAGTTTGACAATCGCCACCGACCAATGCGAGAAAGATCAGTTTGACAATCGCCACCGACCAATGCGAGAAAGATCAGTTTGACAATCACCACCGACCAATGCGAGAAAGATCAGTTTGACAATCACCACCGACCAATGCGAGAAAGATCAG
>OZ024741.1:288604327-288621827 GCA_964016885.1 Eledone cirrhosa
AGGGCAGGAATAAATTTAAATAAGAAATGAATACAAAACAGGAGAAAGTAAGGAATAAAATGAGAGAAAACTCCGAAAGAAACCTAAGAGGAACGTTGATCAAGGAAGTTTAGGAAGAAAAAAGATAATAGAAGAAAAACAGCGTGTTATAATGACAATTATATATATATACTTAGGGTAAACATTGATGCAATTCAATTCAAGCACTCAACTTACTTTTTCCACATAGGAGTGACGGGGAGTAAATATCGAATAAGTAAAAGCGAAGTAGTTTCAGATGTTCAAGTCCTTTAATAATAATGCTGTGATATATATTTCAATGACGTCACTGGCCACACTGTTCTGTGTGCGAGTGTCGTGACATCATCAGACAGCTTGTTACATAATAAGGTTATGTTTCCGAGGCAATCCAAGTTGAATCGATATGGGAACGGACGAAGTGTGTGCTTTTGGCTTCTTCATCCGTTCCCCTGTGAGTACCAATTCACCCCCACCGGTCTGCGCAGGCGCATGTCCGAAGAAAGTTGACCATTAGCTACCGCCGATTTCAACGAAATTCGCTTAGTCAGTTCACCCTCTCAGCCAAACAATGACCCATCTATGCCTGTACCATAGTTTACTGCCAGAGGGGATGGGAGAGTGTTAGTTTTTACGGGTCACAATATTACCTCTCACCAAGCATGGACAGTACGACTGACCATCCACTCCCAAGAGAAAATATACTTAATTCTAGGTATCATGGTTTTACATTGGAAGTTATGAGTGAGAGTTGGAAATAAAAATAAAAATCCTAAATCGAAAATTATAAATTAAACAATTAAAAAATTAACAATTAGAAATTAAAAAAATTTTCAATTGAGAATCCGCATTGAGGTGAGTAAAAAATCATATAGATTGAAGTGAGTAAATAATATGGAGAGATATGTTTAAGTAAGAAGTTCTGAGAGGGGTTCCAATGTCACAGTTACACTATCCACATATTGAACGATAGTGCCGTACATTAGAACGGAGGGTAAACTACAGTATTCGAGGCAGTAGTCAATCTGGTACACAATCATAATTTCCATCACATGGAACAAAACCAAAGAAAAACAGATATAAAATACACAAAAGAAAAGAACCAATAATGATGAAGAACCAATAATGAATAAATGCAAAAACACAGAGTACATATATGCAAAATGATCCATATGATTGTCAATCTGTCAATGTATAGATGTATATATATATATATGTATATATATGTATATATATATATATATATATATATATATATATATATATATATATATATATATATATATATATATATATACACATTATTCCGGGTTGAATCGGAGGTAACCACAGTAAGTAAGGTACTAATATAGAAATGGCTTCTACAGAACTAGAACTGTTTCATTTATACTCTGCTATGTATTGAGTACCTTACTTACTGTAGTTACCCCCGATTGAACCCGGGATAAACGTATATATATATATATATATATATATATATATATGTGTGTGTGTGTGTGTGTGTGTGTGTGTGTGTGTATACACACATGCAGAAAGAGTGAGGTGAAGAGAAAAGATAGACACGCTCAGACCGACTAACTGACAGACAGATAGATAGTTAGATAGATAGACAATGCGTTATGTCCTTGAGCAAGACACTTTATTTCCCGTTGCTCCTTCTACCTGGAGTTGCGACCAATAGACAGTATTAGCAATTCGAAAGACCAATGGAAACGCTGCTTCCACGGTCCGATTTGACGAAAGTCAATTGTCTATCGATATATATATATATATACGGGGTAACACATTATTGTTATAGGTTATTTGTATAGCAAACCGTGTCACTCTTCTTTCCTGATTTATATATATATATATATATATATATATATATATATAAGCAAAGGGATATTTAATTTGTTGGTAATTCAACAAATATATATATTTATAACTGATTCGAAGCACTCGACAAGTTTCTGGAGTATAATATCAATGATATTAATAAATGGAAACTATATTTATAAAACCATATTTATTGTATTATATATATTTCAAGGGTGCCAAAACTTTGGTGCGCCCTCATCAGATAAAATACAAGTTTGTTTTATAAATATTGACATATCCAGGATCGAGACCTTCACGGTTCAAGTTTTACCTGGATAGTCAGGTAAAACTTGAACCGTTAAGGTCTCGTTCCTGGATATGTCAATATTTATAAAACAAACTTTGTATTTTATCTGATGAGGGCGCACCAAAGTTTTGGCACCCTTGAAATATATATAACAAAATAAATATGGTTTTATAAATATAGTTTCCATTTATTAATATTATTGATACATATATATATATATATATATATATATATATATATATATATATATATATATATATATATATATATATAGATAGATATATAGATAGATAGATAGATAGATAGATAGATAGATAGATAGATAGATAGATAAATTTCTATTTATTTGCCACGAGGGCATAAAAGAAGGGGACATTTACACAGTGGGGGAGTTTACATAAATCGAGTAAAGAAAAAAGGAATAACAATAATAATATAACAATAAAAAGTCCTCAAAAGGGAGGGGGCGTGTTGGGGATTGCACATACCCCCGAAAAGTGTGCAACTCTTTTCGCGGGGGAAGCCCAGAGAGGAGGCGCTCCCCCTTTCCTCTTCACTTCTTCACCTACAGAACAATGTAGAGAGAAGGCCCATTTACACGGGCCATTCTCGCTTCTTTCACCCACCTTTCATAAAACTGTCTGGGACCAAGCACTTCTCTCTCCATCCTGATTCTTCTTCCGAAGTGGTATCGGAAGAAGTAAACCAGGTGATGGCCGGAGAGAAAGTCACCCGACCTCAGACCTTTCAGGCGCGTCCACCACACAACCTCTTTCATCATGGCTATTACGCACAGAAAGACCGCCTCTGCTTCATTTCTGAAGGGAGGAGGCGGCTTGATGTTCACCACAGACTCGGCGGTTAATCGAATCGGCGCCACACGCGACAGCAGTCGTTCGACGTAGCCCCACAGATCGGCAACGCCCGGGCAGTGTACCAGTGCATGCGCAACGGTTTCCTCGTCGCGCACGCATCTGGGACAGATCTTTTTCGCGGGATCCCTGCCCGGGCGCCCGTGTCTGTAGAGCTTTTCTCGAACGGGCAGAGCCCCCCGGTAACACTGCCAGGCTAGGGACCTCTGGAAGTTGTCCATGGGTCCCGGGCCGAAAGTTCTACCGAACAGGCTGGCCAGTTCGTCCTCCTCCATGCCTAGCGACTCTCCAAGGGTGTCGTCGCCCCTGCTAGCCACCAACCCTCTATAGAATGTCGAGGTGGATTCTCCACTGACAGTCGGGTCCGCTTGCCAGATAGCCGTGAGCGCCTGGGCACACTCAGTGTGCCAGTTGCCCAGTTTTCTCGGTCTTTGCTTCACCCAGGATTGCAGTTCGGTGAGCGAGACGAGCTGTGGGAAGGCTCGCCTCACAAACGGGGCCCACACCGGCTGACCGTTGAGGAATACCTGTAGATGCCGTAGCCTCAATGCGTGCCTACGCATCAACAGCCACGGCATACCCAGCCCTCCTTTCGAAGGGTGCTGGCAGCAGATGGATCTCCTCACCATGGGAGGCCGCTTCTTCCAGAGGAACTGGAAGAGCATGCGTTCCATGATGGTGAGCTTTTCCTTGGGGCAAGGCACGACGGTCAGGCGGTAGTAGATGACGGACGCTATGTAAGCGTTCGTCACCTCCGCCCGACCTTTCAGTGATAGTTTGCACTTGGCCCACTTCTGGGTCAGCGCAAACACCCTGCTCGTCACCTCGCCCCAATTCTTCTCCACCTGGAGGTCCGGTCCGAACCAGACCCCGAGCAGCTTCACCGGGCCCTCCGTCCACCTCCCGACGACACCGTCTAACGGCATCGGTTTGCCCCTCCACGTTCCGAGTTGCAAACCGACTGACTTGTCCTGGTTCAGCTTAGCCCCCGTCAGCCTTTCGTATTCCTCCAGTAGGGTGGCGATCGCCCCGATTTCCGAGGCGTCCGCCACCATTACTGTTACGTCGTCGGCATAGGCCGAGACCGCTTTGTGCAATCCCGGTTCCAGGGGTATGCCCCGCAGCAACTCCAACTTCCGCAGCAGTGGCTCGAGAGTCAATACGTACAGAAGGGAGGAGAGGGGGCACCCCTGTCTGATGGATCGGGTGATTTGAAACGGCTCCGAGAGGTAGCCGTTTACTTTAATCCTAGAGTAGATGTTGCCACTGTGCATGGCAGAAATCCAGCCCCTGAAAACGGGTCCGAAGCCCGCCGCCGCTAGCACCGCATCCAGGTAACCATGGTCGACCCTATCGAACGCCTTAGATTGATCCAAGTTGATCAGGGCCCCACCAAAGCCGGGTTCGTAGCCAACCCTCTCTATGATGTATCGCATGAGGTGGAGGTTGTCGTGAATGGACCTGGACGGGATAGCGCATGTCTGCGCGTCTCCCACCAAACCACCCACCACAAGCGCCAACCTCTTCGCCAACACCTTGGCCAAAATCTGTAACTCTGCATTCAGCAGAGTTATGGGCCTAAAGTTACTTAAGTCGTCCCTCTTGCTCTCGTCCTTCCTCACTAGCGTGACCACGCCCTTGGTCACAGAACAGGGAATTCTCCCGTTCTGTTGCCAGTTGCAATAGACAGCCTCGAGGAGTTCGGAGAACAAGACCGGCATAGCTAAATAAAGTTCGTATGGTAGACCATCGAGACCCGGGGATTTGCGTCTGCTGCATTGGCTGAGCGCTTCCCCGATTTCAGTGGCTGTGATTGGCCTTTCGCAGCACTCCGCTTCGCCGCTCGAAAGACGCGGTAGACCGTCGAGGTATGGACCGAAGTCCACATCCCCGTCCGGCCCCCCGCCACCTCCGAACAGTCGAGCAAAGTGCCTTTGAAAGGTCTCGCACATTCGCTCAGGTTCAAGGATCACCCGTCCATCCTGGTCTCGCAAAGACCGAATGGTGGATTTAATCCCACTCTTGGCTTCTGTCACGCGGGCCCAGCTAACAGCTTTGGTCCCCTCGTTTCCTAAAGCACGTATTTTACTTCGGACAACGCAGCCTTCGTGCTTCGCGTCAAAGAACTGGCTCAATGCCGTTCTCGTTGCTAACACTCTGGCTACGTCTCCGCTCCTAATCGCCTCTTCTAGTTTATCTGTTAACTCCCTTTCCCTCCTATTTCTATTCGCCGCTAGTTCCTTACTGTAACCTATCGAACTTACTCTAATCTCTCTCTTTAGAGATATCCACCACCTACTGTTGACGATCGCTCCCGTCAACCGCATCTTAACTAAGCTACTAATCCGGTTTCTGTAATCTTTCTTTGTCGGTAAGGACAAGTTCATCTTCCAGTAACCGGGACCCTGTCTATGCGTTTTATCAAGGTTGACCACGCAGGTCACTAATTTGTGATCTGAATAGCCAACCATGATCAGTTCTGGACAACTAAATACGTCCCTATCCTTACTCCTAACCAAAAACCTATCTAGGTACGATCTAGATTGTCCACTGCGGTTTGCCCAGGTCCAGGTTGGCGCAGTTGGACAATCTAGTCGAAATCTATCGACCAGGTCGAATCGATCGAGTAACCCCTTGAGGCTGCTACACCCCCCTCTATCGGGACATGCCCCTGCATAGTCCCAACGCGCATCTAGGATTCCATTCCAGTCCCCCACTAAAAGCAGGGAACGCGACGTTCCTAGAAAAGTCTCCAGACGTTGGAAGAAGTCGGCTCTCTCCGCCCCGAAGGGAGCATAAAGACCGACCAGTCTGAAAGCCCCGCCTTCACCACCTCCGACGTCCAGCACCAGTAATCGACCCCCCGGGTCCGAGTGAACAATCTGTACGTCGAGAGTCAGACGTTTATCCAGCAGTACGGCAACTCCCCCCCCCCGCCTCCGGGTTGACAGAGAGATGCGTGCATCTCAAAGTCATCGAAGGCGGGCGCCAGCTGTCTCACGCTGCTGATCCGACTCTCGCAAACAACCATCACATCTATACTTTGTGACCTGAGGTCACTTAGAAGCTTTGCTTGCTTCCAAGCTGAGCTCAGGCCACGCGCGTTCAAACAGCCAACTCTCAATTGATCTATTTTGGTGTTGAAAGTGAAGAAAGAAAAGCACTTACCTCTCCGGGTTGCGTAATTTCCATGGCATCAGGTGTGTTGGGTGGAGGGATGTTTTGTGGTGGTGTGGGGGTACACGTGTGTGGTGGGGTTGGGGTATTTGGAGTTGTGTCAGGGAGAGGGGCGGTTATGGGGAAATCTTTCAAGAGGACGCGATTCAACGGTTTTAAACAGGGGGGGCTCACGTCCCGTCTAAATTGTTCTTTTAAGGAACGATAAAGGTCCAGAGGGACCTTTATCATTTTTAAATGGGTGAAGTTCTCTGTTGAGATAAAGTTTGGCCCTTCGGTCTGCACCATAGGGTTATTGTTTATTAATTTAACCAGTTTTTTGTTTTCTTTATTTATATATGTGTATTGCAACGTCTTTTTTTGTGATGCTGTCAATGTTTCGGAGAGGGGAGGCGCAGATTTATTTTTGTTTGTTGAGGGTTGGGTGTTTTTGATTGGAGTTGGTGTTTGTGTGTGGGTTATTTGTGGTGTGCTGGGTGTGTGTTTTCTTTTTTTTCTTTTAACTTGTCTGAAGGCTTCTCCTCCTTCTTCTTCAGAAGTTGGGGGAAACTCTTCAGCGCTAGGTGGGAGGGACGTGTTGTGTGGTTGTTTTTTTTTTGCGGGAGGGGTAGATTTGTTACTGTTTTTTTTATTATTTGTTTGGAATGGGTTTTGTGGTGGTGGTGGTGGTAATGTTTGTGTCGTGCTTGTGGTTGGTAATGGTGGTGGTGATGTTTGTGTTGTGGTTGGTGGTGGTGATTTTTGTGTCGTGCTTGTGTTTGGTGCTGGTGGTGGTGATGTTTGTGTTGTGTTTGTGGTTGGTGGTGTCTGTATTTTGTTTGCTGTGTGTGGTATTAGTGTATTTTTGGAGGTGGGTGGTGCTGGTGTACTGTTTGTGGTGGGTGTGGGCAATAGTCCTTTTTGGGGGATACGTTTCGGGCAGTTAGCCTTAACGTGTCCCCTTTCCATGCATAAATAGCATGCTGGTCTTCTCCCCTCTACAATTATGTCTATTGGGGTAAGGTCATCCAGCCAGATGCGATCCGGGATTTGTGCTATTCTTTCGGGCCTCATTTGGACTAGTATGTCGAGGCCCATTCCCAGGAACGCATCTCCAGTTGCCTTCCCCATTGACAGCATAGTGTCTTCGCCCATATCAATGAAGCCAGCAATAGCCCACCAGAAGTCCATTGTGGGCAGCATTGTTTTTACTTTTATCCTCTGTGTTCTTCTACCCATGTAGGAGGGATAGAAGCTATATGTTGTCGACGAGAGTGGGCTTAGGGAAAGCTGAACCGCCGTTTCTTTGTCTCTTGTTAGGACCGAAATGCTGCCATAGAGTCGGTCCTTTCGTATGAAGAGAATATTCTTCATATAGTCTTTTAGGACTAACTCTATTTCCATTTGGCTGGGCTGTGCTGGCTTTCTTGACTGGTTTAGTATAGTTCTGTATATAACTGTGTTTTCTGCTCTGGCTTTCTTGAATTCTGGGGGGGAGTTAATGGAAAACATTCCGTTTTCCCCCAAAACAATATGTTTCTTTGCTTCGGCCAGTTTTTCTCTGGCGGCAGTTAGGTCAATTGGTGTGTATGTAATGGATTGCTTTGTTTTCTGGGCGAAAGTTGCCCTGTCGTTATTTGTATTATTTTCTGTTTGTTTGTTTTCTGTTTGCTCATTTTCCTTAACATTTGTTTTTTCATTTTGTTTGTTTGTTTCAATGTCTAATTTTGTTGTAATTATTTTTTGTTCTTCAGACTTGGGGGGCGTGGCAGAGCTAATGGCAGACATGTCTGCCATCTTTTCCGCCATGCTGCCAAGAAAGAAATTTTTCGGCAAAAATAGATATTTATTTTACCCCCTAAAAAGGGGGTAAATGCAAAAATGTTTCCCTAAATAACAGGGGTTAGTGTTCCAAATGTGTTGCACTAAAAAATTTATCCGGTACTTACAATAGTAAGGGTAAATCCCGATGGAATAGCGGAGCCGATGCGAAGCGTGTCTTACTCTATCAAGATAGATAGATAGATAGATAGATAAACTAGTAGAGGAAGAGGAATAGACAGAATGCATAAGAAGTAAAATAACTATAAAAACATAAGTAGGAAAAAAGAAAACCACCGTTCAAATGTTTCACCATATACACACATATAAACGCAGACGTACTCATATACACATCTACACATGCCGACATTCACACACAGACACACACACACACACAGACACACACACACACACACACACACACACACACACACACACACAAACTAACTTGAATACTAGTTCATGGAGCTATACACACCAAATCACACATGTACCTCACATACACATAACACTAACTTACAAACACGTACATGCACCTATACACATAGAAAAACACATATATCCACACATATATACACATATCACGCAAATACAAGTCTAACCACCCACACAAACACATTCATTACCAACGTAGATGTATACATATATTTTAACTTACAAACACGTACATGTAGCTACATACAGAAACAAGTATAACCACATACATGTACTCATCATCACACAGATACACAGATACACACATACACACACAAACACTCACAAACACACACAAACACGCACATTACATACGCTGACACACACATTAGGCATGTAAATATTCCTTCACTGAAGACTTCGTGAGAAGATGTCTGTCGATTCGTTTTCTTTTGATTCCAATGTCGTACCATATCGACGTAAACTAAAAACATTCTTCAGCTACTGACACAGACGATGAACAAATCTTACTTCCGGTGTCCATTCTTTTTCTTCTTTCCTGAATCACCATTTCAACCAGTTTCCTTTTGCAACAAAACAGATCAGAGTTGTTTAACGAAAAAAGAACAGATAGATTCAACTTCATTGATATACATACATACATACATACATATATATATATATATATATATATATATATATATATATATATATATATATATATATATATATATATATATATATATACACACAAGTACATATATATATATATACAAGTATATATATATATATATATATATATATATATAGATAGATATACAAGTATATATATACAAGTGTATATATATATACATATATATATATATGTGTGTGTGTGTGTGTATTCTTCGTCACCTTGTTTTTTTATGTTTGTGGCTTGGAATATAGTAGTAGTTGTTATTGTATTGCTTCCGGTTTTAGTATTATTGTTGTTTGTAGTAGTGTTGTTCGCGTCAGTTTCATTGTTGGTAGTTTTTGTTGTGAGTAAGCGTTTAGATTCAATGTGACATTCACGTTTCATTTCTTCAATGGTAAAATACATATATTCAGACGAAAACGTTATCTAATCTACATATATACACACGCGTACGCATAGATACACATGTACAGAGCTCTCTCTATACACACACTCACACTCACACAAACACACACACACATATACATATATGCGTGTATATATATATATATATAACGAAGGAAGTGTGGTAAGGAACCAGGTGGACCATAACGCACTAGAGTACTCAAACTTAGGGTAGTAGAGTGGGTAATAAGAAAATATTTAAGCCCGACGGCAGAGCTCAAGCCATTTCGACAGCTATTCCTGGAATAGACGTCGAAAGGGCTTGAGCTCTGCCGTCGGGGTTAAACATTTTCATATATATATATATATTGTTATACTTGGGGAGGGTCATATTGCCAGAATTATTAACAGAACACACTAATAACAGAACACACTATATATATATAGATCTATAAAAGCCTGCTAATATATTATGCGTGACTCAGAGTTTCCTGATATCTGGTTACAACTCACATAAATATCTACGAACCCTGAACTATAACTAAAAGAATATTCCAAAAAAATGGAACAGAACAACAGAGTTTCTTCTCTCAGTGCTTATCATCACAGAAGGAAACTCCCTTAGTTGTAGTCCAATCGCCGTAGATTTAAAAGTTGTTTGCAGCCAGGTATTATGAAACGCCGTATCACCGAAATGTATTAACAGTTTGGTTTGATATAAATACGTATATTTCACCTCTATAAGTCGTTATTGAGTACTTTTATCCTTTAACATATGTAATTTTCGTGGTCTGTTACACACGCGAACACACATATATATATATCTATATATATACAATACAAGGACGCTTTGTTAAGCCTTCATTGCGTTTATTGGTTGATGACGCGCGTTTCGCTATTGAATAGCTCAAGGTTCGATCTGTATCGATCTGGCTCGACTCTGGAATCAAAAGCTCGTCGGACCTCTGCTATTGTAATGACACACACACACACACACACACACACACACACACACACACACACACACACACACACACACACACACACACACACACACACACACACATATATATATATATATATATATATGTTTATTCCGAGTTCAATCGGGGCTAATCACAGTAAGGTACTCAATACATAGCAGCGTATAAATATTTAATACAGGACTAGAACTGTTTCATTCGGAAGAAATCATCAGAAACACACACACGCACACACATATATATATATATATGTAAATATATAAATATAAATATATATATATATAAGAGAGAGAGAGAAAGTTAAATAGATCTACATAACCATATTATCCCTTCCCCGTCCCCATTGCCGAGAGAAGGAAAATCAATGAAATAATTAGGAAGATAGACTTTAGATGGATCGATAGGGGGCGACAGACAAAATGGTGAGTAGGGGTAGTTTTAAAAGATTAATAGAGAAGTTGAAAAGAAGGCAAATTTAAGAATTAGTCAGTTCTTTTAGTTAATCGAAGAGAGAGGAAGGAGTGAAGAGTGTTTGTTTGTGTGTGTGTGTGTGTGTGTGCGTCTGTGTGTGTACGCGAGAGAGAAAGACAAAGAGAGCGAAGTAGAAAGAGGGAGAAAAGAGTAGAAATACACAGATGGAGAAAGATAGAGATATTTAGGAGATATGTATGTCACTGGCAGTGTTGTGAGAGAAACAGAAAACCTTTAAATCTACCAATAAGAAACCCTTCTTCCCCACATTCCAGACATAGACCTTTTCTTCCAGAAACAGAACAGAGAAGGTTGACAAGGAAGCAATTATCACTAAGTGGAAGAATACAGGATTAAAAAAAAAATCTTTTGCTGTCGCCAAAGCCGAAAATTACAGAACGAAGAAACTGGAAATAGCAAAATGGACGTCCATTAAAATCTCGTAATAGACTATGGCAGTATTTTCAACGGAAACTAAGTGTATATATGATTGAATCATAGTGACATGGTGGACTAGAATGTCATCATTTTAATACTGATGTTTGCAACTTTTAACGCCAGCTGGTCTGTGATAGGAGCAAACTTCCTCGGATCTTAAAATTCGATATTTTTTCCACTTCAATTTAACGAAACACTGGACAATTTACGTACAACAATTGTAGTTTTGACATGGGCGAGATTAAACATCTAGCTATATAATGATACAGATGTATAGCTGAAAATTCTGAAAGCACCTTTATACATATGTACGTGCATATATATATATATATATATATATATATATAGACACACACATATATATGTATGTATGTATATATAAGTGTATGTGTGTATATATGTATGTATGTATGTATGTATATAAGCATGTACACAGACACACACACTCATATATATATATATACATATATGATAAAATTATACCTGTATATACACGGATTAGAGAGAGGTAAACGAGACTGCGTATGTGTATATAAATTTACACATTGAGTGTAAAATTCTATACACATTTACGCATTCTCGGTTATCTCTAGTCTGTATATGGATATATATATATATATATATATATATATATATATATATATATATATATATATATATAAACTTAAGAAAGGACAAGTCAACGAACGGAAATACGACAAAATGAAAAACAATTTTTTAAGGTGAAACCTTAAAAAACTTTTAAAAAAATAAATATACAAACGAAGGACACAGAACTCCATGGTCATCGGCTGTTGAGATGGACTTGGGCAGTTTTGACCTCTACCAAAGGTACTGCTGGGCCATCTGGTAGAAGCAAAATTTATAGTCATTAAGCTACAAACACATACAATTTTAGTGTGACGTTAGGGAAAATATATATACATATACATCTCTCTCTCTCTCTCTCTCTCTCTATATATATATATATATATATATATATTTTCCTCCTCCTCCTTCAAGTTTGACCTGTGTGTAATTCTTTTCTCGCGCGGTCTTGACCGAGCTGGTATGGAATTCTTTTCTCTCTCTCTTTCGTCTGCGACTTCACAAAACTTGCGTTTACCGAATTCGTAGACCAGACCCCTTTATCTTCTTCTTCTTCTTCTTCTTCTTCTTCTTCTTCTTCTTCTTCTTCTTCTTCTTCTTCTTCTTCTTCTTCTTCCTCTTCTTCTTCTTCTTCTTCTTCTTCTTCTTCTTCTTCTTCTTCTTCTTCTTCTTCTTCCTCTTCTCTCCTTTCTCTCTCTCTCTCTCTCTCTCTTTTCCCCCCCGTCAAACTTGGGCGAAATTCTTTCCTTGCTCACATTTCAACCAGGTTTGATGGTCTTTCGTCTCTTGTTCACGATTTCACAGAGTTTATATTCATAGAGATCTGGGACTTGTCTATTTCTACTCACTTTCCGTTGCTTAAACTTTTTTGTTGTTACTCTAGCGTCCCCCTTTGTTTACGTGTCCCAACGACTTTTTTTAGCCGTTGTTCGCACCAACCTGAGGCATATGGCCCTTAAAGCGATGAAATGCCGAGGACGGTTGGAGGGTCACTGATGAAGGACTCACTTTTTCATATATATATATATATATATATATATATATATATATATATATATATATATATATATCACATATATCACATATATGTATGTTCGTTTATATTTGTACAACACTGACGAGCGTATTTATGAATGTCTGTAAAGGCGTGTCTGTCTGTCTTTCCCTCTTTCTCTCTTATATGTATATATATGTATATATATATATATATATATATATATATATATATATATACACACGGTTGTTCTTCCTGTTCCTATAACCATGCCCATTACGAGCAGAGGATCCGCTAAGGTGAAACAATTGTTCTCGGTATGGTGAACTAACTGTTGTGTAACCACTTCTACCTAACTCGTCCCATGGACTGAGTGCTCTACCACTACGGATATTACCTTCCAGTGTTCTACCACTATATATATATACATATATATATATACAGAGAGAGAGAGAGAGAGAGAGAGAGATAGAGAGAGAGAGAGAGATAGAGAGAGAGAGAGAGAGAGAGAGAGAGAATACCGGGTTCAGCAGTCTCGTTGGTTGAGTGGTACAACTACTGGTTATATAATCGTATAACTTCTAATTTTAATTGGCAATGACTGTTCTGAGTTCAAACTCCTCGCGCCAAGAACATTTTTGTTTCTGGTTTTACCAACCTAGAAGGTAGATTGGAGAAAAAGCCCCGCTTGCATTGGTCTATTGGCTATGGCTTCCTTCAGCTTGTGCATAGAGCCCCGCTCGCCTTGGAAGCTCTATCTGTGGGTCTATGGCTTTGGCTTCCTTCAGCTTCGCTGGGCATAGAGCCCTGCTCGCCTATCAAGCCCTAGCGTTGTGTGTCTGGCTATGGGTTTCATTGGCATCGCTGGGCATTGCCCTGCTCACCTCTCAAGCCCTAACGGTGTGTGTCTGGCTATAACTTCCATTGGCTATAGCATTAATCATCCTCATCATGTATATATACACACACTTACACACACACACATACACACACATACACACACACAAGCACACACACACACGCACACATATGGATATATATATATATATATATTGAGTGTGAAAACCGAAGCTCATTACTGCTATTTAGTGGATGTGTATATTTCACAAGATCTTTTTTATTGGAGGTAAGAAAACTTTAATATATATTACAATCCGTATTTTTACTTTACAATTTTACTCTCAATTGCACAAACAGAAATAGAGAGGATTTGTTTTACATTTTATTTATTCGATACAAAAATTAAATGATAGCATTAAATGCCAATTTTGTCATTTTCTCTTATATATGTATATATATAACTAAACTACACACACACACACATACACACACACACACATATATATATATATAATTGTTTCTACTTTTGGCACAAGGCCAGCAATTACCCAGTGGATTACTGGTACTTTATGTATATATATATATATATATATATATATATATATATATATATATGTATGTGTGTGTGTGTGTGTGTGTGTGTGTGTGTGTGTGTGTGTGTGTGTGTGTGTGTGTGTGTGTGTGTGTGTGTGTGTGTGTGAGTTGTGTGTGGGCCACTTTGTCTCTCCTTGGCAACCAATATCTTTAGACCCAGTCCGCCAATGTATATATATATATATATATATATATATATATATATATATATATATTCGTTTTTGAATTTGTTTTGCGAGATTTCTTATCTGAAAACGTGTGTTGAAACAGATATTGTTATACTTTAGGAGGGTCATGCTGCCAATAAAAACTCAGATTGTGTGACGAAAGAACTTTGACAATATGTAAACAACCATCCGGTTATCGAACCAACCAACCAGCGAACTGGAAAGTTATAATAAATTAAAGTGAAAACCAGCAGGTGCATGTGTTGTTATTGGCAACATGACCCTCCCAAAGCATATATATATATATATATATATATATATATATATATATATATATATATATATATATATATATATATATATATATATATATATATATATATATATATATATATATATATATATATATATATATATTATATATATATATATATATACATACATGTGTGTGAGTGTGTTTGTGTCTTATGGGTATGTCCATGTTTGTATGTTAGTTATTTAAATGAAGAGACTAAACATTTTATCCGATCTAAATTAAGACAGTAACGAGAAAAGAAATTACCAACTTCCCCCAAAATAAAATAAATAAAACATACACACAACAAAATGACCCCAAATTAAAATTGCTAAATTATTACCATAAAAAAATCTCGAAAGCTTCATTCCCTTACTCCTCTAGAAAAAAAAAAAAAAAATAGGGCAAAACAAAAAAAATTGGAAATGAAATAAATTAAAATATTGAAAAATTTCAATTTAAAAACTATCAGGTTTAATGAGAGTTGTTAATTTATTTGATTAAAAAAATCTGTCCTTGAAATTAAAAAAAAATAAGTGAAATTAAAAGAAATGATTTTAAAAAATGATGCAAAATGGAAGTTTTTTTTTTCAAGTGTTTCCCAGAATTAAGTAGACTATATTCTGTGTACTTTAAAACTATAATTTTTTCTCAGTTATGATATCGGGCGTGAGTTCGTATATTTTCGCTAGCTTTACTTTTCTTTCTTCACACAAATTATTATTTAAAATCATAATTCGAGTAATTATTAAAACTGCCTCCTACACACATACACATTCACTCACACACACATACACATACACACACACACACACGCACACACACACACAAAACACGCACACCAACAGAAACAAGCAAACATACAAGCAAACTAATAAAAAAATCATTAGATTAAAACCAAAATTTTTCTTACAAAGATTCTGAAATTAAACAAATTTATTATTGTTTTTTGACAGATAATGGCGAAGATTTCTTCTTCAGCAAAAAAAAAAAAATCTTGTTTTACCTCACTTCCAGCCACCCAAATATTATCTCTTTGCTTGCTTAACTCTTAACGTCCTGTATCACATGAAACCACATTAGCATGGTATTCTTAAAAAAGTACAAAACAGCTCATTGGCTGTAAAGGATTCACTTTAGGTGCTCCAGTCCACTCAAATGGCGACAGTGAATTCTACTTGTAATTCAAAAGAGCAGACTTGTCACATTGTCTCATGCTTAATCTTCCTGGGGAATACATTAAAGGTACACGTGTCTGTGGAATGCTCAGCCATATACATTTTAATTTCACGAGGAGGATGTTCCGTTGATTAAATTAACTGTAGAACTCGTCGTCTGAAACGTCGGACGTCCAATATATGGCACGATGCAAATTTTCGCAATAATCTGTTCTCATAATATACATGTTTGAAATCATTTTTTCTACTTTTGGCACAAGGCCAGCAATTACCCAGTGCATTACTGGTACTTTATTCTATCGACCCCGTAAGGATGAAAGGCAAAGTTAACCTCGGCGAGATTTGAACTCAGAACGTAAAGGACCATAACTCTATACTGCAAAGCATGGTGTATGACAATAATGATTTCTAGTATAGGCACGAGGCCAGTAATTTGGGGGAGGGGAGGGGAAAGTCGATTAAATCGACCCAGTACGTTACTGGTGCTTTATTTTATCGATTCCGTAAGGATGAAAAACAAAGTTAACCTCGGTGGGATTGGAACTCAGAACGTAAAGGGCCATAACTGCAAAGCATGGCGTATGACAATAATGATCCCCGATACTGAGACTTAAATCGACGGAGAATTGTTTTAAAGACTCAATATATACTCTTCATAATTTTAGGAAGAATAACTTGATTTCCGAGTTCAAATCTTGTGTTGAACGTAAACATTTATTCTTAGTAAATAAAATAAAGTACCAGTTAAATATTGAGGCTGATTGTGATGATGATGATGACGATGACGATGATGATGATGATATAGCTGTTACTGATGGTAATAATAATTATTTCTACTTTTGGCACAAGGCCAGCATTTACCCCAGAGCATTACTGGTATTTTATTTTATCGAACCTGTAAGGATGAAAGGCAAAGTTAACCTCGACGGGATTTGAACTCAGATTATAAAGGGGCGTAACTCTATGCTGTAAAGCATGGCGTCCGACCCTCTACCGATACTGCCAATCCACCTCCATTGATAGAAATAATGGTTTCTTATATAGGCACAAGGCCAGCAATTTTGGGGAAGGGGAAAGTCGATTAAATCGACCTCAGTGCGTGACTGGTACTTTATTTTATCGATCCCGTAATGATGAAAGGCAAATCTAACCTCGGCTGGATTTGAACTCAGATCATAAAGGGGCGTAACTCTATGCTGCAAAGCAGGGCGCCCGATCCTCTACCGATACTACCAATCCACCGCCATTGATGGTAATAATAATGGCAGTGGTGGTGTCTCTGTTGATGTATATATGTTCACATGATGAAGATGAACATATAAATCCTTACCATTCTCGTCATCTCTATCCATTTCCCCCTTGTTCCTCCCGTTTCTCATCCTTTGTCTACCATTATTAGTAACATCACCGCCATCAACAAGAAATAGGACATCGTAAACAACAAAAATACTAAAAAAATATATATACAATATATACAATATATACAATAGTGACAATATTAAGA
>OZ024741.1:288631827-288641827 GCA_964016885.1 Eledone cirrhosa
CCATAGTACTCAATACTTAGGGTAGTAGATTGGGTAATAGGAACGAGTAGGACCCCGACGGCTGAGCTCAAGCCGTTTCGACGGCTAATTCTGGACCAGAATTAGCTGTCGAAACGGCTGAGCTCAGCCGTCGGGGTCCTACTCGTTCCTATATATATATATATATGGCCGATAAATGAAGTAGAACTCTAGGGAGAGGGTCGGCTTAGGCTCTAAATCCCATTTCAACAAGTTGTCTTTTGGTGTTTGTTCCAGAATTTTATGCACTGAGTTCAAATTTCTGTCTTCTCGTGGCAAAAGAATGGGGCCATTGGATGGAGATAGGCTTTCAATTTCAAACGAAACCTTAGTTCGATTGAAGCATCATTATGAACAAAAAGAACTCTGCATTAAAGCTGAATAAACACTAGGAAAGAAAAGTCCTTTCTTCATGTTTACACTCTTTGTATATATGTGACATTGTGGATTGGCAGTATCGGTAGAGGGTCGGACGCTATGCTTTGAGGTATAGAGTTACGGCCCTTGCCATTCTGAGTTCAAATCCCGCCGAGGTTAACTTTGCCTTTCATCCTTACGGGGTCGATAAAATAAAGTACCAGTAATGCACTGGGTAACTGCTGGCCTTGTGCCTAAAGTAGAAACAATTATATTCTGTACCTAGCCGGTGAATTAGCAGAGTCGTTAGAAAGTCGGACAGAATGCTTTGTAATATTCATTTCGGCTCTCTTCTCTCTGAGTTCAAATACCGCTGAGATCAATAAAAATAGTACCAGTCTAGTTCTGGGTCAGTTCTTCCTCTATATCTCTTTCTTACTTCCATTCTCTCGCTCTCTATCTTTTTCTGGAAGAAATCATCTGGAGAGATGTGCTCCGCCATGTTTTGAAAATACCCTTGAATCGCCATATGTTAATACAGCAGCCCTACCACTCCACCAGAAGTTACGGGATCATGTATGCATTATGTGTCTAGCCACGTGATATATATGAAATGGATAGAAATAATCCAAGCTTCTGCTAGACTCAGCTAACACTTTTGGATGACACTTAAGTTGAGGTACCGCAGAAAGTGGAAACTATTCGCCATGCACACCTTAATTGTGTGACACATTGCTGATATTTGGAGCTATTTCAGAACTGCTGTTGTCGCATGTAGGTCGGAGATGGCTGTCAGGGTGGATTTAAAGTGCAGATTGCCACCGTCCTTTGATCGCAAAGGAGGGGTAGTTATCCCCAATCTGGTAAATTATAGCGATAGGAGTAGTATGGTGACCAAACTGAAAGAACTTCATCTAAACCCTTCAAGTGGTATTTCTTTAAGTACCACTTGAAGAGGGAGGTGAAGGTGGAGGTTTAAGTGCTGTTTACCAATAAAATTTCTGATAGGTAGTTGGGAATGGCGAGTATAGCCTAGGTGAATGGGTATAATCTTATACGTTTAGCATTCAACTGTAGGCCAGGGACCACTGCCGAAAGAGGGGCTGTTGGTAGTATTAGTTGTCGTTGTTTAGCCCAAGTACAGTCCTTCGTTCTAAAACCAATCCAATCGTGATCAGAATTACCTGAATACTTTAGTATATATATATAGTCACATGTGGCAGTGATGAAGAAAATTGTAGTGGTTGTAACTGTGGTGATGAGGGTCTTGAGGGTTATCGTGATATGTGGTGGTAGTGGTGGCGGCGGTTGTGGTTGTGGTGGTGGTGGTAGTGGTGGTAGCCGGGGTAATGACGATATTGGTGATAATGATGGTGGTCGTGGTAGCCATGATGATAATGATCATGATTATGATAATGATCATGTGGGAAAGGTGGTTAATAATAATAGTGATAACGATTGAAGAGACAATGAGGATGATGAGGAGGACGAAGAGATGGACGATGATAATGATGAGGAGAAGGATGAGGAGGGAGAGGAATATGGCAACAAATATGAAGGATAAAATGATGGTGTTGATGATGTTGACAAAAACAATAACAACCTTCACACAGTCTCGTTGTCAACATACATAAGGCATCTCCGGTCAAATAACGAATGACATTGTCAATATATATGAAAGAAATAGAGAAGGAATGGATGGATGATGGTGTAAAAGGAAGGTAAGTGATTGAAAGAGAAATATATATATATATAATTATCTATAAAAGGCAGATTAGTGTTGTGTGTGTGTGTGTGTGTGTGTGTGTGTGTGTGTGTGTGCATGTTCCATGTTTATACATTTGCACAATTTCAAACCGATTCGACTCAATGTCTGTAAGAATGTTGTAAATGGTCTAAATTTGGTCAACGACTATTTATTTATTTCAAACTCACCCACAATTACGGAAATAATCGATAAAACTAAATACATGACGCTTTACCCCTCTAATACAATCTGATATCCTCTATCTACTCCCCTTAAAATTCGATAAAACTACATACATGCTGCAACTTTCTCTTATATACGTTTAATCTTACAAACTTCCTTTAGGAACGCCGAAGAAAGAAGAGAGAGAGAAGAGAGTGAGAGAGAGAGAGAGAGAGAGAGAGAGAGAGAGAGAGAGAGAGAGAGAGAGAGAGAGAGAACTTTTGTTTTTGAGTGTGGAACGGTCAAACATTTATTTACTTCAATGACAAAGAGAACTTATTACATTTCATACGAAACAACAATTATTCAAAAGCAACAGATAAATTTATTCAACAATAAAAAAAAAATAGCGATAAATCTTTTTTAAAACATCTCTCAACGAACTTAGAAGAAAGAAGTATCAGTTTATTTACTATACACAATAATATCTTCTATGAGGTCACTAAACCTGCTAGAAACAGCAGCTAACTCTCCCCCATATCACACCCCTCCCTATTGTCTTAAATTTAGAAAACACATATCCTCTATGAGGTCACTAAACCTGCTAGAAACAGCATCTCACTCTCCCCCATATCACACCCCTCCCTACTGTCTTAAATTTAGAAAACACGCATTAGACAACCATGCAGAACAACTCCATCGCAGCTCTGTTGTTCGGCTGGCATCGTCTACGCGCGTGTTGCGCAAGTACTGTGAAACAATAAATTTCAACACTACTTTGCACAGAGATAATATCCATAGGCGAAACTACAATTGTCACTGCTGGCGCAGCTCCTGCTTCGGCAGTCCAGGTCTGCAATTCATTCACCCAGTGCCTGGCAGACAAAAAAGTGCTGCCATAAAATGGGTGGTGCAACCTAAGTTTGGTAACTTACTGACCCCGAGCAACGCTGGGCTTTAATGCTAGTATATAATAAAAATAATAATAAAAAGGACGATTTGTTATGTCTTCATTACTTTTATTTAGTAGTGATGCACGTTTCCCTATCGATCAGCTCAATCCCTGCATATATATATATAGTTAGTGTGTGAGAGAGAGAGAGAGAGAGAGAGAGAGAGAGAGAGAGAGAGAGAGAGAGAGAGAGAGAGAGAGAGAGAGAGAGAGAGAGAGAGAGAGAGAGAGAGAGAGAAAAAAGAAAGAGAGAGTCGGAGAAAGTCGGAGAAAGTCGGTGATATATATATATATATATGTACTAGACCACCCGTGACCCGTTGGATCACGTTCAATTAAAAATAATTTTTAAATAATTAAAATATACACAGATATGTATATAATATAAAATGAAATTGGAAGGTCATTCTCACTTAAGAATATTCTTTTAATATGCCAAAACATATTTTTTTAAATCGTATTCACTTGAAAATAATAAAATAAAAAAAATTAAAATACTGTCTGTATAAAAAAAGCTAAAATATAAATACTTACTGTACGAACAACTTGTATTTTCGAAATTACATTCACTTTAAAATATTTCTAAATAATTAAAATATTCTGTTTAACAAAACCAAAATGCAAAAACAATTCGTATTTTTTAGTCATATTCACTTGAAGATGTTTTTTTAAATAATTCAAACATCGTCTGTTTAATTGTCTGTCTAAAGAAAGCTGAAATATAGATACTTAAAGTACAAACAACTTGTATTTTTCGAATCATATTCACTGATAAATCACTGAAAAAATTTTTTTACTGTATTTTTTGACACCTATTCACTTAAAAATATTTTTTAAATAATGAAAATATTGTCTATGTTCGATTTACACCAAACTTGTTTTATATAGTTTGTATTCCCATTTCAGGGTTATTTTACTTTCGGACTATTTTCCCATTATGCACCATTTTGGCTATTTATGAAGGTTCCCGGAAAAACTCATATCTCGGGAACGCGTGCTTCGATTTACGTGCCGTTTCGACAGCTAGATCCGAACGGAGCTCAGCAGTCGGGGTCCTGATTCATTTTATATTACCCACACTACTACACCAAGTATCGATAGGTCTGGTGGGTTATGGTCCACCTGGTATTTTACCATACCCTATCTGATATATATATATATATATATATATATATATATATATATATATATATATATATATATATATATATATATATATATATATATATATATATGTATATATATATGTATATATATATGTGTATATATATGTATATATATCAAGGGCTTTATTTCAAGTATTAACAATTGTTTCATTGATCAGGTGAGTCTAAAGGCCGCTAATCACTCGAAGTTGCGTCACTCGACCTTAAGTATAGTGTTTACCACTGATCAAATCCTCAGAATACTAGAGAACTCACATATGGCAATGGTATATATAGATACAGTGTAGAATCAAAACAATAACATCAATAATAAAATATAATGATAAAGGGGTAAAGAAGTTACAGATGTAAAAAGTAAAAAAATATATAAGTACAGAATACGATAGTTGATAATAGTGGTGGTGGTGAGTAAGTATATGTATAAAGATGTGAGGGTGGAGGTAATACTAACATGAAAAGCAGCATTAGATATATACATACATACGTGGTGGTCAAAGGGTTAGAAGTAGAGAATAAGAGGTAGTAACAAATGACAGATAAAAGATAAAAAACAATAAATTAAAAATTAAGTGAGAGATACGAGGATAAGACATAAGGGATAGGGCTAAGGACGGGAAAGAGGGATTTATATATATATATATATATATATATATATATGTGTGTGTATATATATATAAATATCAGTCATACTCAGTCATATATATATATAAATATCAGTCATACTCAGAAAAACTCTCTCCATCCCGTTTTTCTTGACCATTATCTTTTGTTTGGCACAAAATTCTCTAAATGGCTATAAAAAAATTCCAAAATACGGGCGCGAAATTTAATGTACTTGTTCACGTGGCAGTCATAATTTCATTTGTAACCAATCAAATTACATTTATAAAAAAAAGCCTTCGTGGGCCACTTTTTTTAAAGTAAAAAGAAATTCAAACAGAAACTGGCGCGAAAGCTGATGTGCTTATTCACGTGACTGCATCAACCAACCAAACTTCACTCATATATGAAAAAACAACCTGAGCCCCCCCCCCCCCCCCCCGCCCTTTTTGTTTGAAGAACTTTGTAACGCGAACTGACGCGAAATTTATTATACTTATTCACCATCCAATCAAATTACTTCTCTAAAAACCAGGCATTTCGAGCCAATTTTTTGCATATAAAACAAGTAACATTCAAAGACCAGCCAGATGTAATAAAAACCACAGACCCTCCATCTCAACTCTACTTTTGAAAAGCAGATGAACTGCGAAACCGGTAAAGGAACCAAATAAATATATATATTTAAAAAAAAAAAGACTCCAGTTGCATTTTCGATTTCATCTTTTTTCCTTATACTTTCACTCGTGTAGGACACCTCGGTTATTTTTCATTTTGTAAAAGAAACCTCACTTTCTAATAATATAAATATATATATATATATATATATATATATATATATAACGAAGGAAGTGTGGTAAGGAACCAGGTGGACCATAACGCACCAGAGTACTCAATACTTAAGGTAGTAGAGTGGGTAATAGGAAAATGTTCAAGACCCCGACGGCAGAGCCCAAGCCATAGACGGATATTTCTGGACTAAATTAGATTTTTAGCGTGGTAATAAATAGCCGAACTTTTCAAGGAGTAATTCCTTATATGGGGAGATTGTAGTTGTCAAAAGGATTGGTCAACATTTCTTGTAAACACAATTAAATCTTTCATGGCGGTGGGTGGGAGGTGGGTTGGCTGAACTTGCCTGTAGAACAATGAGGGAGTGGATGGAGCCGGTCAAGCGTTGAAAGTGAATTCTATACAGTAAGTTCTAAGGAGTGTTGGTGAAATTAGGCTAGCTAGGAAGCAGGCGCTCTAACCATCCTAGAAACATCACCAATAACCTGGTTAAAAACATCTCCCTCTGCATATCTCGTTTGTCCGCTAATGAGCAGATATTCGACGAACATGCGCCTTATTACAACCAGGCCCTCAAGCGAAGCGGCTTTCGGGAGGAAATCTCCTTTTATCCAGCTTCACTTAGCGGAACCAACAGGCGAAGGTGCCGCTCACGCCCCATAACGTGGTTCAACCCTCCCCACATGCCGCGGTTGCAACACCAATCGGGAAAATCTTCTTAGTGGAGAGTCGACCAGTAGGTGTAACTGCCCTGATAGATCTACGTGCCCCCTCAACAACAGATGCCGCGACCGTAACGTGATCTACCAATGCAACGCAAGTACGGAAAAACTCCAACAAAGCCTATATAGGATTAATCGCTTGTGACTTTAAGAACCGGCTCTACTAACACAGACATACGTTTAGAAACCCAGCCCGGCGACATGCCACTACACCTTTATCTCTTCTTCTCACTTCCTTCCACTCCCTCTCCTCTTCCTTTTCCTTTTTCCTCTCTCGCTTACCCCGAGGCAGCCCATCGGGCTTTTGTAGCCTCAGTACCCCCACCCCAGTAAATTCTATATAGCATTGGCCGAAAACGCAATACCAGCTAAAATTATAGCAGCTGTTTTAGACACTAGTTTTTTTAATTATTTAATTATTGTTTAATTTTTTAATATCATTATTATTTTTATCCCGCCGAGGTTAACTTTTCCTTTCATCCTTACGGGGTCGATAAAATAAAGTACCAGTAATGTATTGGGTAATTGCTGGCCTTGTGCCTAAAGTAGAAACAATTATTATTTTTATTTATCATTTTTTAATTTTTTAATTTTAATTTATTAACTTTTTAGTTTTATAACTTCCCACTCTGAGATTCTTCCAGAATTCTGTTTTCGCCTGCTTTCTAGCTAGCCTAATTTCATCCACTCTCCTTAGAATTCACTTTCAACGCTTGACCGGCTCCACCCACTTTCTCATTGTTCTACAGGCAAGTTCAGTCACCCCACCTCCCACTCACTACCATGAAAGATTTAATTGTGTTTACAAGAAATTTTAACCAATCCTTTTGACAACTACAATCTTCCCATATAAGGAATTACCCCTTGAAAAGTTCGGCTATTTATTACCACGCTAAAAATCTAATTTAGTCCAGAAATAGCCGTCGAACAGGCTTGGGCTCTGCCGTCGGGGTCTTGAACATTTCCCTATATATATATATATATATATATACATATATATATATATATAGAGAGAGAGAGAGAGTGAGAGAGAGAGAGAGCCGATAAGAAAAAAAAAGAGACATATGAAAGAAGTAAAGAAGGAAAGGGTATAATCGTGAGAATTGTTCCGACAAGGGATGACACATATTTAACACGGCTATTATTACTTCAATATCTCGCCATCATTGACGTAAGTAACTTTATATATATATATATATATATATATATATATATATATATATATATATATATATATATATATATATATATATATATATATATATATATGTATGTATATATATATATATATATATATATATATATATATAAATATTTATATATATATATATATATATATATATATATATATATATATATATATATATATATATATATATATATATATATATATATATATATATTTATTTATATATGCATATATATATATATATATGTATATATGTATATATATATACTTATATAAATTAATATGTATGTGTATATTATATATATATATATACATACACACACTCATATATATATGTACGTATATATATATGTGTGTGTATGTGTATACGCTTGTGAGTATGTATGTACATATGATGGGTAACTGATATGGTTGCTTCAATGAGCCTTGTAAGCTTCTAAAGAAACTATAAATCTGTTTACACACACTCACACACATACATATATACACGTACATACAACTATATATGTATATATATGTATACATAAATATATATATGTATATACATAAAAATATATATACATATATAAACACACACACACACACACACACACATATATATGTCTGTGTCTGTGTGTGTTTGTGTGTGTATGTATGCGTGTGTGCCTGTCTTCATATATATATATGTGTGTGTGTGTGCGTGCGTGCGTGTGCGCGCGCGTATATGTTTGTTTGTGTGTGTGTTCCTATGTGTGCATGTATATATGTATGTATATCTATATATATGCGTGTGTGTGTATTTATATTTATCATCTAAGTTAGTCTGTGATTATTTGAACAGATCACATAGAAGACTGTTTAGATCTGACGGCGAAATGTCTGATGACGTATTACTAATCAAACAGATGAATTAACAAACAAACATATAGAAGGGGACGTTACTCCGTCTGGTCATTCAGACTGCTTGAAATAGCAGGAAAGCCTTTTTAATATCATATCCTATAACCTTGAAGTAAAGGAGTCGGGGGAGGAAAGGCACACATTAGTTAATGTACTCTGAGATAATCCATTGGTCCCATAACTTTCCAGGGAGTCGTAGGGGCACCAAATTGACATACAGCATTTCTAGGGCATTTTTAAAACCTGGCGGAACCCATGTCCTCTGCAGGTCTGAACACAGCAGATTTACTGCTGAGTGGGATAGAACCTGACTGGTACTTTTATTATTGTCTTGGAATGGATGGAAGGCAAAGTAAACCTCGGTGAGATTTGAACTTAGAGAGCAGAGAACCGAAACGAATGCCGCAAAGCATTCTATCCGATGGTCTAACGCCTCTGCCAATTCGCCGCTTTGTACTGTGAGATATTACACTCTAAACCAATCGATTTGTCCATATAACAAATGCTCACCAGTCAAAAACTTAGTTAAGACTTTGCTGCAACGTCACCTATCGGCAATCCAGGTCCATCAAACAGCTTTCATGTCTTCGCGTCTAAGTGTCCATTTCTCAGATCTGACAATATGATTTTCGTGTGCCACGTCAAAAAATGTCATTTGCTATAAGCATGTCTTTGTTAATCTTTCAATCCTCTGAATTGTTCCACATCTAATCTACTGGTTTCTATCGCTAATTCTTTGCTATAGCTTATCAGTTCTACTCAACATTATATCTATCGACATTACCTCGAGGGTTATTAGTTCTCATTGCTAAAGAATCTAGTTGGCTAGTTCACAATAATCCACCGCCTTCATTATCAGCTTCTACATCTACTTCTCCAGATACACTCCAGCGGTTCTTTCACCAGTGTGATACTGGACATTTGCCAATCCATGTTAGGGAGAGGATAAATTCCAAATTACATGTTTTTGGGTGGATCATCTTAGCTTCTTTTTCACTATGGAATAGGAGTCCAACTAATAATTTCTTTATTGGTCACATGGGCTGACATACAAGAGACAATACGAAAGGAAGGACAGTAGAGGTTTATAAAAAATGGTGATTTAGGCCAGTACTTAAGCGAGAGGGGAAAGACGATTATATTGACCCCAGTATTTGACATACAGCATTTTCTCTATCTCGAAAGGCAAAGTTAACCCCAGTAAGATTAGAACGTAGAACATAATTTAGGTACAAGATCAACAATTTTCGATAAAGGAGGGAAATCGATTAAATCAACCACAGTACATAACTGGTATTATATTTTATCGACTCCGGATGATAAAAAAAAATTACTGTCGCCCTCGGCGGGATTTGAAACTAAAAAAACAACGTGAAGAATATACTTAAAACTAAACATTATGGGATAAAATGATGA
>OZ024741.1:288654327-288656827 GCA_964016885.1 Eledone cirrhosa
TGCTAGTGCATACGTGTGTAGATAAATATGCGAAGGAATGTGAAATAACGGTGAAGGCGGGAGAAAGAAAGTGGGGGGCGGGTAGAGAAAGATATAATATGACAGACAGTGAAGCAATTAAACTGACAACAACAACAACAACAACGAAAACAACAACAACAATTACAACAACAACAGTTCAAACGAGAACTTTAACAACTGGAATATCACAAATTAAGTAGGCATATTAAGTATTTTTCATAGCATTAAGTAAACATTTGGCGCTTTCTTTACCAGTCCGATCTTCGCTGAGATGATACGCTAACAAAACAGATATGAAGTGCGATCGTTACAAAGCATTGAGCAGGAGCATTCGTGCCCGAATATCTGCGAATATTAAAAATATAGTACACACACACACACGCACACACACACACACATCCACACAAATACATGTACGAGTACAAACATATATGTCAAGAGTTTAACATAAATGAAATAGGGCACTCAATATAGATGTTATATATATATATATATAATTAGTTAGAACAGTGGCATATACAAGTGCTTAGGTTTCGTTGGGTTATACACCCAACTCATTCAGCCTGTTATATAAAG
This sequence comes from Eledone cirrhosa, assembly GCA_964016885.1. Classification (NCBI taxonomy): domain Eukaryota; kingdom Metazoa; phylum Mollusca; class Cephalopoda; order Octopoda; family Eledonidae; genus Eledone; species Eledone cirrhosa. The sequence continues at coordinate 288,654,925 of OZ024741.1, forward strand.
AAAATGTCTACTTCCACAGGTTGATTTAGAAAATACGAGAGAGTTCTTCAAGGGCAGGTAATTTAGGATTTAGCTATAAATAATCAAAACGTTTAGATAGTGTAAAACCACAACGGTGGGGAACTTGTGAAAAGTTAGTAATTCAAAGAAATTAATTAAATTCCTTGAAAATTATATTAGTTACTCTGGTCCATTTTCTCAGAATGAATTTCGCTTCGTGTGGGGAGCGACGATATATATATATATATATATCGTAGCAAAAGCTTGGAATAGAATAGGCAAGGGTTTAGAGCACTCAGTCCGTATATGAGTTATGTATAATCAGTTCTCAACAGTGGTATTATCCATATACTCGGGTTTCGATGGACTTAACTAATTCAATCTAACATATTGTTGCAAAGTAACTCCATTACAACATGGCAGATTGAATGAGTTGATATTAATCCCAAAGAAACTCGAGTATCTGCGTAATGCCCCTGTTATGAACTGATATATATATATATATGTATATATATACATAATGTATGAGATGAAGTGAATATCTGGAGCTGGTCCTAATATGAGCACTTGATACACATGCTGAGTGTATATCATAATAAGAAAAACGATGAAGTTTCGTTGACATGTATTTATGTTTTTATTGTGTATCGAAATGTTACGCGCGTTTCGAAAATGATTTGCTCAAGATCACCCATGGAAGTTATGGACCCGACTCCAGCATCGATCTGCTCATCTGATTAATGACTCAACAAAATATGAATTACTTGTGGTGATCGGTGAAATGTTGGGTATATATAAACATCAACTCTATTTTTGAGTGGGTGTGTGCGTATGTAAATGTTTGAGTGCTCAGGCATGCCTACATGTGTGTGTGTGTATATATATATATATATATACATACATATATACACACACACACACACACACACACACACACACACATATATATATATATATATATATATATATATATATATATATATATATATGTGTGTGTGTGTGTGTACACTACGACTTCTTGTGTTTATATTCGGACTACCGTTATGTGTGACTAGCGAGAGACTAATCTTTGAAAGTTGGAGTTAGTTGAATATGAATTGTGATCCGGCGTTGATGAATTATAGAACCACACTCAAGGCAAAGTGCAGCACTGTATATTGACCTCCCGCCGACCCAGGAGGGGTCACACCCGACTGTGAATGGATTGCAACCTCCGGAGTCAATAATCTAAACGAAAACCACGTGGCGGAAATATAAATAACATACCCGTCATTGACAGGTTTGGTTGTGAGTTCTCTCTTCTATATATATATATATATTCTACAGAAATGTGCACTCACTAAAATAAACCCGCCTATTGTTATAACAATATCTGCTCATTCTGCCATATGTGATTCTGGAAGCGGAGTTTCCTATATACACTTTTTCTCTATATGTAACGGGATAGCCATCACGATTTGAATTTACTGTGGTACAGTTGTATGCGGTACGATACACTGGTTGAACGCCAACTTGGACATACAGTGAATTTCACCTGGCACGTTGGATTGAGCGACCGAACGTGAGGAGTTTGGGGAATGCCAGTTTCTGCGTACCTGGCGTGTTTTCAATTTCCTCACATCTGTGCCGGCTGTATATGTACCATACATTTCTTTAACTCGTCGTACTTTCTTTTATTTTTTATTTTAGATTTTAGGTGTATATCCCAGACCGCCTATGGTGATAAATCCCCTGGGTATAGGTTTTGGAAAAATAGTGTTATCTCACTTAACGTTCGGAACTGAACACATCGATGTGGTTCGTAGAGTGTGGATATAATAAGGAGACTGTTACAAGGCGATATAATTGGAGTACACCATCCCTCATATGGACTATCGTACATGTAAGGCTGTACCACTGCTAA
>OZ024741.1:288661827-288666827 GCA_964016885.1 Eledone cirrhosa
AGGAGCTATTCATCAGTCAATAGAATCGACAAAAAATGATCAATAAAATTAACTGGTCAATAGCTAGGTCTAGAGCTAAATATATATATATATATATATATATATATATATATATATATATATATATATACATACACACACACACACACACATATATATATATATATATATGTATATTATATATATATATATATATATATATATATATATATATATATATATATATATATATATATATATATATATATATATATATATGTGTGTGTGTGTGAACACAACAGTTAGTTCACCATACCGATAGCAATTGTTTCACCTTAGCGGAGCTTCAGCTCGTACTGGTCATGGTTATACGGAACAGGAAGAACAACCATATGAACGCACATGCGCAGAAACGGTCCATTCACCCAAGCGATACAGAGCCACGGGCGAAAGGTGTAAGGGAGATATATATATACATACATATATATATATAGGATAAATTAACGGAGCCATAGACTCTCGTTATTCCCTGTAAATAAGGTGCTCAAAGGAGAGGGAATCCTGAGCTCTTTAAAATAAAATATGTTGAAAAGGTAACACACTAGAGAGAACTAGTGCGCCATCAATAAAACAGGAAAAAACCACCAGTGTTTGGAATCTATAACCCATGAAAGGAGAGTAGACACACGATAATTAAAAGTATAAATTAAAGTGTAAATACATACCTCTATAACTATATAACACACGTACAAATCCAAAGAGATCTATTTCGTATGTATTTACATTTTAATTTATATTTTTAATTATCGTGTGTCTATTTCTGCCTTTCATAGGTTATAGATTCCATACACTGGTGGTTTTCCCTGTTTTATTGATGGCGCACTAGCTCTCTCTAGTCTGTTACCTTTTCAACATATTGTAAATATCTATATAACGAAGGAAGAGTGGTAAGGGACCAGATGGACCATAACGCACCAGAGCACTCAATACTTATATATATATATATATAGTAATAATAATAAAATTGAAGACTAAAATTCAAAGAGGGCTCGATAAGGAAAATATTTATCAAATATATAAGAACCGTAGAGCAAATATTTATTCAAATAACAGATTAAAGTTTAAGCAAAGAATCGCTGCTTTCACCCTTAACGGGATCTTCTGAAACTAACAAAGTCAATCTGTAAACGCAGAACTGGTTATTTAAAAAAACGTTGCAACCGGAGGAAGACAGGAAGACGATACTTTGGTTCGTGGTATCGTTCGCTGGCAAAGAACGGGAAAAAACGAATATAATACGTCATTAATAGGAGCGGTGAAAAACAATTACGCGCAAAGACAGAACCACGTTTATGGTATAAAAGAGGTCGTAGGCTAATGTTCTCTAAGTGGTGCATAGAGACGTTCTCTGGCAATGAACGAAAAAACGAAGATAATAAGTCATATGTGGAGCGTGGAGAACAATAGCACGCAAAGACAAAACCACGTAAATGGTATAGCAGAAGTTGTAGACTAAAATTCTAACTAGGAGACCAAATGAATCTCCGCTACAGAGTTAAGAACAAAGTAAATAAATACAATACAGAAGTAATAGGAACAAATAAATACATACACGCAAACAGATACGTACATACACAAGCATACGCAAAACCTTAGCATGGCTATACAAAACCACGCACATATAAATATGTGTGTGTGTGTATGCTTGTGTACAAATAAATAAATAATTATATAAACGTATATAAGTAAATAAATACGTATATAACAAGCGCACACACATACCTACAAATAAATACACGAATGTTCGGAGACATAAGTCAACTAAAACAAGAAGTACACATATACACACACCCACCATACGTACGAACCTGCATACTCACGCAGACGCAAAACTCCCGTATACACATAGCCAAACCCTAAATGCCAGAATATATAAAAATTATACGCCATAACAGTCAAATATACGTACGAGAAGGTATACATACCTTCACAAAACATACGGGTAATATCTGTCTTTGCGCGTAATTGTTTTTCACCGCTCCTATTAATGACGTATTATTCGTTTTTTCCCGTTCTTTGCCAGCGAACGTCACCACGAACCAAAGTATCGTCTTCCTGTCTTCCTCCGGTTGCAACGTTTTTTGAAATAACCAGTTCTGCGTTTACAGATTGACTTTGTTAGTTTCAGAAGATCCCGTTAAGGGTGAAAGCAGCGATTCTTTGCTTAAACTTTAATCTGTTATTTTAATAAATATATATATATATATAGGAAAATGTTTGACCTCGTCGAAACGTCTTGAGCTCTGCCGTCGGGGTCAAACATTTTCTTATATATATATAGATATTTCATTTCTTCTTTTTGATACCGATACTCTGCGATCTTTGTTATTCTTCAACTATGCTTTTCTTCAACTGACACAATCTCTCATTCGAATTACGATATCACATCAAGTTTACACCACCATTTACTACAATCCAACCTACAACCATACCTACATATATACATACATACATACATACAAACAAACATACATATATCTATCTATCCATCTATATCTACTCACACGCACACACACACACACACACACACACACACACACACGCACACACACATAAACACACAAACACATATATATTAATAAAAGATCGGAGGCCATATTCACAACCGAGAGACCATAATGTGATCAGCTCATCCCTTTTCTGTTAACTCCATACTATATATATATATATATATATATATATATATATATGTGTGTGTGTGTGTGTGTGTGTGTTCTTGATTTCTCCCGAATGAAACAGTTCTAGCCCTGTAGAAGCCATTTCTATATTAAATTTGTATACACTGCTATGTATTGAGTACCTTACTTACTGTGTTTACCCCGATTGGGGCCGGGATAAACTTATATATATATATATATATATATATATATATATATATATAAGAATATGTTTTTGTCTGTTTGTCTGCAATACACTTAAAAACCAATGGACCAATCATGGTATGTGAGTTCCCTAAACTTATAAATAGGTTTTGCTCACACTTGGACCTCTATTCATGTGTTTATATGTTTGTTTGTTTGTCAATCTGTGGTCGTCTTGAGTTACCGTCTTGACTATGATGGAAAATAGAGAGAATCAAGAAGTGAGAATTTGAGAGAAAGTCAACTACCGTGAAATTAAGTAGAGCGCTGAAAGTTAAAGATGGTACTAAGCAGGTTAGTGGGCAATGCATGAAAGAAGAGATAAAAAAAGCAAAGAAAGTGAGCGACATGCTTTCAACATAATAGTCTATAGGAAAGCAACACATAGACACTTTCTTCTGTTTTGAACGCCCCCCCCCCTCCCTTTCTCTTCTGCATGAATGGAGATGCGATTAAAACAAGTGAGCGATACACATTTAATCAACATGAAGCAACAACGCACGCCTGCTCTAATATCCAAATCTGCTCTCCTCCCTATCGACTGCACCACATTTTGTCATACATTCTTTATATTCATAATATATATATTTATAATATATATTTATGATTATATATTTATGATTATATATATATATATATTTTATTTATTTTTTTTTCATTTATATATATATGTATATATATATAATTATACGCAATATTCTATCTATACTTATCAGACAAACCTGTGGAGAATTCGAACATCAGAACATTACATTGGATAATAGATTTTACTTCGGTTTGATTAGTCGAACTGGCATGAAGGAGAACGTCTACTCTAATTATTCTTTCTCTTCCTCTTGCTTTACCTCATGTTTTTATTGCGTATAGTAATATTCATATATGGCTGGAGTCTCATACACACACACACACACACATATACACATACACACACACACACATACACACACACACACACACACACACACACGTACAGCAGTACACTTACTTTGGATATTAAGTTATATAATCTCTGTTAATACAATGTGTGTATGTAACTCATTTATATTATATCACGGATTTAAAGTGCAATTAACTTCGCGACAGAAACATTTAACTCTCTCCCTCTCTCCCCCTCCCCCTCTCTCCTCCTCTCCTTCTCACCCCTCTCCCTCTCTCCCCCTCTCCTTCTTCTCCGCACACAATAACAATCGCATATAGACACGTATGCACATGGTATAGACATGATATGCTCGTGTTTGTGCATTATGTGTACGCATGTATGTATGTATGTGTGTATGTATGTATGTGTGTATGCATGTATCTATGTGTGTATGTATGTATGTATGTGTGTATGTATGTATGTATGCATATATGCATATATGTATGTATATCTGTATGTATGTGTGTATCTATGTGTGTATGAATGTGTATAAACGTATGTATGTATGTATGTATGTATGTATGTATGTATGTATGTATGTATGTATGTATGTATGTATGTATCTATATGTGTATGGATGTGTATAAACGTATGTATGTATGTAGGTGAGTATGTACGTACGTATCTATGTATGTATGTATGTATGTATATATGCATGTATATATGTATGTATGTATCTATATGTATGTATCTATATATATGCATGTGTGTTTACACATCCATCCATATATATATATACATTAATCCATCCGTTCATATATACTCATATCCTCGCATACATACTTATATATACATTTGTATACACTTGCATGTGCGATCATATTTACATACTTATCCACACCCATCCACATATACATGTACATACATATATACACGCATAGGTACATAAACATAAAGACAAATGTACTCTTATACATATAGATACATAAATACATACATACATACATTTATACACACATACAGAAAAGCATTTATACACATTCATTCACACATAGGTACATACACAGACACACACATATATATATATACACATACATACATACGTGCATACGTACATACATACATGTGTACATGCATACGTACACATGCTTATATACATACATATACATATAAATACATACATTTATACATACACATACATACATACATTTATACGCACATACATATATACATACATACAT
>OZ024741.1:288676827-288681827 GCA_964016885.1 Eledone cirrhosa
TATATATATATATATATATATATATATATATATATATATATATATATTGTATGCGCCTTGCACTGGAGAAATTTGTACAAAAAACAGATTTCTACAAATTTCATACTTGACGACCCAATATATATATTACATACATACAGACATACATATATATATACATATATATATATAGAAAACACATGAATGAAAGTTCTGTTCAAACCATTTATTAGCTTACAATTGTTTCGTCCAAACCGAGGTTTGGTGTCTTCGGAGCAATGTTTCAATGATTGATTACATACATGACCTCCTTTCCAACACAAGAGACATACAGATACATATGTATATATCGATGCACAGTGGGGTGACATCCATTATAATATTTTTGCATGGCAATTTAAATTCAAAAATTAAAATCATATTAAAACAAAATTAAAGTTAAAATACAACATCGGCAGTTTACGAAGATAATGCAAGAGGATAGTTTGTTAGTCAGTTGAAGTAGTTAGTGCATGCAATAGTTACACGTGGGGCATGCACGTGTGTCTTATTTATATAAGATTATTGTGTGGCAAAGTGTTATATGCAATACAAGCACTTTAAGCGGGTAATCAAGAGTATTATGGAGGTTGTAGTGGTAAAGCATTTTTTGTGTATGATAAAGAAGCTTGTGTGCAGAGAAATATCATAAATGAGAAGTAAAATAATGTTATGGTTTTTGTATACACCACCATTTTCACAATCCAGGAAACGTAATATATAGTTTATATGTCCATCACATAATTAACGATGATTCAGTATTGGATGTTTGATGTATTAAGTTAAATTATTACAGCTTGTTGCGTCTCAGTGTTCTTTAATCCAATTTTATAGAGCAGGTTGTTTTTGTTGCGAGAATTTACATCGTTTTATTTTCCGGAAGTATGTGTGTGATTAAAGGGAGTTTAATGCGTGAGCGGGGGTAACTAGCTGATTTCTATAACTAAATTTATTATTCCAATGTAAATTAAAAGGTGTCTCAATTGAGTCCCTTATATATATATATGGTTATATACAGTTTCTAAATTTAAGTATCCTATCTTTAAATTACAGTCTAGTCTATCAAGAAGTACTAAAGGTATCTATATTAGGAAGATTAATCCCTATTATAGTGTGCTACAACTGAATATTCCATACGAAGAGTCAGATCTCCATATCAATGTAGTCTATTCACAGAACCTGACAAGGTCTTATTAGAACCACGTCTATATATAACCCCTGGTAAGCTCTGGGTCAGCGCATGGCTGATTGCATGGCAAAGTTAAATATCTCTAGGGTAGACCAAAGAGCAATTCTCACTTACAATGTCATTAATCTGTCTATCAAGTTATACATGTATGTATAACTCATAAACCACTTGTACATAATTCATTGTACTCAACATATAGGTTATATAGCTCTTTTATGTTAATAAATTAATCTTCTATTTATCTAATGATAGCACTCCATACATACAACAACATTTGCACAAATAATTCAGTGTTTAAAGTTTACATATAATTATATAGTGGTGTAATGTAGTCTAAGTAATTGAAGGTAATTATAGTAAAAGTAGGGTGTACATGGGGATATTTCCAGAGTAAAAGGTTTTAGATAGATGTCATAAATTGTGTTAAGATAGGGTGGATCATTGAGTGTGGAGTTGCAGTGTAAGGTGTGCCCTTGAGGTGTGTTTGCTAGAAGTGGTGATGGTTTGGACAAAACAATTGTAAGCTAATAAATGGTATGAACAGAACTTTGATTCATGTGTTTTCTATATAACTGCTCTGTAGAACCACTGATGTTATTACATTGAGCTATTTATCTTACTGGTAATAAGGTAGTAATAAATTACTGTCTTTCACTGTTTAGGGTTTAAAATATATATAACTATAAAACGTTTTAGTATATACATAACCATAAATAGTATCCTTAATACTATATATATATATATATATATATATATATATATATATATATATATATATATATATATATATATATATATATATATATATATATATATATATATATATATATATATATATATATACAAGCACATATATAAACACGCACGCACATATATGTGTATATATATGTTTGTATATATATATATACATACATATATATATGACAGAGTTCTTTGAGATACTGGCTGGAGTGCTCCAGGGAGATACATTGACTCCCTACCTTCTTATCATCGTAGTGGACTATTGTATGCGCCTTGCACTGGAGAAACACCAGGACTCTGGCTTTTCTGTAGCACCGGCTCAGAGTAAGAGAGTGAAGGCGAAAAAGGTATCGGATGCTGAATTTGCCGACGACATAGTTTTGGTGACAAATACAGTGAAGGAGGCAGAGGATTTGATGCAGGATGCTGAGACTGTGTCGATGAGTGTGGGGCTGAGAATGAATGAGACTAAAACAAAATATCTGGTAGAGAATGTTGAGAACCCAGAGGGGATCACTAAAGTAGGCGGGAAGCCGCTAGAATTGGTTGAGGACTTCCTGTATTTGGGAGCAAAGATTGGGAATACGGAAGATGATGTGGTTGAGATCGGTGTGGAAGTCGGACATTCGTAAAGACCTGAAAATCCGCCTCTTCATTGATGTAGTGGAGTCTGTGCTGCTGTACGGGTCTGAGACTTGGACACTGACCAAGAAACTCACTCAGATGGTGGATGGGTGCTACACGAGAATGTTGAGGATGGCTCTGAACATTATTCAGTATACACAGAGGATGAAAAACTCAGAGCTGTATGGGAGCCTCCCAAACGTCAGCTCAAAAGTGACACAGAGGAGACTGAGGTTAGCTGGATATGCTCACCGGCATCCAGAGTTGACATTGCACTCAGTGCTCCTGTGGGAGCCCCTACATGGACGCACTGGAAGGGGAAGACCAAGGTTAACGTATGTTGTTGCCCTAAGGACAGACACTGGTCTGTTGGAGATGCAGGACGTGGCAGCGATGATGAGGGACAGAGACCGCTGGAGAGAACTCGTCCATGGATGTCGGGAATTTTACCCGCCCTAGAATATATATATATATATATTTATATATATATATATATATAAATTAATAAAAACAATGAAATAAAAACAAAGAACAAGTTCTTTATATTAAAAAATTCATCATTTTACGATCGTTTCTAGGATTATATGCGTGTTGGTATGTATATCATATAGATCTATGCAAAAATATTACAAATTATCAGAGGAAATATACATACCTTCACATATACATGCTGTCTTCAGGTATAATATAAAAGGTCTGTTTGGGAACAGGTTTTGAATTGTCCAATAGAAAAGTAGTTAGAGGGTCAAGTTGATAGAATAGTGGTAGTAGAAATTTAAGTTAGGGGTAGAGGAGTGCAGACTTATGCTTTGAATGAAAAGAATACTTTGGGGATGAAAAGAGGTCAAGCCAGTGAAGGGTACACGAAAATTTGATGTTATTAAAGAATAATGTTAAAAACGAAGGAAAATAAAATTTGAGGGTAAGGGTAGTAGTGAGAAATACCAATCTTATATAAACCACAAGGAATCTAGATTCATAACAGGAAATTAAATTAATTTATAGGTATACTTTTAGGTATTAATTTTAGGAAAAGAGAGCTGCAAGAGGGAAATAAAATTATAAAGTTCTCTGTAGTAAAGTACTAATTATAGGTTAACTAAATTAAAAAAACTAATTATAATAATATGTAAAATATAAGTGTAAGGTGTATATTAATTAGGTTTATAATAAGAGAGTATTGAAGTTTGCTTGAAGCATTGTGGAACAATAAGTAAATATCTTTAAGTCGTTTGGAAGCCTCGGACAATGCAAATGGGTAAATCTCCGGGTAACAAGGTCCGGTGGTGGAGAGAGAGATGTAAGTGGGTGTACGTTGAGATGCGTGGTGTGTATATGATGTGTGAGATGTGTAGAATGAAGGGAAGAGTATAAAGGATAAAAATATAAATAACAACACACAGAGAGAGTTACCTTGGGAGAGATGTAATAGTCCCTATATATTTCGGATTCACATCCATCAACTGGGGTTTTTTTCCGGGGTGAGGGAAAAGGTTGTCTGTCGGACAACTCGGAACGCGTCTTTCGCTGTTTGTTGATTTGAATATCTGAGGTTTATAATATTTGAAGGTTCTTCTAATTCTATGATTGCGAGATATAATTAATTCCTGTCGCTTATTTAATAGGATATCCTTAGATTTCATGATTTCAAAAAGTTCCTGGGCGCATAACCTACACTCGTATCTTTTATTTGATAAGAGGTGGCCCCTTTGAGCACACTCCAGGTCAGGTTGTAATCGATATTCTTCTTTCTATAATTATTAATTGTTTCAGCCAAGGATGTTGTATTAGCTAATGCGGCATTTTAAAAACTATGTTTGTGGGTATTGAATCTTAATTTAATTGGTTAGACGTAACTCCTATATATATGACAGTTGATCTATTTAAAATTTGATGGTATTTATGGTTTGGCGGGAAGTTTTTCTCTAGGATAGTAAAAAACTTTTTAGGGATATTATCTTTAATTTGTAGATTAAATGGAGCATTATACCAAGTAATCCGTCTATTACGGTTTCGATATTGTTTTTTTATATTTATACGATGTATCAGGATGTTTTACTAAGAGAGTTACTATTAGTGAATTTATTATATATAGGTTTAGTTAGATTAACTGATTTAGGTGTTTTAGTCTGATTATTAGGAATTTTGTTAGTAATATTATTAATGTATATTGGAGTATTAGGGATGAATGGTTTTTTGAAAGTCATTATATTTTATGTGAGAAGAGGTAGAGAAATTAAGTTTTAGGTTGGTATTTTTGGGTGTAGTATGAGTGGCATTTAGGTGTGGGTTTTTCATTTGGTGTTTGTTGGTAATATTGGGTTGTATGGTTGAAGTATTATTGGTGCAAGGTATATAGACTAATTTGTTTTATATATATGTATATGTAAATTAATAAAAACAATGAAATAAACACAAAGAACAAGTT
>OZ024741.1:288696827-288699327 GCA_964016885.1 Eledone cirrhosa
TGGTGCTAGTGGTGGTGGAAGTAGTGGCGCTGGTGGTAGTGGTGGTGGTGGTGGTATTGTTGGTTTTATTTTGGCTGCTATGGTAATAGTTGTTGATGTTTTTATTGATCATACTGTCGTTGTTATTTGTGCTGTTGCTTTTGCTTTTATAATTGGGGGCGGTGTTGTTGGTGACAGTATTTTTGGTTGTGTTATTGTTGTTAACGATGGTAGTGGTTATGATGGTTGTAGTGGTATTGGAATTGTTGCTGTTGTTGATGGTGATGTTGTTGGTGTTGATGTTGGTGTTGTTGTTTTTTGGTGTTGGGGGTGGCGATGATGTAGGGGTCTTGTAGTATCAATAGTAGTTGTTATTATTGTTGTAGTTTAACCGTAAGAAATCAGCAATAAACAGACACATGTTCAAAGGCTGTCAAGCAGTGACCATCCCATCTATTTTTCTATACACAGAGCAGCCAGTCTCACGTTACCAAATGAATTCATTTTATAAGATATTTGGCTGTTATATCTAGCAGATGAGACGATCCCGAGCAAATTCTGTGTAGTCCATCGTGGATTGCTAATGGCTGTTGTGGTGGGGATTATAAAAGATAGTGATGGTGTTGATTTGTTAAATATGGTATTAGTTTTCTATCTCTTCTTTCTTTCTTTCTTTCTTTCTTTCTTTCTTTCTTTCTTTCTTTCTTTCTTTCTTTCTTTTTCTTTCTTTCTTTCAATTTCGTTTCTTTCTACTTATTTTCTTTCCCGCATCCTCTCTCCCCCTCTTTCTCTGCAGAATGGAAAAAAGATAGTTTGTTGCAAAACAAAATGGCCGGATTTTTCGATATGCATACGGAAATATGTACAATTAAATTTAAATACATATATTGTTGTTTTGTAAAGTAAAACATTGTTACCATTACTTGTCAGATGAGGTAGATGATGTAAATATCTATCTATGTTTTTATCTATCTATCTATCTATCTATCTATCTATCTATCTATCTATCTATCTATCTATCTATCTATCTACACATAAACCCACGCACACATACATAAACCCACGCGGCACATGTACCCGCACACATACGAACGTATACACCAAATACACATACAAAAAAAAATATATATATATATGTGTGTGTATATACAATATAATTATAAAAACGTATATAAATATACACACATAAATACGTATATGTGTGTGTATATACAATATAATTATAAAAACGTATATAAATATACACACATAAATACGTATATAGCGCTCGCACACATACCTACAAGTAAAAGCACATCAGATTGATTTTTTTTTAGTTTCAGAAGATCCGGTTAAGGGTGAAAGCAGCGATTCTTTGCTTAAACTTTAATCTGTTATTTTAATATATATATATATATATATATATAGGAACGAGTAGGACCCCGACGGCTGAGCTCAAGCCGTTTCGACGGCTAATTCTGGACTTAATGAACATTTTTATCCTGGTATATGAATAGCCGAGCTTCTCAGGGGGTAATTCCATATATGGTAAAAGTGATTGTCACAAGGATTGGTCAAAAGTTTGTTGTTGAGACATAATAATTCTATCATGGCAATTTGTGGAGGGAAGGGGTAGCTGAACCTGCCAGTAGAAGAAAGAAGGAGAGGGGGTGGAGGAAACCCAGTCGTGCGTTGGTAGTGCCAACTACAGCTGAGCAGGAGGTCAAAGAAGATACTAGGGAGGGAGAGGGGGAGGAAGTCGAAACAATAAGTAAAACAATATGGGGTAAATATATAGAAAAATACCGAGAGTGTTAAAAAAAAAAAAAAAAAAAAAATTTCTGGTTACTATAACCTAAGGACAGCTTTCAAGTCTCTCACTGGTACTGCTAGACTAAAGAAAGGTTTACTAGGTGGGACGGAATTATAATGAGACCCTTTTAAGAGGTATAAGTAAACAACCGAATATATCTTACGGTGACGGGTCAACAAGTGTGGGGGGGGGGGGCAAAATACTAAAGAAACTACCACGAAATAATAATTCAGAGTCCCGAGACCAGTACGAAATAAAGGTTTCTACCCCAGGCACAAGGCCAGCAACCACCTAGTGCAAAAAAAATAAACTAATACGAAATAATAATTTAGAATCCCGAAAAAGAATACTAATACTATCTCTAAGGGTGCCGCCACGATACAAAAATTCTAGTGCAAACTACCTAAATGCTCGTACGAAGTATATGTAAAATTTAATACGGAAAATTAATTCAGAAAGAGAACTGGGGTGGAAGGACTAGGGAGGGATGGGGGGAAGAAGAAGGAAATATAGAGGAAGCGATAAAAAGATATAAAAGAAGATCTTACGTCTACCTTTGCAAGCAGGGGTTACCCAGAATTAGCCGTCGAAACGGCTTGAGCTCAGCCGTCGGGTCCTACTCGTTCCTATTACCCACTCTACTACCCTAAGTATTGAGTACTTTGGTGCGTTATGGTCCATCTGGTTCCTTACCACCTTTCCTTCGTTATATATATATATATATATATA
>OZ024741.1:288704327-288709327 GCA_964016885.1 Eledone cirrhosa
TTCAAGTCGCTGGATGGACTAAAAAGTCACACTCGTTCAGTGCCTCGGTAGGAGTTCTCCTACATGGATATAAAGTAGTGGCCGTACTCTAAAACGAGTTGGCAGCCACCATGTATATATATATGTATGTATATATATATATATATATATATATATATATATATATATATATATATATATATATATATATATATATATATATATATATATATATGCATATATATATATATATATATATATATATATATATATATATATATATATATATATATATATATATATGCATATATATGTGTGGGTGGGTGGGCGGTATTAACTGTGTATCCATGTCTATGTGCATCCGGTGTAGATTAGGCACATCGTATCCCTGCGTCTCGTAAAAGTGACTAAAATGTTTTGGTGTCACAAAGTCATGCGGCTGTAAAACATTGCCTCAACATGTCCCGACCATCCTATACCAGCATAGGAAAGTCGAAGTGGAAACGATTATGTTAATGACGATGGTGATGACGATTATACATACATACATGCATTCATACATACATTCATGCATACATACATACATACATACATACATACATACATGTATACATACATACATACATACATGCATTCATACATACATACATTCATGCATACATACATACATACATACATACATACATACATACATACATACATACATGCATTCATACATACATTCAAGCATACATACATACATACATACATACATACATACATACATACATACATACATACATACATGATGGCTGCCCCCTCGTTATCGAGTACGGACATTGCACGATATACCATAATTAATAATTATTTATTAATTCTATCGTGCAATGCCTGTGCGTGAAGATATTTATAAAAGTGAGAAAAGACTGTGCACTGAGCCAATCCCACTCTCTGAGCGACAGTAGCTATAACCCGAAAAGAAGAAAAGATCAACATCATCGGTAACTACTGAGCCGCAGGTTTTATATCAGAGTTATCCCAGTTTCCTGAGTTGCCTTCTCCTAGAAGAATGCCCTGACAAAGGCTAGGAGTCCTTCACTCACATACATATATACATACATGGTGGCTGCCAGCTCGTTTTAGAGTACGACAACTACTTTATATCCATGTAGGAGAACCCCTACCGATGCGCTCAACGAGTGTCACTTTTTAGTCCAGCCAGCGACTTGAAAACTCTGGTACAAACACTACATTTGTGACAATTACTGACACATAATGCTGGGCACATGGTACCATGTGATGACAAGTGCAGAGAGATCTCCAGATATAAAGCAATGCCTGTGCCGTGAAGCTTTTATAGTGAGCAAAGGCACTGCACAAAGCCAGTCCCACTCTCTTAACCAAGATGATATTTACCCAAAAGAAGAACAAGTCAACATCATTGGATACCATCATACATACATACATACATACATACATACATACATACCTACATACATACATACATACATACATGGTGGCTGCCAACTCGTTTTCGAGTACGGCCACTACTTTATATCCATGTAGGAGAACCCCTACCGATGCGCTGAACGTGTGTGATTTTTAGTCCAGCCAACGACTAGAAAACTCTGGTACAAACACTACACTTGTGACAATTATTGACATATAGTGCTGGGCCCATGGTACCATGTGACGACAAGTGCAGAGAGATCTCCAGATATAAAGCAATGCCTGTGCCGTGAAGCTTTTATAGTGAGTAAAGGCACTGCACAAAGCCAGTCCCACTCTCTTAACCAAGATGATATTTACCAAAAAGAAGAACAAGTCAACATCATTGGATACCATCAGGGTTGCAGGTGTTTTATCAGAGTTTTTCTTCTCCTAGAATTCTGCCTTGACAAAGGCTAAGGGGTCATCTCTCCCGGTGATTTTGGATGGCCATTGACTCTTAAGAGCTCCTTTGCCCTTTGACAGGTTTTATTTTTAGTCCTGCAGGATGTCCAAAGTCACCCTCCTCACCAAGCAACCTTGGTGGGGTTGCCAGTTTAGTCGCCAAAGACCCGACCATGAGACAGGCTGTACATACATACATACATACATACATACATACATACATACATACATACATACATACATACATACATATCCGCTATGCTAGAAAACAATTTATTTTCATATATATATGTATATATATGTAAATAAATGTATGTATATATATATATATATATATATATATATATATATATATATATATATATATATATATATATATATATATATATATATATATATACATTTATTTACATATATATACATATATATATGTAAATAAATTGTTTTCTAGCATAGCGGATATGTATGTATGTATGTATGTATGTATGTATGTATGTATGTATGTATGTATGTATGTATGTATGTATGTATGTATGTATGTATGTACAACCTGTCTATATATATATCACCTTGATCACTTTGACCGACCAGTCTGTCGGGCGTCATTTCGGCGCCGCTGATCACAGCACGCCGTCCATTCTTCTCTGGGTTGTGCTTTCCTCATCCATGTAGTCCCAATCATATTCCTAAAATCGTAACTCCACCCTCGTGGAGACCTTCCGAGTTGTCGTTTCCACTCGCGCGGGTACCACTCGGTAACTGCGCGGGTCCACCAATTATCGGTGAACCGGGCGACGTGTCCAGCCCATCTGAACTTGCTGCGCATATATTCCGTGATGACGTCCCTCACGCGGGACTTCTGTCTGATGACTTCGCTCCTGATGTGCTCTCTCAACGAGATTCCTAGCATTGATCTCTCCATGGCTCTTTGAGCCGTTACCAGCCTCTGCTCTCCTCTCTTCGTTGTAGCCCAAGTTTTACTGCCATATAACATTGCAGGTAAAACTGTGCTATTGAAGAGGTTGGCGCGGGTGGTCTTGTCCAACCTCCCCTTGAGCACATCTCTTATGCCGTTGAACGCCTTACATCCGGCCCTTACTCTCCGCAAGATCTCCTTCTCAATGTCTCGGCGCATGTTCACTTCTTGTTCTAGGTAGACATATTCCTCCACCTCTATTTCATCACCGCCAACCACCATTCGACCAGTTGGTACGTTGTCGGACCGCATGATCTTCGTTTTCATGCGGTTCATCTTGAGGTCTACTGCAGAGCTTTTGATGTCGAGCTCCGTCAGCATGGTCTGAAGCTGATCCGTGGTTTCAGCGATGAGTACGATGTCATCAGCGAAACGGAGGTGGGTAAGTATCTCGCCGTTGATGTTGACACCGCCTTGCCAGTCAATGCCTCTGATGATCTGCTCGAGACACGCGGTGAAAAGTTATGGAGAGATCGTATCTCCTTGCTTAACTCCCTTCTCGACCGGCACTCGTACGGGTGATGACAGCAGAGCTATGTCGGTGGTGCATCCGGAATTCGCCTCCTTGAGCAGTTGAACGTATTGCGCCTCGACTCCTTGTCTCTGCAGCGAGTTCAGCACTGCGTTGATTTCGACACTCTCGAAGGCCTTCTCGTAGTTTACGAACGCGACACAAAGAGGCATCTTGTACTCTTTCGCTCGCTCAAGCGGTTGTGTCAGAGTAAATATGTAGTCTATCGTGTTGTAGTTATTCCGGAAGCCGGCTTGCTCTCTCGGTTGCTGTTCGTCCAGATGACGTGATAATCTGTTCAGGATTATCTTCGTGAACAGCTTGTACACGTGATACAGCAGGCATATGGGTCGGTAGTTCTTCAGATCTTCTCTATCATCCTTTTTGTGTAGCAGAATGGCATTCGACTCTTTCCACTGCGATTCACACACTATCTGGACGAGGGAAGAATACTTCCCTCGTCCAGATAGTGTGTGAATCGCTCGGCGAGGATTTTCCGGAGCTGCTCTCCGCCTGACTTCAACACCTCCGATGTTATGTCGTCTTTCCCTGGCGCCTTTCCGCTTTTCATCAAGCCGACGGCTCTTTCGACCTCACTGACAAGGATGGGTGGCTCATTTTCTTCCTGTTGGAGTGATGGCAACGGCTGCACATTCCCGGCAGACTTGAAGAGCTTCGTGTAGAAGTCTTCGCAAACCTTTTCCACCTCACTCTTGTCGCTAATCGGTACTCCAGCTGTGTTCTTCAGGGTCGTCACCTCCGATCTGTACATTGCCATGTCCCTTTTGCATTTTTTGAGGCTCTTCTTTTCCTCTGCGGCCTTCAGGAGCTTCTCCATCCGGTATGCCTCGAAGTCTTCTTTCAGTTGTTGACGTATCACTCTGCTGAGAAGGGAATATTCGAGGTGATCTTCAGGTGTCCTCTTCTCAAGCAACTTCATAGTTTCCTCCGAGACTCTTCTCTTCTGCTCCCTCGGGCACACACCTTAGCCTTCCTCAAGCACTCCTTCAGTTTCCTTATCAGTGAGTCGTAGTCAACGTCTATGCCGTCTTCTTGACGCCAGTTTTCCTGCATGATGGCTTCCTGCAGCTGCGCCTCGTTGAAGACCCGGACGCGTTCTCCCTTCGACGCCAAATGTAGCGCCTTCTTCTCCCTCGTCTGGTCAATGACGACCTTTGCCCTCACCAGACGATGATCACTGCCAGTGTTGAATGGCGTTATGACGGAGACGTCCTGCAGTATGCGTCGCTTGTCGACCAGGATGTAGTCGATCTCGTTTCGGTGCTCAGAATGTGGCGATACCCAGGACCATCTCTTCTCCTTCTTCCTGAATAAGCTGTTTCCTATGTAGAGCCGTCTAGCCTCCGCCATGTTGACCAGACGCTCTCCTCTCTCATTTCGCTCTCCTAGGCCGAATCTTCCGACATACTCTTCCCCTTGCCGCCCCTGTCCGACCTTTGCGTTGACGTCTCCCATCACGAGGGTGTAAGTGGACTTCACAGCTAGCACTTTGTCTAGCTGGCGATAGAATTCTTCCACTTCATCGTCGTCGCTGGCACTTGTGGGAGCGTAAGTCTGGACGAACTTGAGGGTGGCCTTCCTGAGGGTTCACGTTAAGTACACCAATCCGTGACGATATGAGCTGGCAAGAAGCGACCTTCG
>OZ024741.1:288711827-288716827 GCA_964016885.1 Eledone cirrhosa
TTATCTCTTTTAATTATAAGAACTCCAGGCTTCAATCTTAAATTGCATGTAAATATTTTCAATAAATTCTCATTTTCATTGGTCTAATTCTAAGACATTCTGTATCATCATTTTTGTCAGTGGTTTCACCCCCCCCCCCCAAAAAAAAAAAAGAAGAAACGAAAGAAAACTATTTATTTTATGCTGTTTTTATATCCAACCGTTGCTGTTCCTCACAGAAATGTTAATTTTAGCATACATAGCACAAAAAACTGACGACGACAACCTATCACCCTGGAAAATTTCTCTGTTTATCTTAATACTTCATAAGTCAAAGCAAGTATAACTAATTTTGTTTTTCATTTACTCATACTCTTAACAATCAATTTCCTTATATTATCTGCTATCTCTTCCATCTCTAAGTATTCAATTATCAAGAAATGGGGGAATCATATCGTATGCCAATGTTTTATAATCGATTCCTATGAAGCTTCCTGCAATTTTGCAATATTAATTTATCTATCAATAATTGGTCGTTAGAATCTTTCGCCATACATTCGCCTATAGTTGTTATATACTCTGGTTATCTGTATACACAGACACACACAGACACACACAGACACACACACACACACACACACATATACACACACACACACACACACACACCACACACACACACACGCGCACACACACACACACACACATATGTGCTACACAACACACATGCGCACACACATATATATATATTCATTTTATTAAGGCTAGATCGTGAGTCTTGTTACCTTGCAGTTTCGCCTGTTTATCACGGGGTCATTTTGTCGGATGGCCCTGTGATAAATAGACGAAACTCCAGAGTAACAAGACTCACTATTTAGCCTTGATAAAATGAATTATAAAAAATATACTTCAGTATTGAGTACCCTTTTCTCTCAGCCGTCAACCACATACGGATACCTCACAAATCACACCCTACCAACTTAAAAAAATTGCTTGTCTTGTGCCAAAATAAGAAACAAAAATTAATCTACATTATTGAAGAAACGTAGATATATCAAAAATTGTAAGCTGTGTTGTCTCCCTTTTCTCGTTCGTCTAGATAACATCAACTATTGTATGGTGTCATTGTCATATATATAGGAATACTGCTGCGACATTTTGGATGGTACTACTGCTACCTAAATACAAATATCCCAGAATGCACTCGAAAGAAAGCCATCCGACTGAATAGTTTAATGCAATTCACTAAAACATTTCTACAATTGTTGGTCATAGACGGGCTGTCTCATCAACACTATGATTTCGACTGCTACTTCTCTTCATTACTCAATATCACCAAAGGCGAGGACCATAGGCAACCTCTATGTAAAGGGTTAGGGAAAGATGAGAGTGGGATTAATGCCACAAAAATTCTATATATGCATATATATATATAAGCAAACAAAAGATCGCGGTAAAGTATAATGAAATATTTAGATGAAATATAGGAAGGAAATAGAAGAGATTAGAGAATCAACTGCAATAAAATATGGTAAATGAGATGACAATATAGGTTCTAATAGAATAAATAAAATAAGATACTTGAACAGAAGCGATAAATTATTAAAATGAAGGAAATCACCAACATCATGGAAAATACTTGTTAACGACGAATTTAAAAAGATCATGGTCATATTCTGTACGAACACAATGAATTGGAAGTTTATTGAACAACTGAAATGACCCCACACCACCAAAAAAAATTACAAAGTACTTTCAGCGTGTTCGGGAAATATCCAAGACGTTCGGGTAGATGGATATGGCAAACGTAGTTCTGGTGGAAAATTCCTGGACAGGCGGCACTAGACAAAAAAACCTCGTCTCCATCATAGTATATTTAAGCCATTTGAATAAGAATAGGTGGACAGATTTTACAGCCAAAACGAACCGGCAGGAGACCCAGAGGAAGACACCAAGGAAGAGATTTGGATAACGTTCATGAGATCGGTTAGTCATGCTTGGGGATCCAGCCGGATCAATTGGAGACGCCTGCTTCTGACAGGATCCGCTGGATGGAGAAATAAGTGCGAGAAGAAGAAGAAGAAGAAGAAGAAGAAGAAGAAGAAGAAGAAGAGCTCTGTTCATATATATATATATATGTATGTGTGTGTGTGTCCGTCCGAATTCCGGTATAACCGAATAGTTAAGAAGTTCATTTCCCAATCATGAGAAGCCTAGAGATTACGTACATTGTGCTGGCAAGTATCTATGGATGAGTGAGTCACATACATTATAACAGAAGACCGTATCTGTAATTCAGAATTATCATACAATGTGCCCTGATGACTCTGCCCAAGAATCTGTTTAAAGGATAAAAATGCCTGTATAATATTTTACCGCTTACATCATAATCCAATGAGTAGGTAGTCTAGTTGATCGAACAACTGGAATTCTGATCGTTTAAACCGATGGCAAACCCACACATACATTCACTCATATACATTCACACATCCATCCACTCATATACATACACATACACATATACATATACATATACAAACATACATAGTTACGTAGATACATATATACATAGATACACACACACACACACACACACACACACACACACACACACACACACACACACACACACACACACACACGTATATATATGTATATATATATATATATGTATACAAATATATATGTATATATACTCGGTGATAAGACACATACGTACTCCGCAGAGTATGACATGCATGTATGTTTATATATGTTAGTATACACGCACACAGACACACACACACATATATATATATATATATATATATGTATATATGTATATGTATATATATATATATATATATATATGTATATATATATATATATATATGTATATATATATATATATATATATATATATAGAAGATGATATATATATAGAAGATGATTACGTTAGGTTCGATCACAGAATATATTATTTGTATACTGCAAACTGGTGTTGCTATATATATATATATATATATATACATATATATATGTATATACATATATATATATAAATATATATATATATATATATATGTATATACATATATATAGCAACACCAGTTTGCAGTATACAAATAATATATTCTGTGATCGAACCTAACGTAATCATCTTCTAATTAATACTTTCTCTGCTATTTATTCAATAAATGATTCATTCACACACTTAACCTCCTTTGTTTCTCCACTTTCTTTTGCTTTCTTTTACATTAATATATTGTTCTTTTTAACTATTTATTTACTGTTTGTGTAATGAGAGGAGAGAGTATTGTGGCTGTATGAGTGTGGCTCTAACACGGGTATGTTGGGTGGCCTAGTTATCCACTGGAGAATATATTTCTTACGTATACACACTCCAGTCTTGCCCCCACCACATACATGCCATTGTATGTAGTCCGATAATGAGAAACATTAACATATAGACATATATTTACGCACATAATTGCACATACACATACACACATACACACAGACAAACATATCGGGGAAAAACACACACACATAATATAATATAAATATAATATAAAATAATATAATATATGATATAATATAATATAATTGTTTCTACTTTAGGCACAAGGCCAGCAATTACCCAGTACATTACTGGTACTTTATTTTATCGACCCTGTAAGGATGAAAGGCAAAGTTAACCACGGCGGGATTTGAACTCAGACTGTAAAGGGACGTAACTATGCTAGAAAGCATGGCGTCCAACCCTCTACCGATACTGCCAATTCACCGCCCTATAATATAATATAATATAATATAATATAATATAATATAATATAATATAATATAATATAATATAATATAATATAATATAATATAATATAATATAATATAATATAATATAATATAATATAATATAATATAATATAATATAATATAATATAATATAATATAATATAATATAATATAATATAATATAATATAATATAATATAATATAATATAATATAATATAATATAATATAATATAATATAATATAATATAATATAATATAATATAATATAATATAATATAATATAATATAATATAATATAATATAATATAATATAATAATAATAATAGGTGAGATGATAAAGGAAATTGACACTGAAGAAGGATACAAGTATTTGGGTGTTCTGGAGGCTGATGACATCAAGAATAAAAGAACGAAGGAATTGATAAGAACTGAATACATTTGGAGAGTAAGGAGCGTATTAAAGTCACATCTGAACAGTAGGGATGTCATAAGTGCAGTAAATTCCCGAGCTGTGTCTATTATTAGGTACAGTGCCGGAATTCTGAGATGGAATGTTGCTGAACAAAAAGAAATGGATAGGAAGACTAGGAAATTATTGACTATCTACAACATGTTCCACAAGAGGAGTGATGTCGATAGATTCTACTTAAGGAGATCTGAAGGTGGAAGAGGTCTTATCAGCATAGAGGACTGTGTTCAGATGGAAAAAAACAACCTACACAAATACGTGACTGATAGTAAGGAGCCAATGCTCAGAACTGTACTGAAGGAGAGGACAATAGACCAGGGGATGTCCAGGGAGGAAATAACAACAAGGAGAAAGAGCAGCCTTTAGGAAAAATCCCTTCATAGTACCTTCTTTGAGAAAACTGAATTCAGAGATCCACAGACATGGAACTGGTTGAAAAGAGGAGACCTTAAAAAGGCTACAGAAGGAATGTTAATGGCTGCGCAAGAGCAGGCCCTCAAAACGAAGTGGTTGAAACACCATATTTACTTCCTGTATTTAGTATTTTACCATGTTGTAAACACAAATGTTTATCAATCATTCATATATATCTCACTCAATCAACATATATTTATATATAGTTAATTTTACATAATTGTTTTATTGCATAATATATATTTCAATGACCTGTTTATTAATCATGCAATGGTTATATCATCGACAGTCTCCACGCGACATCATCAGATGTTCATAAAATTATTAGGTGTAGTTGTGCTGATATGCAGATATGACGCAGGTATG
>OZ024741.1:288721827-288724327 GCA_964016885.1 Eledone cirrhosa
CCGAGAGGGAGCGCCTGGAGACTGGAATGTCTTCAGATGCTCACAGCCCTCGACCAATCGGGCAATGTAATCGGTGGAAACTCCACCTCGGCGTTCTATAGAGGATTAGTGGAGGGGAAGAGCGACGACGTACTTGGGGAAACTCTAGGCGTCGACGAAAATCAACTAGCCAATCTCTTCGGAAGAACTTTCGGGCCGGGACCTATGGACAACTTCCAGAAATCTCTGGCCTGGCAGTGCTACCGAGGGGCCTTGCCAGTTCGGGATAAACTCTACAGGCATGGAGTGGCCGTCAGCCGGGCATGTCCGAGATGCGCGCAGGGCGACGAAACCGTTCTGCACGCACTCGTCCAGTGTCCGAAAATTGCTTGTGCGTTTATGTCGAACACCTGCTGTCGCGTGTAGGACGGATCCGGCTATCATCTGAGTCCATCGTGAGGATTGCCCCGCCCTCTTCCTTTAGCCGGGAAGGGCAGGCAGTTTTTATCTCTCTGGTGGCCATGGCGAAAGAGATAGTATGGTGGACACGTTTGAAAGGGCTGAAGACGAGCACTTACCTCTTCGGTGATGCCCTGATTAACTTTTTCAAATTTCATTTGAAAAGGAAAATCAGGGTAGAGAAGGAAGTGCTCTCTTCCCAGCATTTTGTTGAAAGATGGGTGAGAGAAGCAAGAATGGCCCGAGTGAATGGGCCTACTCTGAGTACGTATCTGTAAATTAAAGGTGGAAAACTGGGAGAGGGCACTTGCCTTGGTGGTCACGGTCACTGTGGCCTTTTACTGGGCTTTCTCCACAAATGTCCCTCCGAAGTCTCCCCCCTATTGGGGAATTTTTTATTGTTATTTTTTTTGTTACATCCTCTGTTTTTGTTTTTTACACGCAGAAATGCCCATTTGTACCGTCCTGTATTGTCCTGCACTGTCCTTAATGTCTACTTTATGTAAACCCTTGTGGTTAATAAAGAAATCATTATTATTATTATTATTATTATTATTATTATTATTATTATTATTATTATTCTTTGAGTCTCAGTCATTGATGTTATTTAATTGGAACGTTTGTTGAAATGAATATCAAGCCGCTACCTGCAGCCTCAGATATTCAGGATGTATCGGAGGGTTCTTGCTGTTCCTAGCAAGCATGCCTTTTGAAGTGTTCCAAAAAGCGGGGTGGGACCAATTTTCTTTAACCATCCCTGGAAACTCTTTGAGATAGTACCTAGTGCGCCTATGACAATCAGGACCACTTTGACATCATGGCAGTTCAAAATCCTTTTTACCTCCAACTTTATGTCCTGGTATCGGTTAATTATTATTATTATTATTATTATTATTATTATTATTATTGTTCTTTGAGTTTCAGTCATTGATGTTAACTGGGATAATTGTTGGCCTTGTGCCAAAAGTAGAAACATTATTATTATTATTATTTTTTTCATTTCTATGTCAATCGCCACTCTAATGTAGCCTCGTTGTATCGTCTCCTCCATCCGATGCTCGTGTGGCAAATAAAAGAATCATCATCATTATTATTAATAGGTAAAACAAATTCTCCGTCGATTTAAGTCTAAGTATCCGAGCTTCATTATTGTTATACACCATGCTTTGCAGAATAGAGTTACGGCCCTTTACGGTCTGAGTTCAAATCCCGCCGAAGTTCACTTTGCCTTTCATCCTTACGGGGTCGATAAAATAAAGTACCAGTAATGCACTGGGATAATTGCTGGCCTTGTGTCAAAAGTAGAAACAATTATTATCAATAAGTAGAGGGTCGGACGCCATGCTTTGCATGGAGTTAAGACCCTTTACGATCTAAGTTCAATCCCACCGAGGTTCACTTTGCCTTTCATCCTTACGGGGTGGATAAAATAAAGGACCATTAAAGCACTGGAGTAATTGCTGGCCTTGTGCCAAAAGTAGAAACAATTATCAATATTGACGTTGATATTGTTGGTGTTATATTTTGGCCTAAACGGACGTCAGCTCCGAGAAAATTGGACTATTACCAGATTTTGCAGGAGCCAGTCTCTATTTGTTTGTTCTTTCATTTTCTTATTTCTATCTCTCTCAAGAAATTTCGACTAGATTTGCTGAAACATCATAATTCTGTTGTAAGGAAATGAATAAAAAGACAAACCTACATTCACAGTAGTGGAAGTTAGTTGCTCAGCAGAGGCCAATATACTGTCAAAGATTAGCGAAAAGGAGAATATCTATGCAGAACTAATGAGAAATCTGCAGATACTCCACCGTAACTGTAGCTTCAGATTTATACCTGTGATTATTGGGGCACTGGGATATGTTAGTAACTGCCTCAGTACAAATCTTGAGAAGCTGGGCTTCACAGGAACAGAAAAACCACAATTAGTTAGGAAATTACAAGTACAATCCATTAATGGAACAGTAAAATTATATAAAATATTCCAAAGATTCTGCATCTAATAACTTCATGTACACATGTACAGATGCAAAGCATATACACATGCACACATACAACTCAA
>OZ024741.1:288729327-288744327 GCA_964016885.1 Eledone cirrhosa
GATGAACAGGGAGTCTCTATGTGATTGATTGAGTTGCTAGAAAGACCAGCAAGATACCCTTTTTTAAAAAAAGACACGTTGAATAATGTAATGCTCGTCGAGGGCTGCTGACCTGAGGCTAAACTCACCAACAACAATAACAGCAGCATCAACAATAGTGCCGTGAGTCACCAAATTACCATGGACACCAGCACTCCCATCACCCCTCTCCCAGCATAACAACGCCAAGTAACAAAAATATAAAAAAACTATACCAAATTACCTTTAGCGCCACCACCACCACCCCCCCATTAGGTTAAGGACTCCTCCCACCCCCACCGCTATCTCCAGCACGATCACCACCACAGCCACCACATACAACAACAACATCAACAACATCATCAATAAAATTATCATTACTAACACCCCTGCTACTACCGCCGCTATTAATACCATCAGTTACACCACCAATACCACCAATAACACGATCAACACCACCCCAACCCCAATCTCAACACCACCACCACCAGCAACATAACCACCTCCACCACCAATAATACCACCAACACCACTGATAACACTAACAACACCAACAACAGTACCACCAATACCACCAACACCACCACTCCACTAACATCATCACCACCACCACCACCACCAACAACAACAACACTACCAATACCACCACCACCTCCACTAACACCACCATTAATACCACCACCACCACCAACACCACCACCACCAACAACACCAATAACAACACCAATAACAACACCAATAACACCACCGACAACACCAAGACCACCACCATTACCACCACCACCGACAATACTAATACAGGACCACCACTACCGCCATCACCACCACCACCAACACCACCACCACCAATAAGACCTAAAACGACAATAGCGACATCACCAAATTACCATAAATACTAACAAAACCCCACTGCCATCACTAACAACAACAACAACAATAACAACACCAAATTACCATTAAACAACAACAACAACAACACCAAATTACCATTAAACACTCCCCCCTCCCCAGATCACCACCACCACCACTAACAACAACAACAACAAAAACAACATCAGCTACAGCAACAGCACCACAACCAACAACACCAACAACATGACCAAATTACCATTAACCCCCGCCCCCCCATACCACCACCACAACCACCATCACTACCAGCAACAATAAAAACCACATCCAGCGTAACAGCGCCACCACCAACAACACAAACAACTTGAACAAATTACCATTAACCCCAACCCGCCGAAACCATCACCACCCTACCTCCATCACCACCACCACCGACACCACCACCACCACCGACACCACCAGCACCACCAACACCACCAGCGCCACCACCACAACCACCACCATCAACAACACCAACAACATGACCAAATTACCATTAACCCTAACCCTACCCAAACCATCACAACCACCACCATCACCATCACCACCAACCACCACCACAACCACCACCACCGCCAACAATAAGAGAACCACCACCACCACCACCACCACCACCACCACCACCACCACCACCACCACCACCACCACCGCCAACAATAAGAGCAGCAGCACCAACACCACCACCACAACCATCACCACCGCCAACAATAAGAGCAGCAGCACCACCACCACCACTGTCAACAATAAGATCACCACCAGCACCACCACAACCACTACCAACAATAAGATCAGCACCACCACCGCCAACAATAAGAGCAGCAGCACCAACACCACCACCGCCAACTATAAGATCAGCACCGCCACCACCACCACCAACAATAAGATCAGCACCACCACCACCACCGCCAACAATAAGAGCAGCAGCAGCACCACCACCACCACCACCACCACCACCACCGCCAACAATAAGAGCAGCAGCAGCACCACCACCACAACAACCACCACCGCCAACAATAAGAGCAGCAGCAGCACCACCACAACAACCACCACCACCGCCAACAATAAGAGCAGCAGCACCACCACCACCACCACAACAACCAACACCGCCAACAATAAGAGCAGCAGCAGCACCACCACAACAACCACCACCACCGCCAACAATAAGAGCAGCAGCAGCACCACCACCACAACCACCACCACCGCCAACAATAAGAGCAGCAGCAGCACCACCACCACAACCACCACCACCGTCAACAATAAGAGCAGCAGCAGCACCACCACAACAACCACCACCACCGCCAACAATAAGAGCAGCAGCAGCACCACCACCACCACAACAACCACCACCGCCAACAATAAGAGCAGCAGCAGCACCACCACAACAACCACCACCACCGCCAACAATAAGAGCAGCAGCAGCACCACCACCACAACCACCACCACCGCCAACAATAAGAGCAGCACCACCACCACCACAACCACCACCACTGTCAACAATAAGAGCAGCACCACCACCACAACCACCACCACTGTCAACAATAAGAGCAGCACCACCACCACCACAACCACCACCACCGCCAACAATAAGAGCACGACCACCACCACAACCACCACCACCACCAACAATAAGAGCAGCAGCACCACCACCACAACCACCACTACTGTCAACAATAAGAGCACTACCACCACCACCACAACCACCACCACCACCACAACCACCACCACCGCCAACAATAAGAGCAGCACCACCACCACCACCACAACCACCACCACCGCCAACAATAAGATCAGCACCACCACCACCACAACCACCACCACCGCCAACAATAAGAGCAGCACCACCACCACCACCACAACCACCACCACCACCAACAATAAGAGCAGCACCACCACCACCACCACCACCACCGCCAACAATAAGAGCAACACCACCACTACCACCACAATCACCACCACCGCCAACAATAAGAGCAACACCACCACTACCACCACAATCACCACCACCGCCAACAATAAGAGCAGCAGCACCACCACCACAACCACCACCACCGCCAACAATAAGATCAGCACCACCACCACCACAATCACCACCACCGCCAACAATAAGAGCAGCACCACCACCACAACCACAACCACCACCGCCAACAATAAGAGCAGCACCACCACCACAACCACCACCACAACCACCACCACCGCCAACAATAAGAGCAGCAGCACCACCACCACCACAACCACCACCACCACCACAACCACCACCACCGCCAACAATAAGAGCAGCACCACCACCACCACCACAACCAACACCACCGCCAACAATAAGATCAGCACCACCACCACCGCCAACAATAAGAGCAGCACCACCACCACCACCACAACCACCACCACCACCAACAAAAAGAGCAGCACCACCACCACCACCACCACCACCGCCAACAATAAGAGCAACACCACCACTACCACCACAATCACCACCACCGCCAACAATAAGAGCAGCAGCACCACCACCACAACCACCACCACCGCCAACAATAAGATCAGCACCACCACCACCACAATCACCACCACCGCCAACAATAAGAGCAGCACCACCACCACAACCACCACCACTGCCAACAATAAGAGCAGCACCACCACCACAACCACCACCACCGCCAACAATAAGAGCAGCAGCACCACCACCACCTCCACCACCACCGCCAACAATAACAGCAGCAGCACCACCACCACAACCACCACCACTGCCAACAATAAGAGCAGCACCACCACCTCCACCACAACCACCACCGCCAACAATAAGAGCAGCACCACCACCACAACCACCACCACCGCCAACAATAAGAGCACCACCACCACCACAACCACCACCACCGCCAACAATAAGAGCAGCAGCACCACCACCACCTCCACCACCACCGCCAACAATAACAGCAGCAGCACCACCACCACAACCACCACCACTGCCAACAATAAGAGCAGCACCACCACCTCCACCACAACCACCACCGCCAACAATAAGAGCAGCAGCACCACCACCACAACCACCACCACCGCCAACAATAAGAGCACCACCACCACCACAACCACCACCACCGCCAACAATAAGAGCAGCAGCACCACCTCCACCACAACCACCACCGCCAACAATAAGAGCAGCACCACCACCACAACCACCACCACCGCCAACAATAAGAGCACCACCACCACCACAACCACCACCACCGCCAACAATAAGAGCAGCAGCACCACCACCACCTCCACCACCACCGCCAACAATAACAGCAGCAGCACCACCACCACAACCACCACCACCGCCAACAATAAGATCAGCACCACCACCACCACAACCACCACCACCGCCAACAATAAGATCAGCACCACCACCACCACAACCACCACCACCGCCAACAATAAGATCAGCGCCACCACCACCACCACAACCACCACCACCGCCAACAATAAGATCAGCACCACCACCACCACCACAACCACCACCACCACCAACAATAAGAGCAGCACCACCACCACAACAACACCAACAACAACATTTCCAAATTACTATTAATGCCAACTGCTGCTTCACCCCATCCATCCCCCACCCGAAATTTACATGAATCTCTCCACTCCCCAACCTACCAACACCACTACTCTATCATAATTAATACAACCACTACACACAACATCACTACTAGCGCCACAACTAATGTCATCACCACCAATAACAACAACAACACAACCGCCACAATTAATGCCAACACAACCATCACCCTCACCACCACCACCGCCACCACCACCAGTACCACAACCGCCGCCACCAGCACCACCAACAACAACAACAACACAATCGCTACAATTAATGCCAACACCACCATCACCCTCACCATCACCATCACCTCTACCAACACAAAAACAACAACAACAACAACAACAACAACACAACCGCCACAATTATTGTCAACACCACCATCACCACCACCATCACCACCATCACCACCACCATCACCACCGCCACCACCACCACCACCACTGCCAACCACAAGAACACAATCGCCGCAATTAATGCCGCCACCACCTCCACCTCCACAACCTCTACCACCACAACCATCACCACCATTACCAGCACCACCGCCACCACCACCGCCACTACCACCAACACAACCACCAGCACCACCACCATCACCACCACAACCACCATCACCACTAACACCACCACCACCACCACCACCAACAAGAACAACAACACAACCACCACCTCCACCACCTCCACCATCACAACCTCTACCACCACCACCACCACCACCACCTCCACCACCACAACCTCCACCACCACTGCCACCACCAATATCACAACCGCCACCATAATCACCTATAGCATCATCAAAATACCATTAACACCACTTGTATCCTCTTTACCACCCCCCTCACCTACGTCTGGCCGAATCCTAACCACGTGACTACATCACTCCCCAGCTTATCCCACTACCCCACCAACACCAGCTCACTGTTCGACCTCCATGACTTCTATCACCACTGTCACTCACTAACCGCCGTTTTGAAACAACCGTCACTAATGTTACATCCCCCTCTCCATAACGTCAGTATCACACACTGCCCTCTCAACAGAGCAGCTATCACCATCATCACCACCACCACCACCAACAACAACAACACCAAATACAACTGTAACAACACCACCATCACCACCACCACCACCATCACCACCACCACCACCATCACCAACAACAATAACAACACCCCCCACCATCACTAACAACAACTTCAAAAACAATAACAATAACACCAATACCAACACCATCACCATCAATACCACCAACACTACCACCAACACTACCACCATCAATACCACCAAAATTACCACCAAAACTACCACCAACACTACCACCAACACTACCACCATCAATACCACCAACACTACCACCAACACTACCACCAAAATTACCACCAAAAC
The DNA here is from genome assembly GCA_964016885.1 of Eledone cirrhosa. Classification (NCBI taxonomy): domain Eukaryota; kingdom Metazoa; phylum Mollusca; class Cephalopoda; order Octopoda; family Eledonidae; genus Eledone; species Eledone cirrhosa. The sequence goes on from OZ024741.1 coordinate 288,735,200, forward strand.
TACCACCAACACTACCACCAACACTACCACCAACACTACGACCAACACTACGACCAACACTACCACCAACACTACCACCAACACTACCACCAATTCTACCACCAACACTACCACCAAAATTACCACCTAACTACCACCAATACTACCACCAGCACTACCACCAACACTACCACCAACACTACCACCAACACTACCACCAACACTGCCACCAACACTACCACCAACACTACCACCATCAATACCACCAACATTATCACCAACACGACCACCAACACGACCACCAACACTACCACCATCAATACCACTAACACTACCACCAACACTACCACCAACACTACCACCATCAATACCACCCACACTACCACCAACACTACCACCCACACTACCACTAACACTACCACCATCAATATCACCAACACTACCACCAACACTACCACCAACACTACCACCATCAATACCACCAACACTACCACCAACACTACCACCATCAATACCACCAACACTACCACCAACACTACCACCAACACTACCACCAACACTACCACCCACACTACCACTAACACTACCACCATCAATACCACCAACACTACCACCAACACTACCACCAACACTACCACCAAAATTACCACCTAACTACCACCAATACTACCACCAGCACTACCACCAACACTACCACCAACACTACCACCAACACTACCACCAACACTACCACCAACACTACCACCAACACTACCACCATCAATACCACCAACATTACCACCAACACGACCACCAACACTACCACCATCAATACCACTAACACTACCACCAACACTACCACCAACACTACCACCATCAATACCACCCACACTACCACCAACACTACCACCCACACTACCACTAACACTACCACCATCAATACCACCAACACTACCACCAACACTACCACCAACACTACCACCATCAATACCACCAACACTACCACCAACACTACCACCATCAATACCACCAACACTACCACCAACACTACCACCAACACTACCACCAACAGTACCACCCACACTACCACTAACACTACCACCATCAATACCACCAACACTACCACCAACACTACCACCAACACTACCACCATCAATACCACCAACACTACCACCAACACTACCACCAACACTACCACCAACACTACCACCAACACTACCACCATCAATACCACCAACATTACCACCAACACTACCACCAACACTACCACCATCAATACCACCAACACTACCACCATCAATACCACCAACACTACCACCAACACTACCATCCACACTACCACTAACACTACCACCATCAATACCACCAACACTACCACCAACACTACCACCAACACTACCACCAACACTACCACCATCAATACCACCAACATTACCACCATCAACACCACCAACACTACCACCATCAATACCACCAACACTACCACCAACACTACCACCAACACTACCACGCACACTACCACTAACACTACCACCATCAATACCAGCAACACTACCACCAACACTACCACCAACACTATCACCATCAATACCACCAACACTACCACCAACACTACCACCAACACTACCACCATCAATACCACCAACACTACCACCATCAATACCACCAACACTACCACCAACACTACCACCCACACTACCACTAACACTACCACCATCAATACCACCAACACTACCACCAACACTACCACCAACACTACCACTAACACTACCATCAACACTACCACCAAAATTACCACCAACACTACCACCAACACTACCACCATCAATACCACCAACACTACCACCCACACTACCACCAACACTACCAGCAACACTACCACCAAAATTACCACCAACACTACCACCAATACTACCAACAACACTACCACCAACACTACCACCAACACTACCACCATCAATACCACCAACACTACCACCAACACTACCACCAACACTACCACCAACACTACCACCAACACCACCACCACCACTACCACCACCACACCACCACCAACACCACCACCACCACCACCACCATCACCATACCACCACCACTACCCCCCCCACACCACCACCACCACTACCCCCCACACACACCACCTCCACCACCACCACCACCACCACGACCACCACCACCACCACCACCATTACCACCACGACATCCACCACCACCACCACCACACCCACCACCACTACCACCACCACCACCACCACCACCAACACCAACATCACCAATACCACCACCACCAATAACACCACCAACACCACCAATACCGTCACCACCAATACTACCACCACCAATAGCAGGAACACCACCTACACCACCAATACCACAACCACCAATACTACCATCACTAACACCCACCACCAATACCAACAACACCACCAATACCTCCACCACCACCACCACCATTACCACCACCAACACCACCAATACAACCACGACCTCCACCACAACCACCACCACCACTACGACTACCCCACCAACACCACTAACACCAACACCACCAATACTACCATCTCCACCACAACCAACACCACCAATACTACCATCTCCACCACAACCAACACCACCAATACTACCATCTCCACCACAACCAACACCACCAATACTACCATCTCCACCACAACCAACACCACCAATACTACCATCTTCACCACAACCAACACCACCAACACCACCAATACTACCACCACCATCACCACCATCTATTAGTAACTGTCTTTTTAGTATGCTTCGTTCTTAATGTTTTCCCGCCATTTTTAATTCTCTTTTTCTACCATTTTGTTAGAGATTTTTAATGTTTATTCTGTAATAGTATTTTCATAAATACTTCTTTTTTTAGCTTTGTCTTTTATTAATCTTTTAAATATTTTTCTGTTTTTTTCCTTTATTGCTGTTGTTTTTGTTATTTTTGTGTCATTTTTCAGTTTCCTAATTTTTTTATTTAAATTCCACATTTTTTAAACATTTATTTTTATTTTTTCAACTTTCACTTTCTCTGGTGTTTATCCTTGTTAATATGCCTTGTTGTTGTTGTTGTTGTTGTTGTTTTTGTTGTTGTTGTTGTTGTTGTTGTTGTTTTGTTGTTGTTGTTGTTGTTGTTGTTGCTGCTGCTGCTGTTGTTGTTGTTGTTGCTGTTGTTGTTGTTGTTTGCTACAGTTGCTGTTCGACAGCTCATTTCTTTCTCACCCTCTTTCTTTGTTCTTTTTTTTTCTATTTTGTTTATAGTTGACTGTTTAAGTTGTTTTGTTTTATTTTAATATTGTTTTGGTGAGATGGGGTGGGGTAGCCATATTTGTTTTAATAGTTAGATTTAGTATTTTGTTTTCGTTACTTTTTTATTCCTTAATTTTATGCGAACGCCTGTATGAATTAGCATGTGTGTGAGTGTATCCCCGTGTGTGTGTGTGTGTGTGTGTGTGTGTGTGTGTGTGTGTGTGTGTGTGTGTGTGTGTGTGTGTGTGTGTGTGTGTGTGTGTGTGTGTGTGTGTGTGTGTGTGTGTGTGTGTGTGTGTGTGTGTGTGTGTGTTTGGGTGTTTATATGAATGACAGTGTGTGTGTGGGGGGTATCTGTTTGAGCTATTAACTATTAATATTATCTGGCGGTTGTAAATTGATGGTGTTCACCCAGAAAACCATCTCATCAAACAATCACACCTCCATGCAACCCTTGTCAACCGTTGCCGGTGTAACTGTTTTCTCAAACCACTGTTGTCCGTGCTGCCGTTCCCACATTCTGCCCATCAACGCTAACCGCCACATTTCTGTCACTTTTCTCCCGTTATTTTTCATCAGCCACTCACCTCTTGCTGTTCACACCTTGTTGTCCATCTTCCACTCACCGCTCACACTCCATCACTCGCAGACCCATTTCTCGTGGCTCGCCACCTGCTCACCGCTGCACAGTGTACTACACACACATTCTTCCTGGTCAGCAACAGCCCTTCACTTGAAGTCCAATGTTCGCTCACCGCTCACCAAGCACTCTACACCACTAGTTACATATTAATCCCGCCGCCCTCAACTCAACGCAAGAAAATCATAAACCAAAACAAACTTAGCATCCAATCTCTTCAATTGACTGATCAATTGATAATATAAACAAATCGATAAATAAATAAATATTTTGATTAAAAAAATAAGCAAGCAAATAAATAAATCGATAAATAGACCGATACAGATTTCAAATGTTAAATTTGCTTGAATCAACACTGACCAGAAACTAAACATGAACGAGAAGCAAAGAAACATTGGACATTGTGGTCTCAGATATAGAAAAAGAACGCCATTGATCATAGATCTGTTCGATCAAGACTAAAATTCCTATATCGTATGGTCATTGAGTGTCGTTGAACAACTAATAGTGTTATAGAACATGAACTGACGAGACGCTGATTCGTTTCCTAACAACATATTTATATTATTAATACTCTATAACGTTGTGAACAAACCTATTGAACATAAACATTTCACATTTCGCCCGCATTAACTAACCATTTAAAGAACCGTGTCTAGGAAATAGAAACCAATATTTCTCCTAAAACTGCAACTCTTAATATCCTGGGGAAAACTTCAGAATTTCAGAGGCGAAATTAATATATAGTTGTTAATATGTCATCAATTCTGTAATATACTAGATTAATTAATACAATATAATAAATCATGTTGTATAAAAGACTACGGCTTCTGGAAATCGAGATGTGGAACTGGTAAATGCAGAATACAGAAAAAATGGGTTATGAAACACTGATCTAAAATAGCAATTTTGGAAACTGTATATAGGGTCTAAGTGGGGTCACTATTGTTGGGAGTTTAGCAGACTTTTCAAAAGTATTGTTTTCCTATTGTTTCTCCAAATATATTATTCAATATTCCCTTCTTTTTTGTGGTAGGGTAGTGTGATTTGAGGGAGGAGCTTCTGCCATTTCTAGCAACCGAACGGCCACGTAAGACACTCTTTTGGTTGATTCTTATATAGTGCCCATTTTACAGTTAAGTAGACTGAGCCATATGTTAGCTGAGTGACTTGGCCAGGAATATAAAACAGTACCATTATTAATGTACAAAATCTCTGACGTGGTATGTATTTTAACGATCTTTAAATGGCTTTGTGCTTAGTTAAATGAAAAGCTCTATTTTACAGCTCCTGAATAATTGAGGGAATTTTGCGATAAATGAGACGAAAAAAGAAAATCACGACACAAACATAGAAAAACGCACACACACACACACACACACACACCGAAACACACATAAGCCCACGCACAAACACAAATAAACGCACACACACACACACACACACACACACACACACACTCACAAACACATACAGACTAAATACGAACACATACATATACTTGTATATACGCGTGTACTGACAAAATGATAAACAGATTGAATGAAACAAATGATATTTAGAGATAGAGAGAATGAGAACAAGAAAAAGAGCGAGAAAGAAAAAGAAGTGAGGGAAGGGAATGAAAATATATATTTAATATTTGTTTTTTTTCTCTGTCTTTTACAACATGATTGGACATGAAATAATTTCCAGTGAAATAACAGACCAATCACTTGATATCTCTTTAATCAGTAAATTACTATTAAAATTGTGACGTTGATGGTTCTTTAATTAGGACTATTTCTGTGAGTGCACCAGAAGAGAGGCTCACTTTCTGGACTCTCGGTTTCACTTCGATTTTATTTGTTTCTCTTCCACGATGATTATATATTTTTTGTAACATCATTAACTCTTTCCTCTCCCCACCACCACTCAATAGATCCGACCATGAAAAAGTAGGTGCCACTCTTACTACTAGGTTTGTTTGCTTGATTTATTGCTTGCTCAAAAGAGTTCGTTCAAATATCTCAAGAATTATAGCAGGTAGGAAGTTAATTTTTAAAAATAAAAATCAATATCTGTTAAATAAATAAAATTATTATTGTGATTTGTTTTTAAATTTTGTTTTGTACTTTTAGCAAATTGTTTAGAAATTAAGTACACAGACAAGTTATTTTCAACATATCGAGGCACTGTCATATTACACGAAAGACAAAATTAGTTACTCTATTTATAGTGAGACAGGCGGCGAATTGGCAGAGTCGGTAGAATACTTTCTTCGGTATTTGTTTCGGCTCTCTGAGTTCAAATCCTACCGAGGTAAATTTACCTTTCTTCCATTCTAGGTCGGTAAAAAATGCACCTGTCAAATACTGGGGTTGATTCTTCCTCTACATCTCTTTCTTACTTCCATTCTCTCCCCCCACTCTATGCTTCCCTGGAAGAAATCTACGGTATTCAGACCTGGAGAGCGATGGGCTCCGCCAGGTTTTAAAATGTCCTAGAAACGCCGTATTTCAATACCCGACGACTCTATCAGGAATTAGGAGACCATGCATACATGCATTTATATTTAAAAACAGGTTGTATTACATATTTCCTTCTAGTATTGACACACAACCAGCAACTTGGAGGAAGGAGAAAGCCGATTTTTTCGGCCCCAGTCCTTATTTTATCGATCCCAGAAGGATGAAAGGGAAAGTTGACCGCAGGGAAATTCGAACTCAAAAACGTAAAAGGTCGGAAATAAATAGTTCAAAACATTTTTACTCACCCTCTTCTGGTTCTTTCAAACCCCCGCTCTCAATTTGTGCTAGATGCTGGTGGCTGTAAAACATAGTAGTAAAACATAGCGATTGACATGTTCATGAAAATACACATGTAATATATTGAAAATATTGGCACTTCTAAAGTGGTGGGTTGGCAGAATCACTAAAGCATTGGATAGAATGCCTCTCGGTATTCGTTCCGGCTCCTTGCGCTCGAGTTCAAATCCCACCGTTGCCAACTTTATTTTTCATGTTTCCGTGGTCGATAGATATATTATCAATCAAGTACTGGGGTTGAGTCTTCTCTCTCAGCATCAACTACCTTGCGCCGTGAGAAAGTTCTTCGGAGGCCATTAACAGTGTTTCTTTATTCGGAAGTGAAGAAGGATTGATACATTACAGCCACCGTCCATAAATGGCTCAATCTGCAGCACACACACACACATACACACAGACACACACACAGACACAGACACAGACACACACACACACACACACACACACACACAGACACACACGCACACACACGCGCGCACGCACGCATGCACGTGAGAAATAAAATAGATTGAGGGGACGGGTGCGTTGGAATTGGAAAAAATGTCTTTAGATAAAAATAACAGGTCCAGTCATGTTGACATCTCTTGCAAAACTAAGTATATATATATATATATATATATATATATATATATATATATATTATATATGTAGATAAATCTACCAAAATATACGGTAGTGTCCAATCCGTATGAAGAACTCAATGTAATCCAAATATCATAAAAAGAGATGTATTCAAACATTTTTTCGATGATTATTTCTGAAGACAGCATATATATGTGTAGGTATTCCCTCTGATAGTTTGTAAAATTTTTACATAGATCTATATGATATACATACCAACACACACATATATATCCTAGAAACGATCGTAAAATGATGAATTTTTTAATATAAGGAACTGTTTCTTTGTTTTTATTCATTGTTTTTATTAATTTATATTATATATATATATATATATATATATATATATATATATAAATATATATATATATATATATATATATATATATAAATTAGTAGGAGAAAATGGCTCTTGCAGCGTATCTCCCTTACCAACCTACGGGGAAACGCCTTCTCCATTCTGTCCGCCGGGGCTGCGGGGCGGCTAGCACGTGGGACCCTATTTACTCACAATACAGAAAGATGGGGAGGGAGGGCAAGAGAGATGGAGGCGATGACAGTCGGAGTTCGGCTCCTCCGTGTTCGGACACATTGCACCAGTCATGTGGATCATTGGATAATTCCATTTTACGTGCTTGTATATAGAATACGTCTATATATTATTTGTTCAGAGAATATATGACGATTGGATGTTAACAATAAAATAACCATCCGTTTACTAAACGCACCGGTTTGTGAAAACAATAGGTTAGTAATACAAAGTACACAGAGGCATATAACCAAAATGATGTTTCAGTAATAGTTAGTAATATAAAATGTCACCAAAGACTGATAAATACAGATAAATCTAAACACAGGATTCAAATATTTCCGCCTACCAAATTCCACACAGAAGCCTTTTAGTCGACATGAGGCTATGGCAGACAGTTCAGTGACCGCATAAAGGGTCCTCTGTTGACTCGTGTAAATATCAATAATACACAGGGGTGTGATGAAAAGTCTATAATGTATTCTATCCCTTTTTGACAAATGCTTGACTCTGTACCTTGGCAGAAAAGAAAGAAACAAAATCAAAATTAGAAAAAGTAAATCAATTTATTTTGCCTTTTTTTACAGCACATTTAATTATTAATTCAATAATAATTACAACAGCAACAACAGCAGCAGCAGCAGCAGCAGCAGCAGCAGCAGCAGCAGCAGCAGCAACTATAATAACAACAACAGCAGCAATAAGAATAGAATAATACACGCTAATTGTCAATATTAACATCACAAGGTCGAGGGTCATTGCCTCAAAAACAACAACAACAGCAACAACAATAACGACGACGACGACAACGACAACAACAACAACCAAAGCAACAATAACAATATTAACATTAGCACTGAGAGCGGCCATTGCAACTGAAATAACAACCCCAACAACAACAACAGCAAGATCAGTAGCAATAAAAACGACACAAAAAATCGACAACTACAAGAACAACAGCAACCACCACTACTACTACTACTACTACTACTACTACTACTACTACTACTACTACTACTACTGCTACTACTACTACTACTACTACTACTACTACTGCTGCTGCTGCTACTACTACTACTACTACTGCTGCTGCTACTACTACTACTACTACTACTGCTGCTGCTGCTGCTACTACTACTACTACTACTACTACTACTACTACTACTACTACTACTGCTGCTGCTGCTCCTACTGCTGCTACTACTACTACTACTACTACTACTACTACTACTACTACTACTACTACTGCTGCTGCTGCTACTACTACTACTGCTGCTGCTGCTACTACTACTACTACTACTACTACTACTAC
>OZ024741.1:288749327-288759327 GCA_964016885.1 Eledone cirrhosa
CATCTAGTGTACAGCATCTAGCGTTTCAAATATACGCGCATACATAGAATTATAAATGCGTTAGATCTCCGTCGGTTCCGACAAGTGTTCCAATTCTTTAATCAATTAAACAGTCTGTTCATGAAATTAACGTGTAAGTGGCTGAGCATTCCACTGAAATGTGTATCCTTAACGTAGTTCTCAGAGAAATTCAACGTGATAAGGATGAATTGCAGGGACAACTCATTTTTGTCACCTAAGAAAACTGGTGTAATGCGAAGTAAAGTGTCGTGCTCAAGGGCACAATACTTTGCATGGAAGCGATCTTAGGTCTTAACATCGTGAACCGAGCGCCCGAACCGCTAAGCAACGCGCTTTCACAGTGATAAATACATAAGCACAAAGCGCATATGCGCAAGCATTATGAAAAACAAACAAACAAAAAAACATACCGCACTCGCCAAAGCACACTCACAAGCTGGCAAACGCACGCACGCCTGCATTCACACACACGCGCGCGCGCGCGCACACACACAAATCAATAAATTTTTCATTCATTCAAAATTTCCTCTGAGTTCAAGACAGAAAAGAAAATGTTAACTAACTTCTTAATTTGCCGTTTTTACATATAGTTGTTTCTGATTTACGCAGAAGGCCAAGAATCTTTTTGATGGGGGACAGTCGATTAAATCAACCTCAGTGTGCTACTGCTTTATTTTATCAATCCCGTAAGGATGAAAGGCAAAGCTAACATCGATGGGATTTGAACTCAGAACGTAAAGAGCTATAAACACTATGCTGTAAGGCATGGTGTCTGACGCTCTATTGCTACTCCTAATCCACTGCCCTTGTTTTACATATAATTGTTTCTAATTTTGACACAAGGCCAGCAATTATCTCAATGCATTAGTGGTGCTTTATTTTATCGACCCTATACGGATGAGAGGCAAAGTTAACCTCGGCGGGATTTGAACTCAGTCCGTAAAGCGCCATAATTCTATGCTGCAAAGCATGGCGTCCAATCCTCTACCGATACTGCCAATCCACCGCCCTTTTAAGGTGTTACGTGTATTTTTAACCAAGTGTAATTGGATATTTAATAGTAAAATGACCTAAGGAAAACAACGTAGCCTTTTTCAATCGAACCTACCTGAAATCGCCCTAGATTTATGAGAGAAAACTGCTAATTTAAAGTGTTTGTACATATATTAAATCCTTTAATAATTTCATTTTAGACATTTTTCTAATCTAATGTTCTAAATATCAGCTTATTTATGAAACACTTTTATTTTATTAAATTCCTTTGAATGTTTGGTTAGTTTCAAAATTATTTGAAACACATAGGCAGTGTATTTAATTAAAAAATACTGAAAGGGGTCAAGTGTTCAATAGCATACATTTGAATGACTAATTTAATGGGCTCTACTGTATGTCGCACATAAATTCTTATTATAATTATGGAAAAGCATCTTAACGATTCGGACACTAGTCTTTCATCAGCACATAAAATAGAAAGATAAAGAGTGAGAAGAGAAAAGAAGAGGAAAACACGAGAATAAAAACGCACGTGCTTATTCAGTCAGCCATTTTGGAGATTATATATATATATGTGTGTGTGTGTGTGTGTGTGTGTTGTGTGTGTGTGTGTGTGTGTGTGTGTGTGTGTGTATGTGTGTGTGTGTGTGTGTGTGTGTGTGTGTGTGTGTGTGTGTGTGTGTGTGTGTGTGTGTGTGTGTGTGTGTGTGTGTGTGTGTGTGTGTTTATGTGTGGATTTTGTATATCTAGTGATATACGGTATGTTTACAAATAAACATTTTGAAAGCCCTTCAGCTATGAATATCGACAGGCTGACGGCTGGTGTTGTCTAGCGGATTCCAGCAGAACCAGCAGGTGATAACTGCCAACACGTTTCTGGCTTAGGTCGTCATCAGGGCAGTGCCTCCCCTGCCCTGCTCTCTGCTGGAAGAAATTGGTTGTGTTCAGACATGGAGAGGGGATGGTTTCCATCTGATTTAAAGCGCCTCAGACACTATGCATGTAACTACAGCATCTCTACCATACCATCGGGCATTTCGGGTCTAAGAAAAAAGAAATAGTTCTATTACGAAGAGTTTTGTAGTCTTCATGCGTTTGATTTTATGTCGCACTTTCCTTCGGGAGAGCTATCCACTTATACCTTTGGCATATTTGTCATTTGTCTTCAGTATTGGTGAGTCTATGGCGGATGTATCTGTTTCGTATTGGCGAGTCTGTCTCTTTTGTTTTGGAGGGGGTATCCCCTATTGGCGAATCTATCTATCTATCTATCTATCTATCTATCTATCTATCTATCTCAGGTCACATTGTATAGATGTCATAGCCATCACCGAGTCCAGAATTCACGACAAGCAGCAGCTAACCCCCTTGTTCGATGATTTTGAGATCTATGCATCTCTCTGTCAGCCAGGAGGTGGAGGGGGAGTTGCTGTTCTGTTTCGAAAAAACTTGGATCTCAAAATACAGACGATTCACTTGGACCCGGAGGGCAGTCTGGTGGTCCTGGACGTGAATGGTAGAGAAGGTGGAGCTTTCAGACTGGTGGCCGTATATGCCCCGACTGGGACATCGCTACCAGAGTTCTTCAAGCATCTGGAGCCATTCCTGGGAACGTCTCGCTCCTTAGTATTAGCGGGGGACTGGAATGGCATCTTAGACGCACGTTGGGACTATGTAGGAGCTTGTGATAATAGAGTGGGGTGTAATAGCCTCAAAAATCTCATCAGCCAATTCCAACTGGCTGATAGATATCGACTAGACTTCCCAAGTGCACTACTGTGGACGTGGAGCAACCGCACTGGGTCTTCTAGATCGTATTTAGATAGATTTTTAATTAGACAGAATGATAAGGAAACATTAAGCTGTCCACAAATGCACATGGTTGCCTATTCAGACCACAAATTAGTCACATGCGTAGTCAACCTTGATAGAATACATAGACAGGAACCCGGATACTGGAAGCTAAACATGTCGCTCCCGGCGCGTAAGGCCTACAGTAAACGGATTAGCACCTTAGTTAAGTGCCAGTTGACGAGGGCAATCGTCAACAACAGGTGGTGGAGCTCTCTCAAGAGAGCAATTAGAATAGAATCAAAAGCATTTAGCAAGGAAGTAGCTTTAGAAAAAAAAAACTGAAAAGGAACTGGTAGCTAAAATAGAAGAGGCACTTAGGAATGGCAGTACAGTTGACGTGCTAGCGGCGAGAACGGCACTAGACCAGTTCTTCAACGTGAAACACGAAGGTTATATTGTCAGAAGTAGAACACGTGCTCTAAGAAACGAGGGAGCCAAAGCTGTTAGGTGGGCCCGAGTGGCAGAGGCGAAAAGTGGCAACAAATCCACAATTCAGTCTTTGCAAGACAAAGATGGACGCATTGTACTTAAATCCAAGCAGAAGTGCGCGGCCTTCCAGCAGCATTTTGCACAACTGTTCGGGCAAAGCGTTACATCGAGCGAGGTGATGGACTTCAGCTCCTACCTCGATGGCGTACCGCGACTCTCGAGCACGGATGCGGAGAGCTGCGAAAGGCCGATCACATCGGGCGAAATAGAAGAAGCCCTAGGCCACTGCGGGAAACGCAAATCACCCGGTTTAGATGGTCTACCCTATGAGTTTTATATAGGCATGCCAGACTTGTTCTCTGGCGTCCTCGAAGCGGTCTACTGCAACTGGCAGCAGAACGGGAGGATTCCCAGTTCTGCAGGCAGAGGCGTAGTAACGATGATCAGGAAAGATGAGAACAAGGGGGATGAGATAAGCAATTTCAGGCCCATAACTCTGCTCAACACAGAGTTAAAGATTTTGGCCAAGGTGCTAGCAGCAAAGCTGGTGCTTGTCGTCGAGAAACTGGTAGGGGACGTCCAAACGTGTGCAATCCGGACAAGGTCCATACACGACAACCTCCACCTCATGCGATACATCATAGAGAGGGTAGGGTGTAAACCTGGCTTTGGTGGGGCTCTGATCAATTTAGATCAGTCTAAGGCATTTGATAGGGTCGACCATCAATACTTGGAAGCAGTCCTCAAGGCGGCCGGCTTCGGTCTCGTCTTCAGAGGCTGGATCGCTGCCATGCACACCAGCATCTGCTCGGCAGTCAAGGTGAATGGCTACCTTTCAGAGCCATTCCAAATCATCTGTTCCATCCATCAGGGATGCCCTCTCTCCTCCATTCTGTATGTACTGACTCTCGAGCCGTTACTGCGGAAATTGGAGCTGTTGCAGGGCATCCCGATCGAATCAGGACTGCGGAAAGCAGCGTCAGCCTATGCCGACGACATAACCGTAATGGTGTCGAAAACCTCGGAAATCAGGGTAATCGGCAACCTATTACAGGAATACGAAACGTTGACAGCAGCAAGACTAAACCCAAACAAGTCTATCGGTTTGCAGCTCTGCACACGGAGAGGCAAGCCCATGCCTTCCGACAGTGTCGTTGGACGCTGGACGGAAGGACCGGTGAAATTGCTCGGTGTCTGGTTCGGTCCAGACCTGCAGGTGGACAAGAACTGGAACGAGGTCACGGCGAAGGTGTTTGCACTCACTCAGAAGTGGGCTGAGTGCAAACTCTCCTTGAAAGGTCGAGCGGAGGTGGCGAACACTTACATAGCGTCCGTCATCTACTACCGCTTGACAGTCGTGCCTTGCCCCCGCGAATACCTTACCAAAATGGAACGCCTACTCTTCAAGTTCCTCAGGAAGAAATAGGCTCCATTGGTGAGGAGATCCATCTGCTGTCAACACCCTTCTAACGGAGGGCTGGGCATGCCGTGGTTGATGGTGCGCAAACATGTGCTGACGCTACGCCATCTCCAGGTATTCCTGACCGGTGAACCGGTGTGGCTGTCGTTTGTGAGACAAGCTTTTCCACAACTCGTCTCACTAACAGAGCTGCAGTCCTGGGTCAAGCGAAGACCGAAAATGGGTGCCTGGCACCTCGAGTGCCTACAGGCGCTCACAGCCCTCTACCAAGCGGAAACGGCAATCAGCGGAGACTCCACTTCGACATTCTATACGGGATTAGTGGAGGATAAGTGCGACGACGTTCTCGGGGAAACTCTAGGCATCGAGGAGGACGAACTGATCAGTCTGTTCGGGAGGACTTTCCGTCCAGGGCCTATGGATAACTTCCAGAGGTCTCTGGCCTGGCAGTGCTACCGAGGATCTCTACCAGTTCGAGACAAAATCTACAGGCACGGACGCCCTGGTAGAGATCCAAGATGCGAGCAGGACATCGAAACCGTTCTGCACGCAATTGTTCAGTGCCCAGGGGTGACCGACCTGTGGAATTATGTCGAACAGCTGCTGTCGCGTGTGGGACGCATCCAGTTGTCAGCCGAGTCCGTCGTGAGGATCACCCCGCCACCTTCATTTAAGAACGAAGGAGAGGCGGTTTTCCTCTGTCTGGTGGCTATGGCGAACGAGGTAATATGGTGGACGAGGTTAAAAGGACTGAGGGCAAACACCTTTCTCTCCGGACAACACCTTATCCCCTTCTTTAAGTATCACTTCAGAAGAAAGGTGAGAGTGGAGAGAGAGGTGCTACACCCCAGTAAATTCGCTGAAAGGTGGGTGAATGTGGCAAAAATGGCCCGAGTGAATGGGCCTTCTCTGTATATAAACCTGTAGGTTGAGGAAGATAAACATAGGGAAGACGGGAACACCTAGAAAACGTCTTCCTGGTGTTGAGGGTTGTTCTATCCACGGGGTGTAAAACAACCCTGCAGTAACGTTCCCCCCTATTGGGGATTTCAATTGTTATTTTATTATATATAGTTTATTGTTATTTATTAATGTTAAAGTTATTTTTATGTAAAACCCCGCCGTCACGTCTTGTAATGTCCCATTTTTGTACGCCCCTGTGGCAAATAAAGAAATCTATCTATCTATCTATCTATCTATCTATCTATCTATCTATCTATCTCAAAAGTCCCTGGCCTGGCAGTGCTACCGAGGAGCTCTACCAGTTCGAGACAAGCTCTACAGACATGGGCGCCCGGGCAGGGACCCTGCAAAAAAGATCTGTCCGAGGTGCGTGCGAGACGAAGAAACCGTCGCGCACGCATTCATACACTGCCCGGGCGTCACTGACCTGTGGGGCTATGTAGAACGACTATTGTCGCGGGTGGGACCAATCCGGTTGACCACCGAGTCCATTGTCATGATCAAACCGCCACCCTCCTTCAAAAACGAAGGAGAGGCGGTTTTCCTTTGTGTGATAGCTATGGCGAAAGAGGTTGTATGGTGGACAAGGTTGAAAGGGCTGAGGTCAGACACCTTTCTCTCCGGCCAACAACTGATTCTTTTTTTCAAATACCACTTTGGAAGAAGAATCAGGATGGAGAGAGAGGTGCTGTACCCCAGCAAGTTTTATGAAAGGTGGGTGAAAGTGGCGAGAATGGCCCGAGTGAATGGGCCTTCTCTCTATATCAGCCTGTAGGTTGAGGAAAAGGAGGAGGAGAGGAAAGGAGTACAAGCTCTTCGTACTCCTGGAGATGAGGGTTGCACATTTTTTTCGGGGGTCTGTGTTACCCATATAAACTGTCTCCCTCTATTGGGGAAAATCGACTAACTTTTAAATTCCATCTGTGATAACATTTTACACGTTTTTATTGTATGTAAACTTCCCCCTTTGTATTTGTCCCCTTCTTTTGTGCCCCTGTGGCTAATAAAGAAATAGATCTATCTATCTAAATGCCTGTTTCTATTTTTCTATATCTAAATCTGTGAATGTGTACATATGTGCTTGTTTGCTCGTGCGTGTGTGTGTGTTTTTGTGTTTATGTGTATGTGCGTGTGAGAGTGTGTGTGCATATGCACGACGTTAGTTCTAACATTGTATATGGTACTATATGTAAATTCTTGCTTTAAAGAATATGTCTATATTTATTAATGACATTTGAACGTGTAAGTGTGAGAATGTATATGTATGTTGATTAGCAAGTAGGTGTATCAACGTGTGTGTGTATTTGTCTGTTTGTGTAGTTATAGAGAGAGGGGGAGAGAGAGGGAGATAGATAAAGAGAGGGATATATATATATATATATATATATATATACATATATACATATATATATATATATATATATATATATACATATATATATATATATATATATATATATATATATATATATATATATATATATATATATATATATATATATATATATATATATATAGAGAGAGAGAGAGAGAGAGAGAGAGAGAGAGAGAGAGACAGACAGAGAGAGAGAGAGAGGGGGAGAGAGAGAGAGAGAGAGAGAGAGAGAGAGAGAGAGAGATGTGATGAGGTGAATGGCAGAAGGGTTTTTCTTCTTTTAATTGCTTTCGATGTAGTTTTCGATGATGATGATGATGATGATGATGATGATGATGAGGGTGTTGTTGTTGATGATGTTGATGATGTTGATGATGTTGCTGATGTTGATGTTGATGATGTTGATGTTGACAGTACTTGTTATTGTTGTTAAAATCATTCTAGTTGTTATTGTTACCATTAATGCTATTGTTGTTTAATAATATAAAGGTCCATTTAAATTTTCATTAATTAGATTCTGGGTATAAGGTAGTGGATGTGCTATATCACATGTGTGTGGATGTTCCTCTGTTCAGTGATGTTATGTATGTGTTTGCATGTGTGTGAGTGTATAAGTCTATGAAGTTGGTCTGTATATATATATATATATATATATATATATATATATATATATATATAGAGAGAGAGAGAGAGAGAGAGGCATATATATATATATATATATATATATATATATATATATATATATATATATGTGAGTGGTTTTGTGTATTTGTTTCATGTATGTGCATATATATATAAATATGTATATACATACATACATACATATATATATATGTGTCTGTGTGTCTGTGTGTGTGTGTGTGCGTGTGTGTGTGTTTGGGTGGATGTTACTGTATCTATATATGCGTGTGAATGTGTTATTTCATTGAGCATGTGTGTGTGTTATGTGTATTGGTATGAACAATTATTTCCGACATAAATTTGCTTTAAATTGCGGTCACTTTACTGGTCTTAAAATGTTATTTTAATAACAAGTATAACCTCGACACCACCATCACCACCTCCAACACCTCCACCACCGCCACCACCACAATTACCATAGAAATTAAATGCAACACATACACAACAAACATCACATCACATATTCATACAACTATCTCATTTGTAACAAAACTTAGAATGCAACACACTCATACACAACGGCAGCAAATCTCTCACAAAATCGCTTGTGTTTAGATAAAAAATACCATCTATAGTTGCTAAAAGAAAAGATAAGGGCTCAAGGAGAACCCTTTTAAGACCGATATAACACACATCATGGCAGCAAATGTCTCACAAAATCGCGTGTGTGTAGAACAACAATAACACGTATAGTTGCTACTAAAAAAAATTATAAAGGTTCAAGGAGAACCCTTTAAAGACCGATATAAACAGTACACCCACTCCTTCAGTTCTAAAGATACGTTTTATTTCATCTCTATATCTTTTTTGTGGGGTGGAGGGTGGAAACTTAAGAATAGTTAGATTTGCCACATTCCTATCATCAGGGGTATTGTTAAAACTAACAACCCCCTGTTTTAACCGATCAAAGAGATGCCAGTTATGAGAAATATAACATCTTGTTATACCACTCTTGACACTAAAATAAACGTCGAAATTCTATCGATAGTGCAATATATTGCATATTTAGTGATTACAATCTCTTGAGTAATAGGTTGACAGTGAACATCTCTCTCTCTCTCTCTCTCTCTCTCTCTCTCTCTCTCTCTCTCTCTCTCTCTCTCTCTATATATATATATATATATATATATATATATATATATATATATATATATATATATATACACCTATCTATCTGTCTATCTATCTATCTATCTATCTATAAATACATACATATACATATATATATACATATATATATATATATATATACACACATATATATACACACACTTATATATATATAAGGAGAAAGAGGGGGGAGTTTAGGGAGTTAAACAGATAGACGGAGAGATAGATAGATACATAGATAGGCAGGTGGCGAGAAAGAGATATATGTCCAAAGAGACAGAGGGAAGAAAGTAAGAGAGTGGGTGAAAAAGATGAGGCTGTAGAGTGTGGGAATGGAGAAGTTTGCTAAAAATTCAATTTTATATTCACTTAAATTTTAAAACAATTTAAACTCTATTGATGTGTATCCTCACATGGGACTCTTTAATTACTTTTGGTAATTATTATTATTAAAAGTGGTATTAATTATTTTATTACAATTATTTATAGTAGAAGTAGTTACAGAGAGAGTGTAGGTGATGGTGATGGTGGTGTTAAAAGTGGTTGGTGCTTGCTGTTATGGTACTGAAGAGAGTTCTGCCATATATTGTTTAAGCAGCTAGGGAGAAAAAGTTATTTTATTTTTCAATGTTTTGGAAAGTTGTTTGGTTTAAGTGTTGTTATTGCTATTGTTGATGTAGTGTTGTTAGCTATTGTTGTTGTGGTTGTAGTTGTGGTGGTGGTGGTGGTAGTTATTGGGGTAGTGGTATTTTTTGTGGTGGTTGTAGTTGTTGTCATGTTGGTGGTAGTTGTGGTGGTAGTTGATGTGGTGGTGGTAGTTTTCATGATGGTTGTAGTTGTGGTGGAAGTAGTTGTGGTGGTGGTAGTTTTTATGGTGGTAGTTGCGGCGCTAGTTGCTGTTGTGGTGGTGGTATTTGTTGTTGTTGTGGTAGTAATTGTTGTGGTGGTAGTAGTAATTGTTGTTGTGGTTGTAATTGTTGTGGTGGTAGTTATTGTGGTGGTAGTTGTTGTTGTGGTAGTTGTTGTGTTGGTGGTAGTAGTTGTTGTGGTGGTAGTTGTTGTTTTGGTGGTAGTAATTGTTGTGGTGGTAGTTGTTGTGGCTGTAGTTTTTGTTGTGGTGGTAGTTGTTGTTGTGGTGGTAGTATTTATTGTGG
>OZ024741.1:288764327-288771827 GCA_964016885.1 Eledone cirrhosa
CCAGTAGCAGTACCAATGAAAAAACCCCCCAAAAAACAAAAAAAAAACAAGGATCCCCACCCTTTACATCAAAATATCTAACTTTGCCCTTCACCCTCCCCCATAACAAGGGCAACAAAGAACAAGACCGAAAGCAAATCTTCAGAACGTGTATAGCATTGAATTGTCAAAACATAATTGGCGAGGAATTGTTTCACTGTGACAGAACTACTCCATCAGACTTCAGCCTTCATTATTCAACATCATTACCACTACTACTACTACCACAACTACGACCGACATCACCACCACTAACACTACCATTACCAACAACATCACCATTACTACTACTACCACTACCAACATCACCACCACTACTTCCGCTACCATGATCAATAACATCAACACCACCACCACCACCACCACCACCACCACCACTACTACTACTACTACTACTACTACTACTACTACTACTACCGCTACCACTATCACCACCACCACTACCACTACAATTACTGACATCATCATTACTACTACTACTACTACTACTACTACTACTACTACTACTACTACTACTACTACTACTACTACCACCACCGACATCATCACCATTACTACCATTATCAAAACTATCAACAGCACTACTACTACCGCAACCAATATAACCACCACCACCACCACTACCGCTATCAACATCACCACCTCCACCACCACTACTAATACCACTACCTACATCACCACTACCACTACCAACAACATCTCCAGTGCGTTCACCAGTCTATAATGCCATACTAAATCCAACTAATCTTCATATCAGGAACAAGAGAAAGATACCTTCCTGTCTGATGTACTTTGAGTGAGGCTCTTTTGAAGGTCTTCTAACTCTCTGTCCATAAACCCTTGGAAAACACCCTTACCGGTGGTGCTCACAAGATGCTCAAGTTGATTGCTGAAAGCATAGCCACTACTATCATATAAACACTACCACACGCCAAAGAATTTGATTACCTTCATCAAGACTGAAGATAAACACTATCCACAATCAAAAAACAAAGAAAAACTTCCCCAACAACCCTCTAACTGGAGCTGCATGTCGATTTTGGAGCAAGCTACCGAAGTTTCCGTAGTACATTGTACCAACATTACCCTACACAGATATGATCATTATCTCTGAGGTGACAAAATAACTTACATTTCATGTGGAGTAACCGATTGAAAGAACTTATGAAAAGAAATCAGCAAAGTAGCAGGATTTCGGAGAAATGCTAGGACAGCGACTGTAAAGTGTAATGGTAAAGCTTTGCAGGGCGATCGCTTTGTAATGTCCTAAGCTGATTGGGCTTTACTGCGACGATACAGATGAGAGCCATTCAATCCAAGAGAAGAGCCACTCGATGGATTATAAGGAAATATCCGTCTGTGGCTGCTGCTCAGTGCTGGATTTAGGACAGATAAAGTCCTGTGTTAGTTAAGTTATGAGGCCCAAACATTTGAAAAATTCATCGTGAAAAATTTTTTGGTAAGAAGATGGGCCCCCCTCACCAACGGGGCCCTGTGCTTAAGCTCACCTAAGCACAATGGTAAATCAGGCACTGGAGTTTGGTCAGCCCTGATTTAGTCACCCGGAAAATTATGACTGATGATGAAAAGCCTGAAACACACAATGGGCCTGGATTATGTCACTGATGTTACGTATCAGTCTATACATAATATTATTTATATTTCTTATATTTTGTTGTACAGTTGTATCTCTTATTGTGTTCATATTATTTGTTGTTAGGCTTTATATGATTTAACCTTATATTACTTGTGCGTTCATCCTGTTGTTTCTATAATTGTATTGTCCGTGTTGTGTTGTCTTTATTTCCATAGTCGTATTGTTGTGTGTATATAATATATAATTTTAATAGTTATATTGATTATGTTGCATTGTTGTGTTGTTGTGTTGTATAGTTTCTATTGTGTTGTTGTATTGTGCTGTTGTGTTGCATAGTTTCTGTTGTGTTGTGTGGTTGTGTTGTTGCATGGATTCTATTGTGCTGTGTTGCTGTTTCGTTGTATAGCTTCTATTGTGTTATGTTGTTGTATTGCATAGTTTTTATTGTGTTGTGTTGCTGTGTTGTATAATTTCTATTGTGTTGTGTTGTTGTGTTACATAGTTTCTATTGTGTAGTATTGTTGTGATGTTGTATAGTTGTATTGTGTTGTGAAGCTGTGTTGTATAGCTTCTATTGTGCTATGTAGCTGTGTTGTTGTATAGCTTCGATTGTGTTGTGAAGCTGTGTTGTTGTATAGCTTCTATTGTGTTGCTGTGTTGTTATGTTGTTGTATAGATTCTGCTTCTATTGTGTTGTGTAGCTGTGTTGTTGTATAGATTCTATTGTGCTGTGTGGGTTGTTGTGTTGTTGTGTGGTTGTATAGTTGTATTGTGTTGTGTTGTTGTGTTGTTTTTTTGTGTGGTTCTATAGTTGTATTGTGTTGTGATGTTGTGTTGTTGTATAATTGTATTGTGCTGTGTGGCTGTGTTGTATTGTTGTGTGGTTGTATAGTTGTATTGTGTTGTGTGGCTGTGTTGTATTGTTGTGTGGTTGTATAGTTGTATTGTGTTGTTGTATAGTTTCTATTGTGTGGCTGTGTTGTTATAGTTTCTATTGTGTTCTGTTGTGTTGTTGAATAGCTTCTATTGTGTTGTGTAGTTGCATAGTTGCATAGGTTTTATTGTGTTCCTATGTGGTGTGTGATTGTATAGCTTCTATTCTGTTGTGTTGTAGTTTCTACTGTATTGTGTTGTTGTGCTGTTGTGTTGTTATAGTTTTTATAATATTGTACTGTTGTGTTGTGTTGTGGTACTTTCTATTATATTTTGTTGCTATGTAGTTGTGTGATTGTATAGCTTTTATTCTGTTGTGTTATTGTATTGTTGCAATTTCTATTATATTGTGATGTTGTGTTGTGTTGTAATTTCTATTATATTGTGATGTGTTGTGTTGTAATTTCTATTATATTGTGATGTGTTGTGTTGTTGTAATTTCTATTATATTGTGATGTTGTGTTGTTGTAATTTCTATTATATTGTGATGTTGTGTTCTTGTGTTGTTGTAATTTCTATTATATTGTGTTGTTGTGTTGTTGTAATTTCTATTATATTGTGATGTTGTGTTCTTGTGTTGTTGTAATTTCTATTATATTGTGATGGTGTGGTGTTGTGTTGTTGTAATTTCTATTATATTGTGATGTTGTGGTGTTGTGTTGTAATTTATATTATATTGTGATGTTGTGGTGTTGTGTTGTAATTTCTATTATATTGTAATGTTGTGTTGTGTTGTTGTAATTTCTATTATATTGTGATGTTGTGTTGTGTTGTTGTAATTTCTATTATATTGTGATGTTGTGTTGTTGTGTTGTAATTTCTATTATATTGTGATGTTGTGTTGTGTTGTTGTAATTTCTATTATATTGTGATGTTGTGTTGTTGTGTTGTCGTAATTTCTATTATATTGTGATGTTGTGTTGTGTTGTTGTAATTTCTATTATATTGTGATGTTGTGTTGTTGTGTTGTAATTTCTATTATATTGTAATGTTGTGTTGTGCTGTTGTAATTTCTATTATATTGTGATGTTGTATTGTGTTGTAATTTCTATTATATTGTGATGTTGTGGTGTTGTGTTGTTGTAATTTCTATTATATTGTGATGTTGTGGTGTTGTGTTGTAATTTCTATTATATTGTGATGTGTTGTGTTGTTGTAATTTCTATTATATTGTGATGTTGTATTGTGTTGTAATTTCTATTATATTGTGATGTTGTGTTGTTGTAATTTCTATTATATTTTGATGTTGTGTTGTGTTGTTGTAATTTATATTATATTGTGATGTTGTGGTGTTGTGTTGTAATTTCTATTATATTGTAATGTTGTGTTGTGTTGTTGTAATTTCTATTATATTGTGATGTTGTATTGTGTTGTAATTTCTATTATATTGTGATGTTGTGGTGTTGTGTTGTAATTTCTATTATATTGTGATGTTGTGCTGTTGTGTTGTGTTGTAATTTCTATTATATTGTAATGTTGTGTTGTTGTGTTGTAATTTCTATTATATTGTGATGTTGTGTTGTGCTGTTGTAATTTCTATTATATTGTGATGTTGTATTGTTTTATTACTTGGCTTTGTATGTCTACGTTGTTGCCTTTTCTATTAAATTCGTTTTCTCAAATGACAGTTTCTAATTTGTCTTTCCTGGAAATTTTACTGAAACTCCACTTAATTGATGACCGACGTTCGTCGTTCAATCTCTTTTGTTCTTACTTTTGTTGTTGTTCACGTTTTTCTAATATACGACTTAACTTCTTTTCCCCATCACTTCCCCCATTCGTCTTTTTGTGGCTTTTCTTCTTTTTCTTCATACTTTTTTGTATGTATGTATGTATGTATGTATGTATGTATGTATGTATGTATGTATGTATGTATGTATGTATGTATGTATGTATGTATGTATGTATGAATGTACGTATGTTCATATGTGGTGTATGTATGTACGTATATATATATATATGTGTGTGTGTATATATATATATATATATATATATATATATATATATATATATATATATATATATATTTATGCATATATATATATATATATATACATATACATACATATATATATATATATACATATATATACATATATATATGTATGTTTGTCTCTGTGTGTGTCTGTGTGTCTCTATATGTGTGTGTCTGTATGTGTGTGTGTTGTTATCCTATTGTTCTTACTCTTGTTGACTTCTTTCAGCTTTTCTTTCACACCTCGTTTCTCTTTCATTCCGTTCTAACTTTCCGATATTAGCTGTATTTCTTTATTTCTCCAACATAGACACAGAGGGAAAACAACTCCCCTCTCAATACACAGACACATGCATACACACACACACACACACACACACACACACACACACACACACACACACACACACACACACACACACACATGCACCCACGCATACACACACAACCTCTCTCACTCTCGTACTGTTTCTCTACCCGTATTTCAGAAAGGTTTGCGTAAAAATTTGATTCACATAATTTTCCGGCGCTCCACAGTATTTTTTCTAAACTTTCAATCATATTATCCACTCTAACCATTTCTCTCTTTCTGTCCTTCCATATTTTCGCCTATATTATCTCCCTTTCTTTGTCTACTCTTTAGTCTGTCTTTTCTCTCGCTCTACCGAACAGGTCACACGAAGTTTATTTGTTAGGTTTTTAGACCACATTTCATTTGGTTTAGTGTTGTTTTTCCTCGTGTTCCATCATTTCTGCTTTTAGTTGTTTTTTTTTATAACATTTTGGACTGGTTATTTGTTTCGACGGTACTAACAATTACATCTCAGGTGTAACTTCTGACTAAAAAACCACGTGAGACTTTCAAGCGAAACTCCAGCCAAACTACTGACAACGAGACACGTTGTTTATTTATAATAGTCCACCGAGTCCATTTCTTTAATCCCAAAGGGGTGTTCACCACAACTTTGACGACTTACTTATTTACCTGATTTTTTTTTTAAAGACAGTTCCCATGTTTTACATTTCAGCATATTTGCCTGAGGTAATGTTCATTTTTCTTCATTCTCTCCTGCTAATTGTCTCGTGTAATTTAACGTTACTCGTCGTTTCTCCTCTCTGTTTCCGAACAATAGTTGTGATAATTTTGCCAATGTCTGTGGTATAATCTGAACAACGCAGTTGCCATACTTAATATACCAAAAACTGTGATATTCTTTGATATCTGCGATCGGAATGGATGACTGAAGACCGGAAATTGTTCGTTTGTTTCATTTGTATAGTTACATTCCATTTGCAATGGGATTTACTGAATTTTCCGACGCCCGGAGAGGCAAAAGCCAGCACGAGGCTAATAGAGCTTGAATTAATATTGTCGAGGTAGGAAACTATATAATGATGTCTTAAGTTGCTGCAGTGCCACAGATTTGTACTCTCTTCTCTTCTCTCTCTTTTGGTCTCGTAACTCTTGATTGAGTCGCAGCAGCATTTTGAAACCTCAATCCTCTCCAGGTCTAAATACAATAGATTTCTTCCAGAGAAGGATAGAGAGAGTGAGATAATGGAAGTGGCCAAGAGATATAGAGGAAAGATCGACTGGTACATATTTTATCGACCTTGAATGGTTGAAGGGCAAAGTTTATTTCGGCAGGATTTGAACTTAGAGAGCAGAGATCGGAAATGAATACTACAAAGCATTCTATCCGACGTTCTAATGAACCTGCCAATTTGTCATTTAGATTTGAATAAGGAACTTTATTATATCATTGGTATGTATTTTATCATAGATTTTACAAAAGTGGTGGTGCAGGTAGAGATTTGGAATTCTGTTAGGAAACTACTGGCATCCGAACTCAGATATCAGAAGTAGAGATTAGAGACTATTATTTGTCAAAGGCGGTGGATTGGCAGTATCGGTGGAGGGTCGGACGCCATGCTTTCCAGCATAGTTACGTCCCTTTACGATCTGAGTTCAAATCCCGCCGAGGTTGACTTTGCCTTTCATCCTTACGGGGTCGATAAAATAAAGTACCAGTAATGCACTGGGTAATTGCTGGCCTTGTGCCTAAAGTAGAAACAATTATTTGTCATACATTTAGAAATATTTCACCGTTTCTATCACCAACGGGTAGGTTATTGTAACAGTGGACTGTTAGGTTCGTTAGTGTGTGCAGTAAGGGTGTTGTGTGTATATGTTTATAACAGGAGATGAGGGCAATTGATAGACAGATAGATAGAAAGAGAGGGGGATGGCGAACGGAGAGGGTGTAAAAGAAAGGGAGAGAAAGTCACTTACTTTGTGTGCTGTTTGTGTATGCATGTATGAGTGTGTATTTGTATGACAGAGAGAGACGGAGAGGGAGAAAGTGATAGAGAAAAAATTGTCTGTGTGCATGTATGTAAGTGGATGTGTGTATGCGTGTATGTATGTATGTATTTGTGATTATGACAGAGAGAGAGAGAGAGAGAGAGAGAGAGAGGGGGGAAAGAGGAAGCTATAGAGAAAAATTGTTTGTGTGCATGTATGTATGTGTTTGTGTGTATGCGTGTACGTATGTGTGTATTTGTGATTATGACATAGAGAGAGAAAGAGAGAGAGAGATAAAGAGAAACTGATAGTGAAAAAATTGTCTGTGTACACATATGTATGTGTATATATGTGTATGTATGCGTATGTGTGCATGTGTATGTGTGTACGTGTGTATGTATGCATGTGTATGTGTGTACGTGTGTGTGTGTGTGAGTGAGTTGCATGTAGCAAAGATTAAATTAATGATGATTACCCCCTTTTTACCAATAATTAGATCTGTATGAAGAAGCTGAGAGAATCTGTTTAATTGAGAACAATTAAACAGATTAAACGTTCAAATATATTTAGAGAGGAAAAAAATAAATAAAATGAAAGCGAAAGAAAATGCCAGCGACAAATCGCCATTTTTGTTATCAGAGGACATTTGTT
>OZ024741.1:288781827-288804327 GCA_964016885.1 Eledone cirrhosa
AATCAGCGACGTAGAGGCGCAGAACGACCGAAACACACACACACACACACACATTCATTCTCTCTCTGTCTCACACAGACACACGCCCACACACACACACACACACTCTTTCTCTCGCTCTCCCTCACACACAGAAATATATAATTATATAATTAAGAATGGTTTTCCGAAGGGGATTAGGAAGAAACCACAGTTAAAGGTACTCGATTCATATGTCCCCCTTTTTCTAATTCTTATTTTTCTCTATTTTATTTCTAATATTTCTACTTGTACTCTTCTGACGAGAGGCCAAAGTCCGATACGTTGAACTTCTTTTCTCTCTTTCATCCAAGTGTGAACCTAATAATACTAATTGATTTTGTATCTCTGTGTTTGTCATTTTTTAAATTATATATATGTGTCTGTGGGAGGTTGCAGAGAGAGTGGAGGATGGTAGAGTTACATACATATATATATATATATATATATACACGATGAACTGGACTCCGCCTGGCGGTAAACGGAGGCGGGGTTGCCCAAGGATCAACTGGCGACGAATGTTCCGGAAGGACCTGGTGGCAACCAACATCACCTGGCACGGTCTCGAAAAAGTTGCCGCTGATCGTGACCGTTGGCGAGTACTTACTGCTCGATGCGCCGAACGGCGCGGAAGAATTTAAGACTAAGATATATATATATATATATATATATATATACACATAGAGAGAGAGAGAGATAAAGATAGATAGATAGTTAGTTAGATAGATATGTTTCTTTATTAGCCACAAGGGCACAAAAGAAGGGGACAAATACAAAGGGGGAAGTTTACATACAATAAAAACGTGTAAAATATAATCACAAATGCAATTTAAAAATTAGTCGATTTTCCCCAATAGGGGGAGACATTACGTATGGGTAACACATACCCCCGAAAAAAAATGTGCAACCCTCATCTCCAGGAGTACGAAGTGTTTGTACTCCTTTCCTCTCCTCCTCTTTTTCCTCAACCTACAGGCTGATATAGAGAGAAGGCCCATTCACTCGGGCCATTCTCGTCACTTTCACACACCTTTCATAAAACTTGCTGGGGTACAGCACCTCTCTCTCCATCCTGATTCTTCTTCCAAAGTGGTATTTGAAAAAAACAATCAGTTGTTGGCCGGAGAGAAAGGTGTCTGACCTCAGCCCTTTCAACCTTGTCCACCATACAACCTCTTTCGCCATAACTATCACACAAAGGAAAACCGCCTCTCCTTCGTTTTTGAAGGAGGGGGGCGGTTTGATCATGACAATGGACTCGGTGGTGAACTGGATTGGTCCCACCCGCGACAATAGTCGTTCTACATAGCCCCACAGCTCGGTGACGCCCGGGCAGTGTATGAATGCGTGCGCGACGGTTTCTTCGTCTCGCACGCACCTCGGACAGATCTTTTTTGCAGGGTCCCTTCCCGGGCGCCCATGTCTGTAGAGCTTGTCACGAACTGGTAGAGCTCCTCGGTAGCACTGCCAGGCCAGGGACTTTTGGAAGTTGTCCATCGGTCCCGGGGGGAAGGTCCTACCGAACAGACTGGCCAGTTCGTCTTCCTCTACGCCCAGAGTTTCACCGAGCACGTCGTCGCACTTGCTGCGGAACAACCCTCTATAGAATGACGAAGTGGAGTCTCCACTGATCGCCGGGTCCGCCTGCCAGAGGGCTGTGAGCGCCTGAGCACATTCGATGTGCCAGTCGCCCATTTTCCTCGGTCTTTGCTTGACCCAGGACTGCAGCTCGGTCAGCGAGACGAGTCGTGGGAAGGCTCGCCTCACGAACGGGGCCCACACCGGTTGTCCGGTGAGGAATACGTAGAGACGGTGCAGCCTGAGTGCGTGTTTGCGCATCGTCAGCCACGGCAACCCCAGCCCTCCGTTGCAAGGGTGTTGGCAGCAGATGGATCTTCTCACCAAAGGAGCCCGCCTCTTCCAAAGGAATTGGAAGAGCGCGCGCTCCATTTTGGCACGACGGTCAAGCGGTAGTAGATGGCGGACGCTATAAAAGCGTTCGCCACCTCCGCTCGACCTTTCAAGGATAGTTTGCACTCGGCCCACTTCTGGGTGAGTGCAAACGCCTTGGCCGTCACCTCGTTCCAGTTCTTCTCCACCTGGAGGTCCGGACCAAACCAGACCCCGAGCAGCTTTACCGGTCCTTCCGTCCAGCGTCCGGCGACGCCATCGGAAGGGATCGGTCTGCCTCTCCACGATCCGAGTTGCAAACCGATGGACTTGTCCCGGTTCAGCTTCGCTCCTGTGAACCTTTCCTATTCCTTCAGTAAGGTGCCGTCTTCCTCGATTTGCGAGGCGCTCGACACCATTACTGTCACGTTGTCGGCGTAGGCCGACGCCGCTTTCCCCAGTCCAAGTTCCAGAGAGATGCCCTGCAATAGCTCCAGCTTCCGCAGTAGTGGCTCGAGAGTCAGTACGTACAGAAGGGAGGAGAGTGGGCATCCCTGTCGAATGGATCGCGTGATATGGAATGGCTCCGAGAGGTAGCCGTTCACCTTGACCCTTGAGCAGATGTTGCTGTTGTGCATTGCAGCAATCCAGTCCCTGAACACGGGTCCGAAGCCTGCCGCTTCGAGCACCGCATCCAGGTTACAACGATGGTCAACCCTATCGAAAACCTTAGACTGATCCAAGTTGATCAGGGCCCCACCGAAGCCGGGTTTACACCCTACCCACTCTATAATGTATCGCATGAGGTGGAGGTTGTCGTGTAAGGACCTGGTCAGGATTGCGCATGTCTGCACTTCTCCCACCAGGTTTTCGATGACAGGCGCCAGCCTCTTTGACAACACCTTGGCCAAAATTTGTAACTCTGTGTTTAGCAGAGTTATGGGCCGGAAGTTGCCTATGTCATCCCCCTTATTCTCGACCTTCCTGACTAGTGTGATTACGCCCCGGTCACAGAACTGGGAATTCTCCCGTTCTGTTGCCAGTTGCAGTAGACCGCTTCCAGGAGACCGGAGAATAAGTCAGGCATTGCTACGTAAAATTCGTAGGGTAGACCGTCGAGACCTGGAGATTTGAGTTTGCCGCATTGGCTCAGCGCGTCCCCTATCTCAGCGGCCGAAATCGGCTTTTGGCAGAACTTTGCCTCGCTGTCCGAGAGTCGCGGTAGGCCGTCGAGGTATGGACCAAAATCCATAGCCACTCCCGGCGCGCCGCCCTGCCCGAACAGTTGAGCAAAGTGCCGCTGAAAGGCCGCACACATCTGCTTCGGCTCACGTATCACGCGTCCGTTTTGGTCCTTCAAAGACCGAATCGTAGACTTGTTGCCACTTTTTGCCACCGTCACTCGGGCCCAGCTAACAGCTTTGGCACCCTCGTTTCCCAGAGCACGTATTTTGCTTCTGACAACGCAGCCCACGTGCTTTGCGTCGAAGAACTGGTCCAAGGCCGTTCTCGTTGCTAGCATGCTGGCTACGTTGCCACTTCTAATTGCCTCTTCTACTTTATCTACCAGTTCCTTCTCGGTTCTATTTCTATCTAATGCTAATTCTTTACTAAAAACTAACGAGTCTAATCTAACTGCCCTCTTGAGAGAGTACCACCATCTGTTGTTGACAATGGCCCCTGCCACGTGCTGTTTAACCAAAGTGTTAATCCGTCTACTGTAGGCTTTGCATGTCGGTAACCACAAGTTCAGCTTCCAGTAGCCGGGTCCTTGTCTATGGGTTCTATCAAGGTTGACCATGCAGGTCACTAGTTTGTGATCTGAATAGACAACCATGAACATTTGTGAACAGCTTAACATGTCCCTATCCTTATTTCTAACTAGAACCCTATCTAGGTACGATCTAGATGTTCCGCTACGATTAGTCCACGTACACAGTGGCACAGTCGGAAAATCTAGTCGATATCTATCGGCCAGGTCAAATCGGCCGATTAACTGTTTGAGGCTGTTACACCCCCCCTTTATCGGGACATGCTCCCGCATAGTCCCAACGTGCATCTAGGAATCCATTCCAGTCCCCCACTAAAAGCAAGGAGCGGGACGTTCCCAGAAAAGTCTCTAGACGTTTGAAGAAGTCTGGCCGCGGTGTCCCGGATGTGGCATATGCGGCCACCAGCCTGAATTCGCCACCTTCACTACCGTCAACGTCTAGGCCCACCAGTCAACCCTCCGGGTCCAGATGTACCATCTGTGTTACGAGGCCCAGGTGTTCCCGCAGCAAAACGGCAACCCCGCCCCCACCCCCCGGCCGACAGAGAGATGCGTAGATCTCAAAGTCATCGAAGATGGGGGCCAGCTGTCGCTCGCTGTAAATCCTGGACTCGCAAATGGCTACTACATCCATACTGTGCGACCTGAGGTCGTTTAAGAGTTTGCCCTGTTTCCAGGGCATCCCCAGGCCGCGTTCATTCACACATCCAACTCTTATATTGGCCATTTTGGTTCTGAAAAGTTAAAAGAGGAGAAGAAAACACTCACCTCTTCGTTTCCCGGGGATCAGGCCGCACGGTTTCCATGGGGGTGTTAGAGGGGTTGTCTGGTGGGTGGTGGTTTCCGGCGGGGTGGGGACGGAAATGTTTGGTGGGGTGGGGGTGTCTGGGGTGAGGGTGGGGAAACTTTTTAAAAGGACGCGGTTAATGGGTTTAACACAAGGATTACCCACGTCCTTAGGAAAGTTTTCCTTTAAAGACTTATAGGTCTCCGTAGGGACCCCAATCATCTTTAAATTAGGTTTGTCTACACAGTTCGAAAAAGTTTTCCCTTCGGTTTTCACCGAAGGGTCGTTGGATATGACCTCCATTAAAGTTTTGTTTTTACTGTTTATGTATGTGTAATGTTCTTGTTGTGTTGCGGTGGTTTTTGTCTGTTGTTCTTGTGGGAGCTTTCGTTTTATTGTAGGTGTTTGTGTTTGGAGTGATGTCGTGGTTTTATTTTCTGGACGGGGGGGGGGGGGTTGTAATGTTTGTGTTGTTTGTGTTGGTGGTTGTATGTTTGTAGTGATGTTTGTTGTTTTTTTGTTCTTGTGGTGTCTTTTCTTCTTTCTTTTCGAACGGAGAGGCTCTCCCTCATCGTCACTTGGTGATGATATGGGGGCCTCGTTCGTTGTGGTGTCTGTGTTATTTGGAAGGGGTATGTTTTGGGGAGCTGTTGTGTTTGTAGGTGTTTTTGCAGTGGTTTTAGGTGGAGTGGGGTTGGGTGGGACTGTGCTTGCAGGTTGATTTGTTGTTCTTGTTTTTGGTTGTGTTTGCGTGTTGTTTTTGTTGTTGTTGTTGTTGTTTTGGGTGTTGGCAGTAGTGCCTCTTTTTTTTTGTAGTTAACTGAGGACAGTAAGCCTTGAGGTGACCACTGCTTAAACAGTGGTAACATGAAGGCCGCCTACCCTCAACAGAAATGTTTATGTGTGAAATTCCATCCAGAGGCACACGTTGGGGTATTTTAGCTATCCGTTCTGGCCTCATTTGGACCAGAACTTCCATGCTTGTACCATTGAATGTGCCCCTGGAGGACTTTCCCACCGAAATGATGGTGTCTTCGTCGAAATCGATGAAGCCAGTTAGAATCCACCAGACGTTTACATTTGGTGCAATGTTCAACATTTTTATTTTTTGTGTTCTTTTCCCCATAAATGTGGGGAAAAAGGTGTAAAGCGGGGGACACAATCGGCGATACAGAATATTTTTGTGCTGTCAATTGGTCTTTCAACAACACCGAAATGCTTCCAAAAAGTTTCCCTTTTTGGATGAAGGCAATATCCTTCATGGAATTTTTCAGAACCAGTTCAATATCGTTTTGGGATAATTGAACTGGTTTTTTCGATACATTTGAAACCGTCCTAAAAATTACTGTTTTTAGAACAGTTTCTCTGCGTAACTGTTGAGGAGAAGTGATGCTGAAAGCACCACTCTCACCAAAAGTTACGTACTGTTTTGCATCGCTTAACATTTCCCTGGCATTGGAAATGTCAAGGTATGTGAGCAGTTCCGTCTTTTGGACGGTTTGCGCAAAGGAAATCTTTTCCTTGTTCGTGGAGTTGTTCGTGTTGCTGTTGTTGTTGGTGGTGTTGTTGTTATCATTGTTGCTGTTGGTGGTGGTGTTGTTGTTATCATTGTTGCTGTTGTTGTTCTTGTTGTCATTTTTGTTGTTGTTGTTGTTCTGGTTGGTGTTGCTTATATTTTGCATGTTATTGGTGTTTGTGTTAGTGTTGATGTTACAATCAACGTCCGACATCGTGTTTTCAAAACTGACGACATTTTCGATGTCTTTCAATGAGGTGGTGAGAGTAGGTGACTGCGAGCTTAACACTCTTACCGCCTCTCCACCACTTCTAGTTATGAACGCAGCGTTCATGACTGAATGCAAGGTTTGGTTACACTTTTTTTTTTCACCGGCGAAATTTTTTTTCCAAACGAAAATTTCACCCCAGGGAGGGGTGAAGATGACTTGACCCACCGTCTGAAAGTCCAGACGTGGGGTCAAGCTATAAAATAGTAATAAATTTAACAATAAATTTTTGATTTCTTACTTAGAAAATCAACAAAAACTTACCAGCGAACTGGCACACGTCTCAAGTAAAACAGATAGACAGATAAATAGATAGACACACAGATAGATAGATAGATAGATAGATAGATAGATAGATAGATAGATAGATAGATAGTTATGTTTCTTTATTAGCCACAGGGGCACAAAAGAAGGGGACAAATACAAAGGGGGAAGTTTACATACAATAAAATGTGTAAAATGTTATCACAAATGCAGATAGATAGATAGATAGACAGATAATCCCACCGGTGTCAACTTTAGCAGTTATTCTACCAGGATCGTCAACATAAGAACCACATCTGACGCCTCGTTTCCTGTGTAAGATATCATACCTGTATGAGTTATAGCGTCCGACAATATGTCTTCTAGTTATGGCTCTATGCGTTCTGTGTTCAAATCCTGCTGAGGCTCTGCATACATTCTCCTCAGTACCTAATTTTGTTTTCTTCTTCTTCTTCTTCTTCTTCTTCTTCTTCTTCTTCTTCTTCTTCTTCTTCTTCTTCTTCTTCTTCTTCTTCTTCTTCTTCTTCTTCTTCGTCGTCGTCGTCCAATTATTCCTGGGAGGGTCGTGAGGGGCAAAGTCCTTAAACACTCCTTCCAGCGAGTCCTTTTACAAGCAACCGTCTCCAATTGATCCAGCTGGATCCCCAAACGAGACCAGCCGAGCTCATGGATGATATCCAACCATCTTGCTCGGGGTCTACCCCTTGGTCTTCTGTTGTTTCTTCTCTTAAAATCTGTCCAGCGATTCTTCCCTGAGACATTGTACCTAATTCACATATACTATTTTTGAAAGGGGGATTGGCAGTATCGGTAGAGGGTCGGACACCATGCTTTGCAGCATAGTGTTACGGCCCTTGCCATTCTGAGTTCAAATCCCGCCGAGGTTAACTTTGCCTTTCATCCTTACAGGGTTGATGAAATAAAGTACCAGTAATGTACTGGATAATTGCTGGCCTTGTGCCAAAAGTAGAAA
This sequence comes from Eledone cirrhosa, assembly GCA_964016885.1. Lineage (NCBI taxonomy): Eukaryota > Metazoa > Mollusca > Cephalopoda > Octopoda > Eledonidae > Eledone > Eledone cirrhosa. The sequence continues at coordinate 288,789,315 of OZ024741.1, forward strand.
CAATTATTCGTGAAATATTTCTGGCAATGACTTTACTACACCCACATCCGAGACTATTCTTTAACCATTGTTGTTTAGCTAAAGGTCAAACCTGATTGAGCAGATATATGATCAAAGGTGTTCCAGATATGACCATCCTCTCTTTTTATACATCTAGTATTATGTTCTCTACTGTGTCCTTCCTTGTTTTGAGGAAATTTAACTGGTATTTCAAGCACATTGAGTGAGCAATCAATGAGAAATCCCCTTAGCGGGTCCTCAGTTATGAGTAAGAAGTAACGAAGTATGAAAGAAAAATATATATATAAAGAGAAGCTAGGCATGAATGCCTCCTACTCACATTCATATCCTGTTTATATTTCTGAAGTTGCCTGTCTAAATTGAGAAATAAATATTTTCTTTTAAATTAGCAATGTCCTTCCCCACCACCTCACATTCACGACCACCATCACCACCACCACCACCACAACAACAACAACAACAACAGCAATAACAACAACAGCAACAATAATAACAGCAATAACAACAACAGCATCAATAATAACAGCAACACAACAATCAATAGTACCACGACAACTACCACCATAACAACAATAACAACAGCACCAATATCATCTCCCCTCCACTATTAAATACAGCATTCTATCACCGCCACCAACACCATCACCACCACACCACCACCACTATCACCACCACCACCACCACCGTTGCCACCACCACCACCACCACGACGACGACGACGACGACCACCACCACCACCACCACCACCACCACCACTAGCAACAACATCATCATCATCATCAACAACATCAACTACACAGTCTAAACCGATAACAGCAACAAAAACAAGTAAAAGGTTACTCACTAAAAGACATCCGGGTAATTGTGACTATACTAATATCTCATTAAATTGAGGAAATTGTCAAGGCAGGAATAAAACAGAGCATAATAATAATAATAATAATAATAATAATAATAATAATGCTTTCTTTATTAACCACAAGGGTTTACACAAAGTAGACATTAAGGACAGTACAGGACAATACAGGACGGTACAAAAGGGCATTTCTGCGTGTAAAAAAAAACAAGAAACACAGGATGTAATAATAGAACAATGAAAAAATTCCCCAATAGGGGGGAGACTTCCGAGGGACATTCGTGGAGAAAGCCCATTAAAAAGCCACAGTGACCCTGACCACCAGGGCAAGTACCCTCTCCCAGTTTTCCACCTTTAATTTACAGACACATACTCAGAGAAGGCCCATTCATTCGAGCCATTCTTGCATCTCTCACCCATCTTTCAACAAAATGCTGGGAAGAGAACACTTCCCTCTCTACCCTGATTTTCCTTTTCAAATGAAATCTGAAAAGGTTAATTAGGGCATCAGCGAAGAGGTAAGTGCTCGTCTTCATCCCTTTCAAAAGCGTCCACCATACTATCTCTTTCGCCATGGCCACCAGACAGATAAAATTTGCCTGCCATTCCCGGCTAAAGGAAGAGGGCGGGGCAATCCTCACGATGGACTCAGCTGATAGCTGGATCTGTCCTACACGCGACAGTAGGTGTTCAACATAAACCCACAAGTCAGCAATGCTCGGACACTGGAGTCCATAGGCTCCGGCCCGAAAGTTCTTCCGAAGAGATTGGCTAGTTGATTTTCGTCGACGCCTAGAGTTTCCCCAAGTACGTCGTCGCTCTTCCCCTCCCACTAATTCTCTATAGAACGCCAAGATGGAGTTTCCACCGATCACATTGCCCGATTGGTCGAGGGCTGTGAGCGCCTGAAGACATTCCAGTCTCCAAGCGCTCCCTCTCGGTCTTCGCTTTACCCAGCACTGCAGCTCCGTCAAGGAGACGAGCTGGGGAAAGACGCGTCTAGCAAACGGTGACCACACCTGATCACCGTTGAGAAAGAGGTGGAGATGTCGTAGCCTGAGCGCGTGTCTGCGCATCATCAGCTACGGCATGCCCAGCCCTCCATGTAGATGGATCATCTGACCATCGGAGCGCGTCCCTTCCACAAAAAGCGAAAGAGCAAACGCTACAGCACAGTCAGGCGAGGCTTAGGACAAGGCACGACGGTCAGGCGGTAGTAGATGACGGACGTGATGTACGCATTCGCCACCTCCGCTCGACCTTTCAGGGATAGCTTCCTCTCTGCCCATTTCTGGGTGAGAGAAGCCACCCTGCTCGTCACCTCGTCCCAGTTTTTGTCCGTCTGGAGGTCCGGACCGAACCAGATCCCTAGCAATTTACCCGATCTGACCGTCCAGCGCCCGACAACGCTGTTGGACGGCATGGACCTGCCTCTCCAGGTGCCGAGATGCAGGCCCACCGACTTTTCCTGGTTGATCATTGCTCCTGTCACCGCTTCGTATTATCTTAGTGTAATGCCGATCGCCTCGATGTGTTTGGCGTTCGACACCACTACGGTGACATCGTCCGCATATGCTGACACGAAACTTCCGCATCCTAGTTCGCGCGGGACCCCTCTCAACGTCTCCTGTTTGTGCAGTAATGGCTCGAGAGTCAATACGTACAAGAGGGACGAGAGGAGACATCTTTGGCGGACCGAGCGCATCATGTTGAACGGTTTCGAAAGGTGACCGTTCACTCTCACCACAGAGCAGATGTCGCTGTGCATGGCAGCGATCCAGCCTCTGAAGACGGGCCCGAAGCCAGCCGACCTCAGGACTGCCGCCAGATAACGATGGTCGACCCTATCGAAAGCTTTCGACTGATCTAAATTGATCAAAGACCCACCCGTGCCAGGTTCCCTAGCTACCTTCTCTACGATGTATCGCATGAGGTGGAGGTTGTCGTGGATGGATCTGTCGGGAATGGCGCATGTCTGCGCCTCTCCCACCAGACCTCCAACGACAAGCGCCTTGGCCAAAATCTTGTTTAGCAGAATTATGGGCCTGAAATTATCTATGTTATCCCCCTTGTTCGGATCCTTTCTCAGCAGCGCCACCGCTCCTTGGCTCACAGAGCTGGGAATTCTCCCGTTCTGTTGCCAGTTGCAGTAGACGTCCGCCAAGAGGCCTCCGAACAAGTCTGGCATCTGTAGGTAAAGTTCATAGAGCAGATCATCCAAACAAGGCGATTTACCCCATGTGCAGCCAGTCATTGCCTCCTGTATTTCAGCGGCTGTTATCGGCTTTTCGCAACACTCCACCTCAGTGGCCGAGAGCCTTGGCAGTCCATCGAGGTAGGCACTAAAGTCCATCCCTCGATCCGGCCAGCCGCTGCCCCCGAACAACTGAGCGAAGTGTCGCTGAAAAGATTCACACATTTGCCCGGGATCGAGTAGCATGCGCCCGTCGTGATCCACCAAAGACCGGATCGTGGCTTTATTGCTACGACGCGCCTCCGCCACTCGGGACCATTGAACGGCTTTCGTCCCCTCGTGTCTGAGAGCACGCACCCTAGCTCTGACAACGCAGCCTTCGTACTTTGCATTGAAGAATTGGTCAAGGGCCAATTTTGCAGCAAGTACGTTGGTCGCGATGACTTTGCTAAGCGCCTCGTCTAATTTTCTAACTAGTTCTCCCTCTGCTCTATTTTTCTCTATTGCTAAAGCCTTACTAAACCTAATAATAGTAATAGTAATAATGATTTCTTTATTAACCACAACGGTTTACACAAAGTAAGACAAGGATAGTAATAGTAATAATAATTATTTCTACTTTTGGCACAAGGCCAGCAATTATCCCAATGCATTACTGGTACTTTATTTCATCGACCCCGTAAGGATGAAAGAAAAGTTAACCTTGGCGGGATTTGAACTTGGACTATAAAGGGCCGTAACTCTTTGTTGCAAAGCATGGCGTCCGACCCTCTACCGATACTGCCAATCCACCTCCCTTAGTAATAGTAATAATAATTGTTTCTACTTTTGGCACAAGGCCAGCAAATACCCAGTGTATTACTGGTACTTTATTTTATCGACCCCGTAAAGATAAAAGGCAAAGTCAACCTCGGCGGGATTTGAACTCAGTAATAGTAATAATAATAACAACAACAGACGCACTTACATTTGGGCGTAGTTACATGTACACATGCAATTTCACTTACACACATACATGCATATAAACACACATACATACATATATATATATACACATATATGCATATATATACACACATGCTTGCATATATACACACATACATGCATATACAAACACACATACATGCATATATACACACATTCATGCATATATACACACATACATGCATATATACACACATTCATGCATATATAAACACACATACATGCATATATACACACATACATGCATATATACACACACACATACATGCATATATACACACACATACATGCATATATATACACACATACATGCATATATACACATACATGCATATATACACACACATACATGCATATATATACACACATACATGCATATATAAACACACATACATGCATATATAAACACACATACATGCATATATACACACATACATGCATATATACACACACATACATGCATATATACACACACATACATGCACATATATACATACATACATGCATATATAAACACACATACATGCATATATACACACACATTCATGTATTTATACACACATAAATGCATACACTCACATATTCATGCATATATACACATATATACACATACATGCGTGCATATATACACACATATAAACACATACATATGGTCACTGATACATTTATATTGACATTTACGCCCTCACACATACATGCACTCAATGTCACATACTTACACAGGGATACCCTCACAGATATATGCACATACATGCACATACAAGCACGTGCATGCATATATGTTCACATTTACATACATACACGTACATGCGTACACTTGCATATGCTGGGTGACACATATGTACACATAGTGGTGTCCTCACACATGCATGCACTCACTACCATATACTTACTTACACACAGAGATGCCCTCACATATACATACACATGTATGCACTCATTGACACATCATACAGAGATGCCCATACACACACAAACAGAGATGCCCATACACACACAAACACATACATGCAGTCGCCGATACATACATACACACAGGGATGTCCTCACACACACATATGAACATATGTTCACTGCATGCGCATATTCACACGCTCATACACACACACACACACACACACACACACACATATACACACACACAAATATGTATTGGGTCGTCTAGTATGAAATTTGTAGAAAAATAACAAATTTCTAAAAATTTCTACAAATTTCATAGTTGACGGCCTAATACATATGTACATACACATGCACACATACAAACACATTCTCACACACATACGCACACTTACACGAACGTGTATACACTCACACTCATACAAACGTACGCATCTACGTAGTCGTTTGACCAACCAGAAATAGCAGACATATCTCCTTCAAATCCCACCACACCGTCTTAAGAAATTGTACGTTGAATGTGACCCTCGATTCCCTATACATAGGAAAGTGATGGGGGTGGTCACAGTTGGAATGGAGGGGTGGAGAGAGAGAGAAAGAGAGAGAGAATGGAAGAGAGACAGAGAATTATTTTCATCACATACCTACATGATCCTAGTTAACCTTGAGAGAGTGAGGGTGAGAGAACGAGAGGGAGAGAGAGAAAGAGAGAGAGGGACATGGAGAGAGAGAGAAAAGAGAGAGAGGAGGATGGAGAGAGAGAATGGAGGGATGAAGAGAGAGAAAAAGCGAGAGTGAATGGAAGAGAGAGAGAATGTTTTTCATCACATACCTACTTAATCTTGGTTAACCTTGAGAGAGTGAGGGGGGAGAGAGAGAGGGGGGGAGAGAGGAGGTGGAGAGAGAGAGAAAAAGAAAGAGAATGGAAGAGAGAGAGATCGATAGAAACAGACAGCCATAAAAAAAGGTAGACAAACAGGGGTGGGTAGACAGCGCGTCTATAGGATAGGGGTGGAGTGTATTGCTGAGAGACTCCAGATTTAGAATAAATGTTTTGCTATTATGAATGCCGTCACACAGAGAGGTGTAGTCGAGGGTTCTAACCAGGGTATGTAGTACGAAGATTTAGTTTAAACCAGTTTACACCGTTACGGGTGTAAATAAGTCTTTCTAACATTGGCACAAGGACAGCAATTTGGAGGAAAAGGAAAGTCGCTTATATCGACCCCAGTGCTTAGCAGGTATTTCTTTGTATCGATTCCTGAAAGAGGAAAGGTATAGTTGACCTCGGTGGGGTTTGAACTCAGAACAAGAACTGGTGCAAATAAAACTAAGCATTTATCCGACGATTGGCGGTATCGGTAGAGGGTCGGGCGCCATGCTTTGTAGCATAGAATTAAGCCCCTTTACAGTCTGAGTTCAAATCCCGCCGAAGTTCACTTTGCTTTTCATCCTTACTGGGTCGATAAAATAAAGTACCAGTCATGAACTGAGGTCGATTTAATCTACTCCCCCCCCCCCAAAAAAAAAATTGCTGGTCTTGTGCCTATACATTTATCCGCCGTGCCAATATACCGTCCTTCCGTGTGTATATATATAACTGTTACATTGTAGAACTAAAGAGCGAATCACGAGAAGAGAAAAAATTCCCACCTACAATAGATTTGCATCGTATCCAGGGACATATTTATTTCTCATTCGAATATAAACATTGCGTCTGTGAATTCTTGTAATTCAGGACACGATTCCTCTTAAATACGGATTCATGATTTCCTAAATTTAGTTCTCTGCTTCCACCATCCAATTCGAAACTGGTATTAAGTCTGCAAAGTGTAGTAGTAACATGCACCACTAACTATCAGGAATTACTAACACAGTGAGTCTTTCAGCCACTAAGGCTCCCACCACCAAATGCCAACAGTAATTTTTTCCATTTTGTTTGGTCCCATCATTTTATTCAGATTTTATCATTTGTCAAATCCACAACCCAACGCAGAATCATCTCTATCATTTGTCAAACTCACAACCCAATTCGAACCCCACTCATTCTTAATAACCCTACTCTAAGGTCCCAAATCTTTAAAAAGATAAGATATCTTTAGATAACTAAAATTGAGACATTTTTTTTCATTCGGAGAAAAAAAAAAAAAGTAATCAAAACAACTCAGAAATGAAGTGGCAGATATTTTTCTACATTTTAATAGACGTAACCGAAAAATTGCGTGAAAGTTTTGAAATAGTTTATATGTATGTTTAAATGTGCCACTGAGAGAGAGGGGGGGGGGGGGGGTGAATGTGTGTGAATGCGTGTGAATGTGTGTGTATATATGTGTGTGTGAAACTTTTGTGTGTATATATTTGTTCAGTAAATTAATGAACGTGTGTGTTGTATTAATAACTTTTAATCTACAGAAATTTTCTCTCATTACTTTTTATAAAACACACACACATGCACACACACACACACATATATATATATATATATATAATTTTAATTGCTTATCTATGTGTGTGGGCATATATGCATTTCTGTGCGTGTATGGGTGTAGCGTGTCTTCGAGTGTATCGAGTTTAAGTAACAGTGTCTGCACGTCAATTCATTGACATAACTTTGGTAGTGTTGTTTGTTGCACGAATGACGAGGCTACATATTATTTGTTATAACACCTATTTTAGTTACAAAGATAAACAACAACAACAAAAAAAACACAACAACAATAATAACAATAATAATGGTTTCTGATTTAGGCACATGACCAACAATTTGGGGGGAGAGGAAAGTCGATTAAATCGACCCCAGTGCACTACTGGTGCTTTATTTTATCGACCCCGTAAGGATGAAAGGCAAAGCTTACCTTGGCGGAATTTGAAATGGGAACATAAAGGGCTGTAACTCTATGTTGCAAAGCAGGGTGTCCGGCACTCTACCGATACTACCAATCCACCACCCTAGTAATAATTGTTTCTACTTTGGGCACAAGGCCAGCAATTATCCCAGTGTATTACTGGTACTTTATTTTATCGACTCCATAAGGATGAAAGGCAAAGTTTAACCTCGGCGGATCAAAGCAAAGGAACTAAACCGTAAATTGAAGGCAAAACCAATGCATGGTAGATTCCCAGAACGACTTTCTGACAATGATACCAATCAGCATGACTCACTATCCTGGCTCAGAAGTGCTGGTTTGAAAGCAGAGTCTGAGGGGCTCTTAGTTTCTGCACAAGACCAATCTTTAAACATGGGAAAGATGGGACTAGCTCTCTAAGCAGAATATGCTATAAACATGAAGAAACGGTCGATCATGTTATCTCCGGATGTCTAGAGCTGGCAAACACTGACTATATCGAAAGACAACCGCATTGCCAAATATGTGCACTGGATGCTCTGCCGCACTCATGACATCCAAACTTCTAACAAATGGTATGAACATCAATCAAAAACAGTCGTGGAGAAAGGCAACATATCCATCTTGTGGGATATGCCTGTGATAACTGACTATGAAATCACTGCCAACAAACCAGATATCATCATAACAAACAAAACAGATAGGACATGTAGTCTCATAGATATTTCTGTACCAGCTGACAAGAATACCTCTATAAAAACTATGGAAAAACTGTCAAAATACAAAGACCTGGAAATAGAGGTCAACCGCATGTGGAGGATGACCACAAACCCTATCCCTGTGGTAATAGGGCATTAGGATTAATACCCAAATCATCAGACCTCCATCTTAGCATCCTTCCCTTCAAGATCAACAAATATGGGCTACAGAAGATCGGGCTACTAGGAACAACACACATTCTCAGACGAGTTCTGAACCCGGCAATAGAAAAACAGAACTGAGCTAAACGAAATAATAACAACAACAACTACAGCAACAATCTAAACTATAATAAAGTAAGGAGCGCGGGACTGCGTACGGTTTGTAATTTTTTATCCAATTAGTAAAATAAATTGGTTTACTTTGAATAAATAATGAATGAATATTACATAATTTATCTACTAAATTTCGTGGCTGTTGATTAAATATATTTTGTTTATTTAAAGATTCACTTCTTTAATATTTCTGAAATGTCAACACTTCCGGTTGGCCATCGCTTAAATAAACATACTAATTTGCTGTCACTAATTTTCTCCTAATGCAGTTTATATATAATATCGTCTTTTTTAATGTATCATGGATTATGTTAGTGATTAAATAAGACAGTGTAACACAGTCTTCGTTCAATTTCTATGTATTCTATATTGTCAATTACGATTTTATTTGATGTATTATATCTGCATGTAAAAATACCTGCGTATAATATCAATATACACACTACACATGTTAGCAGAAAACCACCCGAAGGGTGGTTTTTCTGCTAGTAATAATAATAATTGTTTCTACTTTTGGCACAAGGTCGATAATTATATCAGTGTATTACTGGTACTTTATTTTATCAACTCTGTAAGGATGAAAGGCAAAGTTAACCTCGGCGGGATTTGAAATCAGACCATAAAGGGCCGTAACTCTTTGCTGCAAAGCATGGCGTCCGACCCTCTACCGATACTGCCAATCCAACGCCCTTATAATAATAATAATAATAATAATGATTTCATTTATTGGCCACAAGGGCCGACATATAGGGGACAACACAATAGACAGGGACAGTGGGGGTTTACATAGAGATCGAGTAAGTATAAATAACAAAAAAACAAAAACAAAATAACAATAAAAATACAACAATGAAAGTTCCCCAATAAGAGGGATCACCACCCAGGGTTGACTCAAGCACCCCACCAGTCCTGAGCCACCCGACGCTCCTAGGGCACCCGGGAAGGGCACCCCTCTCCTTCTCGAATTCACCAGCCTACAGGCGCATGATCAGAGTAGGCCCACTCACGCGGGCCATTCTCGCCACATTCACCCACCTTTCAGTAAATGTACTGGGGGGCAGCACTTCTCTCTCCACCCTCACCTTCCTTTCCAAGTGAAACTTGAAGAAGTTGATGAGGGATTGGCCGAAGAGAAAAGTGTCTGTCTTCAGTCCTTTCAACCTGGTCCACCATGCAACCTCTTTCGCTACTGCCACCAGGCAGAGGAAAATTGCCTGCCCTTCCTGACCAAAAGAAGGCGGCGGGTCAATCTTCACTATGGACTCGGACGATAGCCGGATCCGTTCTACACGCGACAATAGCTGTTCGACATAACCCCACAAGTCAGCAATGCACGGACACTGGACGAGTGCGTGCAGAACGGTTTCGTCGCTCTGCGCGCATCTCGGGCAGGTTCGTCTGACAGCACTTCCGTGCCTGTAGAGTTTATCCCGAACCGGCAGCGCCCCCCGGTAGCACTGCCAAGCGAGGGATTTCTGGAAGTTATCCATCGTCCCCGGCTCGAAAGTCCTCCGGAACATACTGGTCAGTTCTACTTCGTTGACGCCCAGAGCCTCTCCTAGTACGTCATCGCACTTGCCCTCCACTAATCCTCTATAGAAATCTTGAGTGGAAGTTCCACTGACCGCATTGCCCGCCTTGCAGAGTGCAGTGAGCGCCTGGCAACATTCCAGATGCCAGTCGCCCAGTCTCGGTCTCTTCTTGACCCAGGACTGCAGCTCAGTCAAAGAGATGAGCTGCGGAAAGGCCCGTCTAACAAACGGCGACCACACCTGTTCACCGTTTAGGCAAAATATCTGGAGATGTCGCAGCCTCAGCGCATGTCTGCGCATCATTAGCCACGGCATGCCCAGCCCTCCACGAAGAGGGTGCTGGCAGCAGATGGACCGCCTCACCAACGGGACCCGTCCCCTCCACAAAAATTTGAAAAGGAGCCGTTCCAAATTGGCGAGGCGTGGACGGGGGCAAGGCACGACGGTCAGGCGGTAGTAGATGACGGACGCGATGTACGCGTTCGCCACCTCCGCCCGCCCTTTCAGTGATAGCTTTCTCTCAGCCCATTTCTGGGTGAGGTTGGCTATCCTGCTCGTCACCTCGTCCCAATTCTTATCCACCTGGAGGTCTGGTCCGAACCAAACCCCGAGCAACTTTACCGGTCCGTCTGTCCAGCGCCCAACGACGCTGTTGGACGGCATGGACTTGCCTCTCCAGGTGCCGAGCTGCAAGCCCACCGACTTTTCCGGGTTAAGTTTTGCTCCCGTCAACCTTTCATATTCCTCCAAATGGGTGCGGATCACCTCGATTTCCGAGGTGTCCGACACCATCACGGTGATGTCGTCCGCATAAGCGGACGCAGCCTTTCTACGTCCCGGTTCGAGCGGGATGCCCTGCAACAACTCCAGCTTCCGCAGTAGAGGCTCAAGAGTCAATACGTACAGAAGTGAGGAGAGAGGGCACCCTTGACGGACCGATCGAGAGATCTGAAACGGTTCCGAGAGGTGGCCATTAACTTTGACCACCGAGCGGATGCCGCTGTACATTGCAGCGATCCAGCTTCTGAAGACGGGGCCGAAGCCAGCCGCCTCGAGGACAGCCTCCAAGTACCGATGGTCGACCCTATCGAATGCTTTCGATTGATCTAAATTGATCAGAGCCCCACCGAAGCCAGGTTTGCACCCAACCCTCTCTATGATGTATCGCATGAGGTGGAGGTTGTCGTGTATGGACCTGGTCGGGATTGCGCAAGTTTGCGCCTCCCCAACCAAATCTTTGACGACAAGCGCCAACCTTTTCGCTAACACCTTGGCCAAAATCTTAAACTCTGTGTTGAGCAGGGTTATGGGCCTGAAATTATCTAGTGTGTCCCTCTTGTTCTCGTCTTTCCTTATCAGCGTCACTACGCCACGGCTCACAGAACTGGGAATGCTCCCGTTCTGCTGCCAGTTGCAGTAGAGCGCTTCGAGGAGATCGGAGAACAAGTCTGGCATATTTACGTAAAGCTCGTAGGGCAGACCATCCAAACCGGGTGACTTGCGACTCGAGCAGCCGACAAGGGCGTCCTGAATTTCGGCTGATGTTATCGGCTCTTCGCAGCGCTCAGCGTCGGCCGTCGAGAGGCGTGGCAAGCCGTCGAGGTAGGGACTGAAGTCCGCCGCCGTCTCCGACTCACCCATCCTCCCGAACAATCGAGCAAAGTGCTGGCGAAAGGCCTCACACATCTGCTTGGAATCGCTCAGTTCGTGTCCATCTCGATCCGTCAAAGACCGAATTGTGGTTTTATTTCCACGCTGCGTCTCTGCAAAGCGAGCCCATCGGGCAGCTTTGGTTCCCTCGTTCCTCAGAGCACGCGCCTTAGCTCTGACAATGCAACCTTCGTGTTTCGCATTGAAGAAATGGTCTAGTGCCATTCTCGCCGCTAGCACGTCTGTTGCAATGCCACTACAAATAGCCTCGTCTAACTTAGCTATCAGCCCCTCCTCCTTTCTATTTTTCTCTATTGCTACTTCTTTGCTAAATCCTATCGAGGTTGCTCTAATCTCTCTTTTGAGTGCCCCCCACCACCTGTTGTTGACAACCCCCCCTGTCAACTTTTGCTTAACTAAGTTGTTGACCCGGTCCCTGTAAGCTTTACGTGCCGGAAACGACATGTTTAGCTTCCAGTAGCTAGGTCCTAACCTACGTGTCTTATCTAGGTCGACCATACAGATCACAAGCTTGTGATCTGAATAGGCAACCGTTTTAAAATGTGGACATCCTACACTATTTCTATCTCTTTTCCTAATGAAAATCCTATCTATGTACGATCTAGATGACCCTATGCGATTGGTCCAGGTCCATACTGGCGCATTAGGGAAATCTAGTCGGTACCTGTCAGACAGTTGAAACTGGCTGATCAGGTACTTGAGGCTTTTGCACCCCCCGCTCCTATCAGATACTCCCACACAATCCCAGCGTGCTTCTAAGATGCCATTCCAATCCCCTATTAACAGTAAAGGGCGAGACGTAAGCAGAAAGTTTTCCAGGCGCCTAAAGAAGTCCGGCCGACCGGCCCCAGTAGGGGCGTAGACGGCCACCAGTCTAAAGGCACCACCTTCGCTATTGCTCACGTCCAGGACCACCAACTTTCCGTCAGGATCCCGGAAGATTGACCTTACCTCGAGATCCAGACATTTCCTAAACAGCACAGCCACTCCACCTCCCATTCCCGGCCGACTAACAGATGCAAAGATCTGATAATCGTCGAAAATCGGCGCCAGTGCGCGTGTGTCGGATATTCTGGTCTCGCTGATGGCAATTACATCCATTCCTAGTGACCTGAGGTCGTTGAGCAAGTGACCTTGCTTCCAGGGCGACCCCAGGCCACGAACATTTAAACTTCCTACTCTTATGGCCATGCTGGCAGGATGAATGGGAGAGGAAAGGTTTACTTACCTTCCGGGGTCTTGTGAAGGTCGGGTGGTTCGACCTCCATGGTTTGTGGGGTTTCTTTTGGGAACCCCTTTAATAGTCTTGACGTGGGTTTTACGTTCGGGGTTCCCACATCCCGAGGAAAGCTCTTTCGAATTTCTTTGTATGAAGCGAGCGACATTCGCATCAGAAGCAAATTATCTGGTACGCGAAATGTGCTCGCTTCAAATGTTTCCCCGTCTTTTTCGATGTTTGTGCTTCGTGCTACATGGGCCATCAATTCCTTGTTGGCCCTTCTGGCAAGCACGAAGTTTTTAATGTTTTGTTGCTCGGGTTTTATTTGTTCGTGTGATTGTGGTGGTGATAGCTTTGTTAGTGTTGTTTCTATTGTGTCTGCGTTTGTTGTGGGTGGGGTGTCTGTAGTTTCTGATGTTTGTGTGTCTATTTGTTCTTGTGTCTGTTTAGCTTGTTTGCGTTTGGGGGATTTTGGTGGTTGTGTTGGTGATGCTGTGGGGAAAATGTTTGTGTGGGTGGTGTGTGTATTTTTTTTTGTGGGGGTGTTTGTGCTTTGTGGATTTCTTTTTTTTTTGTGTTTTGTTTTTTGTATTTTGGGGGACTTTGGTTTTCCCTCATCTTCACTGCTGGAGGATGAGGGGTCTGTGGCTGTGAGCGTGTTTGTGTCTGAGTGAGTGTTTATGTTCTTGTTCGTGTGTGTATTTTGGGGGGGAGGGGGAATGGGAGAGCTTTCCTCGTTTCCCCCCTGGGTGTGCAATTTTGGTGGTTCCATTGTTGACGGTGTTGCTGGTGGTCCTTGTCCCGGCGTCGCCAGCAGTGGAATCTTTCGACCCCTTGCGCTTTTCGGCAGTTGAGGGCAGAAGGCTCGCAAGTGTGTCGTTTCCCCACAAAGGAAACAATGCGGCCTTTTGCCCTCAGTCATTATATGCAACACCCTCCCGTTTTGGAGGCGGATGTGGTCCGGGATTGTTTTTACGTTTTCGGGTCTGATTTGGAGCAGTATCTCCAGATCAACCCCGGACCAGTCGTCCCTGGCAGTTCTCGTTGCCTCTACCGGGACTGTATCCGTTCCTTCCACGATTACGCAACCCAGGAGCCACCACATATCAAGTCCTGGTGGATTCCTGGGAATGCGCACACGTGCTATTCGTTTTCCCATGTGGGAGGGGTACATTATGACCTTGCTGGTTTTGCAAGGGGTCATTGAATGCTTCACAGCGAGGGCTTCAGACTTGAACAGCACCGAAACGGTGCCGTATTGCCTGCCCCTCTCTATGAAGTCTGTGTCCTCTCTGATGTATTTCAGTGCGGCTTCTATGTCAGCTTGGGCGATTATCGCTGCCCTCTTTGTCTCTACTGAGATGCATCTGAAATGCACCGTTCTTTTTTCCACTGCCTCAATGGCTTCTGCCGGGACAGTTAAGTTTGCCCAGGTCTGCTCTTGATTTATGATTTTCCAGGCCTGGGCCAACTTTTCCTCTCTGTTGGTTAAGTCGATGCTGTAGCATGGTCTCCTTTTAGCCGCTGCCACAGCAGCGAAAGTGTTCTTGTTGGTGTTGTCACTGTTGTTGTTCTTGTTGGTGTTGCTGCTGCTATTGCTGTTGTTGTTCTCCCCTGTGTCGTGGTTACCTTCTGTGCTGTTGGCCTTGTTGGTGCTGCTGCTGTCGCTACTATTACTCTCTGTGCTGTTCGTTTTGTTGGTGCTCTCGCTATTACCACCTTCTGCGCTGTTCGGCTTGTTGGTGTTGGTGTTGTCGCT
>OZ024741.1:288806827-288809327 GCA_964016885.1 Eledone cirrhosa
GGTTTGGGTGGTTGTCGTGATGTTGGTTGTGGTAATTGCGGTTGTGGTGGTGGTGGTTGTGGTGGTGGTGGTTGTTGTGATGGTGGTTGTGGTGGTGGTGGTTGTGGTGGTGGTGGTTGTGGTGGTGGTGGTTGTGGTGGTGGTGGTTGTGGTGGTTGTTGTGGTGGTGGTTGTGGTGATGGTAGTTGTGGTGGTGGTGTTGGTGTTGGTTGTGGTGGTGGTGGTTGTGGTGATGGTGGTTGTGGTGGTGGTGGTTGTGGTGGTGGTGGTGGTGGTTTGGGTGGTTGTCGTGATGTTGGTTGTGGTAATTGCGGTTGTGGTGGTGGTGGTTGTGGTGGTGGTGGTTGTTGTGATGGTGGTTGTGGTGGTGGTGGTTGTGGTGGTGGTGGTTGTGGTGGTGGTGGTTGTGGTGGTGGTGGTTGTGGTGGTTGTTGTGGTGGTGGTTGTGGTGATGGTAGTTGTGGTGGTGGTGTTGGTGTTGGTTGTGGTGGTGGTGGTGGTTGTGGTGATGGTGGTTGTGGTGGTGGTGGTTGTGGTGGTGGTGGTGGTTTGGGTGGTTGTCGTGATGTTGGTTGTGGTAATTGCGGTTGTGGTGGTGGTGGTTGTGGTGGTGGTGGTTGTTGTGATGGTGGTTGTGGTGGTGGTGGTTGTGGTGGTGGTGGTTGTGGTGATGGTGGTTGTGGTGATGGTGGTTGTGGTGATGGTGGTTGTGGAGGTGGTAGTTGTGGTGGTGGTGTTGGTTGTGGTGGTGGTAGTTGGGGTGATGGTGGTTGTAGTGATGGTGGAGGTGGAGTTGTGGTGGTGGTGGTGGTTGTGGTGGTGGTAGTTATGGTGATGGTTGTTATGGTGATGGTGGTTGTGGAGGTGGTGGTGGTGGTGGTGGTGGTGGTTTGGAAGGTTGTCGTCATGTTGGTTGTGGTAATTGCGGTGGTTGTGGTGGTGGTGGTTGTTGAGGTGGTAGTTGTGGTGGTGGTGGTGGTGGTTGTGGTTGTGGTGGTAATGGTTGTGGTGATGGTGGTTGTAGTGATGGTGGTTGTGGAGGTGGTAGTTGTTGTGGTGGTGGTGGTTGTGGTGGTGGTAGTTGTGGTGATGGAGGTTGTGGTGATGGTGGTTGTGGAGGTGGTTGTTGTGGTGGTTGTGGTGGTGGTAGTTGTGGTGATGGTGGTTGTAGTGATGGGGGTTGTGGAGGTTGTAGTTGTGGTGGTGGTGGTAGTTGTGGTGGGGGTAGTTGTGGTGATGGTGGTTGTGGAGGTGGTAGTTGTGGTGGTGGTGGTAGTTGTCGTGGTGATGGTGGTTGTAGTGATGGTGGTTGTGGGGGTGATAGTTGTGGTGGTGGTGATGGTAGTTGTGGTGGTGGTGGATGTGGTGGTTGTGATGATGGTGGTAGTGGAGGTGGTAGTTGTGGTGGTGGTGGTTGTGGTGGTGGTAGTTGTGATGATGGTGGTTGTGGTGATGGTGGTTGTGGAGGTGGTAGTTGTGGTGGTGGTGGTGGTTGTGGTGGTGGTGTTTGGTTGTGCTTGTGGTGGTTGTGGTGATGGTGGTTGTAGTGATGGTGGTTGTGGTGGTGGTAGTTTTGGTGATGGTGGTTGTGGTGATGGTGGTTGTGGAGGTGGTGGTAGTAGAGGTGGTAGTTGTGGTGGTGGTGGTGGTTGTGGTGGTGCTAGTTGTGGTGATGGTGGTTGTAGTGATGGTGGTTGTGCAGGTGGTAGTTGTTGTGGTGGTGGTGGTTGTTGTGGTGGTAGTTGTGGTGATGGTGGTTGTGGTGATGGTGGTTGTGGAGGTGGTAGTTGTGGTGGTGGTGGTGTGGTTGTGGTGGTGGTAGTTGTGGTGATGGTGGTTGTAGTGATGGTGGTTGTGTAGGTTGTAGTTGTGGTGGTGGTGGTAGTTGTGGTGGGGGTAGTTGTGGTGAAGGTGGTTGAGGAGGTGGTAGTTGTGGTGGTGGTAGTTGTGGTGATGGTGGTTGTAGCGATGGTGGTTGTGGGGGTGATAGTTGTGGTGGTGGTGGTAGTTGTGGTGGTGGTGGTAGTTGTGGTGGTGGTGGATGTGGTGGTTGTGATGATGGTGGTAGTCGAGGTGGTAGTTGTGGTGGTGGTGGTTGTGGTGGTTGTAGTTGTGATGATGGTGGTTGTGGTGATGGTGGTTGTGGTGCTGGTGTTTGTGGAGGTGGTAGTTGTGGTGGTGGTGGTGGTTGTGGTGGTGGTAGTTGTGGTGATGGTGGTTGTAGTGATGGTGGTTGTGGAGGTGGTAGTTGTTGTTGTGGTGGTGGTTGTTGTGGTGGTAGTTGTGGTGATGGTGGTTGTGGTGATGGTGGTTGTGGAGGTGGTAGTTGTGGTGGTGGTGGTGGTTGTGGTGGTGGTAGTTGTGGTGATGGTGGTTGTAGTGATGGTGGTTGTGTAGGTTGTAGTTGTGGTGGTGGTGGTAGTTGTGGTGGGGGTAGTTGTGGTGATGGTGGTTGTAGTGATGGTGGTTGTGGGGGTGGTAGTTGTGGTGGTGGTGGTGG
>OZ024741.1:288824327-288834327 GCA_964016885.1 Eledone cirrhosa
GATTAAACTGGCGCAAACATCAGAAACCTGTGGTTCCCCATTTTGTACAAATGATTATCTCTTGTGAATGTTGTGGCATAAAGATATATACGTATTTAGGCATATATGTATGAATACATAAATATATATATATATACCGTATATACCAGCGTACAAGTCGGTATTTGGAGCCTAAATATATCTTTCCAAAACCAGGGGTCGACTTGTCCACCTAATATAAAATGTGGAGGTATGTGTGCTGCTTCACCTGAACAACACCTCAGAATTTTATGGGTCGACCTATGCGCCGGATCGAAGTGTACGCCGGCATATACGATATATATATATAGGGGGAAGCTAAGGGTGTACGTTTATATATATATATATATATATATATATATATATATATATATATATAGGGGGAAGCTAAGGGTGTGTCTGTGTGTGTTTATGTCGGTATACACACATATATATGCATACATACATGTACACACATACACACACACACACACACACACACACTATTTGAATATGGCAATGCCGGCCATTAATCGCTCGTATACAGGAAACTGACTGGCCAGTCTGCTGATATGCAAATCTGGCTGATCAGTGGATCTGCTAATATGCAGATCTGACTAATCAGCCAGTCTGCTAATATGCAAATCAGGCCGATCAGTCACTGTATATTTTAGAAAATATCATATATTTTCACTAGCTCTGACAGTTGGCAGGTGAACAGTGAGCTGTACTGATGAAGGGTGATACCCAGAAAAATGAGTGTCTGCAGTTCTACACGCCAACACAAGAGCAAGAATGAGGGGTTCATTCTACAGACATGGCTTTAAAAAAGAGGCTGTTTGCATAATTGCAAACGAATCGAATATTATTATTAGGGCGGTGAATTGGCAGTATCGGTAGAGGGTCGGACACCATGCTCTCCAGCATAGTTACGTCCTCTTACGGTCTGAGTTCAAATCCCGCCGAGGTTAACTTTGCCTTTCATCCTTACGGGGTCGATAAAATAAAGTACCAGTACTGGGTAATTGCTGGTCTTGTGCCAAAAGTAGAAACATTTATTAATATTCGAAAAACTCAGATTACATTTATTGTATTCAGCCATGTAGAGCGATAATTAAAACAAATTATTATTATTATTATATAGCAAACATCACGGGCGCTCTATCTCAAAATTATTTTTGAAAAGCATTAGAAATGCGCAACCGGTAAAAACTTAAAACCAAAACTGAATACTAACCAATACTTATTACTTACTAATTTTTACTTATTCCTAATTAAACTATTTTTCACTGGGAACAATTTGTCAGCATTTTCTTTTCCTTTTACCAATATATATATATATATATATATATATATATATATATATATATATATATATATATGTGTGTGTGTGTGTGTGTGCGTGTCTGTGTTTGATCTGATGGTAATTTTACTCTTAAATTAGGAACACGTTCTGTTTCGTGTATATTTATCTCTTTGTAATATAGGCAAAATGGGGTGAAAAAATAAAATAAGAAAAAAATATCCTTATTTGTGGACGACCGGACAGGCAAAAGAGAAATTAAAAAAAAGTTTAATGAGTTAGTGAAAATTACAAACATTTCTTCACAATAATAAATAAGAAAATATAAAAAAGATGTAATAAATAGCAAAAGAGAAGTTGTGTTAAATGTGGGATGTGAATTATATTTTTAATTGAAACATTGAAATGTAATTAAGTCGTATTTTAATCAGACGGAACATGGCTGTTAAAGATATATAAGGTTATTAGTAGGTAATACATATATATATATATATATATATATATATATATATATAGTGTGTGTGTGTGCGTGTGAGAGAGAGAGAGAAAGAGAGATAGAGAAGGAGACAATACGTGTATATATATATATATGTAAGTATATATATGTATATATATACAAATATGTAAGTATATATATATATATATATATATATATATGTGTGTGTGTATGTCTCTCTCTCTCTCTCTCTCTCTCTCTCTCTCTCTCTATATATATATATATATATATATATATATATATATATATAATTTGCATGTGCATGTATACACCCAGACTGAACGGGATAGCTATGTATATGAGAGACAAGGGGGGAGAAAACGAGCGCGAGAAAGAGAGAAAAGAGAGAGAGAGAGATAGAGAGAGAGAGGGGGGGAGAGTGTGTGTGTGTGTGTGTGAGAAAGCAGAGTGATTAAGAGTGAATGAGTGGGGGGGGGGGGGGGTAGCGAGATTTGGGAGTAAGATAGATAGGGAGAGAAAACGAAGGAGAGGATTGTGGGAATGATGGGGGAGGCAGGGTAGAAAATATGTTGACATCCGGGTAAATGTGGAATTGAATGTAATAAAATGTAACTCTGTTATCTCCCCCTCCCCCACCCCTGTCCTTCTTTTATTGATATGACTTTCGCTGTTGTTTCATTTTTGTATTCATTTTAATATATTTTACCTTTTTTCCGGGGGTTGGGGTCGGCGTGGGGGTGGTAGATTGTTCGTATTTTTTCTTTCTTTCTTGTTTGTTAATTTTCTTTGAATTTTCTTGTTGTTGTTGTTGTTGTGTTGTTGGTGCCAGTGGTGGTGGTGGCAGTGGTAGTTGCGGTGGTGGTTGCGGTGGTAGTAGTTGATGTCAAAAGGGTGAGGGTGATTGGGGTGGTAGAGCTGGTGCTAGAGATGGTGGTGGTGGTGGTGGTGGTGGAGGTGGGGTGGGGTTGGAGGGGTGGGGTGGGGTGTAGAGGTGGTTGTGGAAGTGGTGGTGGTGGTAGTTGTAGAGGTGGTTGTAGAGGTGGTGGTGTTGGTGGTGGTTGTTGGGGTGGTTGTAGAGGTGTTGGTGGTGTTGGTAGTGGTGGTATGGTGGTGGTGGTGGTTGTAGAGGTGGTGTTTGTGGTGGTAGTGGTTGTAATGGTGGTTGAAGAGATGGTGTTGGAGGTGGTGATGTTGGTGGTGTTGGTGGTGGTGGTGGTGTTGGTGGTGGTGGTATGTGGTGGAGGTGGTTGTGGTGGTGCTGGTGGCGGTGATAGTTATGGTGGTGTTGAAGGTGATACGGGTGGTAGAGCTGGTACTAGAGATTGTAATAGAGGTAGTTGTAATTGTAGTGGTAGTAGTGGTGGTAGTAGTGGTGGTAGTAGTGGTTGCGGTGGTGGTGGTTGTAGCGGTGGCGGCGGTAGTTGCGGTGCTAGTAGTGGACATAAGGGTGGTGAGGGTGATATAGGTGGTAGAGCTGGTACTAGAGATTGTGGTAGAGGTAGTTGTAATTCTAGTGTTAGTAGTGATGGTGGCAGAGGTATGGGTTATAGAAGTGGTAGTGATAATGTAGGTGGTTGGATTAGTGTATATGTTGGTGTTAGCGGTATTATTAGCCATGGTAGTGGTGGTGATGGTGATAGTAGTAGTAGTAGTAGAAGTAGTAGTAGTAGTAGTAGTAGTAGTAGTGTTAGTAGTGGTAGTAGTAGTAGTAGTAGTCGTCGTCGTCGTCGTCGTCGTCGTAGTAGTAGTAGTAGTAGTAGTAGTAGTAGTAGTAGCAGTTGTAGTAAAAGTAGTGATGTTTAATTTTATGATATTTCATTTACATTGGCTCCCGTGTGTGTGTATGTGTGTGTATGTGTGTGTATGTGTGTATGTGTTTGTGTATGTGCGTGCGTGTGTATGTGTTTGTGTGTGTTTGTGTGTGTTTATGTGTGTGTGTGTTTCTGCAAGAATCTTCCACACTCCACGTTCTTTTTACAAATTTTATCTTTTCTTCCCTCTCCCTGCCTCCCCCTTCACCTCCTCACCCCCATTCTCATCTTCCACCTCCTCCACATCCCCCCTCCTCCCCCCTCCCCCACACCCGCATCACCATCATCATTACCGCCATCACCATCACCATCATCACTATCATCATCATTACCGCCATCACCATCATCATCATTATCATCACCATCATCATCATCATCACCATCATCATTATCATCTTTATTGTCGTCGTCGTCGTCGTCGTCATTACCGACACCACCACCACCATTGCCACTACCATGACTATCATCATCTTTACCATCATCATCATCATCATTATCATCATCATCGTCCTCATCATTCTCTCCCATCTTTTATTTCTACTCCTCTTTGGAAACCCTCTCAGGTAGTGGTAGTGGGTTTCCAAAGAGGAGTAGACCACCGTCACCATCACTAGCAACACCACCACCACCGTCACCATCACTAGCAACACCACCACCACCGTCACCATCACTAGCAACACCACCACCATCGTCACAACCACTCATTCAAAAAGGGGAAAAAAAAACAAAAAAAAAACAATAGATTCTTCTCGCATAAACACACCCTGCTCTGCCACCGGTACCTCTCCTCTCCGAACAACCTCACCACTACCTTCCCCTACCTCACTACCACTACCTTTCCCTACCACCACCACTACCTTCCCCTACCGCCACCACTACCTTCCCCTACCTCACTACCACTACCTTCCCCTACCACCACCACTACCTTCCCCTACCTCACTACCACTACCTTCCCTACCACCACCACTACCTTCCCCTACCACCACCACTACCTTCCCTACCACCACCACTACCTTCCCCTACCGCCACCACTACCTTCCCCTACCTCACTACCACCACTACCTTCCCCTACCTCACTACCACTACCTTCCCCTACCCCCACCACTACCTTCCCCTACCTCACTACCCCTACCTTTCCCTACCACCACCACTACATTCCCCTACCATCACTACCACTAGCTTTCCCCCACCCTCGCCATTGGTGATCAGTGTCCATGTTTGTCGGTCTTGCCTCAGCTCGGCTACAAGATTGATTCTTCACTTAATTAGCTTCTAATTAAATTTCATTACCGAATGACAACAACAACAACAACAACAACAACAACAACAACAACAACAATAACAATAACGACAACGACAACGGCAACGGCTACCGACAGCGCCACCATCGCAGCACTAGCTTAGTTTTACATCATCGTTACCACCATCGTTGCCTGCCCCAACCAGCATCACCTACAACTACACCACCACAAGAATTATCCCCAACACCACCACAAATGATACAACCAGCACCACTACCACTACCACCATCCCCACCACCATCAACAGCACCACCGTCACCATCACTAGCAACACCACCACCACCATCACCATCACTAGCAACACCACCACCATCGTCATCATCACGAGCAACACCACCACCACCATCCTCACCACCATCAACAGCACCACCGTCACCATCACTAGCAACACCACCACCGTCACCATCATTAGCAACAGCACCACCGTCACCATCACTAGCAACACCACCACCGTCACCATCACTAGCAACGCCACCACCGTCACCATCACTAGCAACACCACCACCACCGTCACCATCACTAGCAACACCACCACCATCGTCACCATCACGAGCAACACCACCACCACCATCCCCACCACCATCAACAGCACCACCGTCACCATCATTAGCAACAGCACCACCGTCACCATCACTAGCAACACCACCACCACCGTCACCATCACTAGCAACACCACCACCACCGTCACCATCACTAGCAACACCACCACCACCGTCACCATCACTAGCAACACCACCACCGTCACCATCACTAGCAACACCACCACCACCGTCACCATCACTTGCAACACCACCACCGTCACCATCACTAGCAACACCACCACCACCGTCACCATCACTAGCAACACCACCACCACCGTCACCATCACTAGCAACACCACCACCACCGTCACCATCACTAGCAACACCACCACCGTCACCATCACTAGCAACACCACCACCACCGTCACCATCACTAGCAACACCACCACCGTCACCATCACTAGCAACACCACCACCACCGTCACCATCACTAGCAACGCCACCACCGTCACCATCACTAGCAACGCCACCACCGTCACCATCACTAGCAACACCACCACCACCGTCACCATCACTAGCAACACCACCACCGTCACCATCACTAGCAACACCACCACCACCGTCACCATCACTAGCAACGCCACCACCGTCACCATCACTAGCAACGCCACCACCGTCACCATCACTAGCAACACCACCACCACCGTCACCATCACTAGCAACACCACCACCGTCACCATCACTAGCAACACCACCACCACCGTCACCATCACTAGCAACGCCACCACCGTCACCATCACTAGCAACGCCACCACCGTCACCATCACTAGCAACACCACCACCACCGTCACCATCACTAGCAACACCACCACCGTCACCATCACTAGCAACAGCACCACCGTCACCATCACTAGCAACAGCACCACCGTCACCATCACTAGCAACACCACCACCGTCACCATCACTAGCAACACCACCACCGTCACCATCACTAGCAACACCACCACCATCACCATCACTAGCAACACCACCACCATCACCATCACTAGCAACACCACCACCACCGTCACCACCACCACGATCACCACCAACGCAACCACCCCTTCCTTCTCCTCTACCACCAGCATTTTAGCTACCAGCATGAATACCACCACCACCACCACTACCACGACCACCACCACTACCACCAGCACAACAACCAGCACTACTACTACTACTACCACAACAACTGTAACAGTAACATGAACAACAAGAACAACATAAAAAATAAACAATGGCACCAATAATGTTAATAATAATGAATCAAGTAATAAATCAAACAATAGTGTTGGTGGTGGTGGTAATGGTGGTGGTGGTATTGGTGGTGGTGGTGGTGGTGGTATTGGTGGTGGTATTGGTGGTGGTGGTATTGGTGGTGGTGGTGGTGGTGGTATTGGTGGTGGTGGTGGGAGAGGGGGAGTAGAAGAATAGTAAGAGAGAGAGAGAGACAAAGAGAAGTTTCAAGAGATCGGAGTAAATGGGGAGGTTGGGGAAAAAGGTGAATAAAAGATACAAGTTTGGTAAAGAATATCTGGATAAGAGAGTGGGGAGGTATTATACACACACACACACACACACATATATATGTGTGTGTATTTGTATATATATATATAGTGATATATATATATATATATATATATATATATATATATATATATATATATATATATATATATATATATATATAGTGAGATATATACATATATATATATATATATATATATATATATATATATATATATATATGGTGGCTGCCAACTCGTTTTCGAGTACGGCCACTACTTTATATCCATGTAGGAGAACCCCTACCGATGCGCTGAACGAGTGTGACTTTTTAGTCCAGCCAGCGACTTGAAAACTCTGGTACAAACACTACACCTGTGACAATTATTGACACACAGTGCTGGGCCCATGGTAACATGTGATGACAAGTGCAGAGAGATCTCCAGATATAAAGCAATGCCTGTGCCGTGAAGCTTTTATAGTGAGCAAAGGCATTGCACAAAGCCAGTCCCACTCTCTTAACCAAGATGATATTTACCAAAAAGAAGAACAAGTCAACATCATTGGATACCATCAGGGTTGCAGGTGTTATATCAGAGTTTTCCTTCTCCTAGAATTCTGCCTTGACAAAGGCTAAGGGGTCATCTCTCCCGGTGATTTTGGAAGGCCATTGACTCTTAAGAGCTCCTTTGCCCTTTGACAGGTTTTGTTTTTAGTCCTGCAGGATGTCCAAAGTCACCCTCCTCACCAGGAAACCTTGGTGGGGTTGCCAGTTTAGTCGCCAACGACCCGACCATGAGACAGGTTGTACTGGGATACATGGGATATATATATATATATATATATATATATATATATATATATATATATACATACACATATATATATATGTGTGTGTCTGTGTATATATATATATACATATATAGGCACAGACATATACACAGCAGACACTTACACCCACACACCCACCCACACACACATATATATATATATATAATTCAATATATTAATAAATGGAAACTATATTTATAAAACCATAATTATCTTATTATATATATTTCAAGGGCAACCAAGGCAAATTATGGTGCGTTTTCATCAGATAAAATACAGATTTGTTTTATAAATAAATATTGACATACCCGGAAAAAAGACAACCTGAACGGTTGAAGCTTCCTGGATAGTCAATATTTATTTCCGGGTATGTCAATATATTTCCGGGTATGTCAATATTTATTTATAAAATAAATCTATATTTTATCTGATGAAAGCGCATCATAATTTGCCTTGGTTGCCCTTGAAATATATATAATAAAATAATTATGGTTTTATAAATATAGTTTCCATTTATTCATATATTGAATATTTACTCCAATAAACTGTTGAGTGCTTTATATCAGTTATAAAAACTTTTAAGCTTGTTGAATCCCAACAAATTAAATATAACCTCTGCATATATATATATATATATATATATATATATATATATATATATATATATATATATATATATATATATATATATATATATGTATATATATATATATATATATATATTAATAATAATAAATTTGAAGACTAAAATCCAAAGAGGGTTCGATAGGGGTAAATATATATCAAATATATAAGAACCCTAGAGCAAATATGTATTAAAATAACAGATTAAAGTTTAAGTAAAGAATCGCTGCTTTCACCCTTAACGGGATCTTCTGAAACTAAAAAAATCCATCTGTGAACGCAGAAGTAAATATTTCGAAAAAACGTTGCAACCGGAGGAAAACAGGAAGACGATATTTTGGATCGTGAAGACGTTCCCTGGCAATGAACGGAAAAAAGCGAAGATAATACGTCTTTATGTGGAGCGTTGAGAACAATTACACGCAAAGACAAAACCACGTTTATGGTATAAATGGAGTCATTAGACTAATATTCTATTTAGGAATCCGAATGATTCTCGTCTTCGGAGTTAAAAATAATTGTTTCTACTTTTGGTACAAGGCCAGCAATTACACAGTACATTACTGGTACTTTATTTTATCGACCCCGTAAGGGTGAAAGGCAAAGTTAACCTCGGCGGGATTTGAACTCAGAATGGTACGGGCTGTAACTCTATGCGTCAACGCACGGCGTCCGACCCTCTACCGATACTGCCAATCCACCGAATTAGTAGAACGAAAATGACTGAAGTAATTAAAATCATAAAAGTAATAATAATTAAAATACGTGCACACATCTATATACGTACATACACGTGCATACGCGAAGACACGCCATGCCTGCATATACATGCACGTAAACATAAACACGCGCACTCGTACGTAAACCCTCGTGACACATGTACCCGCACACATACGAACGTATACACCATATACACATATGAAAATATATGTGTGTTGCGCGGGTTTACGTACATGTGCGCGGTTTGTCTTTGCGTGTATTTGTTCTCTCGCACCACATAACGACGTATTTCCTTCGCTTTTTTCCGCTCACGAACCAAAATATCGTCTTCCTGTTTTCCTTCGGTTGCAACGTTTTTCGAAATATTTACTTCTGCGTCCACAGATTGATTTTTTTAGTTTCAGAAGATCCCGTTAAGGGTGAAAGCAGCGATTTTTTGCTTAAACTTTAATCTGTTATTTTAATATATATATATATATATATATATAAAGAGAGAGAGAGAGAGAGAGAGAGAGAGAGAGAGAGAGAGAGAGAGAGAGAGAGAGAGAGAGAGAGAGAGAGAGAGAGAGCTAGAGAGAGAGAGAGAGAGAGAGAGAGAGAGAGAGAGAGAGAGAGAAGAGATGGCAATATATATATATATATATATATATATATATATATATATATATAGGTACACACATAATAGGTGTACACACGCGCACACACTTTTCAACCATCCTCTTACGTCATCACCTATATAACTCACCCACACACACACCCCAAACAAATTTTTTTCTCCACACGCCACCCACACCCACAACACGCTTTAACCCCACACACACGTGCTTCCCACCACATATTTACACCCTCAGCCTCCTGATTCCTCTCCCCCCACCCACCCTATCCACACACGC
>OZ024741.1:288839327-288849327 GCA_964016885.1 Eledone cirrhosa
TTGCTTAGCAAATCATTTGATTTGAGGTCGTGTGTTGGAACTGCAAAAATATCACTGTGGTAGTGTCATCATACACTTTTGCTGTTTGTTATCTTTTATGTATGTATGTATGTATGTATGTATGTATGTATGTATGTATGTATGTATGTATGTCTCTCTTTCTCTTAATTTCGAGTATATTTTTGATCGGTGACATTCCTGGTGGCAAGGTTGTAAAAGAAAAGAAATTGTCATCCCTTGAATCGCAAGAATGTTTTGCAAACTTTGAAGATGCCAGCTATCGCAGCCATTTGTAGACTATAAATTAGGGAGCTGCGCTCTTTGTCCGCAAATGCAAGTTCAGTTATACATTGGTCCAAGCGGGTTGGTATATAACCCGTAGCTCCAATAATGATAGGTATGAAGCTAAAGGTGTATCTTGGATACTGGATTTGTAAACTCCTCATCAATGGTCTGTAGATGTCCTCCTTCTCCTGTATTTTTCTGACAACGTTTACACAAGTGGGCAGCTGATCTCTACAACAGAACACGTTTTCAATGTGTGGTCCCAAACAACAATATCAGGCCGGTTGTGCTTTAATTTGGTGGCAGTTTTTAATTTCAGGTTCCACCAGTATTCTTTAGTGCCATCTGTCACAATATATTCTTCCTCGTTTGTTGTTAATTTTGTTTTCCGAAGTGCGTTCCAGATGGTTCTAGCTATCCCATCGTGTCTCATGTGGAGGTAGTAGCGAGGTGACATTCTTTCGCAGTTGGCAACAATTTGGCTTACATCTTCGATCTTTGTTTTACATAGCCAACATTTATTGCCAGCTGATGGCCCTCCTCTTTTGTGCAGCAGATATTTGGTAGGGAGTTCTTGTTCTTGTATTGCATAGAGATATCCCTCAAGGTGTGATGTCATAAACTTGTCGGAACTCCATGCCAGGCTTTTTGAGTGGTTTATCCCCTCTATGTGTTTTACGTCTCAAGTATCCATGCATATCTTTTTCTGTAAATTGGTCAATTTTTTCTTCTTGTTTGAACATTGAATAGGATCTTCCGATTTCTCTGGGGGAGAGATTTATATCAGGCTTTATTCCATATCTCTCCTCCAGATCAGTGGCTATTCTAATGATATTTTTTTCTTGCTCATAAACCTTGGCAAACTTTTTCCTCTGTTGAAGATGTTGCTTCAGTGTTATTATCCGGGTCTCATATGATGTTAATATGGATTTTAGACCCCGGCCACCTTCCTTGCGTGAGAAGTATAGCCTATCCACATAAACATTGATGTTAAAGTTTCCAGTAACACTGAGAAGTTTGCGAGTTCTAACATCCATCTCACTTAGTTCTTGCAATGACCAGTTCAGCAGGCCAAATGTTGGCGTTAGAATTGGCACAGCATAAGTATTGTGGGCAATGTACTTGTTGTACGCTGACAGTTCTGATGACCATATTTTCTTTACTCTTCTGAGGTATTCAGTTCTGGTTCTCTCCTTATTTATGGGTCCATCATATATGACATTCTCATCCTGTCCAAGATATCTGTAGTTGTCACCTGACTTTAGAGGTTGTATTGTCAGGCCGTTCATCTCTAGATTTCTAGGGGAGGGCACAGTTCTTCCACGTTTTACTGCCAAATATGCACACTTGGACTCACCAAATTTAATTTT
The DNA here is from genome assembly GCA_964016885.1 of Eledone cirrhosa. Classification (NCBI taxonomy): domain Eukaryota; kingdom Metazoa; phylum Mollusca; class Cephalopoda; order Octopoda; family Eledonidae; genus Eledone; species Eledone cirrhosa. Next base: position 288,840,983 of record OZ024741.1, read on the forward strand.
GATGTCTGTTGAAAATTGTGTAATGAGGTCCAATTGTTTCTTGATATCGTTGATATTTGGCCCATACAACTTCATGTCATCAACAAAGAAAAGATGGGAGATACTTCTGGACCCACTTCTTTGTCCACCTTGTTTCCTGAGTAGGTAAGATAGTGGATTTAGTGAGAGAACGAAGAGTAGCACTGACAAGCTATCACCCTGAAAGATACCCTTCTGGTAATGTATCTTATCAGTCTTAACTTGCTCCTTCTCACCTCTAAGGATCAAATTGGTGTACCAGTTCTTGGTCAGACGTTCAACAACAGCTACCAGTGGTTGTGTGACTTTGGCTAACTGTAAAGCCTTAATAATCCACCCATGAGGTACACTATCAAATGCTTTTTGATAGTCCAGCCACACCACAGTCAGGTTTCTGCGATTCTTCGTTGTTCTTTCTTGAATCATTTTATTTGTTAGTAGGTGATCTATGCAACCCCACATGTCCCTCTTTCCACCAGCTTGCTCAGGTGTTATAATGTTGTTGGTAGCACAATGATCCTGTAAGAACAGGTTAAGGCACCCAGTATATAATTTATATATGATGTTTTGGCAGGCTATCGGGCGGTAATTTTTAGCAAGGGTGGTTTGGCTATTTTGGGGAACGAGGAGAGTAGTGGCAGTTGATAACCATTTGGGTAGTTCTTGTGTGCCTTTAATGGTTTCTGTAAACAGCTGTATGAGATCTTGCTGATAGAAAGTGAAATTCTTCAACCAGTATCCTGTAATGAGGTCTGGGCCTGGCGATTTCCTATTCGATATTTTCTGTAGAGCTGTTTCCAGTATTAACCCATCTATGTCACATGTTGGCAGTAGTCCTGTTCCAGTTCTTTTAGCCATTTAGTTTGTTTGTTGAATCCGTCATCCGTTTCCCATACAGATCTCCAGTAGCTCTCAACCTGTTCTTTTGAAGGGGTGTCATTTACAGAGATTGAGCTTTTGCCACCGAAGCTGCGATAAACTGATTTAGGATCTCTGGCAAACAATCTATTTAGCACTTGTCGTTTATGTGCTGTTGACTTATGTTTTAGTCTTTCTGTTGTAGCTGTGAGTTGTTGTTTCAACTGGTGTAATTTGGAGTTTAAAGTTTTTAATTTTGTATCCCCAAATCGTCTCTCTAATTTTTTTCTTACGTCTTCCTGGTGTCGTGTGAAGTTGCTCTCTATGTTGCATTTCATAACGACTGCGATGTGTGAGATACTTCGTCTCAGGGACAACATTTTGCTTTTTAAATTTCGCATCCACGCTGGTTCAGGCTTTTTGTTTGTATCTTGATTGCGTGGTTTTAGATGTTTTTTATATGATAGCAATGTGTCAGCTGAAACATATAACAAAATATTAAGCATTTCAAATGTCGTTTCTACACCTTTGGATCGTATAGCCTTCAGATAATTGTCAGCTATTTCGTTCACCGCTTCCAATTCCAATTTAGTGGGTTCTTTACTGATTCTGGTGTTGTATGGTCTGTCACTCACATTAAGGCTGTGTATCTCTTGAAACATATCATCCCTATCACTTGTAAGGTGTCCACAAGCTTTTGGTGTTCTGTTTGTAGCGTTATGAATTTCAGCTTCGTTGTTGATGTGGTGACAATTACTACTAGAGTTAGTATGTATGTATGTATGTATGTATGTATGTATGTATGTATGTATGTATGTATGTATGTATGTATGTATGTATGTATGTATGTATGTATGTATGTATGTATGTATGTATGTATGTATGCATGTATGTATGCATGTATGTATGCATGTATGTATGTATGTATGTATGTATGTATGTATGTATGTATGTATGTATGTATGTATGTATGTATGTATGTATGTATGTATGTGTGTGTGTGTATGTACGTTTGTATGTTTGCATGAATGTATGCCTATATGTACACATGTATGTTTGTATTTATGGACGTATGTTTGTATGTAGGTATGTATGTAGGTATGTATGTAGGTATGTATGTTTGTATGCAAGTATTCATGCATGCATGTACGTATCTATCTATTTATGTATGTATGTGTGCATGACTGCATGTATGTATGTAGATAGGTATGTAAGCATGCATGAAAGTATGACACTTATTCTCCTTGTACACAAAAAAATTAAGAGATTTCTATTTCACATGTTACAGCTATCTTGCAGTTCATGAGAAAAGTGCCCTATACATGCACTAAAGAAGACAGCTAATAACAATTTACTATTTATGTTAGACACAAACAAATACATTATATATATATATATATATATATGTAGGAGGTGAGTTTTATTGTAGTACAATAAAGCAATGCAGATATCGGATAAGAAGCACTCTACAGTTTGTAGGACTGGAGTATACATAATATATAAGATCAAAAGATCAAAAAGAACCAACACGGCTCTCTCAGAACTCATATGGTCCTTGAAAGACAAAAATATTAAATATAACATCTCTTGGAAAAAGGTTTCCTCTGCTTCTTGAACAGTTCTCTATCCAAGACTTGTAATCTCTGTCTGAATGAAAAATTTACCATTATATCTAATTTAGATTCTACAATAAACATATCAACATTTTCTTTCCATCGCACATATTATTAAACCCTTAAATATTATTCTTAATACATATTAACAATTTCTTTTCATCGCACATATTATTAAACCCTTAAATGTACAAACCTTAACTTTACATTATTTTTCTCTTCGTTAATTTTCAAATTCTTTTAATTTATACATTATCTGCCAACGGTTTTTCAACCTCTCTATGTAAAACAATATATTTTTCTCAGTTATAAAAGCTATCTCTCTCTCTCTATCAGCCATCTCTCCTCCTATCTCATCCTTCCTCATTATACTCCTCCCCCTCCCCTTTTTACTCTCATCTCCTTCTCTTTTTCATCCTTTCCAACCCCCCCCCCAAAAAAAAAATTTTTTCCCCAATATCACACATCAATCTAAAACTACTTTTCATATGTTGATTTAAAACTGCACTATCCACAAGTGTTTTTAACCTTCATATCATGTCCTCCTATTTTATCTGATGGAAACACAAATGTTATTGCATGATGATATTTGTTTTTGAAATGCGCATAATAAAATACATGGAACTCATTTAACCATCTTTTGATCTTATATATATATATATTAAGATAACAGATTAAAGTTGAAGCAAAGAATCGCTGCTTTCACCTTTAACGGGATCTTCTGAAACTAAAAAAAATGAATCTGTGGACGCAGAAGTAAATATTTCGAAAACCTTGCAGCCGAGGGAAAACAGGAAGACGGTACTTTGGTTCGTGAAGACGTTCCCTGGCAATGAACGGAAAAAAGCGAAGATAAAAAACCCAAACCACGTTTATGATATAAATGGAGTCATTAGACTAACTAGCAGAAAAACCGCCCTTGGGTGGTTTTCATGTGTAGTGTGTATATTGTGTAGTGTGTATATTGTGTAGTGTGTATATACACAAGTATATATGCATGTAGATATGATACATCAAATAAAATCGTAATTGACAATATACACAGAAATTGAACGAAGACTGTGTTACACACTTATGTAATCAGTAACGTAATCCATGCTGCATTAAAAAGAGACGATATTATATATAAACTGCATTAGGAGAAAATTAGTGACGGAAATATATAAATATCTAAACTATAATAAAGGAAGGTCTGCGGGACTGGGTACGGTTTATTTCTTTTAATCCAGTTAGTAAAATAAGTTGGTTTACTTTGAATAAATAATGAATGAATATTACATAATGTATGTACTAAATTTCGTAAACATAAATAATTTCGTAAAAATAAATAATTTAAAATTGACTTCCTTTCAAAGTTGCACTTCCGGTATATCGTCGCCATCACCACCACTTCAACTACCGTATATATAGAAAGAGAGAGTGTGTGATGAGAGAGATAGAGAGATTATGATTTTCTACACAAACACAAAGTTATAAAAATACACCCTCACGGACATAATTCACACAAATACACATACATTCACACATACTTTCACACAAACATACATACATCCACACATACATTTACACAAACACACACATAGTCATGCTAACAGCGTTCGGTGAAATTGGAAATGGGAGGGTAAAACAAGTATAACGTTTTATAAATTTATTAACTCTTTATTTATTAACTTTTTTTTAAAAATCATTTAATATAATGGTTACAGAACGAAAACACTAACAAATATAATATATACAAAGGAAAGGGAATATATACAAAGGAAAGGGAAAGGAAAAAAAGAAAGAGAAAAAAACAAGCAGGTAATACACACATCTTAGGCCACAGAACAACATGCAGGCGAAAGAGTGGGAAAAAGAGCCACTCCAGAGCAAAAGATAACAATATAGCGAGGAGCACTAATAATTTTTGAGGCAGGCCAGCACGCTCGCGACTTTACCAAGGGTGATGGCGAGGCTGAGGTGCTGGAACAACCAAGTGCCCTCACGAGCATCACAAGTTATCTCTGTTTGGCGATCCGGCAGTGAAGATAAGAATCTCGCTGTCAGTAGCCGGACTCCACCAAACGTCTCGAACGCCACATGCTGGATAATGTAGTTAGCTGACAGAACACGGTATTTTAGGATTTTGTTCCGTTCAGCTACGGATGCTGTAGCTCTCGCCCTTACCGCTGCATCCTGTGACGTCCCGGGGCCGATAAAATAAAGTACCAGTAATGTACTGGGTACTTGCTGGCCTTGTGCCAAAAGTAGACACAATTATTATTATAATTATTATTATTATTATTATTATTATTGTTCTTTGAGTCTCAGTTATTGATGTTAGTTAACTGGAAAGTTTGTTGAAATGAATATCAAGCCACTATCTGCAGCCTCAGATATTCAGGACGTATCGGAGGGTTCTTGCTGTTCCCAGCAAGCATGCCTTTTGAAGCGTTCCAAAAAGCGGGGCGGGGCCAATTTTCTTTAACCATCCCTGGAAACATTTTGAGATAGTCCCTAGTGCGCCTATGACAATCGGGACCACTTTGACTTCATGGCAGTTCCAAATCCTTTTTACCTCCCACTTTAAGTCCTGGTATCGGTTAATTTTCTCCCTCTCCTATTGTTATTATTATTATTATTATTATTATTATTATTATTATTATATATATATATATATATATATATATATATATATATATATATTGTTATACTTTGGGAGGGTCATGTTACCAATAAGAAACACACGCACCAGTTGCTTTCACTTCAATTTATTATAATAAATTTATAAATTTAGGAATTTATAAATTTCCGGTTGGTTGGTTGGTTCCACAACCAGATGGTTGTTTATATATTGTCAAAGTTCTTTCGTCACACATTCTGTGACCTCTTCAGTGACTGGGGATTCTTTTCTTTGTTTTGTGTGCCTCTCCTTTGTTCTGTCCTATACGCCATCTTGTTTTTGTGTGTGTGTTGTGTGCTTAGTTTGCGCATGTGTTACATCCGGGTGTCTGTGTGTGTTTATATTCGTTTATTTATTTGTTTATTTACATGTTACTGGTTGGTTGTTTGTTCTATGTGCGTGTGTGTTTTCATTTTGTCCTTAATTGTAAGTTGTGATGTTGCTGTTCCACTCGTGTTTTCTATTTAATTTTGGTTGTAATTCATTTATGTTTATTGCCTCTGTGATTTGTCTAAACATTGCGTCTTTTCTTATGTTCTATTTTAGCATGTCGGTAGAGTACAGATGATTCTTTACTATCTTGAAGGTCTCGCCAGTGTTCATTTATCCGTTCCCCTATACTACGAGCTGTCTCACCTATGTACACTATATTTTTATCTCTACATTGTCCTTCAGTACATCTTATGCTATATACTACATTTCTAGTTTAACAGTTAATATGGGGGCTTAATTTACAGATTATACATTTCTTATCTATACAGGGAGGTCTTTGAAAAGGGTATGTATTACTAATAAGTGTTTTTATGGAGGTACCTGGTCTTTCTACTATCTTAATATTGAGTTTATGTTTATATAGGGCCCTTCTAAATTTGTAAGCTAATTCACCTCTAGGGGTTGTATCGATGAACATTACACTCTGGTATTTATTGCTATCATACCATGAGTTTATTCTATTAGCCTTATTCCTATTCTATTCCAAAATTTGCTCCTATACAAGGGACAGGTCCCATTTGTGTCATTATTTACCATTTGTTCCCATTTGGTTCTGGCTCCTCTATACACTCTGATTTTATCTCTCTGATTGTAACCAGAGAACTGCATACGGTGGATGAAGTGTTGTATGTGTCTCTCTAGTTCTTCGGGGTTGCACATGCGGGACACGTTTCTCATCACCCGTACCAAATCCGCAATCAGTATGTTGATTTTGGTATGGTCCGAAACAGCTGAGTTTTGGTGGATCAGATATTTGGAAGTCATGGGTTTGGCATAATGGGAATGGAGGATTTGTTTTTTGTTGAAGCAATGACACTCAATTTTAAATACGTATATATATATATATATATATATATATATATATATATATATAGAGAGAGAGAGAGAGAGAGAGAAGCAAAACATTGCTTATTGTGATCCAGTTTTTGGTTAAGAAAGCCAGTTTCATGGATGGTTTCAACGTACGGTTAGGGGTAACTCCACAAGTTTGTAAGAATTCCGTTCAATCTTGGAGTATAAAGTATAAAAAAGAAAACACAGGTAAGCATTAAGAGAAGGATTTTATCCAGGTATTTACGACCGTTTCATTGGTAAGTGCAACCTTATATTGCTATACTGCAAATAGCAGCCACTCAATTATAATTAAGTGGCTGCTATTTGCAGTATAGCAATATAAGGTTGCACTTACCAATGAAACGGTCGTAAATACCTGGATAAAATCCTTCTCTCAATGCTTACTTGTGTTTTCTCTTTTATACTATATATATATATATATATATATATATATATATACGAAGGGAGTGTGTTAAGGAACCATGTGGACCATAACGCACCAGATTACTCAATACTTAGGATAGTGGAGTGGGTAATAGGGAAATGTTCAAGACACCGACGGCCGAGCTCAAGCCGTTTCGACGACTATTTCTAGACTCCAGAAATAGCCGTCGAAACGGCTTGAGCTCTGCCGTCGGGGTCTTGAACATTTTCCTATATATATATATATATATATATATATATATATATATATATATATATATATATATATATATATAGGATTAATTTTGGATTTTCATGCGAAATTATTTATTGACCAACTGCTTTTCGAAGATATAGCATAGCAATGGAGTTAATTGCCCTTTCCAAAAAGGGTAGCGTATCCTATGCTTATACTATGGACTGCAAATCTATAGTATCTAAAACTGCATTGGACTGTGGTGGTGATGATGTTGACGGTGGTGGTGCTAGTGATAGTAAGGGCAAAGTTAGTGGTGGTATGGTGGTGGTGGTGGTGGTGATGTTGGCGGTGATGGTGGTGGTGATGAAATTGGCGGTAGTGGCTCTAGTGATAGTAAGAGTAAAAGGTAGTGGTAGTGGTGTTGGTGCTGTTGGTGGTGGTGGTGGTGGTGGTGGTGGTGGAGGTGGTGGTGGTGGTGGTAGTGGTAGTGATGTTGTTGGTGGTGTTGCTGGTGGAGGAAGAGGAGGTTGTGGTAGTTGTGGTGTTGGTAGTGGTAGTGGTGGTGGTGGTGGTGGTGGTGTTGGAGTTCAAGGAAATTTATCATATGGAATAAAATATGTGAAAATTATGGGATACTATTAATTAATGAGTCGTTGATTATGGCAACTTAATTGATTTCACTGTGTCTGTGTCTGTGTATGGATGTGTGTGTGTGTGTGTGTGTGTGTGTGTGTGTATGTATGTGTGTGTGTATGTATGTGTGTGTGTCTGTGTCTGTGTATGTATGTGTCTTTGTAAGTGTGTATGTCTGTGTATGTATCTGTGTCTGTGTCATCGTGTGTGTATGTTTATGTGTATGTGTATGTGTATGTGTATGTGTATGTGTATGTGTATGTGTGTGTCTGTGTATGCCTGTGTCTTTGTGTATGTCTGTGTATATGTGTGTGTCTGTGTATTCGTGTATGTGTCTGTGTATATGTATGTGTCTGTGTATATGTATGTGTGTGTCTGCGTATGTGTCTGTGTATATGTATGTGTGTGCCTGTGTATGTGTATGTGTATATGTATTTGTCTGTGTATATGTATGTGTGTGTCTGTGTATGTGTCTGTGTATATGTATGTGTGTGCCTGTGTATGTGTATGTGTATATGTATGTGTCTGTGTATATGTATGTGTGTGTCTGTGTATGTGTATGTGTCTGTGTATATGTATGTGTCTGTGTATATGTATGTGTGTGTCTGTGTCT
>OZ024741.1:288854327-288869090 GCA_964016885.1 Eledone cirrhosa
GATAGCCAGACCTGGACTCCCGGAATTGCTGTTAAAAGCCGATGTAGACTTTCTGTGACACCTAAATCAAAATACAGTCTGCTTAAAAATATAAGCTTTGGGTATAATGATCGAACAAGGAATATCACATTATGAACAGGTATTTCGCTCTGTACCAAATAAGTGAATGACACGGTGGTAAGTTAAACCATATATATATATATATATGTGTGTGTGTGTGTGTGTGTGTGTGTGTGTGTGTGTGTGTGTGTGTGTGTGTGTGTGTGTGTGTGTGTGTGTGTGTGTGTGTGTGTGTGTGTGTGTGTGTGTGTGTGTGTGTGTGTGTGTGTGTGTGTGTGTGTGTAATTAAGAAGGGATTTTCGAAGAGGAAAGTAAAAGAAATAATATACTCAGCACATTAGTAAAGAGGTTACACATTTAATTCATATACAAGTGACTTGTAATGTACCGATATGTATTTAAATATTCTGTATGTAAGATGATCATGCAGCTCATACACACAATAACATTCCACTTAACCTAGGTAAGAGAATCTGCACAATTGTTTCATACACAACAACAAGAGGTCACACGCCAGAGGAGATGAAAGATATACTCATCAAGAGAAAATACCCTCTAAATCTAATCAACGATAGCATTCAAAAAGCAAAAAAATATTAATATTGAAGTCCTCTGAGAACAAAACCAAAATAAGCAAAACCTATCATACCAGACATCTCAACCTTCAACACAAATATCTACACATAAATACAACTAAACCTATCTAGACTACAAAAAGACTAAAAAAAAATGAAAAACCTCTTACAAAAATATCGGTGGATTGGCAGTATCGGTAGAGGGCTCTGACGACATGCTTTGCAGCAACTAGTTATGACCCTTTATGGTCTGAGTTCAAATCCCACCGAGGTTAACTTTGCCTTTCATCCTTACGGGGTCGATAAAATAAAGTACCAGTTATGCACTGAGTATCTTCTGGCCTTGTGCCAAAAGTAGAAACAATTATTAAGAGTAAACGACAGACGAAATGATTAAAAAAATATTGAAAAGAGCAGAGCTGTAAACCACAATTAAAGAACCTCACGTGAAAAGATGCAACCGACCTCATTGCAGAATGTGCAACTATCTATTGGAAGGCCATGAATTTCACTTCAAAAACTGACCCATCAAAATTAGTAATAACCTCTTGCACGTCAGAAAACTTAATTTACCGTATTTCCCGGCGTCGAAGACGCTACTTTTTTCCTAAAATAAGTCTAAAAAATCTACCATGCGTTTTGGAGGCCGAAGGTTGTTTATTATTTTTTTTTCAAATTTTTGGTTGTCAAAATTAGGGTGCGTCCTCGAGGACGAAGCGTCTTCGGCGCCGGGAAATACGGTATGTCATACTGCTGCGATTGCCACGAACATTATGTAGGATAGACGGGGCTGACACTCCAACAAAGAATGACAATCAGAAAGATCCCTCTAAGCAAACATATAGAAGAATGTTGAGGCAAAACTCTGCCAAACTTCGATGTTTTCCCATTGTACCAAAGTAGTTATGAAGCCACAGAAGAAGGTCGAATTAATAAAGAGAAAAACCTTTATCGGAAACTTCAAACCAATTTTGAACTCACTTGCATCATACTTTTTCAAAAGCGACAACGAAAAAATCAGTTGCATCCCTTAATTTAGCAGGGTCAGAAGCGACCCAAACCAGTATAGTCCAGAATCAGCATACAGGACATTTAAGGATAAATCAATTTAACCTAATAACAACCGTTTTGATAATCCAAAACGTAGAAAATAGGCTTTGCTAACATCAATTTTTATACATGTTATAAAGATCCTTTATATATATATATATATATATATATATATATATATATACTTGTGCTTTTCAAACCCTCTTTTTTTTATCAATTTCCTTATATATATATATAAGTTTATCCCGGGTTCAATCGGGGGTAACCACAGTAAGTAAGGTACTCAATACCTAACAGAGTATAAATAGTTAATATATTTAATATATATTTAATATAGAAATGGCTTCTACGCGACTAGAACTGTTTCATTCGGGAGAAATCATCAGGATGATTTCTCCCGAATGATATAGTTCTAGTCCCGTAGAAGCCATTTCTATATATATATTATATATATATATATATATATATATATATATATATATATATATATATATATATATATGTGTGTGTGTGTGTGTGTGAGTGTGTGTGTGTTAGTATTTGTGTGTTTGACAATGTACGTTCCAACTTGAATGATCATAACAAAAGTCGATCACTATAAATAATAGTTGACAAAACTACTTAAAGTACACCTGGAGATGGAGGGAAGTGGACAGGTGAGACATGTCTGTCCACTTTGGTTCTCTCATTAACACGAGGTTGTTATATGTGTTTGTGAGTAACAATGTAAATGAAAGTACACCGTCGTTTGATCCATGCAGGCATCTGTGAAGTAAGCATTGTAAACCTGAGTTAGTGATTAAGTACTGAGCATCAGAGGCATCCACTTAGATACATGTGTGAAATTGGTGTATGCTTTTATTGATGTAGTTATGCATACATACATGTACATGCTCTCACATGCATGCACGGACACACACACAGATGCAAACACACATTCCCAATCACATCTAACGTACATTGGCATTCAAGGACGATATGTTAATCTCTCTCTCTCTCTCTCTCTTATATATATATATAAATATATATATATATATATATATATATATATATATATATATATATATATATATATATATATAAATCAGGAAAGAAGGTTGACATGGTTTGCTATACAAAAAAGGTTTTTAATCTCATAGCTGACAATTGTTTCTCTGAACTGGTAGGTCTAGAGATCGCTATTCGCTTATTTTCACGTTACTCGATCGCCAATACAAAATTATAACCAGTCAGATCTTATAAATATGTGTATCTATCTATCTATCTATCTATCTTGATAGAGTAAGACACGCTTCACATCGGCTCCGCTATTCCATCGGGATTTACCCTTACTATTGTAAGTACCGGATAAATTTTTCAGTGCAACACATTTGGAACACTAACCCCTGTTATTTAGGGAAACATTTTTGCATTTACCCCCTTTTTAGGGGGTAAAATAAATATCTATTTTTGCCGAAAAATTTCTTTCTTGGCAGCATGGCGGAAAAGATGGCAGACATGTCTGCCATTAGCTCTGCCACGCCCCCCAAGTCTGAAGAACAAAAAATAATTACAACAAAATTAGACAATGAAACAAACAAAGAAAATGAAAAAACAAATGTTAAGGAAAATGAGCAAACGGAAAACAAACAAACAGAAAATAATACAAATAACAACAGGGCAACTTTCGCCCAGAAAACAAAACAATCCATTACATACACACCAATTGACCTAACTGCCGCCAGAGAAAAACTGGCCGAAGCAAAGAAACACATTGTTTTGGGGGAGAACGGAATGTTTTCCATTAACTCCCTCCCAGAATTCAAGAAAGAAAGAACAGAGAACACAGTTCTCTTCAGAACTATACTGAACCAGACAAGAAAGCCAGCACAGCCCAGCCAAATGGAAATAGAGTTAGTCCTAAAAGACTATATGAAGAATATTCTCTTCATACGAAAGGACCGACTCTATGGCAGCATTTCGGTCCTAACAAGAGACAAAGAAACGGCGGAGAAGCTTTCCCTAAGCCCACTCTCATCGACAACATACAGCTTCTATCCCTCCTACATGGGTAGAAGAACACAGAGAGTAAAAGTAAAAACAATGCTGCCCACAATGGACTTCTGGTGGGCTATTGCTGGCTTCATAGACATGGGCGAAGACACAATGCTGTCAATGGGGAAGGCAACTGGAGATGCGTTCCTGGGAATGGGCCTCGACATACTAGTCCAAATGAGGCCCGAAAGAATAGCACAAATCCCGGATCGCATCTGGCTGGATGACCTTACCCCAATAGACATAATTGTAGAGGGGAGAAGACCAGCATGCTATTTATGCATGGAAAGGGGACACGTTAAGGCTAACTGCCCGAAACGTATCCCCCAAAAAGGACTATTGCCCACACCCACCACAAACAGTACACCAACACCACCCACCTCCAAAAATACACTAATACCACACACAGCAAACAAAATACAGACACCACCAACCACAAACACAACACAAACATCACCACCACCAGCACCAAACACAAGCACGACACAAAAATCACCACCACCAACCACAACACAAACATCACCATCACCAACCACAAGCACGACACAAACATTACCACCACCACCACCACCACAAAACCCATTCCAAACAAATAAAAAAAAAACAGTAACAAATCTACCCCTCCCGCAAAAAAAAAAACAACCACACAACACGTCCCTCCCACCTAGCGCTGAAGAGTTTCCCCCAACTTCTGAAGAAGAAGGAGGAGAAGCCTTCAGACAAGTTAAAAGAAAAAAAAGAAAACACACACCCAGCACACCACAAATAACCCGCACACAAACACCAACTCCAATCAAAAACACCCCACCCTCAACAAACAAAAATAAATCTGCGCCTCCCCTCTCCGAAACATTGACAGCATCACAAAAAAAGACGTTGCAATACACATATATAAATAAAGAAAACAAAAAACTGGTTAAATTAATAAACAATAACCCTATGGTGCAGACCGAAGGGCCAAACTTTATCTCAACAGAGAATTTCACCCATTTAAAAATGATAAAGGTCCCTCTGGACCTTTATCGTTCCTTAAAAGAACAATTTAGACGGGACGTGAGCCCCCCCCCCCCCTGTTTAAAACCGTTGAATCGCGTCCTCTTGAAAGATTTCCCCATAACCGCCCCTCTCCCTGACACAACTCCAAATACCCCAACCCCACCACACACGTGTACCCCCACACCACCACAAAACATCCCTCCACCCAACACACCTGATGCCATGGAAATTACGCAACCCGGAGAGGTAAGTGCTTTTCTTTCTTCACTTTCAACACCAAAATAGATCAATTGAGAGTTGGCTGTTTGAACGCGCGTGGCCTGGGCTCAGCTTGGAAGCAAGCAAAGCTTCTAAGTGACCTCAGGTCACAAAGTATAGATGTGATGGTTGTTTGCGAGAGTCGGATCAGCAGCGTGAGACAGCTGGCGCCCGCCTTCGATGACTTTGAGATGCACGCATCTCTCTGTCAACCCGGAGGCGGGGGGGGGGGGGGGTGCCGTACTGCTGGATAAACGTCTGACTCTCGACGTACAGATTGTTCACTCGGACCCGGGGGGTCGATTACTGGTGCTGGACGTCGGAGGCGGTGAAGGCGGGGCTTTCAGACTGGTCGGTCTTTATGCTCCCTTCGGGGCGGAAAGAGCCGACTTCTTCCAGCGTCTGGAGACTTTTCTAGGAACGTCGCGTTCCCTGCTTTTAGTGGGGGACTGGAATGGAATCCTAGATGCGCGTTGGGACTATGCAGGGGCATGTCCCGATAGAGGGGGGTGTAGCAGCCTCAAGGGGTTACTCGATCGATTCGACCTGGTCGATAGATTTCGACTAGATTGTCCAACTGCGCCAACCTGAACCTGGGCAAACCGCAGTGGACAATCTAGATCGTACCTAGATAGGTTTTTGGTTAGAAGTAAGGATAGGGACGTATTTAGTTGTCCAGAACTGATCATGGTTGGCTATTCAGATCACAAATTAGTGACCTGCGTGGTCAACCTTGATAGAACGCATAGACAGGGTCCCGGTTACTGGAAGATGAACTTGTCTTTGCCGACAAAGAAAGATTACAGAAACCGGATTAGTAGCTTAGTTAAGATGCGGTTGACGGGAGCGATCGTCAACAGTAGGTGGTGGGTATCTCTAAAGAGAGAGATTAGAGTAAGTTCGATAGGTTACAGTAAGGAACTAGCGGCGAATAGAAATAGGAAGGAAAGGGAGTTAACAGATAAACTAGAAGAGGCGATTAGGAGCGGAGACGTAGCCAGAGTGTTAGCGGCGAGAACGGCGTTGAGCCAGTTCTTTGACGCGAAGCACGAAGGCTGCGTTGTCCGAAGTAAAATACGTGCTTTAGGAAACGAGGGGACCAAAGCTGTTAGCTGGACCCGCGTGACAGAAGCCAAGAGTGGGATTAAATCCACCATTCGGTCTTTGCGAGACCAGGATGGACGGGTGATCCTTGAACCTGAGCGAATGTGCGAGGCCTTTCAAAGGCACTTTGCTCGACTGTTCGGAGGTGGCGGGGGGCCGGACGGGGATGTGGACTTCGGTCCATACCTCGACGGTCTACCGCGTCTTTCGAGCGGCGAAGCGGAGTGCTGCGAAAGGCCAATCACAGCCACTGAAATCGGGGAAGCGCTCAGCCAATGCAGCAGACGCAAATCCCCGGGTCTCGATGGTCTACCATACGAACTTTATTTAGCTATGCCGGTCTTGTTCTCCGAACTCCTCGAGGCTGTCTATTGCAACTGGCAACAGAACGGGAGAATTCCCTGTTCTGTGACCAAGGGCGTGGTCACGCTAGTGAGGAAGGACGAGAGCAAGGGGGACGACTTAAGTAACTTTAGGCCCATAACTCTGCTGAATGCAGAGTTACGGATTTTGGCCAAGGTGTTGGCGAAGAGGTTGGCGCTTGTGGTGGGTGGTTTGGTGGGAGACGCGCAGACATGCGCTATCCCGTCCAGGTCCATTCACGACAACCTCCACCTCATGCGATACATCATAGAGAGGGTTGGCTACGAACCCGGCTTTGGTGGGGCCCTGATCAACTTGGATCAATCTAAGGCGTTCGATAGGGTCGACCATGGTTACCTGGATGCGGTGCTAGCGGCGGCGGGCTTCGGACCCGTTTTCAGGGGCTGGATTTCTGCCATGCACAGTGGCAACATCTACTCTAGGATTAAAGTAAACGGCTACCTCTCGGAGCCGTTTCAAATCACCCGATCCATCAGACAGGGGTGCCCCCTCTCCTCCCTTCTGTACGTATTGACTCTCGAGCCACTGCTGCGGAAGTTGGAGTTGCTGCGGGGCATACCCCTGGAACCGGGATTGCACAATGCGGTCTCGGCCTATGCCGACGACGTAACAGTAATGGTGGCGGACGCCTCGGAAATCGGGGCGATCGCCACCCTACTGGAGGAATACGAAAGGCTGACGGGGGCTAAGCTGAACCAGGACAAGTCAGTCGGTTTGCAACTCGGAACGTGGAGGGGCAAACCGATGCCGTTAGACGGTGTCGTCGGGCGGTGGACGGAGGGCCCCGTGAAGCTGCTCGGGGTCTGGTTCGGACCGGACCTCCAGGTGGAGAAGAATTGGGGCGAGGTGACGAGCAGGGTGTTTGCGCTGACCCAGAAGTGGGCCAAGTGCAAACTATCACTGAAAGGTCGGGCGGAGGTGACGAACGCTTACATAGCGTCCGTCATCTACTACCGCCTGACCGTCGTGCCTTGCCCCAAGGAAAAGCTCACCATCATGGAACGCATGCTCTTCCAGTTCCTCTGGAAGAAGCGGCCTCCCATGGTGAGGAGATCCATCTGCTGCCAGCACCCTTCGAAAGGAGGGCTGGGTATGCCGTGGCTGTTGATGCGTAGGCACGCATTGAGGCTACGGCATCTACAGGTATTCCTCAACGGTCAGCCGGTGTGGGCCCCGTTTGTGAGGCGAGCCTTCCCACAGCTCGTCTCGCTCACCGAACTGCAATCCTGGGTGAAGCAAAGACCGAGAAAACTGGGCAACTGGCACACCGAGTGTGCCCAGGCGCTCACGGCTATCTGGCAAGCGGACCCGACTGTCAGTGGAGAATCCACCTCGACATTCTATAGAGGGTTGGTGGCTAGCAGGGGCGACGACACCCTTGGAGAGTCGCTAGGCATGGAGGAGGACGAACTGGCCAGCCTGTTCGGTAGAACTTTCGGCTCGGGACCCATGGACAACTTCCAGAGGTCCCTAGCCTGGCAGTGTTACCGGGGGGCTCTGCCCGTTCGAGAAAAGCTCTACAGACACGGGCGCCCGGGCAGGGATCCCGCGAAAAAGATCTGTCCCAGATGCGTGCGCGACGAGGAAACCGTTGCGCATGCACTGGTACACTGCCCGGGCGTTGCCGATCTGTGGGGCTACGTCGAACGACTGCTGTCGCGTGTGGCGCCGATTCGATTAACCGCCGAGTCTGTGGTGAACATCAAGCCGCCTCCTCCCTTCAGAAATGAAGCAGAGGCGGTCTTTCTGTGCGTAATAGCCATGATGAAAGAGGTTGTGTGGTGGACGCGCCTGAAAGGTCTGAGGTCGGGTGACTTTCTCTCCGGCCATCACCTGGTTTACTTCTTCCGATACCACTTCGGAAGAAGGATCAGGATGGAGAGAGAAGTGCTTGGTCCCAGACAGTTTTATGAAAGGTGGGTGAAAGAAGCGAGAATGGCCCGTGTAAATGGGCCTTCTCTCTACATTGTTCTGTAGGTGAAGAAGTGAAGAGGAAAGGGGGAGCGCCTCCTCTCTGGGCTTCCCCCGCGAAAAGAGTTGCACACTTTTCGGGGGTATGTGCAATGCCCAACACGCCCCCTCCCTTTTGAGGGCTTTTTATTGTTATATTATTATTGTTATTCCTTTTTTCTTTACTCGATTTATGTAAACTCCCCCACTGTGTAAATGTCCCCTTCTTTTGTGCCCTCGTGGCAAATAAATAGAAATTTATCTATCTATCTATCTCTATATATATATATCTGTTCGGTAGGACCTTCCGCCCGGGACCGATGGACAACTTCCAAAAGTCCCTGGCCTGGCAGTGCTACCGAGGAGCTCTACCAGTTCGAGACAAGCTCTACAGACATGGGCGCTCGGGCAGGGACCCTGCAAAAAAGATCTGTCCGAGGTGCGTGCGAGACGACGAAACCGTCGCGCACGCATTCATACACTGCCCGGGCGTCACTGACCTGTGGGGCTATGTAGAACGACTATTGTCGCGGCTGGGACCAATCCGGTTGACCACCGAGTCCATTGTCATGATCAAACCGCCACCCTCCTTCAAAAACGAAGGAGAGGCGGTTTTCCTTTGTGTGATAGCTATGGCGAAAGAGGTTGTATGGTGGACAAGGTTGAAAGGGCTGAGGTCAGACACCTTTCTCTCCGGCCAACAACTGATTCTTTTTTTCAAATACCACTTTGGAAGAAGAATCAGGATGGAGAGAGAGGTGCTGTACCCCAGCAAGTTTTATGAAAGGTGGGTGAAAGTAGCGAGAATGGCCCAAGTGAATGGGCCTTCTCTCTATATCAGCCTGTAGGTTTAGAAAAAGGAGGAGGAGAGGAAAGGAGTACAAACTCTTCGTACTCCTGGAGATGAGGGTTGCACATTTTTTTCCGGGGGTATGTGTTACCCATATGAACTGTCTCCCCCTATTGGGGAAAATCGACTAATTTTTTAAATTGCATTTGTGATAACATTTTACACGTTTTTATTGTATGTAAACTTCCCCCTTTGTATTTGTCCCCTTCTTTTGTGCCTCTGTGGCTAATAAATAAACATATATATATATATATATATATATATATATATATATATATATAGTTAAAAGAATAGAGGTGTAACACACAAGTTATTATATATTGGTAAACGGAATAGAAAATGCTGACAAATTGTTCACAGTTGAAAACTGGTTTAATTAGGAATAAAAGAGTATTAGTGATTGTATGGGTTAGTATTCAGTTGTGGTTTTAAGTTTTTAAAAACTTAAAACCACAACTGAATACTAACCCATACAATCACTAATACTCTTTTATTCCTAATTAAACCATTTTTCAACTGTGAACAATTTGTCAGCATTTTCTATTCCGTTTACCAATATATATATATATATATATATATATAAATTTCTTCCTTGCTGCGCCAACAGTGGCCAGCAAATCTGAGTCTCTGTCCACCCATTGACCTGCTGATAGGTGGTATATTGCCATAGAGATCCTTATTTGTTGGGTGTTCCCTCCAAGACACGTTTAAAGCGTGTGTTGTTATGGAGTCCATCTCATGGAGCAAGAAACGCTGGTCGTCCCAAGAAGACATACGCCAAGCAACTTGAGGACGATACTGGATGCACTTCGGAAGAACTGGCAAACGCTATGAGAGACAGAGATGGATGGAGGAAACGTGTCGTAGAAAGCCGAGCAAGCTCAACCTGATGATGATGATATATATATATAGGAATGAAAAATAGCGTGCTGTGTGGTTGCATATGTGATGTACATATTAAAATGAAGAATTAGAAATAGAAGCCAGGACTATCCATCATCAGTGGTCTACTAGCCATCATAGGTATTTCTTCGCATTACAGACCAGATACCTCAGGGTACCGCGAACAATAACTAAAATAGGTTATTGGGATAAAAAGAATTGGGTGGGGAAAGAGAGACAGGTAAACAAACATGAATGGTGAGGCAACGTAAAGAGAGGAAAAAATGAGAAAATAAAGTCAATGATTCAATTGAACATAAGAACTTGTGAATATTGACGAGAAGACGAGAGACACATCCCAACCATGCGAAAGTAAGCGAGGAAAGAATTTCGCACGGTCTGGAACGACGGAGGAAGTGAGAGAGAGGGTGAGTAGCAGAGAGTGAGTGAGTGAAAGTGTGAGGAAGAGGCTAGCCGAGAGAGGAGGACTAGAAGAGGGGGTGAATGAAAGTAAGATGGAGGAGAGAGAAGGGGGAGAGAGAAAGAGGATAGCAGTAAGGGAAGAGAAAAGACATGTTACAGTGAAGGGGAAAGCATATAGAAATGAAAAATGGCGTGCTGTGTTGTTGCAAATATATATATATATATATGTGCGTGTGTGCATATAGTTAGACAGATATATATTTTTCTTACCTCTTTCTCTCTCACTAACACCCTCTTTCTCTATCTCCCTCTTAATATATATATATATATATATATATATATATATATATATATATATATATATATATATATATAAGTATGTATATACTTTCAGACGTTCAACCATTTGGCAGGAAGGTTTACGTTGCTGACGATAGCTAATAAGCTTGAAACTAGTACAGCGTTCCTTTGTCAGTGTTGAACAAATGAGCAACGATGGTTGTTAGACACTGCGGCTTAATTCGGGATGTTTGTTTACAAACACACCGAGCATTATAATAAATGTTCGGTGAATCCATACGTACATATTATATATATATATGTATGCATGTATGTATATATATATACATACTACTGTACGTCTGTATACATATATGTATGTACGTATACATACTTATATTTAAGTAACAGCCGTACTAAGAGTGAGAAATGAAATTTCGTTTCATTATTTCCGTTTATATATATATATATATATATATATATATATATATATATATATATATAAGTTATGTAATAAACAACATAAGATAATTATTTCATTTACCCTGTACCTTTCCGACGCAATTACTTCATTCATATATATATATATATATATATATATATATATGCATATATACATATACATATATATGTGTATATAGATATAGATATACATATATACATATACGCACACACATGCACACACACATATATATTTATACATATACATATATATATATCCATACATCAATATGTGTATGCGCATACACATGTGTAGGTATGTGTATGGCTATCACTTATGACCGTCTGTCTGTATGCGTCAACACACTCACATAAACACACAGAAACACACACTCACACACACGCACATATATATGTATGTATATATATATATGTGTGTGTGTATGTGTGTGTGTATATATGTATGTGTATATGTGTGTGTAGGTGTGTATGTGTGTGTTCGTGTATGTGCGTGTTTATGTATGTGGATATGTGTGTGTAGGTGTGTGTATATGTGTGTTCGTGTATGTGTGTGTGTATGTGCGTGTGTGTATGTGTGTCTGTGTATGCATGTGTGCGTATATGTGTGTGTATGTGTATATGTATGTGTGTCTGTGTATGTATGTGTGCGTATGTGTGTATGTGAGTATATGTGTGTCAATGTTATATGAGCGTATATATGTGAGTGTATATATCTGTGCATGTGTGTGCATATGTGCGTGTGTATGTGTGTATGAGCGTATATGTCTGACTGTGTATATGTGTGTTGATGTATGTATGTGTATGTATGTATGTGTGTGTGTGTGTGCGTATATGTGTGTATGTGTCTGTATGTGTTTATGTTTGTGTGAGTGTGTGTATATGTGTGTGTGTATATGTGCGTGTGTGTATGTGTGTATATGTGTGTCTGTCTATGTGTGTGTGTGAGTGAGTGTGTGTGTATGTGTCTATATGTGTGTCTGTGTATGTGTGTGGGAGTGTGTGTATATATATGTGCATGTGTGTGTATATGTGTGTGTGTATGTGTGTGTATGTGTGTATATGTGTGTCTGTCTATGTGCCTGTGTGTATGTGTATGTGAGTGCTTATATTTGTGTCTGTATATGTTTATGTATGTATGTGTGAATGTGTGTATGTGTGTGAGAGGGTGTATATATGTGTGTGTGTATGTGTGTATGTGTGTATATGTGTGTCTGTCTATGTGTCTGTCTGTGTGTGTGTGTGTGTGTGAGTGCGTATATGTGTGTCTGTATATGTGTATGTATGTATGTATGTATGTATGTGTGAATGTGTGTTTGTGTGTATCTGTGTGTTTAAGACTGATTTTTCCCGTCTACAACAAGGCTATCCACCCTTTCTCTTCGTTAGCGTTGTTCATTATACAAGACTATAATTACTTCGTTGACGTCAGCCTCACAGGCAACAGACGGCTATTTCGGGGTCGAACCTCTCTTTCTCTCTCCTTTTTTTTTTTATTACTGTATTTTTCTTTTTAATCTCTCTTCCTGTCTTCCTTCCTTTTTTTTCATTCTTCCGCTGTTTCTTGTTCCGCCTACCACACCCCTATCTAAAGTCATTTTGTTTTCCTTCTATTTTATATCTTTTCTTTTAGTCTCGCTCGTTCTTTTTCTGTTCATTCGCCAGTCATTAATTCATTTATTCGCGAAATCACTCGCCCCCTCCTTTCTCTCCTTCCCTGTTTTTCTCCTTCCTTTTCTTATTCACTCAATCACTCATTCCTTCTTTCATCCATTCACTCAACCATTCACTCACACTCTTACCCATTCACTCAATTTCTCGGATCTCTATCTCACTATCTCACTATCTCGTTCCCTCAATCTCCTCCTCCAGTTTCCGTCAATCTCGCAGAACTCCACTCACGAAGTCACTCATATTCTCACTTATCCCTTTAACTCCGTGATTTTTCACAAATAATTTGAATGTTATATTTTAGTGAAGAAATCGGAATAAGAGCAAACCACAACTAAAATTGTCGCCTCTATTTGCTGGAAAGATCAAAATACAAGTATTATTCCTTGACATATATTGTTAAGTTTTCTAAACATATATATTTCTAATTAGCTTTAAATGCTCCTGGTTTTAAATTACATAAATCTATATAACATTGGTACATGGCCAGTGATTTGGGGGGAAGGGAGTTTCGATTAAATTGACCCCAGCAGTTTATTGGTCCTTGATTATCGACCCCGTAAGGAAGAATGTCAAAGCAAAAATTAGGGGGATTTGAACTCAGAAGGGATTTGAACATAACTATGATATATGCCACAAAGTATATTGTCCGGCGCTCTACCGATACTGCCAATCCACCACCTTTTATGATAATAATATTAATAATGGTTTCTGATTAGGTACAAGGCCGAAAATTTTGGGGGTGGGGAAAGTCGATCAAATCGACCCCAGTGCATGACTGGTGCTTTATTTTATCGACCCCATAAGGATGAAAGACAAAGCTAACTTTGGTGTGATGAATAATAATTGTTTCTACATTTGGCACAAGGCCAGCAATTTCCCAGTACATTACTGGTACTTTATTTTATCGACCCCGTAAGGATGAAAGGCAAAGTTAACCTGGGTGGGATTTGAACTCAGTCTTTAAAGGGACGTAACTATGCTAGAAAGCATGGCGTCCGACCCTCTCCCCATACTGCCAAAATGGTGTCTGATTTAGACACAAGACCAGCAATTTGAGGGGAAGGGGAAAGTCGATCAAATCGGTCCACGTGCGTGACTGGTACTTTGTTTTATCGACCCTGTAAGGATGAAAGG
The DNA here is from genome assembly GCA_964016885.1 of Eledone cirrhosa. NCBI lineage: Eukaryota > Metazoa > Mollusca > Cephalopoda > Octopoda > Eledonidae > Eledone > Eledone cirrhosa. The sequence continues at coordinate 288,868,440 of OZ024741.1, forward strand.
CAAAACTGATTTAGCTGGATTTGAAATCAAATCAAATCAGAACATAAGGCAGCGTAACTAAATGCTATACAGCCTTTTGCTCGAATCTATAATGTTTCTGCCAATCTACCATATTCGTTGTTTTCTGTTACAGATGGTCTGTGTCTCTTTATTGGGAAAGTTCCTCTCGAAGGTGCAGATCTGGACAGGGTTTGTTTTTAAATCGAAAACTATCAGTTGCCCATGCAGGCAAGCCTCCTCTCTAAACGTCAATGATGTTTCCCAAGCGAAGGTGAGAGTCAATAACATTATAATATAGAATTCCTGACAAAACAAGGCGAACAACTAAGGAGGATCTTCTGATATCATAATATAAAACAAAATAATGACACAAAGATGCAGTATACATAAAACTAATTATAATAACTTCCTTGAGAAATATTAACTCAGTGGTCCACCACTTCCTACCACTCCCACAATACTTTATGACCACTGTTAAGCACGTAACCAATACCCTACAAGTATGAACGATCTGATTCTGAAGATAGGGCCATGAAGTTTTCGAAACGTTACACACATATGGTTTTATGAATACTAAGGTTCCAAACTAAGCATAAGGACCCAATAAGGAAATAGGAAAAATTTAGGCATAATTGTGTTTTCAATATAATA
>OZ024741.1:288869290-288879290 GCA_964016885.1 Eledone cirrhosa
CCTTCCATTTCTTCTTGGCTAAATTGTTGTACACATACTTTTGCTTGTTATCCTCGAATTCTATTTGTAGTTCAAAGCATCCTGGACTTTGTACGTACACTCTTGCATAGTTTTCATGATAAATTAGTCGAAAAGACACTCTATTGTATTTAACCGTATGTTGTCTCATCTTACTGTGTTGCAATCTCTGTTAGACTGGAGTGTATGATCCTGTTCTTAATTTATTGAAATCGTGGTGATCTTCAAGTGATAGCTGATAATAAAAGTATTCGTTCGTGTTTTCTACTGTCTGTCTACATCACGTGTACTCAGGTTTTGATTTATGGCGTATAGATATTTTTGTATATATTTTCGGTTAGAAATAGTCGTTTTTATGCACATATAGTGTTTATTTTCTGTCTGGTTACTTTGTTGTAGTGTTGTCTTATGCTTCTCTCCGGCGTCTAAACAATTGTAAGGTGTTGTACCACCTAGCAATAATATTAGCATTCCATCCTAACGTACACAATTGTATTTCCAGGGGGTGGCTGATGAGGTGATAAGAAAGATTCTTGTATTCGTTTGTCATTTATGACCGTTTTTTCATGTGTACATTTACTAATATATGTATGTATGTATATATGTATGTACATACACACACACACACATATATATATATATAGTGTAGTCGATGAAACCTCATTACCAGAAAAACAACCTGGCAGTGTTATCAAATGTAGTCGCAGTATACATATATATATACAAACACACACACACACTTACACAAACACACACTTACACACACACACACACACACATACATACATACACACACATACACACACACATACATACACACACACGTATATATATATAAACATACATGCAGGTATACATGTATGATATATGCATAGTTGCCTCCTTTTTACACACTTTTTGAAGTGCTACCGTATAACACACACCTACATTTTCTCTCCTCCTTCTCACTCTTCACTCACGTTTCCCTCCCCATTTAAGCTTTTACTTTTTCTCTCTCCTTTTCTCCTCCTACCCTCTCACTCTTTCTCTTCCCCTCCTCTCACTCTCTCTCCTTTTCTCACCCCCTCTCTCTCACTATCGTATACTTTCTGGTTATATTTAACATAAGTTGCAGCTTTATGTTTGGATGTCACACTATCAGACAATAACATAGAGGCACACACACACACACACACACACACACACACAACACACACACACACGCGCACACACACACACACACACACACACACACACACACACACACACACACACGCATACACACACACACACAGTCACACATATAATCATTCACAATACCCCACAAACAATCGCACACAGAATCATTCACTCAAACATTCACAGACAAAGAGAGAGAGAGAGAGTGTTTGAGAGAGATAGAGACAGTTGCACATGGAATCACATACACAAACACTCATGCAGACATACACACACACACACACGCACACGCACACGCACACGCACACGCACACGCACACGCACACACACACACAATTACACATAGAATCGCACGCACAAACACTCATGCAAACATACACAGAAACACACACATACACAGAAAGACACGAAATCACACGCAGCCAGACACATAATCACTTATACATAGACACACACACACAAATACAGCCAGTGACAAAATCACTTACATGAATACTTACACACTCACACATCCACAAACACACGCTCAGACGTTGACACACACCAACCACACACACAGACACGAACGCAAAGCCACTCACACAAACACACAGTCACACATATAATCACTCACATGCAGATGGACACGCACACACACACTCAGTCGCATAGGGAATCACTCACACGAACACACACGAAAGCATATGCAGATAACCATTCACATGCAAACACTAACCCACACACAAACACACTCACACACACACACACATACACACACACGCGCGCACACACACGCACGCGCACACACACACACACACACACACACACACACACACACACACACACACACACACACACACACACACACACACACACAGAGAAATACGGCCAGACACAGAATCACTTGCAGAAACACACACCCAAGCGCACATTAATCATTCACATGTATGCATACACACACAGAATCACAGGAACACACACGCACATACACACATCAAATGCACACGTACACATACACACAAATCCAGACACAATCATTCACGCAAACACACAAGCAGGCACACACACACACACGCACATCCAGCCCCCACAGAACACACATACACTTGCACACACCTTCATAATCACCTTATCCTGCCCACACACATAATACAGTTACAACAGAAATCTAAACATCGATCTGTTAGAAAATGAGAGACACACGAGAAGTTAGTCCTAGATACTGAATACCCGAGTTATGGGCAGGTTGTTGAGGGCAGAAACGTTTTTGAATATTTGTATATTGGAGCAGGGTTGACCTAGGGTTAAACGATAACAAGAATAGACCGACGTTCTCACACAGCACTATTGCATAAACACGTAGATACACGTAGCAGCACCCCTATACAATTCCATACACAAAAAGTTTGTTTATACAAAATACATACCATGCATACAGACACACACACACACACACACACACACACACACACACACACACACACACAGATAGATATATCTATACATATATATATATATATATATATATATATATATATATATATATATATATATATATATATATATATATAGGAACAAGTATGACCCCAACGGCAGAGCTCAAGCCGTTTCGAGGGCTATTTCTGGACTGAAATAGCCGTCGAAACGGCTTGAGCAGGAGAGTGAGAAGGAGAGATGAAAGAGAAGAAGTGAAGAAAACATAGAAGAATCAATCACATGACTGGAATGGTACCTTTTTTTTTTATCCACTTCGAAATGAGGAAAGGTAAAGTTGAAGGGGTCAAGATTTAGAGTTGGAGAGCGCATAGACCCTGAATATGACAGAACAGTCTATCCAAAGTTCTAATGACTAGACCAATACATATAGTATGTTACGTTCCCGAAACTCCTGAGGGAATCGTAGGGGCACCGTAATGACATACAGTGTTTCTAGGGCATTTTAAGCGTGTTGGATGCTATCCCCTCTCCAGGTTTCAATAAAGCAGATTTCTTCCAGGGAAGGATAGAGAGAGAGAGAGCAGAAGTGAGAAAAAATATAGAGGGATGATCGACCTCGATACTACGTTGGTAATTTTTTTTTTTTTCGGCTTCGAATGGATGAAAGATTAAGTTGACCTCGGCAGGATTTGAACTCAGAGAGCAGAAAGCCGGAAGGAACACCACAAAGCATTCTATCTGACGTTCTAACGACTCAACCATTTCGCCGCCTTGCCAATTCATATAACAATGTAAAAAAAAAATCAAAGACAAAAATATATATACAAACAGTGGTAGGGGAGATTAAAGTATTTTCGTTAGGGTCTCATCTCACGTTGTTTTTTCTAGCACCCCCTAAAAGACTACGGTGGCATGGCGGGGGGGATAATCGCCCGGAAGCAAACAATAATTAAGGGAAGTATATGTTTAACTATAATTCGACAATTGTATGATAACTAGTAATATGAAGTATAGAGAGACAGAAACAAGGTGACAGAGCGGGGATGGGATAGTTTTCTGTATGTATGGGGGATCTTCTGATGTTTTGTACATTTGTGTGTGTCAGTGTGTGTGTGTGTGTGTTTGTGTGTGTGTGTGTGTGTGTGTGTGTGTGTGTGTGTGTGTGTGTGTGTGTGTGTGTGTGTGTGTGTTTGTGTTGTGCTTGTCTATAATTATGTGTTCATTTCTCTGTACAGAGAAACACCCAGACACGTAGTTGTGTGTGTATATTATATATATATATTATATTATATTATATTATATTATATTGTTACACACACACACACACACACACACACACACACACACACATATATATATATATATATATATATATATATATATATATATATATATATGTATGTATGATATTATAATATATATATATATATATGTATGTATGATATTATAATATATATATATATATCTGTGTGTATGATATTCCAATAAAATATATATATATATATAAAAGTGAAAATATATATATTATATTATATTATATTGTAACACACACATACATATATATATATATATATATATATATATATATATATGTATGATATTATAATATATATATATATATATATATATATATATATATATATACATATATAGGGAGAAAGAGGGGGGTGAGAGGGAGAGAGAGAAAGAATGAGAGAGTAAGAGAGAAATAGAGAGCTACACAGTCACCACACGTACACATAGTTGGACATGCACACACACACGCACGCACACGAACATATATATTTATGATACATTTCATCCTTGTACTGTGGCGTTTGCTTTGTTATTTCTGTTTGCGTTTTGCATACATACAGACGGGCGCACACACTCACACACACACACACCCACATATGTATATATAAATTATATATATGTATATGTCTGTGTATGTATGTATGTGTATGTACGTGTATGTGTACATATCCTGAGCATATATATTGTGAGTGTATATAATATATGTGTATGTATGCACATACATTGACACACACACATATACATGAGCGAGTGTGAGTATGTGCTTGCATCTGTCGGCCTGGATATATGTATATCAGGCCGTCCTCGTATATATATATATATATATATATATATATATATATATATATATATATATATATATATATATATATATGTATATATATATATATATATATATATATATAACGAAGGAGGTGTGGTAAGGAACCAGATGGACCATAACGCACCAGAGTACTCAATACTTAGGGTAGTAGAGTGGTTAATAGGAAAATGTTTAACCCCGATGGCAGAGCTCAAGCCGTTTCGACGGTTATTTCTGGGCTAAATTAGTCCAGAATTAGATTAGCCGTCGAAACGGCTTGAGCTCTGCCGTCGGAGTTAAACATACATTTTCCTATATATATATATATATATATATATATATATATATATATATATATATATATATATATATATATATATATAAAAGATGGCGTAAGCATACAATACAACGGGAGGAAACATAATAGCACCACTGACGATGTTGCAGATGTGCAACGAAAGAACTTTGTTAGACTATATATATGTGTTTGTGTCTATATTGTATCTGTATTTTTGACCGTTGGTCAGTCAATGGTAACATTGAGGAATAAATAAATTAAATTAACCGATATAAAAGACACAGAAGCGAAAACCAACCAAACAGTGAGTGTGTTCTGTTATTAATTCTGGCAATATATATATATATATATATATATATATATATATATATATATATATATTTATATATATATATATATATATATAAAATAAGTTTAAGTAAAAACTTTAATCTATTATTTCAATAGCAGATTAAAATTTTCACCCTTAAGAGGACCTTCTGAAACTAAAAAAAATCAATCTGTGGCCGCAAAAGTAAATATTTCGAAAAACGTTACAACCGAAGGAAAACTGGAAGACGATACTTTGGTAGTCTTCACATTTCTTATTACTATATATATATATATATATATATATATATAGTAATAATAATAAATTTGAAGACTAAAACCCAAAGAGGGCTCGATAAGGATAAATATATAAGAACCCGTAATAATATATATATATATATATATATATATATATATATATATATATATATATATATATATATATATAACGAAGGAAATGTGGTAAGGAACCAGGTGGACCATAACGCACCAAAGTACTCTCAATACTTAGGGTAGTAGAGTGGGTAATAGGAACGAGTAGGACCCCGACGGCTGAGCTCAAGCCGTTTCGACGGCTAATTCTGGACTGAATTAGCCGTCGAAACGGCTTGAGCTCAGCCGTCGGGGTCTTACTTGTTCCTATATATATATATATATATATATATACATATACATATGTGTTTGTGTAACTAGAAATCATAGAAATATTTACAGAAATATTTAACAGTGATATTTACAGAGTTACGAGAGAATTATCATTAGGAATGTGAGTTGTTTACATCCGAAGACCCAGTACTCGGTGTTGTGACAGAGCTAATGGTATATCATGCATATAATGCATATTTGACCTTGAAATAATCTGTTCACACACACACTCACTCTCACATGTGCACACCCACATATATAACTACAGACTTCACTCTAATTACATATGCGATCGCGAGCATGCTGTTATATATATGTTTCGATAGTCATGTGTGCACGTTCGTGCATATGTGTGTGTGTGTGTGTGTGTGTGTGTGTGTGTGTGTGTGTATGCATGTGTGTGTGTATGCGTGTGTGTGTGTGTGTGTGTGCATGGGTATCTATAACCAAATTTGCATATGCGCATTTAAATATACGTAAATGTAAAGCAACATAGATCTACACGACTGTTAATACGGCGCCTATACGCGACCATGCATGAATATTTATATATACTAGCAGAAAACCACTCGACGGGTGGTTTTCTGCTAGTATATGTAGTGTGCATATTGATATTATACGCAAATATATATGCATGTAAATATAATACATCAAATAAAATCGTAATTGAGAATATGCACAAAAATTGAATAGAGACTGTGTTACACTGTCTCCTGTAATTAGTAATCCATGATACATTTAAAAAAGATGACATTATATATAAACCGCCCTATTTATAAATAGGGCGGTGGATTGGCAGTATCGGTAGAGAGTTGGACACCATGTTCTGCAGCATAGAGTTACGGCCCTTTTTGATCTGAGTTCAAATCCCGCCGAGGTTAACTTTGCCTTTCATCCTTACGGGGTCGATAAAATAAAGTACCAGTCACACACTGGGGTCGATTTAATCGACTTTCCCCTCCCCAAAAATTTCTGGCCTTGTGCCTATATAAGAAACCATTATATATAAGAATATTTATGTTTAACCAACAGCTACGAAATTTAGTACATAAATTATGTAATATTCATTCATCATTTATTCAAAGTAATCCAACTTATTTTACTAACTTATTAAATTATGATTCGTTATTATGGCTAAATGATGAGTCTTGTTACTCTTGGGTTTCACAGGATCTTCAGAAATGATGTCTTGTATGATGATCCTGTACGTGCACAGGTAAAACTCCAGAGTAACAAGACTTCCCACTTAGCGATATTTAAAAAAAATATTTAAACACTAAATCGTGATTGAATTGTCATTCTGATGATCGTCAATATGATACAGTACATAATAACTTCTTTTATTTCTCATTCTATATTCTGGTGAAGAACTAACATCCGAAACGTTACGAATCATTTAATGTATCGTGTGACTTTTGGGCCACCCTGTATATATATGTATGTATGTATGTATGTATGTATATATATATATATATATATATATATATATATATATATATATAGGAACGAGTAGGACCCCGACGGCTGAGCTCAAGCCGTTTTGACGGCTAATTCTGAGCTCAGCCGTCGGGGTCCTACTCGTTCCTATTACCCACTCTACTACCCTAAGTATTGATACTTTGGTGCGTTATGGTCCACCTGGTTCCTTACCACATTTCCTTCGTTATATATATATATATATATATATATATATATATATAGTGCAACTAAAAAAAAAAAAAAAGAGCGGGAGCCGTTTGCTTCGACCATTTTATTCCCTTTTCATATGACTATTGTCTCGGTCTTTTTTTTTTTTCGGTGTTTTTCACACCTACAGTTGCGGCTATTACTACCAGCCCACCTTTACCACTCTGAACCTCATTTAGTCTGTGTTTCCATAGGTTTAACTGAACACCTTCGCTACATATTTTCCAACTTCAATGTCATACATTCAACTACATATGTATTTTGTCTTAGCTATATAATTTCACCTAACATTTGTTTACTTTTCGTCTTATAAAATATTCTAAGACAGCGTTTGACTAACTTGTTAGAGATTGTGGCCCCGCATGATCCAACAGTACCTGGTCGAGACTGTGTACATCAATTTCTACAGCCTATAACCGCGTAGATCTTATAACTCTTGTCAATTCTGATATAATTATTCGTACAAATAGTATATATAACTGCAGAAATACCTCCATTTTGGTCAATGTAGACCACAACTAGTATCCTCGGTAATATTTGATGTTTTATAAAATATAATTGTGTTATCAAATATTGCCTTTTCTTTTCAATGCTGCTTTGTATTGTATTTTGTAATGACATGTTTCAAATGTCTATAGGTTAAACTGTGGTACTCATTTGTCCAAATGTAAAGTTTACTATAAAAGAAAATTATAACTTTTATATTTACATTTAAATTCCATGTAAGTTTTATGAAGTCATTGTGAGGCTTGCGAACTTCTACTTCGTAACTTCGATGAGATTTATAAGTTTGGTAATTGTGTCGTATATTATCTATAGTTAGTTTATTTATTTCTTCATTTATTGCTTATTCGGGAGCAAGAGTAATGCCAATGACCCTTTTCGGGGACTCTGAGGATGGGAGAAAAGAGGAAGAAAAGTATCCCCAAACGGGATACCTTCTCCGAATGCTAGTTACTAAAGGCAGCCAAAAGCGAAATAAATAATGTCTACAATCCAGGAACAAAAATCAGAGCAAATGCCATAAGTGTTTCGTCCGATGCTTTAACGATTCCACTAGTTCTCTACGTACTTTATTTATTAATCTAAGAAAAATTAAACAGAAATTTTACCTCTGCGGCATGTGAACTCAGCAAGTAAAGAACCAGAATGAAAACCACTCGGCATTTCGTCCAACACAGAAATGCCACTACCAAGTCACCACCTATAATGGTTTGCTGGAATGTATTTGGCGTTGTGTTTAATGAGTTTTTTTTGTTTTTGATAACTTGTTCAACTATCCTATAAGCAATGTGCATTTTGTTTATGAAATGCATTTTATGTCCGCTTTGTTTGTTTTGATGATGTGTTCTATATGTTATAGTTATTGCTTTTACTTCATTTCTCTATCATTGTGTGTAGATTGATCTAATAAATTATTTGTATAAACATTATTGAGTTGCAGTTGCACTATTTTATTAATTTATTTCCATAGAGTTTCTATCGTGGAGGATAATCCGAATGTTCCGTTCTTCTGCGTAGCGATTTTTATAACTACACACACACACACACACACACACACACACACACACACACACACACACACACACACACACACACACACACACACACACACACACACATATATATATATATATATATATATATATATATATATATATATATATATATATATATGTGTGTGTTGCAGCGACTCACTATCTTACGCATGCGCAGTCATTTATTGGTCGTTTTAGTTTATATTTATGTATGCTGATATGTAGCAACTTAATTTTGCATTGATTCTAAGGTTTTATCTGAGCAGTGTTGGATATTACAGTGCAGATACCTAATCTGCCATGCTGTTTAACACCCCAGATAACATCCTTTAGTGGATTCCATTAATTTGCTAGCGTACTGAACAATTCTCCGGTTTAAGGATCTTCAAATTCCCACTTTCCCGATTAGATTCTGAGGCTCAGTAAAGTGTCCGTATGTTATTCTTCATACACTAAGCGATTAAAAATAGGGAATTATTTTCAAATGTTTTAGTTGGTCGACTTCTTCATAGCTGTCCGTTTCCGTGAAATTCTCTCCACACATATATATTGTATAAATCAAATAATTGTTTCTACATTTGGCACAAGGCCAGCAATTACCCAGTGCATTACTGGTACTTTATTTTATCGACCACGTAAGGATGAAAGGCAAAGTTAACCTCGATGGGATTTGAACCCAGACCGTAAAGGGACATAACTATGCTGGAAAGCATGGCGTCCGACCCTCTACCGATACTGCCAATCCACAGATGTTATTCACATATATCTGTTTGTCTCATGCATATATAAAGAGACGTATATATATACGTATATATATATGTATATATATATATA
>OZ024741.1:288884290-288886790 GCA_964016885.1 Eledone cirrhosa
ACGTTTATGGTATAAATGAAGTCGTAGACTAATATTCTATTAGGTAGTTCATGCAGACCTTCTCTGGCAATGAACGGAAAAAACGAAGATAATACGTCATTATGAGGAGCGGGGAGCACAATTACACGTACAGACAAAACCACGTAAATGGTATAACGTGAATGGTATATACATATAATTAAATAAACGTAAATAAATATACAGACATAAATATATATATATAACGAGCGCACACAAATACCTACATGTAAATACACATATGTTCGCAGACGTACGTCAACCAAAACACAAAGTACACATATACATACACCCTACATACGTACGAACCCGCATACTCATACAGACGCAAAACTCACGTATATACATAACCAAATGCACATGTACCAGTATATATAATATATACGCCATAACATATACAAGCAAATATACGTACGAGAAAGTATGCGTACCTTCACAAAACATACAGGTAATATATACTTACCTATACAAATAAGTAATGGTATAAATATAACATATACTTAGCTACCACATCAAGGCGTAAAATATCCGCGTATAGTTCGTACTATCCGTTAGGGTATAATGTGGGGCTGTAATACAGGAAAGTTTTGTGCAATTTATGTTACAAGCCGAAATTGCCTCAGATTTTTTGTTTAAGATGTGGTCTTTGGCGTAGAGTATTTCCAGAACCTCAGCGGCGCAGAGGTCACATGGTATTTTATTTCCGTTACAGGGTCTAGCCCTAGCTAGGATCTCCCAGTGTAACTTATATTGGGTGTGGTTGTCTTTTAGACTCCAGATATAAGCTGAAAGTGACTTCATATTCCTTCTTAAAGGGTTAAGAAAAAAATGGGTATGCATGTAAAGACGCTGCTTGAATCTATTGGCGGTTAACCCTATGTAGGCCCTACGGGGCGTGGGTGTTTCAGCCTTACATTTGTATATATATACAGAGAGAGAGAGAGAGAGAGAGAGATAACCGAGTTGTGTCGGGAGGTAACTACAGTTATATATATATATATATATATATATATATATATATATATATATATATCCGTCGTCGAATGTAGTGAGTTAAAGAGAATTAAATTGATCATGGTGGGAGGGATGGAGAGAGAGAGAGAGAGAGAAAGAGAGAGAGGGGGGATATAAAGAGATAAATATATATATAAAAAATAAAGATAAAGATAATAATGACAAAAATAAAAGCAAAGAAGGGGAGAGAAAGAAGAAAAGAAAAGATAGCCAAAAAGGGGAGGAAAGAAAGAAAGAAAACGAAGAAATAGAAGATAGGTATTGGTTTTGTGGATAATTAAGGGGGTTAGATACAATAAGAGGGTATAAAGTCTAAGTATATGCAGTTTGTCAGTTGGTAGTAAGAGGTTAAGGGTTCGATTTGCACTTGTAGTGCGAAAACTTTTCTTTGAGTCTATGGTTACAATAAATTGATCTTTCGATATTATTGTTGAGTAACTTATTCTTCGAACACAAAATGTGGAACAGCTCAAGGTCACATAATCGACAGCTTCTCATACCACTCCGATATGGGGGCGCGTTCGATAATTTTTTCCACTTCAGGGTGTATTGATGGTTACTTTCCCTCAGTTGCCAGGTCTTGTTTGCAGGGGTAGTTACATAATGATGCTGGGAATGTTTCATTGCGTAACGGTGTGTATACCAACGGGCTTTAAATGTATTCCCAGTCGCTCCGATGTAATACCATTTCAGGTTGTCTGATTCCACTGTGCATTGGTAAACCAGGTTAGACTGCATACATTCATTATGTAATGGACAGGTTTCAGGTAGGTGGCAGTTACAATTCTTGTCATGGGCAACTTTGGCAACTTCCTATATATATATATATATATATATATATATATATATATATATATATATATAGGAAGATGTTAGACCCCGACGGCAGAGCTCAAGCCGTTTCGACGGCTATTTCTGGACTATGTATTGAGTACTCTGGTTCGTTATGGTCCATCTGGTTCCTTACTACACCTCCTTCGTTATATATATATATAGTAATAATAATAAATTTGAAGACTAAAATCCAAAGAGGGCTCGATAAGGATAAATATATATCAAATATATAAGAACCGTAGAGCAAATATTTATTAAAATAACAGATTAAAGTTTAAGCAAAGAATCGCTGCTTTCACCCTTAACGGGATCTTCTGAAACTAACAAAGTCAATCTGTAAACGCAGAAGTGGATATTTCAAAAAACGTTGCAACCGGAGGAAGACAGGAAGACGATACTTTGGTTCGTGGAAACGTTCCCTGGCAAAGAACGGGAAAAAACGAATATAATTCGTCATTAATAGGAGCGGTGAAAAACAATTACGCGCAAAGACAGAACCATGTTTATGGTATAAAAGAAGTCGTAGATTAATGTTCTCTTAGGTGGTTCATATAAAAAATCTGGGGTAATTTCGGCTTGTAAACATAAATTGCACAAAACTTTCCTGTATTATACCCTAACGGATAGTACGATC
>OZ024741.1:288891790-288919290 GCA_964016885.1 Eledone cirrhosa
AACTGAAGTGATAGGTAGAGGATGAGGTGGAAAGAGAGGACAAGAGAGGGAGAGAGAGAATGCGAAAGTTAGAGGGAGTGAGTGCGAGAGAGAGTGCGAAGGAGAGAGAGAGAGAGTATGTGTGTGGGAGAGAGAGGGAGGGGGAGTGTGAGTGCAAGAGAGAGTGAGAGGGAGAGTGTGTGAGTGGGAAAGAAAGAGAGGGAGAGTGTGAATGCGCGAGAGAGAGAGAGAGAGAGAGAGAGAGAGAGAGAGTGTGTATGTGATTGGAAGAGAGAGGGAGGGACAGTGTGAATGCGAGAGAGAGAGAGAGTGAGAGAAAGGGAGAGAGAGAATGCGAAAGAGAAAGAGGGAGAGATAGTGAGAGAGAGAGAGAGAGAGAGAGAGAGAGAGAGAGAGAGAGATAGTGAGAGAGAGAGAGAGAGAGGGTTAAAGATGGAGTGTACAGGAACAGCAAGAGAATATTTTTGATTTATTGTTTATCGTTTCTAGGTTCAAATCCTTCCACTCCCACCCATCCACCTCCTCTCACCGTCCCCTGTATAACACCTTGTCTGATCATCACTGATTGGACATCTGGCTAATCTCTATGTTATCAATGTGGTGGTTATAGTGGTGGTGGTAGTGGTGGTGGTGGTATTGGTCGTGGTGGTCGTGGTAGTGGCAGTAGTAGTGAAGTGGTGCTGTTGATGGTTGTTATATGGTGAGAATAGTAGTGGTGTTGTGGTAGTGGTATTGAGGTGTTAGTGGTGTTGGTGGTCGTCGTAGTGTTGAGAATGGTAGTAGAGTGGTGATGGTGGTAGAGAAGGTAGTGTTGGGGAAGATGCTGGAGTCGGTGGTGGTTGTAGTTGTGAGAATAGTAGTAGAGTGGTGATGGTGGTAGCGGTGGTAGTGGTATTAGATGTTAGTGGTGGTTGTGGTCGTAATTGTGAGAATGGTAGTCGAGTGGTGACGGTGGTAGCGGTGGTAGTGGTGGTGGGGATTTGAGGAGTGCCGTTATGTTTGTTGGTAGCAGTGATGGTCATCCTCATTGTGGAGAGAATGGCAATGAGGGGGGGGGGGGCTTTAAGTTGTTATTGGTGGTTGTGGTGGTGCTATGTGTGTTGGAGTATATAGTGGTGGGGCTTTAAGTGATGACAGTAGTAATAATCTTTGTGGTTAGAATGGTAGGTTGTGATGGGGGTAATGGTGATGTTGATGGTGGCAGTAGTGATGGGGATAGTAGTGATCGTTGTGTTTTCTATGGTAGTGTTGGAGGTACTGCTAGTGGCTGTGGGGTCTGTTACGGCGGTTGTAGTAATCGAATTATTGATTGTAATGGTATTATTATTATTGTTGTTGTTGTGGGAAGTGGATTGGCAGTATCAGTTGAGCGTCGGACACCATGCTTTGCAGCATAGAGTTACGGTCCTTTACGTTCTGAGTTTAAATCCCACCGAGGTTAACTTTGCCTTTCATCCTTACGGGGTAGGTAAAATAAAGCACCAGTAATGAACTGGGGTCGATTTAATCGACTACCCCCCCCAAAAAAAAAAAATGACTGGCCTTGTGCCTAAAGTAGAAATTATTATTATTGTTGTGGATTGGCAGGTGGATTGGTAGAATCGGTGGAGGGTCGGACGCCATGCTTTACAGCATAGAGTTACGGCCTTTTACGATTTGAGTTCAAATCCCACCGAGGTTAACCTTGCTTTTATTCCATACGGGGTCGATAAAATAAAGTACCAGTAATGCACTGGTATAATTGCTGGCCTTGTACCAAAAGTAGAAACAATTATTATTGTTGTTGTTATTGTGTCCGTGTGGATTAGTGTTGGACTTAGAATCGTAATAACATGGGGTCAATTATTGGACTGGGGGGCACGTTGCGTTCTTGAGCAAAAAACTTCAACGCATGTTGCTCCATTTCATTCAGCTGAAAATGAGTACCACCAAGCAGCTAAGGATTGAGCCAGCGATGGACTGACGTCTTGTCCGGAGGAAGTAATGTACTATCAGTCACTTCCATTGAAAGTGGAATATGCGCCGGTCTGATGAGCCTCCCGGCTTGGGACGTAGTTTAACACTGCGATAGACTGAGTTCTTGTGTCTTTTACTCACAATTGTATAACGTCAATGAAACTGGGATGGACAGTCGCTTGATGAGTCTCTGGGCTTGGAACAGACTTTAACTTTTTGGGGCTGAAGTCGTCTATGATTGAGCAAAGTTATTACAGAATACGTCCACCTAACCATCCTGTTGTTAACTCTGGTAAAATATATCAAGGAAATATATTTGTTTTGCAAGATTCTAATCGAGGAATATGTTAGTAACCTAACTAATAACAGAACTGAAGTGAAACTGAACTTGTGCGTGCAATTGGCAGCATTACTCTCCTAAAATATTCCTTTTAAATGACATTATGATGTTTCACGTGGTGGCTGAAATGTAGTGGTTATGGTAGCTATAGTAGGTGAATTAGCTGTGGTAGTAGAACTTGTAGTTATGGTGGCACTTGTCTTCGTTGGAGTAGTGGCTCGTTTTGATTGTGGCTGTTGTAGTTATGGTGGTAATAACTGCGATGTTTGTGGTTGTGGTTTTTATAGTAGCAGTTGTGATAGGTATTCTTATGGCGCTAGTAGTTGTGGTAGCTGTGGTGGTAATGATAGTGGTGGTTTCAAATATTTTCTTTAATACTCCATCTTCACACTAATTTCAAATCACCCGTCCAACCATCCATCCATTCATCCACCCGCATACATGCCCACCCACCTACATACCTGACTATCCCATCTATCCACCTGCCTAAACCACCATTGATGTCAGCACTGGACTGACCTCTAGGGGTCACCGAATGTCATCACGAAATTATGCAGGCGTTTTTCGGTGGTTTGCAGCTCCGACAATCTCATTAGCATTGGGACACTTTCCATACAGCGCACACAGGTCACACACACAAACGTACACACACAAGCACACACAAACATACATAAACAGACACAAGCAGATCACATAAATATATATATATATATATATATATATATATATATATATATATATATATATATATATATATATATATATATATACACACATACATATGTATAAATACTGCTAACAACCCACCACACATAAATACATACACACATATGCATACATTCACATGCATATGCAAACATGCGGCGAATACACGTCACACAAACTTACATATGCATATAAACACATTTACATACATATACATACATATAGCATGCACACAGTTCTATACACACACATGGCTCGCTACACACACGCTCGTGCACACACACACATATGTCTATGACTATAAACAAAAGAAAAGAACACTCGATATCAAAGTTTCACGTGCCCATAAAATACAGCCATGTGATCATATATATATATATATATATATATAGTGTGTGTGTGTGTGTGTGTGTGTGTGTGTGTGTGTGTGTGTATGTGTGTGTGTGTGTGTGTGTGTGTGTGTGTGTGTGTGTGTGTGTGTGTACTACCCTTCCCCAAACATATATAACATTATAATAAAATTCAAGATAACTGACAAACACTTTATGATAGATTTGTTTGTGAAATGGTAATCTGAGCATGTATGTGCTTTCATAAATTCCTCCCTACCCCTCTTTCTCACACACAATGTTGGCAAGACATATTCTCTCTCTAAATCGTCAGTTGTTTAACAAAAGTCGTCTGTAGTTATCTACACGTTTCTATGCACCATCGGCCAATAAAAATAACAATATCTATCTATCTATCTATCTATCTATCTATCTATCTATCTATCTATCTATCTATCAATTTGCCTGGCACCTCGAATGCCTACAGGCGCTCACAGCCCTCTACCAAGCGGAAACGGCAATCAGCGGAGACTCCACTTCGACATTATATAGGGGATTAGTGGAGGATAAGTGCGACGACGTTCTCGGGAAAACTCTAGGCATCGAGGAGGACGAACTGACCAGTCTGTTCGGGAGGACTTTCCGTCCAGGGCCTATGGATAACTTCCAGAGGTCTCTGGCCTGGCAGTGCTACCGAGGAGCTCTACCAGTTCGAGACAAAATCTACAGGCACGGATCCTGCCAAAAGGACCTGTCCAAGATGCGAGCAGGACATCGAAACCGTTCTGCACGTAATTGTTCACTGCCCAGGGGTGACCGACCTGTGGAATTATGTCGAACAGCTACTGTCACGTGTAGGGCGCATCCAGTTGTCAGCCGAGTCCATCGTGAGGATCACCCCGCCGCCTTCATTTAAGAACGAAGGAGAGGCGGTTTTCCTCTGTCTGGTGGCTATAGCGAAAGAGGTAATATGGTGGACGAAGTTAAAAGGACTGAGGGCAAACACCTTTCTCTCCGGACAACAACTTATCCCCTTCTTTAAGTATCATTTCAGAAGGAAGGTGAAAGTGGAGAGAGAGGTGCTACACCCCAGTAAATTCGCTGAAAGGTGGGTGAATGTGGCAAAAATGGCCCGAGTGAATGGGCCTTCTCTGTATATAAACCTGTAGGTTGAGGAAGATAAACAGAGGGAAGACAGGAACAGCTACAAAACGTGTTCCTCGTGTTGAGTGTTGTTCTATCCACGGGGTGTAAAACAACCCTGCAGTAACGTTCCCCTCTATTGGGGATTTCAATTGTTATTTTATTATATATAGTTTATTGTTATTTATTAATGTTAAAGTTATATTTATGTAAAACCCCGCCGTCACGTCTTTTAATGTCCCATTTGTGTACGCCCCTGTGGCAAATAAAGAAAGATATCTATCTATCTATCTATCTATCTATCTATCTATCTATCTATCTATCTATCTATCTATCTATCTAATCAAACCGCCACCCTCCTTCAAAAACGAGGGAGAGGCGGTTTTCCTATGTGTTATGGCTATGGTGAAAGAGGTTATATGGTGGACGAGGTTAAAAGGGCTGAGGTCAGACACCTTTCTCTCCGGCGAGCAACTGATTCGTTTTTTCAAAAATCATTTTGGAAGAAGAATCAGGATGGAGAGAGAGGTGCTGTACCCCAGCAAATTTTATAAAAGGTGGGTGAATGTGGCAAAGATGGCCTGAGTGGTTGGGCCTTCTCTCTATATAAGCCTGTAGGTTGAGGAAAAAGAGGAAAAGAGGAAGGGAGTACTCACTCTTGGTGCTCCTATAGATGAGGGTTGTACATTTTTTCGGGGTGTGTACAACCCCTGTGTAACACCTCCCCCCTATTGGGGATTTCAATTGTTATTTGTTATTGTATTAATAGTTTTATTTTCATATACCTGTATGTAAACTCCCCATTCGTATTTGTCCCCTTCTTTTGTGCCCTTGTGGCTAATAAAGAAATTTATCTATCTATCTATCTATCTATCTATCTCGCATAGTATAGACGCGTATAACATCGGCTCCTGCCTTTTTGAATCTTTACCTATTGACAGTAAGTGTTTGTTTCTTTATTGTGTTGCCTTCGTGTCTTTTGACCACCCGGCTAGGTCTGTAGACGGGTGGTCATCGTATTTTTACCCCTTTTAAAAACTACTCCTAAAATTTTTTTGCTGACTCACATGGTAAAAAATTGACGCCATGTCTGTAGCACGTGTGAACGAAAACGCCACGCTCACTAAGGAAGAAGAGAGAAAGAAGCAAGCGGTACAAAGCGCTTTGCTTTCCCGCGTCAACGTTTTAAAAGACATTGTAAAAGGCGATATGCCGGACAAACAAGTAAATACGGGTGCAAACCCAATTAATTACAACGAAAACACTAACAATGACAAAACTAACACACCAAATGAGAAAGACAACAACAACAAAAATGAAAATAACTCAAACTACGAGAAACAGAACAACTCAAACACCAACAACGTAAACAAAATATCTTTTGCACAGACTGCTAAAAAATCAGTCACCTATGTGCTTGAGGACATAACAAATGCTAAAGAAATGCTTGAAAAAGCAAAAAAATATGTATCTTTTGGCGAAAATGGATCTTTTTCCATCAATTCGCCCCCAGAACTAAAAAAACAGACGGAATTACGAACTGTTGTATTCCGTACAATTGCCAACAAAACAAGAAAACCAGCACAACCATCTCAAGCTGAAATTCAGTTGGTCCTGAAAGAGGCTATGAAAGATATAATTTTCATACAAAAGGATAAACTCTATGGGAGTTTATCCATATTGGATGACAGACGAATTGGCGGCGAAAAAATACTCTGTGTCGCCAATTCGTTCCACGCATTACACCTTTTTTCCAACCTACATGGGTAAAAACCCCAAAGAATTTTGATAACCACCATCACCCCAAACATAGACTACTGGTGGTTACTAACCGGTTTCCTCAACTTGGACGAGGACAACCTTATATCAATAGGGAAGGCATCCGGCGACGCGTTCAGTGGAACGAGCATTGAAGTTCTGACCCAAATAAGGCCAGAACGTATCGCCCAAATCCCTGAACGCGTCATGCTGGATGACCATACCCACCTCAACATTATTGTGGAGGGTAGGCGTCCATCCTGTTACCTCTGTGGCAACAGAGGTCACCTGAGGGCTGCCTGTCCCCAGCTCATACCGAAAAAAACCATTGCACCAACACCCCAACAACAACATCAAAAACAACCAACACCACCATCACCCCAACAACAACAACAAAAACAACCACCACAACAACAACAAAAACCAACAACACCACCACCACAACAACAACAAACACGTGAAAAAACAACACAGAACACTGTCCCCCCCCAACCCCTCTCCACCCAAAACAAATACAAAAACACACACACCGCAAACACTACCAGAAAACATACCCCTCCCACCCAACAAGGAAGACGAGCCCCTTTCGTCGCAAGACGAAAAAGATCCCTTCCAAACAGTAAAAAGAAAGAAGAGGAGGCGCACCACAGACACACTTATTAACATAAACCCTCCCCAAGAGAAAACAAACTATATACAAACCACCCCTCCCCGTCACACAATACTAACTGCAACGCAAAAAAGAGACTTTACAATATACATACATGAACACAAACAACAAAGAACTAATGAACATAATTTCGTCAAACCCTTTGGTCCAAACTGAAGGGCCTAACTTTCTAAATGCTGTGGGACTACCTCATTTAAAAATGGTTAAAGTCCCAATGAACTTATTCAAAACATTGAAAATAAATTTCATGGAGGACGTGCCCCCCCCCCCCCCCTGCACCAAGCCAATCAACCGCGTCCTCCTAAAAAATGTCCCCACCCCCCACCCACTCAACTACAAACACCCCAACCCACAACACACTGATGCCCCTACACTCCTCCCCCACCCAACAACCCACCCCACCCTCATGGAAATTGAGCGGCCCGTTCCCCGAGACGCAGAGATATGTGCCTTTTCTCCTTACCACCAACATGGCTGTATTGAGAGTAGGATGTCTAAATGCGCGTGGCCTGGGCTCACATTGGAAGCAAGCAATACTTCTAAATGACGTCAGGTCACGATCCATAAATGTGATGGTTATCTGCGAGGCCCAGATCAGCAGTGTGCGACAGCTGGCCCCCACCTTTGATGACTTTGAGATTTACGCATCTCTCTGTCAGCCCGGGGGTGGGGGTGGGATTGTCGTTCTGCTGCAAAAACATCTGGGTCTCGCCACACAGATAGTTCACTTGGACCCAGGGGGTCGACTGGTGGTGCTGGACCTTGGCAGTGGTGAAGGTGGAGCCTTTAGGCTGGTAGCCGCATAAGCACCTTTTGGAACAGAGCGGCTCGACTTCTTCCAACGTCTGGAGTCTTTTCTAGGGACGTCCCGTTCCCTGCTTATAGTGGGGGGCTGGAATGGTATCCTGGAGGCACGTTGGGACTATGCAGAGGCATGTCCCGATAGGGAGAGGTGTGACAGCCTCAAGGGGTTACTCGGCCGATTTGACCTAGCCGATAGATTTCGACTAGATTTTCCGACTGTGCCAACCTGGTCTTGGACAAACCGCAGCGGTCAATCTAGATCGTACTTAGATAGATTCTTAGTTAGAAATAAGGACAGGGACTTTTTAAGTAGTCCAGAAATGCTCATGGTTGGCTATTCAGACCACAAGTTAGTGACCTGCATGGTCAACCTTGATAGAACGCATAGACGGTCCCGGTTACTGGAAGCTGAACTTGTCCTTACCGGCAAGTAAAGCTTACAGGAATCGGATTAGTACGTTAGTTAAGGAACGGTTGACTGGAGCGATCGTCAACAGCAGGTGGTGGGTATCTCTAAAGAGAGAAATTAGATTAGTCTCGATAGAATTTAGTAAGGTTTTAGCTGCGGATAGGAATAGGAAGGAAAGGGAGCTGATAGATAGAGTAGAAGAGGCAATTAGAAGCGGCGACGTGGCCAGAGTGCTAGCGTCGAGAACGGCTGTGAGCCAGTTTTTCGACGCGAAGCACGAAGGCTGCGTTGTCCGAAGTAAAATACGTGCTCTAGGCAACGAGGAGACCAAAGCTGTTAGCTGGGCCCGCATGACAGAAGCCAAGAGTGGAATTAAATCTACCATCCGCTCTTGGCGAGACCAGGAATCAAAGCAGATGTGTGAGGCCTTGCAAAGGCATTTTGCCCGATTGTTTGGAAGGGGCGGGGAGCCGGTTGGGGAAGTGGACTTCGGTCCATACCTCGACGGCTTGCCGCGTCTTTCGGACGAGGAGGCGAAGTCCTGCGAGGAGCCGATTTCAGCCGCTGAGATAGAGGACGTGCTGAGCCAATGCGGCAAACGCAAATCTCCGGGTCTCGATGGTCTTCCATACGAACTATATCTAGCTATGCCGTACTTGTTCTCCGATCTTCTCGAGGCGGTCTACTGCAACTGGCAACAGAACGGGAGAATTCCCTGTTCTGTGACCAAGGGCGTAGTCACGCTAGTGAGGAAGGACGAGAACAAGGGGGACGTAATAGGTAACTTCGGGCCCATAACTCTGCTAAATACAGAGTTACAGATTTGGGCCAAGGTGTTAGCAAAGAGGTTGGCGCTTGTCGTGGGCAACTTGGTGGGAGATGCGCAGACATGTGCTATCCCGTCCAGGTCCATCCACGACAACCTCCACCTCATGCGATACATCATAGAGAGGGTTGGGAACGAACGCGGCTTTGGTGGGGCCCTGATCAACTTTTGGATCAATCTAAGA
The DNA here is from genome assembly GCA_964016885.1 of Eledone cirrhosa. NCBI lineage: Eukaryota > Metazoa > Mollusca > Cephalopoda > Octopoda > Eledonidae > Eledone > Eledone cirrhosa. Next base: position 288,900,915 of record OZ024741.1, read on the forward strand.
TAGGGTCGACCATGGTTACCTGGATGCGGTGCTAGCGGCGGCAGGCCTCGGAACCGTTTTCAGGGGCTGGATCACTGCTATGCACAGCAGCCGCATCTGCTCTAGAGTCAAGGTGAACGGCTACCTCTCGGAGCCGTTCGAAATCGCGCGGTCCATCCGACAAGGGTGCCCTCTCTCCTCCCTTCTGTATGTATTGACTCTCGAGCCACTACTGCGGAAGCTGGAGTTGTTGCAGGGCATCCCTTTGGAACCGGGATTGCGGAAAGCGGTGTCGGTCTACGCCGATGACGTGACAGTAATGGTGTCGACGGCCTCCGAAATCAGGGCGATCGGCACCTTACTGGAGGAGTACGAAAGGTTTACAGGGGCTAAGCTGAACCGGGACAAGTCGATCGGTTTGCAACTCGGCACGTGGAGGGGCAAACCGATGCCTTCCGATGGCGTCGTCGCACGCTGGACGGAGGGCCCGGTGAAGTTGCTCGGGGTCTGGTTCGGACCAGACCTCCAGTTGGAGAAGAACTGGGGTGAGGTTACGAACAGGGTGTTTGCACTGACCCAGAAGTGGGCCAGTTGCAAACTATCCCTGAAAGGTCTGGCGGAGGTGGCGAACATCTACTACCACCTGACCGTCGTGCCTTGCCCAAGGGAAACCCTCGCCAAGATAGAGGCGCACTTTTCCAATTCATTTGGAAGAAGCGGGCTTCTTTGGTGAGAAGATCCATCTGCTGTCAACACCCTTCGAAAGGAAGGCTGGGGATGCCGTGGCTAATGATGCGTAAATACGCATTAAGGCTACGGCACCTCCACGTATTCCTCACCGGTCAACCGGTGTGGGCCCCGTTTGTGAGATGAACCGTTCCCAGACTCGTTTCACTCACCGAGCTGCAATCTTGGATCAAGCAAAGACCGAGAAAACTGGGCGTCTGGCACACTGAGTGTTCCCAGCCCTCTGGCGGACCCGGTTATCAGTGGAGACTCCACCTCGACATTCTATAGAGGGCTGGTACGCAGCAGGTGCGACGACGCCCTAGACATGGAGGAAGACGAACTGGCCAGCCTGTTCGGTAGGAAATTCAGCCCGGGACCTATGGACAACTTCCAGAAGTCCCTGGCCTGGCAGTGCTACCAAGGGGCTCTACCCGTTCAAGAAAAGCTCTACAGACACGGGCACCCGGGTAGGGACCCCGCCAAAAAGATCTGTCCCAGATGCGTGTGTGACGAGGAAACCGTTGCACACGCATTGGTACACTGCTCGGGCGTATCCGATCTGTGGGGCTATGTCGAGCGACTGCTGTGACGGGTGGGACCGATCCGGTTGACCACCGAGGCCATTGTAACGATTAAGCCGCCTCCCCTCTTCAAAAATGAAGGAGAGGCGGTGTTTCTGTGCGTAATAGCCATGGTGAAAGAGGTTGTATGGTGGACGCGTTTGAAAGGACTGAGGTCAGACACCTTTCTCTCTGGCCAACACTGATCCTTTTCTTCCGATATCATTTCGGAAGAAGGATCAGGATGGAGAGAGAGGTGCTCCACCCCAGTCGTTTTTTATGAAGGTGGGTGAAAGTGGCGAGAATGGCCCGTGTGAATGGACCTTCTCTCTACATCAGCCTGTATGTGGAAAAGATAAAAGAACGAGGGAGAACCCTCTCTCTGTACTCCTGAGGAGAAGGGTTGCACACTTTTTTCGGGTGTGTGTGCGACCTCCCAAAACGCCTCCTCTCTATTGAGGACTTTATTGTTAATTTTATATTTGTTATTTGTTTTATATTTGTTATTTGTTTTCTTTACTCGCCTTTTTGGTGTAAACTCACCCCCCCCCCCCCCATTGTATTTGTCCCCTTATTTTGCTCCCTCGTGGCAATAAATAGAAATATATCTATCTATCTATCTCTACTAATCGGTCAGTCTCTTTGTCTATTTCTCTAGGTATCTATTTGTCTATCTCTGTGGACATGTATCTTTTATCTGTCGGTCTATATAATTACCTAATTACCGGCATGTCTACGTACCTACCAACCTACCTACCTATCTATCTATCTATCTTGATAGAGTAAGACACGCTTCGCATCGGCTCCGCTATTCCATCGGGATTTACCCTTACTATTGTAAGTACCGGATAAATTTTTTAGTGCAACACATTTGGAACACTAACCCCTGTTATTTAGGGAAACATTTTTGCATTTACCCCCTTTTTAGGGGGTAAAATAAATATCTATTTTTGCCGAAAAATTTCTTTCTTGGCAGCATGGCGGAAAAGATGGCAGACATGTCTGCCATTAGCTCTGCCACGCCCCCCAAGTCTGAAGAACAAAAAATAATTACAACAAAATTAGACATTGAAACAAACAAACAAAATGAAAAAACAAATGTTAAGGAAAATGAGCAAACAGAAAACAAACAAACAGAAAATAATACAAATAACGACAGGGCAACTTTCGCCCAGAAAACAAAGCAATCCATTACATACACACCAATTGACCTAACTGCCGCCAGAGAAAAACTGGCCGAAGCAAAGAAACATATTGTTTTGGGGGAGAACGGAATGTTTTCCATTAACTCCCCCCCAGAATTCAAGAAAGCCAGAGCAGAAAACACAGTTATATACAGAACTATACTGAACCAGACAAGAAAGCCAGCACAGCCCAGCCAAATGGAAATAGAGTTAGTCCTAAAAGACTATATGAAGAATATTCTCTTCATACGAAAGGACCGACTCTATGGCAGCATTTCGGTCCTAACAAGAGACAAAGAAACGGCGGAGAAGCTTTCCCTAAGCCCACTCTCGTCGACAACATATAGCTTCTATCCCTCCTACATGGGTAGAAGAACACAGAGAGTAAAAGTAAAAACAATGCTGCCCACAATGGACTTCTGGTGGGCTATTGCTGGCTTCATTGATATGGGCGAAGACACTATGCTGTCAATGGGGAAGGCAACTGGAGATGCGTTCCTGGGAATGGGCCTCGACATACTAGTCCAAATGAGGCCCGAAAGAATAGCACAAATCCCGGATCGCATCTGGCTGGATGACCTTACCCCAATAGACATAATTGTAGAGGGGAGAAGACCAGCATGCTATTTATGCATGGAAAGGGGACACGTTAAGGCTAACTGCCCGAAACGTATCCCCCAAAAAGGACTATTGCCCACACCCACCACAAACAGTACACCAGCACCACCCACCTCCAAAAATACACTGATACCACACACAGCAAACAAAATACAGACACCACCAACCACAAACACAACACAAACATCACCACCACCAGCACCAAACACAAGCACGACACAAAAATCACCACCACCAACCACAACACAAACATCACCACCACCATCACCAACCACAAGCACGACACAAACATTACCACCACCACCACCACAAAACCCATTCCAAACAAATAATAAAAAAAACAGTAACAAATCTACCCCTCCCGCAAAAAAAAAAACAACCACACAACACGTCCCTCCCACCTAGCGCTGAAGAGTTTCCCCCAACTTCTGAAGAAGAAGGAGGAGAAGCCTTCAGACAAGTTAAAAGAAAAAAAAGAAAACACACACCCAGCACACCACAAATAACCCACACACAAACACCAACTCCAATCAAAAACACCCCACCCTCAACAAACAAAAATAAATCTGCGCCTCCCCTCTCCGAAACATTGACAGCATCACAAAAAAAGACGTTGCAATACACATATATAAATAAAGAAAACAAAAAACTGGTTAAATTAATAAACAATAACCCTATGGTGCAGACCGAAGGGCCAAACTTTATCTCAACAGAGAACTTCACCCATTTAAAAATGATAAAGGTCCCTCTGGACCTTTATCGTTCCTTAAAAGAACAATTTAGACGGGACGTGAGCCCCCCCTGTTTAAAACCGTTGAATCGCGTCCTCTTGAAAGATTTCCCCATAACCGCCCCTCTCCCTGACACAACTCCAAATACCCCAACCCCACCACACACGTGTACCCCCACACCACCACAAAACATCCCTCCACCCAACACACCTGATGCCATGGAAATTACGCAACCCGGAGAGGTAAGTGCTTTTCTTTCTTCACTTTCAACACCAAAATAGATCAATTGAGAGTTGGCTGTTTGAACGCGCGTGGCCTGAGCTCAGCTTGGAAGCAAGCAAAGCTTCTAAGTGACCTCAGGTCACAAAGTATAGATGTGATGGTTGTTTGCGAGAGTCGGATCAGCAGCGTGAGACAGCTGGCGCCCGCCTTCGATGACTTTGAGATGCACGCATCTCTCTGTCAACCCGGAGGCGGGGGGGGGGGGGGAGTTGCCGTACTGCTGGATAAACGTCTGACTCTCGACGCACAGATTGTTCACTCGGACCCGGGGGGTCGATTACTGGTGCTGGACGTCGGAGGTGGTGAAGGCGGGGCTTTCAGACTGGTCGGTCTTTATGCTCCCTTCGGGGCGGAAAGAGCCGACTTCTTCCAACGTCTGGAGACTTTTCTAGGAACGTCGCGTTCCCTGCTTTTAGTGGGGGACTGGAATGGAATCCTAGATGCGCGTTGGGACTATGCAGGGGCATGTCCCGATAGAGGGGGGTGTAGCAGCCTCAAGGGGTTACTCGATCGATTCGACCTGGTCGATAGATTTCGACTAGATTGTCCAACTGCGCCAACCTGGACCTGGGCAAACCGCAGTGGACAATCTAGATCGTACCTAGATAGGTTTTTGGTTAGGAGTAAGGATAGGGACGTATTTAGTTGTCCAGAACTGATCATGGTTGGCTATTCAGATCACAAATTAGTGACCTGCGTGGTCAACCTTGATAGAACGCATAGACAGGGTCCCGGTTACTGGAAGATGAACTTGTCCTTACCGACAAAGAAAGATTACAGAAACCGGATTAGTAGCTTAGTTAAGATGCGGTTGACGGGAGCGATCGTCAACAGTAGGTGGTGGATATCTCTAAAGAGAGAGATTAGAGTAAGTTCGATAGGTTACAGTAAGGAACTAGCGGCGAATAGAAATAGGAGGGAAAGGGAGTTAACAGATAAACTAGAAGAGGCGATTAGGAGCGGAGACGTAGCCAGAGTGTTAGCGACGAGAACGGCATTGAGCCAGTTCTTTGACGCGAAGCACGAAGGCTGCGTTGTCCGAAGTAAAATACGTGCTTTAGGAAACGAGGGGACCAAAGCTGTTAGCTGGGCCCGCGTGACAGAAGCCAAGAGTGGGATTAAATCCACCATTCGGTCTTTGCGAGACCAGGATGGACGGGTGATCCTTGAACCTGAGCGAATGTGCGAGACCTTTCAAAGGCACTTTGCTCGACTGTTCGGAGGTGGCGGGGGGCCGGACGGGGATGTGGACTTCGGTCCATACCTCGACGGTCTACCGCGTCTTTCGAGCGGCGAAGCGGAGTGCTGCGAAGGTCCAATCACAGCCACTGAAATCGGGGAAGCGCTCAGCCAATGCAGCAGACGCAAATCCCCGGGTCTCGATGGTCTACCATACGAACTTTATTTAGCTATGCCGGTCTTGTTCTCCGAACTCCTCGAGGCTGTCTATTGCAACTGGCAACAGAACGGGAGAATTCCCTGTTCTGTGACCAAGGGCGTGGTCACGCTAGTGAGGAAGGACGAGAGCAAGGGGGACGACTTAAGTAACTTTAGGCCCATAACTCTGCTGAATGCAGAGTTACAGATTTTGGCCAAGGTGTTGGCGAAGAGGTTGGCGCTTGTGGTGGGTGGTTTGGTGGGAGACGCGCAGACATGCGCTATCCCGTCCAGGTCCATTCACGACAACCTCCACCTCATGCGATACATCATAGAGAGGGTTGGCTACGAACCCGGCTTTGGTGGGGCCCTGATCAACTTGGATCAATCTAAGGCGTTCGATAGGGTCGACCATGGTTACCTGGATGCGGTGCTAGCGGCGGCGGGCTTCGGACCCGTTTTCAGGGGCTGGATTTCTGCCATGCACAGTGGCAACATCTACTCTAGGATTAAAGTAAACGGCTACCTCTCGGAGCCGTTTCAAATAACCCGATCCATCAGACAGGGGTGCCCCCTCTCCTCCCTTCTGTACGTATTGACTCTCGAGCCACTGCTGCGGAAGTTGGAGTTGCTGCGGGGCATACCCCTGGAACCGGGATTGCACAAAGCGGTCTCGGCCTATGCCGACGACGTAACAGTAATGGTGGCGGACGCCTCGGAAATCGGGGCGATCGCCACCCTACTGGAGGAATACGAAAGGCTGACGGGGGCTAAGCTGAACCAGGACAAGTCAGTCGGTTTGCAACTCGGAACGTGGAGGGGCAAACCGATGCCGGCAAACTGCCGGCAAACTGCTGCCAGCACCCTTCGAAAGGAGGGCTGGGTATGCCGTGGCTGTTGATGCGTAGGCACGCATTGAGGCTACGGCATCTACAGGTATTCCTCAACGGTCAGCCGGTGTGGGCCCCGTTTGTGAGGCGAGCCTTCCCACAGCTCGTCTCGCTCACCAAACTGCAATCCTGGGTGAAGCAAAGACCGAGAAAACTGGGCAACTGGCACACTGAGTGTGCCCAGGCGCTCACGGCTATCTGGCAAGCGGACCCGACTGTCAGTGGAGAATCCACCTCGACATTCTATAGAGGGTTGGTGGCTAGCAGGGGCGACGACACCCTTGGAGAGTCGCTAGGCATGGAGGAGGACGAACTGGCCAGCCTGTTCGGTAGAACTTTCGGCCCGGGACCCATGGACAACTTCCAGAGGTCCCTAGCCTGGCAGTGTTACCGGGGGGCTCTGCCCGTTCGAGAAAAGCTCTACAGACACGGGCGCCCGGGCAGGGATCCCGCGAAAAAGATCTGTCCCAGATGCGTACGCGACGAGAAAACCGTTGCGCATGCACTGGTACACTGCCCGGGCGTTGCCGATCTGTGGGGCTACGTCGAACGACTGCTGTCGCGTGTGGCGCCGATTCGATTAACCGCCGAGTCTGTGGTGAACATCAAGCCGCCTCCTCCCTTCAGAAATGAAGCAGAGGCGGTCTTTCTGTGCGTAATAGCCATGATGAAAGAGGTTGTGTGGTGGACGCGCCTGAAAGGTCTGAGGTCGGGTGACTTTCTCTCCGGCCATCACCTGGTTTACTTCTTCCGATACCACTTCGGAAGAAGAATCAGGATGGAGAGAGAAGTGCTTGGTCCCAGACAGTTTTATGAAAGGTGGGTGAAAGAAGCGAGAATGGCCCGTGTAAATGGGCCTTCTCTCTACATTGTTCTGTAGGTGAAGAAGTGAAGAGGAAAGGGGGAGCGCCTCCTCTCTGGGCTTCCCCCGCGAAAAGAGTTGCACACTTTTCGGGGGTATGTGCAATCCCCAACACGCCCCCTCCCTTTTGAGGACTTTTTATTGTTATATTATTATTGTTATTCCTTTTTCTTTACTCGATTTATGTAAACTCCCCCACTGTGTAAATGTCCCCTTCTTTTGTGCCCTCGTGGCAAATAAATAGAAATTTATCTATCTATTTATCTATTTATCTCGGAGAAACTCTAGGCGTAGAGGAAGACGAACTGGCCAGTCTGTTCGGTAGGACCTTCCGCCCGGGACCGATGGACAACTTCCAAAAATCCCTGGCCTGGCAGTGCTACCGAGGAGCTCTACGCGTTCGAGACAAGCTCTACAGAGAGGGGCGCCCGGGCAGGGATCCCTCGAAAAAGATCTGTCCGAGATGCGTGCGGGACGAGGAAACCGTACACTTCCCGGGCGTTACCGATCCGTGGGGCTACGCAGAACGACTACTGTCGCAGGTGGGACAAATCCGGTTGACCACCGAGTCCATTATTGCGATCAAACCGCCACCTTCCTTCAAAAACGAAGGAGAGGCGGTTTTCCTCTGTGTAATGGCTATGGTGAAAGAGGTTATATGGTGGACGAGACTGAAAGGGCTGAGGTCAGACACCTTTCTCTCCGGCGAACGACTGGTTCGCTTCTTCAAATATCATTTTAGAAGAAGAATCAGAGTGGAGAGAAAGGTGCTGCACCCCAGCAAATTTTACGAAAGGTGGGTGAATGTGGCAAGGATGGCCCGAGTCGTTGGGCCTTCTTTTTATATAAGCCTGTAGGTCGAGGAAGAAGAGGAAGAGAGGAGAGGAATGCTCGCTCTTCGTGCTTCTGGAGATGAGGGTTGTACATTTTTTTCGGGGTGTGTGCAACTCATTTGTAACGCCTCCCCCCTATTGGGGATTTCGTTTGTTTTTTTCATTATTTTTGTTATACATTTTTACACGTCTTGTATGTAAACTCCCGATTTGTATTTGTCCCCATCGTTTACGCCCTTGTGGCAAATAAAGTAATATATCTATCTATCTATCCATCCATCAAGCTATCTACCTCTCAACCCATCTATATGTCTATTTATATATGTATATTTACCAATGTATCTATCTTCGGACAAAAACAACACTAAAAACAATAGCAACGATAACAGCAAATCTCTAATCACCACGAAACAATGATTAAAGGAAGTATGGAAGAAATATGTATATATATATATATATATATATATATATATATATATATATATATATATATATGTGTGTGTGTGTGTGTGTGTGTGTGTGTGTGTGTGTGTGTATATATATATATATATACACATACATATATATACATACATACATATATATATATATATATATATATATATATATATATATATATATATATATATACATACATACATACATACATACATATATATATATATATATATATATATATATATATATATATATATATATGCGTGTATATGTATGTGTGTGTGTAAGTGTGTGTGTAGCCCCTTGTCTTTAATTTCCAACTTTATGCTTATTGGCCCGCCATAATTTATTTCTCTTAGCTTGTTATTATTTTTAATTATCTTCACACATGCATATATACATGCATACATAATACATACATACATGTATACATACATGCATGCGTACATACACATATACACACATACATATATATACACCTATGCATGCAAACATATCTATGCATACATGTATTCATTTATTCATACATACTTACATAGATAGATATGTTGATAGATAGATAAATAGATAGATACATAGATATAGATATATATATAGAGAGATAGATAGATAGATAGATAGATAGATACTTACTTATATACATACATACATAAATACATACATACATACATACTTATATACATGCACACATACATATTGTCAGACAGACAGGCAGACAGTCATTTTCTAGGCAGTCATCTTCTGCGCTTTAATAACCTTCTCTCTGCTCTTATTATGTAGGTGTTAGTGATGCCACTTCAATATTTCACCTTAGCCTTCCATTCTCACAACGCAGTCGTTTCCCACACGCAACTTAGACACCTCTCGTCGTACCTAAACTTTCTTTTAGAAAGGATCCTCCCATGGGGAATTGGTAAATGAATAATTCTTCACTAGCACCGAGATATAATCACATATCACTACACGTATTGAGAGAAAATTCTCTCTTCACAAAGAATTAGCATACATGGACAACACACATGGGAAAAATGATAGTCTAGAAATAGCAGTTAAATATCTCTCAACAATATCTATCTCTTCGCAGAGTAATCTATGTCTGAATAGAAAGTTTCCAGGATGATCATGTCTGGAGTGTCTATTGCCAGAGCTCTGCCACATCGTGGCTGATCTGAGAGACATCAAAAACAACAACAAAAGAATTAAAATGGATCTTCATCGGTTTCACTGATGAATGTTCCAGTAGATCGATCAAGGGAATATCCTACTCGTGAAATTAACGAGTAAGTGGCTGAGCATTCCACAGACACATATACCCTAAATATAATTCACAGAGTGATCCAGCGTGACTGTGTGTGTGCGACAAGGCTGGCCCTTCGAATTACAGGTACAGTGTATCCGACAAGTTCCCATACAGTTTCTATGTACTCAATTTAACTCACAAGACTTGGGTTCAACTAAAATTCCTTGTAATGATATCCAGCAAGGGAACTTGTGATTACGAAACGACTTTCTTAAAAATTCGGCCATGTTAAGAAGAAGAAGAAGAAGAAGAAGAAGAAGACGACGACTTCTCAAACTACTATAGCTTGGGCAAGTTAATATTCTACTTAATCTAATGTGGTTATCGTAGTTCGAATAATTACATGAACCTGATCGAATAAACCACATGATCAATCACATCACAGCCATAAACAACAGAGTAATAAAATACCTCGAAATACAATATCCAGTGTCTAAAGTCTGTCTCGAGCCCGAAGGCTTATCAGGCCAGTTCTTATCTTAGTGTCCATGACGTGTAGCGACTGAGAGTATAAAACTCTCCCCTGGTCAGGATACCAGTCCACTGCATGGTTAAACCGCCAGCTATTGTTGGTACTCACTTTCAGCTGAGTATACTGGAGTAACGTGAAAATGAAGTGTTTTGCTTGAGAACGCAACACATAGCCCGTTCCAGAAATCGAACCCAAACATCCTTACCATTACACTACGCACCTCTATAATATCCAGTGTGTTCTCACTTTTTAAGAGCGCAGGGAGTGATTTAAGGTAGATTTGGCTGCTATCTTTAAAAGTTGCTCCGCTGGATTGTCGTTTGTATATTGATGGCTGTAGGGAAAAATGCGGCCCATAATAAACTCTCAAAAGGCTGCAGTTCAGGCAACGAAGGTCATGATAAGATAGATGGCTAATTTAGAAAGAAAAATGGGAGGGAAGTATATCAGGAATGTCGGGATTGACCTTTTTAACAGATTGCAATTTCAGATGGACAGAATGCATTGTAGTTTATAGTTCGGTCAGACGGGGAAGATAAATGCTCAAAACGCTTTTCGGGGTCTCAAAAACTAGCGACAGAAAAGGGAAACGTTAATCATAGCCCGAAGATCTTGTCTGAATACTTACAACAAAAAGGTCTCTGCTAAAAGCAGCTGTGTGTTAAGCATTTCACTCAAAATAAAACAGGAAATGTAAACACAGTTGATGGGTCCCATTGTTCTACTGTGTTGTAAGTAAATCTGGTGATGTATTGTATCATATCCTCGACGCCTCGCAAGCTTTGTGGATAGAGAAAACTGTGGAACAACAGATTTACCATTATGCAATACGAGCACTATTTTTGATTGAACTACATATATATAATTCAATCAAAAGCATTCATGCACTCAATATCCATACCTTTTTTTCAGACATAGTGTATACATAACTAAATGGGCCAAAAATTCGCCTTTGGTTTTAAGGCGGTCTAGTAAGATTCTAGAGCTTCTATTGCGTCTGGAGAGGAAATGGAGATTCTTTTGTTGTTTGTGTCTGTGGTTATGATTGTTGTAGATGATCCTATTTTTATTGTTGCTTCTATATAGTTTTATATAAACGCTATGATCAAAGTTATTTCAGCCATGACCATCGTTTCAGAGGTGTATATCAAAACAATAGCTTGTAATTTCGGAAAGGTTTAGCTTCTATTTCTAGCAGGTCGAACGACTACTTAGAGGGCTTCCACGCTTCTTCAATTTTCTCAGGCATTATCATTGTTGTTGGTTGAGTTCAAATCCTGTCGAGGTTAACAAAATAAAGCACCAGTAATGCACTGTAGTATTGTTGGCTTCGTGCCAAAAGTAGAGACAAAAGTTGTTGTTGTTGTTGTTGTTAGTGGCCCCGTTACCATAGTTGTTGCTGTGGCGCTGAGTGTTGTTAATGCTACAAATGGAGCTAGTAGTAGTAGTAGTAGTAGTAGTAGTAGTAGTAGTAGTAGTAGTAGTAGTAGTGGTGGTAGTGAAATAAGAATATAAATAGAAGAGGAAGAAAGAAATAGATAAAAATAGTAAAAGTACACAAAAAGAAAATAATGTTGCATGGATTGTCGTAAAGCTTTATAGATTACAAGTCACTCCGCCATTACATGCTACTAATGACCTCTGGCGGCAGCTATTGCAATTGAGCTAATTGCAATGGCTGATTTGGTTAGTAAAGCTACTTGCGGTGCTGATATGTGGTGCGACCAGGTTGATATTGATTTCTAATTTAAGCACAAGGCCTGCAAATTACAGGTTAGGGGAAAGGCGATTATATCGACCTAGTACTTAACTGCAACTTTGTTTTATCGATCCCCGAAAGATAACCGAAAGATAAAATGCAAAGTTGACCTCAGAAGGATTTGAACTCAAAATGTAAAGAGCCAAAACAAATACTACAATAGCTTTTTATCTGGTGCTCAGCTAATTCGGCTAATTTATCACCCTTCTTGTGTTAATATTGGCACAAGGCCAGCAAATTTTGGAGAAACGGCAAAGTGTATTAAGTCAACCACAGTACTTCACTAGTACTGTATGTTATCCACACCGGAAGGATAAAAGGCAAAGTTGCCCTCGGTAGGATTTGAACTAAAAAACGTAAAAAGCTGTAACAAATATTACAATCCACCAACATTGACTTGATTAATATTAAATTCCTATTACCTTGCAAAAATTAAAAAACATAGACATTTTCCTCTTTGTTCCTTATATTCTTTTTGGCTTTATTTATTAATTTATCTTTTTGGCTTTATTTATTAATTTATCTATTTATTTATATCCTTTTTACTTCCTCACTTTCCTTTTTTTCCTATTTTCATTCATTTTTTTCTTTCTTCTCGCTAACGTTTCTCGTTTCCTTCCGATCTCCCTCTTTACTTTCTTTTACGCGTTTCTCTATTCATTTCCAGTGGCGGACAATTGACACAGTCATTAGACCGTTGATTAGAATACTTTTTGGTATTCGTTCCAGCTTTCATTCCTTTGAGTTCAAATACCGTCAAAGTCAACTTTAAATTTAGTTCTTTCAAGCACGATAAAAAAGTTATTTGTTCACTACTGGGGTCGATTCTTCCTATTTATCTCTTTCTCACTTCTTCTCTTTAACTAACTCTTGCCGTCATTGGAAGAAATCGGCTGTGTTCATACATGAAGAGGAGATGGGATCCACAAAGCTTTATATACCCGAGGTACACCGTATTTCACTACGGCGCCTCTAAGACATACATTTTAAGGCGGTGGATTGGCAGTGTCGGTAGAGGGTCTGACGCCATGCTTTGCAGCAAAGAGTTACGGCCCTTTATGGTCTGAGTTCAAATCCCGCCGAGGTTCACTTTGCCTTTCATCCTTACGGGGTCGATAAAATAAAGTACCAGTAATACACTGGGTAATTGCCGGCCTTGTGCCAAAAGTAGAAACAATTATTTCCAGACTCATTCTATGAGCGATAGACACGCAGACGTACACGCACGCACACACACGCGCACGCACACATACACACACACACGCGCGCGTACACACACACACACATACACACACACACACACACACGCATACACACACACACACACGCACACGCACACACACGCATACACACACACACACACACACACACACACACACACACACACACACACACACACACGCGCGCGAACACACGCAAACACACTCTTTCTCTTTCTCTCTTTTACAGCCCCTCTTCCAACTCCTATGGAACAATATCTTGATTTTCTCCGAAATAGAAAAGATTACAGACATCGTTATCCTCATTATAAGATACAGCATGTTTTAATAGTTTCCAAATAAGTATATCGTTTCAGATATTGTTATGTCTTAAAGACAAGTTGTTCATCACTAATTTTGTTTCAGAATTTGTAAAAGTATGTTGCTGTTGAATGAATCTTAAATTAAAGGATCTTCAGTCAACATATAATCTTAATATAATCATCAGAAACTTTGTACAATAAACTATCCTTTCCAATGACAATTTATGGGTTTAAAATAATTGTACGAACGGGAAGAATTGGACGTATATGATTATCTAAATTTTTCATTATCAATATTTAGAAACACAATTTAACATTATTCTTATTAAAAATCTAATAACTATGATTTTTCGGAAAATATTTATATAGAATGAGACTTAAAAAGAATCAATTTTACGGTTTATAGTCTTCTGTATCTGAGAATTATTATCATTAATAATAATTTTTTTCTTAAACCCTTGGATTTCAATAATTCATTATAATAAGGAAGTGATTTGTTGAGGCAAAATACAGTAAATGAGATCATGGATACCTATATAGTAACATTAATAATAGTAGTTGAAGGGTCTGAAGATGTATTTATATAATGTAATTTTCCATTTGGCTTTCTGTATGTAAAGTATTTTTTATTTTCTAAATCCGAGGTGATGTTTAAAAATAATAATTTTATATAAATTTGTGCCAACTTTAATCTTTAGAAATAATGCTTTTAAAGCTACATGGCCGTTAAGCTTTCATCTGTACACACACACACACACACACACACACACACACACACACACACACACACACACACACACACACACACACACACACACACACACACACACACACACACACACACATATATATATATATATATATATATATAAAGTAAACATAAATAACAAAGCAAACGACACGGTACATATTAGTTTAATGCTTGAAACAACAGGAAAAGAGTCTTAACGTTTCGGACACCAATCCTTCACTAGAAAATAGAATTAGGAATAACAGTTAAAATAGAAAGATAAAGAGTGGAAAGATGAAGGAAAGAGGAAAAATTAAGAAAAAACAAACGTGCATATTCAGTCAGTCATTTTGGAGATTGAGAAAAGTCAACGAGAAAAAAACAACACAGGAGAAAGTTACAGTACAATGCTGATATATCTTAGTTTAACGATTGATATAGTAGAAAAAGAGTCTTAATATTTCGGACGTTAGTCCTTCATCCGAATATAGACAGAGAATTATAAGAAGACATAGAAAATAGAAGAGAGTAAGAAGAAACGGAAAAATATTTACGGAAGGAAACCACGCACATATATATGTGTATGTGAGTGTGTGTGTGTGTGTGTGTGTATGATATTGTGTGTGTATATGTGTGCATGCGCGTTTGTGCATTCATGGATAGATAGATAGATACATACATACATACATGCATACATATACATACGTATATACATACGTATATACATACGTATATGCATATATACACATAGTTATTGATTTGTTGGCTGTTGGTCACTGTCAATAAGTTTCACACCGCAGTTTTCGTCGACCTAACGTACTCCTAGCGTCCTCCCCCCTCTCTCTCTCATCGTCTCACCCTTCCTCCTCATCTCTCCTCCCCTTCACCTTTCATTTCCCCCCTCATCCTTCCTTCTCTCTATATCTACTTCGACACGTTTTCGACGTCTGTGTTAGGTAAGCCTGACGAAACTTGATCTTCTCGTATTTTCGTCACGAAATGGTTTTTCTCACTAATAGTGTTCAACTTAGATCCTTAAAGTTATTTAGTGTTGTGATCGTAGTTGTTGTTGTTGTTGTTGTTGTTGCTGTTGCTGTTGTTGTTGTTGTTCTTCTTCTTCTTCTTCTTCTTCTTCTTCATCTTCTTCTTCTTATTATTATTATTATTCTACTACTACTACTACTACTACTACTACTACTACTACTACTACTACTACTACTACTACTACTACTACTACTACTTCTTCTTCTTCTTCTTCTTTTTCTTCTTCTTCTTCTTCTTCTTCTTATTATTATTATTATTATTATTATTATTATTATTATTATTATTATTATTATTATTATTATTATCATTATTATAGTTGCTGTAGTTGTTCTTGTAGCTGTTGTTGTAGTCGTAGTTATTGTTATTGTTTCTTTTATTTTTAATTCTTGTTGTTTTCAGCCTTAACCAATCGACGGCAGGACCAACAGAAAATAAATTGCTCTTTGATAGGCGATAGCTTAGGGAAAACTATAGAATTGGCAATTAGACGTGTCACGAAAAGTTACACACCTTCCTTTCCTACACGCATCACTTATACTACTTGCTTTCATTCAGTCATTCCCCCCCCCCTCTCTCTCTCCCCCTTCTCTCTCTCTAACTATCTCTCTATCTATCTATCTCTCTTGCATTTCTTTCGTTCTCCATTTGTCTTACCTTTTCTAACACTATGCCAGTTCAAAGTGGTGCTTTTGTATTACAATATATACATTACATACTTATGTATCAATGCACGTACATATGTATGTATGTATGTATGTATGTATGTATGTATGTATGTATGTATGTATGTATGTATGTATGTATGTATGTATATGCGTATGTATGCATGTTTGTTTGTGTCTATGCATGTATGTATTTACGTATATATATATATATATATATATATATACGTGTGTGTGCATGTGTGTATTTACATATAAATATGTACAGAAATACATACATATACATATCTCTCTCTCTCTCTCTCTCTCTCTCTCTTGAGAGAGAGAGAGAGAGAGAGAGAGAGAGAGAGAGAGAGAGAGGGAGAGAGAAGGGGAAGAGAGAGAAGAGAGAAGGGGAAGAAAGTGACTCGTATATCGGCAGCTGTTTATTACATATTTATACATAACAAAAAGTTAAAATGAACTAATGGATACAACACAAATACGAACATTTTATAGGCTGACTATGAAGGTTTGATGCTAAAGCTGTGAAATCTGGCATGCATTAATTTCAACTAGTCTTATTAATAATTGCATTGTTACTTTCCAGGGTCTATGTTTAAAAATAAACCTCATTTGGTCATTCCATGATGGGCTCTTGGTCAGCGTATGACCCTTTCAGTTCATGAAGATTTCGGGTGACCCTTGTATACCAACGACGCATGTTTGAATAAACATTTTAAGAACTACTGTAGTGAAAATCATACGTAAAATAGTTGAAATTTCCTTCGTGGTTGCAGAAAGAAAGAACAACTTAGCGTTTATTGTTAGCAACTCTCAAAGCAAAGGGGAGATGCATTTACAGAGTTTAAAAGACAATCGTTTATAGTTACTTTGCATACTTATGAAAGAAAAGATTGGATATTTGTGTGCAGCCAAAGGAATAATTTTATATTTAAGCATAGATAAGGGGACAGTAGTTGAAAGAAAAGTTCAGTGTGACACAATGTGTGATAAGTCTCGTCCTTTGAAGTATAACTACAATTAATGTTTGCTATCAAAGTAAAGTGGAGCAATATGAAATGAAGTGCCTTGCTCAAGGATACACCGCATCGCCGGGAATTTAAATCAATTTTACGATAGGGAGCCGATATTCTTAGTCACTAATTCACATGTCTTCACTAGCACCCACGCCACCATATATATATTGGTTAAATAAAACACATCAAGGCACTTGCTGATCTTCATTGATTAATTTATTAAATACTGGAGAGTCTTACACGTGTTTCGATGTGTTACGTTATCGGTCTATGAAATCTGTATTATTACATAATCCCGTAAGCCAAACTGCTCGACATTAATCTACGAGTCTCTTCAGAGAGAAAGAGGGAATGTAAGGGAAAATTATATTAAAAATACGTAAAAACATGCTTGTATAGACGGTCCTACAAACACAGACACATATAACCTTCTATACACGCATCCGAATGGCCATATATACACATTCGTTTACAAATGCACGCACATGTATATACATACGTATTCAGTTGTGCTCGCAACCAGACATCATATATAAAAACACATCAGCATATGTATATTGATTAGTGTAAATCCATAATGGTCATCATAGAATTATGAGATGATAGTGGAATGGAGCTGCCAGGGTTCTTGAAATTAGCAAATGACTGGTCTGCATGGATGGATCTTTGGGTATATAAGGAGTGGCTATAATTTAAAATTTATGCTGAATATAATGATCGTAGAAGTCTGAGCTTGGTAGGTGGATAACTAATTAGTTGGCTCTCAGCCAATCAGTGTTTAGTGTGAATCGTTAAATTAGAGAGGAGTTGTGATTTAACTAGAGTAGAAGTTAAAAATAGGAAAAGGTGTATTATGGAGAGGGGGAAATAATCGGTATTAAAATAAGTGGTTTATGGGGGCTAGTGGGTAATGGTTTAGAAGTGTAGAAGAAATTGGTGAAAATAAGGGTGTTAAAGAAAAATAAGGCTAGTATTGTTAAAGGGAGACGTATCGTTTTTGTTTTTCATTTGAAAAGAGGGTTTTTACTTTGAAAAACTATGATGAAATATACTCGGTAAAAACATTATTTTGTTTTGTCTCACTTGTCATCCTTTACCCCCCCCCCATATATATATACGTATATATATATATATATATATATATATATATACATATACATATATATATGTGGAGAGGGAGAGTGGACAGATAAGGATAGATAGAGGAGAAATATAGCAAAACATGGAGAGAGGGAGGACACACACACACACGCATATATATATACACATATATATATATATATGTATATATATATATATATATATATATATATATATATATATATATATATATATATATATATGTGTGTGTATATATATATATATGTATATATATATATATGTAT
>OZ024741.1:288929290-288944290 GCA_964016885.1 Eledone cirrhosa
TATTAAAATAACAGACTAAAGTTTAAGCAAAGAATCACTGCTTTCACCCTTAACGGGATATTCTACCTAAAAGCAGTATGAAGTACATACACTAAGACTAATTGATGTAATCTTTGGCCTTGTTTGTTTATATTTTGTTTTTGTGTATGCAAAAATATCTGTACACGAATATCTATATTAAAATAACATATTAATGTTTAAGCAAAGAATCGCTGCTTTCAACCTTAACGGGATCTTCTTAAACTAAAAAAATCAATCTGGAAAACAGGAAGACGATACTTTGGTTCGTGAAGACGTTCCCTAGCATAAGAATATATACACACACACACACTGATCGCGTCATAATGACGTAATGCAGACAGTCAGGCATACAGACAGATATTATGAAGGCGCGACGTCATATCTATGTATCTATCTAAAAAGAGAAAGACTAAGAGAAAGAGAAAGAGATCGCTAAATCGCCTAATGCGGTCCCTAGGGCATTGAAAATTTGAAATTGTTTTTGCTCAAAACACTTGCGGTGTAATACGGGTTACATGTATAAAGTTTGAAAAAAACTGGTTGGGTACTTCTCGAGTTTTAAGGAAACAGACACACAGACATCCTCTGTTTTATATATATAGATATGTATATATATATATATATAGTAATAATAATAAATTTGAAGACTAAAATCCAAAGACGGCTTGATAAGGATAAATATATATCAAATATATAAGAACCGTAGAGCAAATATTTATTAAAATTTCAGAAGATCCCGTTAAGGGTGAAAGCAGCGATTCCTTGTTATTTTAATATATATATATATATATATATATATATATATGAATGTATATACAGTGTATTTTGCAACACACTGTATGCTTAATTAAAAGCATTTCGAAGATCTTACGCTATTGTTTTAGAGTAGTAACAGTCTCACTTACTTTAAATTTTCAGCAAACATGGGAGATAAAGCTGACAGAACTCTGTTTCGTACTGATTGGTACTTATCAAAGCCAAGTACTCCACCTGTTTGCTGAAAATCATGAATGTTTGATTTTTATAGAATTCTAGTAATAATCAGGAGCTGATTATACAGAGCGGTTTCCGGTCAGGCACAAATTGAAAATTAGAATTGGTACTCTGAAATAGCGATATATATATGAATGTATATATAGTGTATTTTGCAATACACTGTATGCTTAATTAAAAGCATTTCGAAAACCTTACGCTATTGTTTTAGAGTAGTGACAGTCTCACTTACTTTAAATTTTCAGCAAACAGGGGAGATAAAGCTGACAGAGCTCTGTTTCGTACTGATTGGTACTCATCAAATCCAAGTACTCCACCTGTTTGCTGAAAATCATGAATGTTTGATTCTTATAGAATTCTAGTAATAATCAGGAACTGATTATACAGAGCGGTTGCCGGTCAGGCAGAAATTGAAAACTAGAATTGGTACTCTGGAATAGCGATATATATATATATATATATATATATATATAATGTTATGCTTTGGGAGGGTCATGTTGCCAATAAGAAACACACGCACCAGTTGCTTTCACTTCAATTTATTATAATAAATTTATGAATTTAGGAATTTATAAATTTCCGGCTGGTTGGTTGGTTGGTTGGTTCCACAACCAGATGATTGTTTATATATTGTCAAAGTATTTTCGTCATACATTCTGTGACCTCTTCAGTGACTGGGGATTCTTTTCTTTGTTTTTGTGCCTCTCCTTTGTTCTGTCCTACGCCATTTTGTTTTTGTGTGTGTTGTGTGCTTAGTTTGCGCATGTGTTACATCCGGGTGTCTGTGTGTGTTTATATTTGTTTATTTATTTGTTTATTTATTTGTTTATTTACAGGTTACTGGTTGGTTGTTTGTTCTATGTGCGTGTGTATTTTCATTTTGTCCTTAATTGTAAGTTGTGATGTTGCTGTTCCATTCATGTTTTCTATTTAATTCATGTTTTCTATATAAACAAATAAATAAACAAATATAAACACACACAGACACCGGGATGTAACACATGCGCAAACTAAGCACACAACACACACAAAAACAAAATGGCGTAGGACAGAACAAAGGAGAGGCACAAAAACAAAGAAAAGAATCCCCAGTCACTGAAGAGGGCACAGAATGTGTGACGAAAGAACTTTGAGAATATATAAACAATCATCTGGTTGTGGAACCAACCAACCAACCGGAAATTTATAAATTCCTAAATTTATAAATTTATTATAATAAATTGAAGTGAAAGCAACTGGTGCGTGTGTTTCTTATTGGCAACATGACCCTCCCAAAGTATAACAATATCGGTTTTAACACACGTTTTCAGATAAAGAATCTTGCTAAACAAATTCAGAAACGAAATATATATATATATATATATATATATATATATATAGATATATATATATATATATATATACTATATATGTATATATGTTTATATATATATATATATATATATATATATATATATATATATATATATATATATATATATATATATATATATATATATATATATATATATATATATATATATATATATAATACGATATTAATAAATGGAAACTATATTTATAAAACCATATTTATTTCATTATACATATTTCAGGGATACCAAATTAAATTATGGTATGCCTTCATCAGACAAAATACAATATATAACAGTTTTACAAATAAGCTTTGACGTACCCTTTTAAAATGCAACCATTATTTTTGGAAGCCATCTGGATATATATATATATATATATGTATATATATATATATATATATATATATATATATATATATATATGTATATATGTATATTTATATATATATGTATTTATGTATATATGTATATATATATATATATATATATATATATATATATATATATATATATATATATATATATATATATATATGTATGTGTGTATATATATATATATATATGTGTGTATATATATATGTATATATAACAGAGGAGCAGATTGATACTGTAGTCGGGTTTTATGGGTCACCTTGAGCCAATCCTCTGCAAAACGCGCGTAATAGGTCGGTATGCAATAAATGCTTTTCATATGTAAACGAAACTTCCGCATTTTTTCTATTATATACACTCTGCCTGTGCAAAGAGTGCTTGATTTGGTACCAACACCAATATTTCATCGTACTACCTACACTATATATATATATATATATATATATATATATATATATATATATATATATATATATATATATATATATATATATATATATATATATATATAGAGAGAGAGAGAGAGAGAGAGAGAGAGAGAGAGAGATTAATGTAAGCAAAAAGCCAACAATAATTCAGACATATAAGTGACTATAACATCAAGATGAAAAGTTTTTAACGTAAGATTTGGGATAAGTAATACAATCTCATAATCAAGAAAAAATACTTAACCTTCAATTTGGGGAAAACTACAAATGCACTATATAGTCTTAAAACTTTTCAGTGGGGTTAGTCACGGTTGTAATCGATCTTCAGTAGTGCTCAACACATTAACTAAAAAGCACTGCTAAAATGCCAGAGGGGAATTAAAAGCAGGCAAACGAACAGCGTGTAGAGTTGAAATAACAAAACATACGTAGACACACGCTAGTGATGCCGGGATGAGACGAACATCTGTTTACAAGAAACACCAGTCAAAACATTCCGAAAAAACTCAACAAAAATATTGAGTTCAGCATAAGCAATATTATCGCAGTTTTTTTAAATAAAAATATATATATATATATTGATTCTTCTCAATCATATTCCGTTCAGAGGTTCTCTTGTTATAGAGATTGCAACAAGGTTCCTATTCAAACAACCAACCAACCAACCATCCAACCAACTAACCAACCAACCAACTAACCAACCACCCAACCATCCAACCATCCACCCACCCAGCCAACCAACTAACCAGCCACCCAACCAGCCAACTTATCAACCAACTAACCAACCAACCAACAAACCAGCCACCCAATCAACCAACCAACCACCCAACCACCCAACTACCCAAACAACCAACTATCCAACCAACCAACTACCCAACCAACCAACAAACCAGCCAACCACCCAACCACCCAACCACCCAACTACCCAACCACCCAACTACCCAACCAACCAACTAACCAGCCAACCAGCCAACCACCCAACCACCCAACCACCCAACTACCCAACCACCCAACTACCCAACCAACCAACTAACCAACCAACCACCCAACCACCCAACTACCCAAACAACCAACTATCCAACCAACCAACTACCCAACCAACCAACCAACCACCCAACCACCCAACTACCCAAACAACCAACTATCCAACCAACCAACTACCCAACCAACCAACAAACCAGCCAACCACCCAACCACCCAACCACCCAACTACCCAACCACCCAACTACCCAACCAACCAACTAACCAACCAACCACCCAACCACCCAACCACCCAACTACCCAACCACCCAACTACCCAACCAACCAACTAACCAACCAACCACCCAACCACCCAACTACCCAAACAACCAACTATCCAACCAACCAACTACCCAACCAACCAACAAACCAGCCAACCACCCAACCACCCAACCACCCAACTACCCAACCACCCAACTACCCAACCAACCAACTAACCAACCAACCACCCAACCACCCAACTACCCAAACAACCAACTATCCAACCAACCAACTACCCAACCAACCAACAAACCAGCCAACCACCCAACCACCCAACCACCCAACTACCCAACCACCCAACTACCCAACCAACTAACCAACCAACCAACTACCCAACCAACCAACCAGCCAACCAACTAATCAACCAACCAACCAACAACCCAACCATCCATCCACCCAACTATCCAATCATCCAACCAGCTACACACGCATTCAGCCATCCATGCAACCATCCACCCAACTATACACTCATCCATATAACCAAGTAACCAGCCAACCACCTATACAACGATCCAGCCATCCAATCATTCAACTGTCTAGCCAAACAACCACCGAAGCATCCACCCATACAAATAACCAAACACCCAACAATCCAATCAACCATCCAACCCCCTAACCAGCCAACCAACCAACCAACCAACCAACCAACCAACCAACCAACCAACCAACCAACCAACCAACTAACCAACCAACCAACCAACCAACCATCCAGCTAACAATTGAAGCGCCCAGCCAACCAAACCTACCATCCAATACACTTCAAGTGTAATTTCTCGGATCTGCTAATCTAAATGTTCAGCTGAACGGTTTCATAGTTGAACTACATGTCATTAGCCAGAACTGATCGGCTATTGACACGTCACGCAAAGACTCACATTTGGCAATGCGTGAAACAGCAGACAAAGCTGTGTGTTTGTATGTGTGAAGATGGGTGGGTGGGGGGGGTGTCTGTGTGTGTGTATGTGTGTATCTGTCTGGATATATCAGTGTGTTTATATGTGTGCCTGTGTATGTGTGAGTGTGCGTCAGCTTATGTTTCCTGACAACTATATCCGTGAACAGCAAATATGTCTGAGGATCTTGTCTGTCTGTCTGTCTGGCTTGTCCTCTCTATATTTCTTTCTTTTTTTATTTCTTTCCTTCTTTCGTTCTTTCTCTTTCTCTCTTATTTTCCCCTGTGTGTCTGCGCACGCTCCTCCACATAAATTTATGTATAATTGTGTATATATGTGTACATGTATTATGTACATACAGAGCCTCTACCTGGGTATTTAGCACCTATGTGATCCCTACGGCGTGTGCCCCTTTTCTCCTAATTATGCATCCAATTTTCCAAAACGAAATAATTTCAGCTTAAAGTTTGGCCAACTGACGTACCTAGATTTTGACACCTCTTGCTTTGGCCACTAGCTTTGGCTTTTGTATATAGAAACTACGTAACATGACAGCTGGAGCCTGACCATGTCTGTTTTCCCATTTTGTGCGTGATGCAGTCCCGTTGTATATGCCGAGTTTGAGATGATGAGTGGTCCCCGTTTGATTTACCGAATTTGGCAGGAATCATAGGTACAGGTTGGCGTTCGGTTTAGGGTGTTTGCTTAGGGTTAGTTTACTGATTGGAGCAATAAACTCATATTTACAAATATATATATATATATATATATATATACTCTTTTACTCTGCTCCAGCCATCCGGCTGAGGCCATGCTGGGGCACCGCCCTTGTTGCTACACATTCTATCTCCAGCCTGTGTTGGCTGGCCATTGGTGTAAGAGGGAGTTCGTTGCTGCTGACCTTAGGTTACCTTCGTACCCTCCTGTGGGCTCATCCGGGATCCTGGATAGCAGAGTCTCAAGCTGTTTCTTGAAAACATCTACGTTCACACCATTAAGATGTCTCAAATTTCTTGGCAGCTTGGTGAAGATTTGAGGGCCTTTGAACCCCAGGCTATTGCAATATCTGCTGCTTATTCTAAATGTGAAAGACGGGACCTTTGGCACCACACAGTGACGTCCTGTTCGGGGGCTGGTCTGGTTCTCAATGCCAAAGTTTGGTGCTAGTCCCTCCAGGATTTTCCATATGTATATCACTGCGTATCTCTCCCATCTTCGTTCGAAGGAGAAGAGTTTCAGATTTTAGCCTTTCCCAGTAGCTCATCTCCTTCATCGTAGCAATCCTCTTGGTGTAGCTTCGCTGGATTGCCTCAAGCTACGTGGTTAGTTTGATACTATGGGTGACCATAGTTGGGAGTAGTAGTCCAGTCGGCTTAGGACAAATGTCCTCCATAGTATCAACATGGTTTCTCGGTCTCTTGTCCGGAAAGTCTTCAAGGTCCAGCCAGCTAGTCGTCTGCACATTGTCACCACCCTCATGATGTGTGAAAAAAAAGATGCATCGTCGCTCATGTCTATCCCCAGGATTGATTTCGACACGGGGATTTCGATCCCTCCTGGTCCGGTGTAGCTGTGTTGTATTGTATTTGTGTTTGCAGGTTTGTATTGTAAGGCTTGACATTTTCCAGCATTAAACTGCATTTCTTCAGCCGATTTGTATGTGACATCCAGATCCTGTTGTAAAAGGGCAGCATCAGCCGCGTTTTTGATTGCTTGTGCTACTTTTGTGTAATCAGCATAGCTATTGAGGGATGATGAATGCACCATAGAGGCCATGTCCGAGAGAGCCCCTAAAAACAGCAGTGATCTCAATACTGTGCCCTGGGTACACCACTTGCTATTGATGTTTCTTCCGAGTGGATCCGATTGGCTGAAACTGTCTAGCTTCTGTCTTTTAAGAAGTCATGCAGCCACTCACCTACTTTTCCAGTTATGCTGAGTCTGTGTAGTTTGTGACATATCATTCCCTGGTCGACCTTCTCAAAGGCCTTCGCAAAGTCAAGATATATCACGTCCACATATGAGCTGTCCATCCGTTTCAGTACCCAGTCGTAGTGTTGTAATAGCTGTGTAAGGTAGCTTCTTCCTATATATATGTATATATATATATAACTAGAAGGGGTATTTAATTTGTTGGAAATACAACAATTATTTATAACTGATTAATAGCACTCAACAGATTTCTGGGACAACTTGAACCGTTAAGGTATATTATCCTTGGTCATGTCAAATATTTATAGAACTTTTTGTATTTTATCTGATGATAGCGTACCAAAATTTTGGTACCCATGAAATATATATAATTGAATAAATATGGTTTTATAAATATAGTTTCCATTTAATATCATTGTGTGTATATATATATATATATATACACACACACATACACTCACACACATACACACACACACACACACACACACATATATATATATATATATATATATATATATATATATATATATATATATATATATATATATATATATATATATATACACGCGACGAATTGACTGAATTGACTAAATTCAACCCACAGGAGAAGTCGGTTGTGTTCAGACCTGCAGGGTTAGATATGAGATCACTAAGGTTTAAAAGCCAAAGACGTAAAATAATTTCATCTTACACAAGCTAGCGAACCAATTTTTGACAATTCTTGCTCTCTCTGATCACACTAATAAAATTACTAACTTTACATTTCCACTATACTGTTCACATTCACTCGTACCAAATCATGTCACTTGGTCGCCCTTACGATTCCAACAGGAGTTATTTGTCCACACACACACACAACATACGTTAACCTTGGTCTTCCTCTTCTAGTGTGTCCATGTAGGGGCTCCCAAAGGAGCACTGAGTGCAATGTCAACTCTGGATGTCGGTGAGCATGTCCAGCTAACCTCAGTCTCCTCTGTGTCACTTTTGAGCTGACTTTTGGTTAACGTATGTTGATGCCCTAAGGACAGACACTGGTCTGTTGGAGACGCAGGACATGGCAGCGATAATGAGGGACAGAGACCGCTGGAGAGAACTCGTCCATGGATCTCGGGAATTTTACCCGCCTTAGATAGATACACACACACACACACACACACACACACACACACACATATATATATATATATATATATATATATATATATATATATATATATATATATATACAAGTTCGATTTCCTCCGCTGACGATCCTGATTGATCATTGAACTACACTTTATATTTGGTGAAATGTATTTCATAGCTATAGAGGGATGCGTACGAAGGAACATAACTAATTTTTGCCAGGTATAAAATGCATAGTTGATCTAGGTGAGATTTACAATCAGAAAGCAAAAGGTCTTAACTAAATACCGCAAAGCTTTTTGTCCAAATCGCCGACGTAGAAACTGCTAACGAATATCAACAATAAGAATACTTACAACTAAAACACCGGGAAATAAACTCCTAGGGATGAGAAAAAGTGGACAAAGACGCCTGCGACAATCGAACTCGCATTTACAGTTGACCCCGATAACAAAACCATCACGAAATCTCGACCTCGTTGAGCCTCTAACTTCTAGTCACGCATTCTGATCGCTGTTTATTTACACTAACTGTACTTACTCTAACTATATTGTATGTATGTGTGGAGTTGTAGGCGTACCGTAGTCATATACAGCTCATACCATCTCTAGGCCTGAAGTTAGCCGATTTCTTTAAGAGTAGTAGAAACAGAAAGAAAATTAATAATGAGAGAGAAACAGAAAGGGATTTAGATGAAGAATCAACTTCGAAAGAATGAAAAGCAAAGTTAACCATGGCAGAGAGCGTGAACAACTACCGCAAAGCATTTTATCCGATGTTCTAGGGACTCTATAAATTTACCGCCTTATTTACTTGAATTATTAAGTTATTTAGGGCGGATTGGCAGAATCGGCTCTTTACGTTTTGAGATCAAATCTCGCCGGGGTTAGCTTTGTTTTTCATCCTTACTGGATCGATAAAACGACGCAGCAGTAACGTACTGGTGTCGATTTAATCGACTTTTCCCTCCCTCAACATATTGTTGGCTTGTGCCTAATACAGAAACCATTATTAAATTATTTCTAGTTATATTTTTAGACTGAGATGAGACAGCCTTTGCAAGCTAATATGTTTTCAAAATTACAAATATTTGCAATTTTCTATTCCAAAAATTGTGCATGAGAGCTCATGTGACAAAAATCAATGTTAAAAATGAAATTTAAATTTAACGTATGGAGATGAGATTTATAATAATTGTTTAAGCAAGTACTTCGTAGTATGAAGAAATTGTTGTTGTTCTTTTTGTTGTTATGCAAAGAATTAACGGAAATTGTTTTATTGTACATGCATAAAATATTTTAATGTCTCTAGATTATATTTCCAAAGAGCTCAACGTTTTAACAGTACTTATATCAATTATCGCAATAAAGTGGAAACTTTTCACTTTTCGGAATAACTAAGAAATATTTATATGCATATATATATATATTTATATATATATATATATAGAGAGAGAGAGAGAGACCAGGATTATACCAGTTTTAAACTAGTAAGACCATTATTTAGCAAAGTACTTGATGCTTGGGTTAGTAGAGTGTAAATACAGTAGAGAGTCAGGGCACGACGGCTAAACTTTTGCTCTTTCGAAAGCAAATTTCAGTGGTATATATATATATATATATATATACTCTCTCTCTCTCTCTCTCTCTCTTTCTATATATATATATATATATATATATATATATATATATATATATATATATATATATATATATATATATATATATATATATATATATCCAGGGAGTGTAACTTGGAGTTACTGCTTCCATTACCATTACAAGGGGTCTGACGAGCCGCAGATTACAGAGTTGGGTCAGATCGACAAAGATCGAACCTTGAGCTGATCAGTGGCGAAACGCGCGTCATCAACCAATAAACGTAATGAAGGAGTAACCAATCGTCTTTGTTATTTTATTTCACTATATATATATATAAGTCTGGAATTTGCTCTCGAAATAGGAAGAGTTCAGCCGTCGTGCACCGACTCGCTACTGTATTTACACTCTACTATCCCAAATATCGAGTCGTAAAGCCGTATTGTAACGTGGTAAGAAATGAAAGAATAAATAATAATTTCATATCCTTGACTTTCTTATAATATTTTATATACACATGGGACCACCCATGTAAACTTTAATATCTGAAGAAGTATCGATTAAGAGTCGGATCCGATCAAATGATCAAACCCGATCTGATCTATATAGAAACAAATTGCAATATGAAATAAAGTCTACAATTCATATTGTCACTTTATATATATATATGTGAATATATATATATATATATATATATATATATATATATATATATATATATATATATATATATATATATATATATATATATAAACAATTAAGTTAAAAATGTACATCCACATATGTATACTGAAATACTAGTATGCATATGAATACACACACGTGTACATATGTAGATGTACCGAGTTTTTCACTGGTCACTTTACTGTGAGTGTCCAGCTATTCTGTATGTAAACACACAGACAAACCGGTTTTTAGAGTCATACTGGTTTTCGAGGAAACACCTTTCCTCTATTCTCTAGAAAGCCAGACAAGGAATATTAGACTAGTTTCGATGTTGTTACATCTCATCAGCAATATTTACCTATCTTCCGGCCTTTCTAGAGAATCGTAAAAGCACATATCGTTATATGCTTTTTCTATTAAAATTAGTAGTGGGCAGACTAATTTGCATAGAGCGTGAGTACGTACCGGTTCAACGGAGACGATAAAAACAAATAACGAAACGAAATTAAATTTCGTTTCGTTTGTAACTCATTTTTGTATGACTGACGCTTAAACAATTAAGTTAAAAATGTACATCCACATATGTATACTGAAATACTAGTATGCATATGAATACACACACGTGTACATATGTAGATGTACCGAGTTTTTCACTGGTCACTTTACTGTGAGTGTCCAGCTATTCTGTATGTAAACACAGACAAACCGGTTTTTAGAGTCATACTGGTTTTCGAGGAAACACCTTTCCTCTATTCTCCAGAAAGCCAGACAAGGAATATTGGACTAGTTTCGATGTTGTTACATCTCATCAGCAATATTTACCTATCTTCCGGCCTTTCTAGAGAATCGTAAAAGCACATATCGTTATATGCTTTTTCTATGAAAATTAGTAGTGGGCAGACTAATTTGCATAGAGCGTGAGTACGTACCGGTTCAACGGAGACGATGAAAACAAATAACGAAACGAAATTAAATTTCGTTTCGTTTGTAACTCACTTTTGTATGACTGACGCTTAAACAATTAAGTTAAAAACGTACATCCACATATGTATACTGAAATACTAGTGTGCATATGAATACACACACGTGTACATATGTAGATGTACCGAGTTTTTCACTGGTCATATGTGCTTTTACGATTCTCTAGAAAGGCCGGAAGATAGGTAAATATTGCTGATGAGATGTAACAACATCGAAACTAGTCCAATATTCCTTGTCTGGCTTTCTGGAGAATAGAGGAAAGGTGTTTCCTCGAAAACCAGTATGACTCTAAAAACCGGTTTGTCTGTGTGTTTACATACAGAATAGCTGGACACTCACAGTAAAGTGACCAGTGAAAAACTCGGTACATCTACATATGTACACGTGTGTGTATTCATATGCATACTAGTATTTCAGTATACATATGTGGATGTACATTTTTAACTTAATTGTTTAAGCGTCAGTCATACAAAAGTGAGTTACAAACGAAACGAAATTTAATTTCGTTTCGTTATTTGTTTATATATATATATATATATATATATATATATATATATATATATATATATGTGTGTGTGTATGTATATATATATATATATATATATATATATATATATATATATATATATATATATATATATATATATATATATATATGTTTGTATGTATATATATGCAGAATTCTAAGAGAAGGAAAACTCTGATATAACACCTGCAACCCTAATGGCATCCAATGATGTTGACTTGTTCTTCTTTTTGGTAAATATCATCTTGGTTAAGAGAGTGGGACTGGCTTTGTGCAGTGCCTTTGCTCACTATAAAAGCTTCACGGCACAGGCATTGCTTTATATCTGGAGATCTCTCTGCACTTGCCGTCACATGGTACCATGATCCCAGCACTATGTATCAATAATTGTCACAAGTGTAGTGTTTGTACCAGAGTTTTCAAGTCGCTGGCTCGACTAAAAAGTCACACTCGTTCAGCGCATCGGTAGGGGTTCTCCTACATGGATATAAAGTAGTGGTCGTACTCGAAAACGAGTTGGCAGCCACCATATATATATATATATATATATATATATATATGTTTGTATGTATATATATATATATTTATATAGAGAGAGTGAGAGAGATATATTTAAAATCCCGACCGCTGCACCAAGTGGTTTCGGTGTGTGTGTCCAGCAACCTTTTTCCTCTCACCATGTATCGAGTACTCACATGGTCACCTCGATCTCTGCACTACAGACTCTCTCTCTCTTTCTCCCTCTCACTCTCTCCCTCTCTCTACACACACATATATATATATATATATATATATGTGTGTGTGTGTGTGTGTGTGTGTGTGTGTGTGTGTGTGTGATTAAATGTAGATATTCGATGGTGATCGGTAAATGACCACAGGTAAAAATATAATCGAAACATTGGTAGAGTATAAGTATCTTTATTTTATATAGCAAAATAGTTTTTATTCATATGAAATCATCAAGAATGAACTGATGATTTCATTTGAAAGAAACAGTTCTAGTCCTGTAGAAGCTATTTCTATAAAAAATATTATTAAGCTCATACACACACACACATATGCACACATTCACACACGCACACATTCACACACGCACACATATATATATATGATATACATTCATGATACACCTACGATACACCTATGATACACCTACGCATATATATATATATATATACATGATACATGTATGCACACACACATACACACACACACACATATATATATATATATATATACACATACACGATACATGTATGCATATATATATATATATATATGTATGAAAAATATATGAATATAGGCACACATTTTGGCTACTTCTATTTTGTATATATACAGACATTAGTTTATCACCCCCATACCCACACACACACACACATATATATATATATATACGATATTAATAAATGGAAATTATATTTATAAAACCATATTTATTTCATTATACATATTTCAGGGATACCAGATTAAATTATGGTATGCCTTCATCAGACAAAATACAATATATAACAGTTTTAATACTTGTCGAGTGCTTTATATCAGTTATAAAAATATTTACTTGTTGTATCCCAACAATTTTAAATAGAACTTTTGCATATATATATATATATATATATATATATATATATATATATATAAATGAAAATAGAGAATTAATGTGAGCAAGAAGCCAACAGTATTTCATAATATATAAGTGACTATAACGTCAAAATGGAAAATAATTAACGTAAGGTATGGGAAAATAATTCAAACTCAATTCAAAAATATCAAGACAGATTTTATCCACAGATTTTGTGAAATCCAGGGAAAAAAACCCAATAGTGTCTTAACTCAGAATAAAATAAAGTTTAAATACTCATCCTTCAATTTGGAAAAACTACAAATTCTTTATATAGTCTTAAAAAGACTATTTCACGAAACTTTTCAGTAGGATTAGTCACGGTTGGAGTCGCTCCTCAGTAGAGCTCAACGCGATAACCAAAAGTACCACTGCCAAAATATGCCAAAAAGGGAATTTAAAAGCAGGCTAGTACACCTCGTGCGGAATTATGAAAATAAACACACATGGAGAGACATGGCTGGTGACGTCAGAATGAGACGAATGTCTATTTACAAGAAACAGCAGTCAAAAACATTCCTAAAAAACTCTACAAAATGTAAGGAGTTCAGCAAAATAGCAATATTATCGCGGTTATTAAAAAAAAAAGGCCGGGATTAGTCACAAATAATTTTAAGCACTCTAGGAAATATATATATATATATATATATATATGCGGCTGGGTTTTTGAATGGGAGTAGAATATACTTACATGCATACATACACACACGTACAAACGTACATAAATCCATACATTCATATTTTCAGTGACACATACATATATACTTAAACGCATACATATATACATACATATACACATACATACTTACATACATACATACACACATACGTGTATACATGCACACACATATATATGTACACACAATTATATATATATATACATACACACACGCATACACACATACATACATATATACATACACAAATACATACGTATATACATATAATCAATCATACATACATAATACAAACATATATATATTCAAACATACATACATACAAACAAACATATATATATATATATATTCAAACATACATACATATATACAATCATACATACATATATACAAACATACATACATATATACAAACATATATATATATATATAAACATACATACATATATTTACAAACATACATACATATACATATATACAAACATACATACATATATTTTTTCATGTTACTGTGCAAAAGACCAA
>OZ024741.1:288961790-288976790 GCA_964016885.1 Eledone cirrhosa
CGGTATAAACCACCGTTGAGGTAGGGTAGGTTCTTATGGATTTCATTAAGTAGGTATAGGCCCACCAAATCGGTGACCTGCGCCGAGTCACTAGATCCCATGGTTATGTCGAAGTTGTTATGCGTATTCTTGCGGGTCCATAATTGTTCTTCAAATGAAATTATGGTTTTTCGAGCCGCAAGTATGACATCAATTTGGGATCTAGTCAGGTCACTATTGTTCATGGCCACTCACTATAAACATTAACTAAAGTTTAATTCAACATATGTCATGGAAAAATCTGCAAAAACTGTATGTTTCTCAACACACATTAATTCGAACACCATCAATATCCAACATCCACCTTAGACTCTAATACATTAACATATTTGCTTTAACTGCAGTATTTATTCATATATATATGCATAATAGCTTTGCTTGTCTCCTTCTCATGTATATGACTTACGCAGTCGCACTATCCACACGCCTGCATATGAACTGTTATCGCACTCTTCCTTTCTCAAAACTGCTTTCTCAATGCCTCTTTAATATTTGGACTGTTCTCTTGTTTTAACTGTTGCATCTATTCCACTCCGTGCTTTTGATTTTAATTTAATTTTAATTTTAATTTTAATTTTAATTTTAATTTTAATTTGAACTTGTATGTTTGTACAATTATTGTACAATTCTCGTAAAATATATGTCAGATCCATTCCACCCTGTAAATACGAAACTGGTGCTCACAACATCAATTTATATGTATCTATATTATTGTTCAGTTGAATAGGAGGTTAATTATATGTGCAAACATTGATAATGCTCCGATGACTCCAAACGAGAGTTTGGAAGAAACGATTGTCAGCTATTAAATGATTTGAACACAACTTTGGTAATTGTATAATTTATTTATTTAACTGCTCTGTAAAACAACTGATGTTCATACATTGAGCTATTTCTCTTACTGGTAATAAGGTTATTAGGAAATTACTGACCTTCCTGTTTATGGTTGTTTATACTATATACATAACTATAAATAGTATTATTATTATATATATATATATATATATATACATACATATATATATATATATGTATATATATACATATACATATATATGTATATATATGTATATATATACATATACATATATATATATATATATATATATATATATATATATATATATATATATATATATATATATATATATATATATATATATATATATATATATATATATATCACCTTGTATATATATCACTATTTATATATATATATATATATATATATATATATATATATATATATATATATCCAGGGAGGGTAACCTCAAGTTACTGTAGGTTCACCCAGGTGATCACTGGGTGTTTAGGTTCACGTTTGTTGCAAGGTGTAGAGCTAAACAGAGTGTAATATGATAATTCAAGGACGATTTGTTAAGCCTTTCTTTACGTTTATGATTGGCGACGCACGTTTCATTATTGATCAGCTCAAGGTTCAATCTGTATCGTTCAGGCCCGACTCTGGAATCAAAAGCTCGTCGGACCTCTGCTGTTGTAATGATATATATATATATATATATATATATATATGTGTGTGTGTGTGTGTGTGTGTGTGTGTATTGAAGTTTCCGTTGAAAATTGAAAATGTCATAGGAGTGAAGAGTGCTCTATGTAAGTTACAGAGGTAAATTTAATGTATAATAAACAATACAAAACAAGGCAATATATTGCCTTGTCTGACGAACGAATGCGGATGTTTCTTGTGTTCGTCTTATTCGGGAAACCTCTGGTAATGAGATAATTATATTGTATTGTTTATTATACATTATATATATACATATAGACCCCAAACAACGTTGTATATGTCTGTATTAGAACTATATATTGCTAATGTAATGTAAGTAATATTTTAATGACCTGCTGGGTTCTATGTCACTTTTCTTTTTGTGACATATTAAAATGTATTCATAACATAAGAGCTCTCTGCCCTTGGTATATTCACGTCAAATTTATATTGAGCAGTTGTGGTGCACCAAGTCGATATTTTGTTTATCAATATCAATTCATATTTTATATTTCTATTCCCGATTTTTTAATATATCGGTAGAGTTGCTTTATAGTTTGCGAGTGAGTTATGTTTAGTGAACTATTTTTACCTCAGTTCTCACATGTGAGTTGCTGTCTCGACTCAGAGTTAATTATGGATAGTTAATCTCTTGTCTAATTAATAAGATGACTTATTGAAGAAGGTCGGTTTCTTAGCATTACTAATTATCCCTTTAAATATGGTAATTTTTCAGTTTTCTCAGGACCTCAAGAATATTGTTTAAGTCTGTGTTAGAACTATATATTGCTAATGTAATATAAGTTGTATTTTTAATGGTCTGTTTGGTTCTATATTATTAGTTATATTTTTGCAATATATTAAAATGTTATGTCCATAATATTATTTCTATGAGTGTGCTCATTTTTTGTGCGTGGGGGTATTTTCGTGCCAGGTTTACATTGAGCCGTTATGGTGCAGTGAATCGATATTTTGTATATCGATATAAATTCATTTGTATGTATGTATATATATATATATATATATATATATATATATATATATATATATATATATATATATATATATATACATACATGCATATATATACATACATATATACATATATATATATATATATATATATATATATATATATATTACAGAAAAAAGAGAATCAGTGTTGCGACGAAAGGAATTTATTGGACATATTACAATTGTTTCTCAGACGACCAGCTCGAGGAAAGATCGATGTGGTGATCAAACCTGACTCTAAAATTATATATATATATAACATATAATATATATATATATATATATATATATATATATATATATATATATATATATATATATGTGTGTGTGTGTGTGTGTGTGTGTGTGTGTGTGTATAGATGTATATATGTATGTATATATGTATATATATATATCGAGAGACAGAGAGAGTGAGAATAAGAGAAAGAGAGAAGGGAAGAGTGAAGGAGAGACAGAGAGAGAGAGAGAGAAAGATATATATAGAGATAGATAGATAGATAGATAATTTAGGTATAAAATGTTAGAACAGTATAAAAGTAAAGCACAATAAAATAAACGTATATACGTTTAAGGGTTAAAAGTAGTTATATAAAACGTCTGAACGCTACGAACGCTTGTTAACTAGCTTAATAATAGGTTTGATATTGGTTACATATATTTATATATATATATATATACATTCTGAATGCATCCGCCAAAAACCGGGGTTACCTCCCTTGCAGGGTAAACACGTGGTGTAGCCAGTCCACCACTACTACTGCATTGGAGCCCGCTCGCCGGCTGAGAACAAAATACCTGTTGACGAAATGGCAGCCTTGTTCTATCTACCTTAAGCTTACAACGAAAGCAGGTAGTATAATCGATATAGGTGTCACAGAAACCTCCCACTGGATTATACCATCAATTTCCAGGAGGTCCAGGTAAATTCCTTTGTTAATCTGTTTAGCTTCCTTCGCTTTTTTGGCTCCGGTGGCTGATAGCTTCATGACCACCGTTTTCATTTTGTCTGGCCTCTATAACGTATGTTTATTGCTCTGGTCTTCTTTCAGTCAATTGAGCACTTGCCGCATATCTCGAACATTGCGTTTCGCTTTGTTTTTGACCACTGCCGAAATACGATCTCGCTGAAATTATATGTGTATATATATATATATAAAGGAAAAGAGTCAGGACCCCGACGGCTGAGCTCCGGCCGTTTCGACAGCTAGTTCAGACCTAGCCGTCGAAACGGCTGGAGCTCAGCCATCGGGGTCCTGACTATTTTCCTATTACCCACTCTACTATCCAATATTGAGTACTCTGGTGCTTTATGGTCCACCTGGTTCCTTACCACACTTCCTTTCTTATATATATATATATATATATATATATATATATATATATATATATATATATATATATATATATCACCTTGTATATATATCACTATTTATATATATATATATATATATGTATATATATATATATATATATATATATATCCAGGGAGGGTAACCTCAAGTTACTGTAGGTTCACCCAGGTGATCACTGGGTGTTTAGGTTCACGTTTGTTGCAAGGTGTAGAGCTAAACAGAGTGTAATATGATAATTCAAGGACGATTTGTTAAGCCTTTCTTTACGTTTATGATTGGCGACGCACGTTTCATTATTGATCAGCTCAAGGTTCAATCTGTATCGTTCAGGCCCGACTCTGGAATCAAAAGCTCGTCGAACCTCTGCTGTTGTAATGATATATATATATATATATATATATATATATATATATATATGTGTGTGTGTGTGTGTGTGTGTGTGTATTGAAGTTTCCGTTGAAAATTGAAAATGTCATAGGAGTGAAGAGTGCTCTATGTAAGTTACAGAGGTAAATTTAATGTATAATAAACAATACAAAACAAGGCAATATATTGCCTTGTCTGACGAACGAATGCGGATGTTTCTTGTGTTCGTCTTATTCGGGAAACCTCTGGTAATGAGATAATTATATTGTATTGTTTATTATACATTATATATATACATATAGACCCCAAACAACGTTGTATATGTCTGTATTAGAACTATATATTGCTAATGTAATGTAAGTAATATTTTAATGACCTGCTGGGTTCTATGTCACTTTTCTTTTTGTGACATATTAAAATGTATTCATAACATAAGAGCTCTCTGCCCTTGGTATATTCACGTCAAATTTATATTGAGCAGTTGTGGTGCACCAAGTCGATATTTTGTTTATCAATATCAATTCATATTTTATATTTCTATTCCCGATTTTTTAATATATCGGTAGAGTTGCTTTACAGTTTGCGAGTGAGTTATGTTTAGTGAACTATTTTTACCTCAGTTCTCACATGTGAGTTGCTGTCTCGACTCAGAGTTAATTATGGATAGTTAATCTCTTGTCTAATTAATAAGATGACTTATTGAAGAAGGTCGGTTTCTTAGCATTACTAATTATCCCTTTAAATATGGTAATTTTTCAGTTTTCTCAGGACCTCAAGAATATTGTTTAAGTCTGTGTTAGAACTATATATTGCTAATGTAATATAAGTTGTATTTTTAATGGTCTGTTTGGTTCTATATTATTAGTTATATTTTTGCAATATATTAAAATGTTATGTCCATAACATTATTTCTATGAGTGTGCTCATTTTTTGTGCGTGGGGGTATTTTCGTGCCAGGTTTACATTGAGCCGTTATGGTGCAGTGAATCGATATTTTGTATATCGATATAAATTCATTTGTATGTATGTATATATATATATATATATATATATATATATATAAATATATATATATATATATATATATATATATATATATATACATACATGCATATATATACATACATATATACATATATATATATATATATATATATATATATATATATATATATATATATATATATATATATATATATATATATATATATATATTACAGAAAAAAGAGAATCAGTGTTGCGACGAAAGGAATTTATTGGACATATTACAATTGTTTCTCAGACGACCAGCTCGAGGAAAGATCGATGTGGTGATCAAACCTGACTCTAAAATTATATATATATATAACATATATAATATATATATATATATATATATATATATATATGTGTGTGTGTGTGTGTGTGTGTATAGATGTATATATGTATGTATATATGTATATATATATATCGAGAGACAGAGAGAGTGAGAGTAAGAGAAAGAGAGAAGGGAAGAGTGAAGGAGAGACAGAGAGAGAGAGAGAGAAAGATATATATAGAGATAGATAGATAGATAGATAATTTAGGTATAAAATGTTAGAACAGTATAAAAGTAAAGCACAATAAAATAAACGTATATACGTTTAAGGGTTAAAAGTAGTTATATAAAACGTCTGAACGCTACGAACGCTTGTTAACTAGCTTAATAATAGGTTTGATATTGGTTACATATATTTATATATATATATATACATTCTGAATGCATCCGCCAAAAACCGGGGTTACCTCCCTTGCAGGGTAAACACGTGGTGTAGCCACTCCACCACTACTACTGCATTGGAGCCCGCTCGCCGGCTGAGAACAAAATACCTGTTGACGAAATGGCAGCCTTGTTCTATCTACCTTAAGCTTACAACGAAAGCAGGTAGTATAATCGATATAGGTGTCACAGAAACCTCCCACTGGATTATACCATCAATTTCCAGGAGGTCCAGGTAAATTCCTTTGTTAATCTGTTTAGCTTCCTTCGCTTTTTTGGCTCCGGTGGCTGATAGCTTCATGACCACCGTTTTCATTTTGTCTGGCCTCTATAACGTATGTTTATTGCTCTGGTCTTCTTTCAGTCAATTGAGCACTTGCCGCATATCTCGAACATTGCGTTTCGCTTTGTTTTTGACCACTGCCGAAATACGATCTCGCTGAAATTATATGTGTATATATATATATATATATATAAAGGAAAAGAGTCAGGACCCCGACGGCTGAGCTCCGGCCGTTTCGACAGCTAGTTCAGACCTAGCCGTCGAAACGGCTGGAGCTCAGCCATCGGGGTCCTGACTATTTTCCTATTACCCACTCTACTATCCAATATTGAGTACTCTGGTGCTTTATGGTCCACCTGGTTCCTTACCACACTTCCTTTCTTATATATATATATATATATATATATATATATATATATTTATATATACATACACACATATATATGTATATACATATACCGATATATATATATATATATGTGTGTGTGTGTATAAATATATATATGTATGTG
The DNA here is from genome assembly GCA_964016885.1 of Eledone cirrhosa. Taxonomy (NCBI): domain Eukaryota; kingdom Metazoa; phylum Mollusca; class Cephalopoda; order Octopoda; family Eledonidae; genus Eledone; species Eledone cirrhosa. Next base: position 288,968,602 of record OZ024741.1, read on the forward strand.
TTTGTGTGTGTGTCTGAATGGAATATGATCACTTTAATATCTTTTTATCCCCAACTTTCTCTCTACGCCACTCACCTACACACCAGGCTACACTACATTTTCCGTTCAATTTCACACATGTATAATATATATAAACATATCTGAGTGTTTATATATATATATATATATATATATATATATATGTGTGTGTGTGTGTGTGTGTTTATATATATGTGTGTGTATGTGTGTGCGTGTGTATGTTTATATATATATGTGTGTGTGTGTGTGTATGTGTGTGTGTGTGTGCGTGTGTGTGTATACATATATTTTCTCTAATTCAATCTTTTCTCTCTGATATTTTTCTCGCAGTTTCTCATTCTCTCGTTCGTTTGTCGGTTTGCCTGATTGTCTGTTTGTCCCCCCCCCCCTTCCTATCTGTCTCCCCCTCACTCTCTCTCTTCTTCTCTCTCTTTCTCTCTCTCTCTCTCTCCTCCCTCTCCCTCTCTCGTTTTCTCGCTTGAACGCTCCAGTGCTCTTTTACTAATAACTAACGGTAATGACACACTTGAAATACGCAAAAATGGCGGTAAAATGGGAGGAAAGGTTGGAGGTCGGAGTTGTGTAAGGCAGAGGCTGCCACGTAACTAACGAATCTCTGCTTGGCGTGTGTGCGTATGTGTGTGCATGCGAGTATGTATGTGTGTGCGTGTGCGAGCGTGTGTGTGTGTGTGTGTGTGTGTGTGTGTGAAGGTATTGTTTTGTGTTTGTGTTAACGTTTAGGTTAAGGTTAACTTTGTTTTGGTATGATGCGTTTTCATTCCTCCATCACCACCTCCACCACTACCAACAACAACAACAACACCAGCAACAACACAACTACCACCACCACTACCACTACCACTACTGTGACCACTATCACCACCAGCTTCTTCACTACGTCCTTCCCTACCAACAACCCTACCAAACTGCACAAACGCCATCGTAATAACACCAACACTAGCAGCACAACGACGACCACCACCACTACCACCACCAGTAATATCAACTTCACCACCACCATCACCACCACCACCATCATCACGAGTATTAACAAGTTCATCACCACCATCATCGCCAGTAATAACAACTTCACCACCACCATCACGAGTATTAACAACTTCACCACCACCATCATCACCAGTATTAACAACTTCACCACCACCATCACCACCAACAACAACAACACAATCACAACGACCATCATCACTACCATCTATCACCACCAACACCACCACTACTACCACCATCGCCACCACAAGCAACAATAACAACACCATAACTACCACCTACACTACCAACAACAACATCATCACAACCACTACCACTATCACCATCATCACCACCACCACCACGACCACCACCACCACCACCACCACCATCACCACCAACGCCGCTGCCACCACCGTCAACCCTCACTACCCTCTCTTTCCAGTAATAAACACTCAGGATATTAGCTATGTAACTATTTTGGGAGGCGTCTGTTTATTCCGAGTCTATTATGCTTAGCGTAACGACAACAGTTCCGAACTTCCGGTTATTTTGCCTGTCTGCCTGTCTCGATGGCTGGCTGGCCAATTCTTATTCTTGTTGTCTGTGATGTTTTTCAAGTTGTTGTTGTTGGTGGTGGTGGTGTTGGTGTTAATGGTGTTATGTATATGTGTGAGAGTGCGTAATGTGAGTTTTGGTGGTTGAACAGTCGTGGTGATGTTGGTGGTGGTGGTGGTAGAAATGGTGATCTTTATGGTAGTTCTACTGGTGCTGTTAGTGTTAGTATTGGTGTTGGTGATAGTTATGGTGTTTGTAGTGCGCTGTTGCAAGTTTCTGAACAAAAGTGCCGGGTTCGGTTTGATTGATATAACGGAAGTAGAATTTTCCATCAGAAGTTACCGACCGACCGACTGACTGCCTGAACGAGCAATCGATTGGTTAGTTTGTGGAACAAACACAATGAAATAAAAGCCAATCAGACAAAAGAGAAATCCATATATATGGCGGTGAAAAAATGCCGACAAAAAAATGGGAAGAACATACTAATAATGATAATAATAATAATAATGATTTCTTTATTGGCCACAAGGGACTCAAGAAAAAACATTACAGACGGTACAGGACGGTGCGGTGTGGGTTCTGTGCGTGTAAAGATTTTTATTATTTATATAAGAAAAGAAAAAAAAGACATAGAAACATATATATATATATAAACAATAAAAATAAAAATTGAAACAATGAAAAATTCCCTAATTGGGGGGAAACCTCCGAGGGTTACTCGTGGTGAAAACCACACAAAAGACCACGGCCACCCTGACCACCAGGGCAAGCGCCCTCTCTCAATTTTTCCATTTCTCAAACTACAGGCTATATTCAGAGCGGTCCCGTTCACTCGGACCAGACTCGCCACTTTCACCTACCTTTCAACAAACTTGCTAGAAGGCAGCACTTGCCTCTCCGCCCTAATTTTCCTCTTCAAGTGAAACTTGAAAAAGTTAATTAGGGATTCGCCGAAGAGGAAAGTGTTTGTCTTTAACCCTTTCAACCTTGTCCACCACACAATCTCTTTCGCCATGGCTACCAGGCAGATGAAGACTGCTTTCCCTTCCTCCTCTTTAGAGGAGGATGGCGGGGCTATCTGCACAATGGATTCAGTCGATAACCGGATCCGTCCTATACGCGACAACAACTGTTCCACATAGCTCCACAAGTCAGCAATGCTCGGGCACTGAACGAGTGTATGAATGACGGTTTCGTTGCTCTGCGCGCATCTCGGACAGGATCGGCTGACGGCACTTCCGTGCCTGTAGAGCTTATCTCGAACCGGCAACGCTCCCCCGTAGCACTGCCAGGCCGAGGATTTTGGGAAGTTATCCATAGGCTCTGGTCTGAAAGTTCTCCGGAAGAGAGCAAACAGCTGATCTTCTTCGACGCCCAGGATCTCTCCGAGAATGTCGTCGCTCCCCCCCCCCCCACTAGTCCTCTATAGAACGCCGAGGTGGATGTTCCACCGATACTGGTGCGCAGCTGGCAGAGGGCAGTGAGCGCCTGGAGACATTCCAGTTTCCAAGCGCTATCCCTCGGTCTTTTCCTGACCCAGGACTGCAGCTCCGTCAAGGAGACGAGCTGTGGGAAAACGTGCCTGGCGAACGGCGACCACACCTGTTCACCGCCAAGGAAGCACCAGCCTCAGCGCATGTTTGCGCATCATCAGCCATGGCATGCCTAGTCTTCCATGCAACGGGTGTTGACAGCAGATGGATCGTCTGACTATGGGAGCGCGTCCCTTCCACAAAAAGCGGAAGAGGAGGCGCTCCATTTTGGAGAGAGTTAGGCCGGGGCAAGGGACGACGGTGAGGCGGTAGCAGTGCTTTCTTTATTAACCACAAGGGGTGACACAAAGTATAACATTAAGGACAACACAGGACAATACGGGACGGTACAAATGGGCATTTCTGCGTGTAAAAAAACAAAAACATAGGATGTAACAAAAAAGAAACAATGAAAAATTGCCTAATAGGGGGGGGGGGGAGACCTCCGAGGGACATTCGTGGAGAAAGCACATTAAAAAGCCACGGCGACCTTGACCACCAGGGGAAGTGCCCTCTTCCAGTTTTCCTCCTACGATACTACAGGCACACGCTTAGGGTAGGCCCATTCACACGGTCCATTCCTGCCTCTCTCACCCACCTTTCAACAAACTGGCTGGAAGGCAGCACTTCATAATGATAATATGGGTTTCTTTATATTCCACACAGGGCTAGCATTAAGCAAACAATTAAAACAACATGGGACGGTGCGGTAAAGTTCGGATTTTTGTGTGTAAAAAATTATAACGAATAAATATAGAAATATCAAACAAAAGAAATCTCCCAATAGAGAAGAGATTTCCGAGTTTCACTTGTGGAGAAAACCCACAAAATGCCAGGGTCACCCTGACCCCTAGAGCAAATGTGTACACACAGAGCAGAAACATTTATTCAGGCTGTTCGCCGCTCTCAGTCAACTTTCAACGAACTGGTTGGAAGGTTGCATTTCCCTCTCCTCCTTCATTTTCTTCTTCAAGTGAAACCTGAAAACGATAATTAGGGATTTGCCAAAGAAGAAAATGCTTGTTTTGAACCCTTTCACACGCGCCCATCACATGACATCTTTCGCCATGGCCACCAGGCAGCTCAATCACTGAACGAATGCGTATAGGAAGGATTTGTCATTCTGCGCGCATCTAAGAGAGGCTCGCTTGACAGCACTTACATGCCTGTAGAATTTATCTCGAAATAGTAATACTCCTAGTTAGAACCACAATAATAACAGTTACAAAACACGAATCCCAATACCAGTTCGAAAATACATAGGTAGAACAAAGTCATCATAACTTAGTGGATAATGATTAAAGAAAATATAGAAGAACAATACTGTACTCCATTTAAATCAGAGATTCTCAAAGTCAGCGCTACCACCCCCAGGGGGCGTTGAGATGGTCCAGTGGGGGTGGGGGTGGGGATTAGAGATGATATAATAGTATATTAAATATCAAATAATACATATATATAAATGTTAAAATAAAAAATATATACCGTATTTCCCGGCGTCGAAGACGCTTCTTTTTTCCTAAAATAAGTCTCAAAAATCTACCATGCGTCCTGGATGCCGAAGGTTGTTTATTATTTTTTTTTCAAATTTTTGGTTGTCATAATTAGGGTGCATCCTCGAGGACGAAGCGTCTTCGGCGCCGGGAAATACGGTAATATTTATTTATACATAGTATTTATTATATATGAATTAATGATTTTATTTATATATTATTTATAATTTGCGTGTAGGCAGGTCTCTCTGGAAATAGGGTTGAGGGGCGCTGAGGGTTTTTCGTAGCCGTGAGGGGAGCGGTGGCCCCAAAAATTTAAATGTCAAATGAAACATGATTATAGTCGAAGTGACAAATTGGAGGTCAATGAAAATCGAAGATTTAATCATCTTTATATAGAATGTAATAATCAAGGAATTATTAGATTAAATATGTTTCTACTATAACCTCCATCATTTGATGGGTAATATACTGGCTACGATATAATTGGCCAAGCTTAAAACTAGAATATTTTATTTTCAGCTTAACATCGGAAAATCATTATTGTTGAAATTGTTGTTGTTGTTATTGCCATCGTCGTCGCCGTTGTCGTTGTCGTTGTCGTTGTGGTTGTCGCTGTTGTCGTTGTCGTTGTTGTTGTTGTTCTTGTTGTTCTTGTTCTTCTTCTTCTTTTGGTATAGGTTTAACATATGAAAACGTTCATTGATAACTTAAATTTGGGATTGGTTATGAGGTTGCAACTTCCGCTTAAACTAGACACCATTGTGGTATTTTTGGCTGGTTTCAAACGGTCCACTGGATAAATTTGTGGTCGGATGTGGTCATTTCTCTTGGTGAAGAAAAAAACTTTCCTCTTTAAATTATAATGGATTCTTCTTTTGATTATCAGTTGTTCGTTAAATGTCTGGTTGGCTTCGATTGGTTGTTTCACTGGTTGGATGAATGCCTGTATTTTTATGTTACTGTAATTTTGCAGTTATTATTATGATGTGAGCCCTGTGTGGCTAATAAAGAAAGCATTATTATAATTCTTGTCATTGTTTCGGTTGTTTTTCTTGTTGATTATGTGGTTGTAGTTGTTGTTCTTTACAGTTTTCTCGACGGAACTTTGCTTTTTGAGTTTTAAAATGTTTTGTCCCTATACAAAAAAACAATAATAACAAGTAAGGAAATAACGGTGTTATATGTATGTTTGTATACGCAATTAGTTATGTATATATGTATATGAATATGTGTGTGTGTGAGTGTGTGCGTGCGTGCGTGTATATATATATATATATATATATATATATATATATGTGTGTGTGTATATATGTATATATATATATATATATATATATGCATACACACACACACACACACACACATATATATATATATATATATATATATATATATACACATGAAGAGAGAAACGAAGAAATTATAATGAAAAAACTTAATGAATAAACGAACAACAGTAATGAAGAAGAAGAAGAAGAATAGAAAGAACAAAAGAGACTAAAATATGAAAAATAAATAAATAAATAAATGAATAAATAAAAGTGTTACAAAAATGGATGGCCGTCTATAAAGTGGCTCGGTGTAGATTCACTTTTGATTGTGTTGTGTGAAGAGCGGAAGTGATTTAGCTGTTTGCTGTGAATTTTATTGCGTCATAGTCACGTGTCACAACGGCATTATAACGAGATGCTTGAAAACAAAAACAATAATTTTGTTGTTCCTTCCTGTTGAGGTAGTATTTTGTAGAAAGTGGAAGTGAAACTATAGAAAAGAGGAGGGGCTACAGAGATTTCAACTTTACCGATTTGTAAATTTATTCACTGATGTGTTTCAGTTACTGATGTTGTTGTTGTTAGTGTAGTTGTCAGCGTTGTGTTTGTTGTTTTGCTGTCGTTGTTGTTGTGACTCTTATTGCGGTAGTTGTTGTTGTTGTTGTTGTTGTTGATGTTTGGATCCTATTGCAGTAGTAGTAGTAGTTGTTGTTATTGTTGTTGTTGTTGCTGATGTTTGGATCCTATTGCAGTAGTTGTTGTTGTTGTTGTTGTTTTTGTTGCTGTTGTTGATGTTGCTGATGTTGATGTTATTGTTGTTGATGTTATTGTTGCTGTTGTTGTTGCTGCTGCTGCTGCTGTTGTTGTTGTTGTTGTTGATGCTGTTGATGTTGTTGTTATGGCTCTTATTGAGGTAGCAGTTGTTGCATTTGTAATTTTCGTTGTGGTTGCTGTTGATGTTATTGTCGTGACAGTTTTTGCCGTTAGTGCTGGTGGGGTTGTTGCAGTTGTCATTGTTGCCTTTGTTGTTGTTGTTTTTGCTGCAGTCGTTGTTGTTATTGCATCTCTTACTATTAGTGTAGTTGTTAGGCTTGTCGTGGTTGTTGTTTATTTATTTCTTATTGTTGTTTCTCCGCAAGTCAACCCTAACCGAGCAGACATAGAATTAAAGATGTTCTTGTGGCCGTGATCATGGCGTCTTTGTCTTTGATATTGTGAACTATGAATCCGGTATCTAAGAGACACATACTTTATCTGTAATCTGAGGGGCATTGGGCTACTATTTCTAGCCTGACACAAACGAACATATATTTATTTGTGAGTGTTGAGGAGGTGAATTGGCAGAGTCGTTAGACCGTCCACTAATGGGGTCGATATCGATTCTACCTCTATATCTCTTTCTTACTACAGCTCAATAAGTTTCTCTACTTCTCAGGGACAAAGCAGTGGTGTTCAGATCTGGAGAAAATCTCCCCTCTGCTAAGTTTAAAATATATACATATAAATACACACATATATATATATATATAAATCTCTCTCTCTCTCTCTCTCTATATATATATATATATATATATATAAGTATGTTTTGAAACAGTGAGCGAGTTTGAAATTAGAAATATAAGCTGTCACCGTATTTTTGACTAAAGATATTTTTAGCCTGATAGTGGGGTTTAGAACCCTCAGAGAAATGGAAAAAGATGAGTATTGGCGTACATAGGAGTCGAACCTACATTTGGTTATCCAGACCATTGTGCTACCATTACACCAACACATCACCCATTCTTCCATCCTTCCATTCAAATTCTTTAGTAAAAAATACGGTGAAAGCTTATATTTCTTTCTAATTACAAACTCGCTCACTGTTTCAATACATACTTACTTGTCATTTACTTGCTAAGAATGTAGCTTCTAATTTGAATGGAAGGAGATGGGTGATGTGTTGGTGTAATGGTAGCACAATGATCTGGATAACCAAAGATGTGGGTTCGACTCCCATGTACGTCAATATTCATCTTTTTCCATTTCTCTGAGGGTTCTAAACCCCACTATCAATGTCTTTAGTAAAAAATACGGTGAAAGGTTATATTTCTAATTTATATATATATATATATATATATATAATAATGTAAATCAGAGTTTTTCGAATATTAATAATAATATTCGATTCGTTTCCAATTATGCACTATTTGTTATATATATATATTCAGTTAAAAATATTTATTTTAAAATTATGTACACTTAAAAATAATTTTTAAATAATTAAAATATACACAGACGTGCATATAATGTAAAATTAAATTAAAAGGCCCATATATATATATATA
>OZ024741.1:288981790-288984290 GCA_964016885.1 Eledone cirrhosa
TGTGCAGACTTTAAGATGACACCTTTTCTCGATTTCAACTGCTAGGTTTTTATGTTTACTAAACTTTCGAAATTCTTTTGAGGTGTTACGTTCTGATGTAATGCTCATGTTAATTAAGAAGCATGTTTTCTTTTTATGGTCCTTCACGATTATAGCAAGTCTAATGACCTTCATTTTCATTATATATATATATATATATATATATATATATATATATAATTTCAATCAGGGGTAACCACTGTAAGTAAGGTACTCACTCAATACATAGCAGAGTATAAATATTTAATATAGAAATGGCTTCTACGGGACTACAACTGTTTCATTCGGGAGAAATCATCATGAAGCCCATATATATATATATATATATATATATATATATATATATATATATACACATACATACATACATATATATATATACACACATATATATATATATATAATTACTTCAGTGTAATTACTTATTACGAAAGAACGAGCTCTCACTATGTAAACAGAAATAATGCGCAAGAGGTATTCCTCAATATTTCATAATTTACTTCTTTTATTACCGTCATATATATATTTCGGTGATAGCCACAATTCAACAGCTATAAACTCTTCAGACAGTTAGAAGCAACACAATGAAGACAAAGTTTTTCTTGGGGTAAAACTTATATGAGAGAAAAGTAAAGCTTGATCTTATATTTGTGTTTAACATTTGTTATTATCTCCGATGAATTTGGCCTTGTGCTCGGATGAAACGATCGTCAGTTATTAAACGTTTGAAGGATTAAACACTTTTTGATTATCATTTACATTCTGTGTGTGTATATATATATATATATATATATATATATATACAGTCAGCGATAAAACATGAGGAAAAGGGATAAGAGAAAGAAAGAAATATAAAGAATAGATTAAATGAAATTCTAAATTTTTAGAGAGATTTAATCTCAGATAAACAGCTGAACGACTCAAAAGATTGCCATTCTGTGCAGTAAATATACCATATCTGTTAGACACGCAATGACTAACAACAGAATGTTTTAAGTCTGCGTGTCTGACATATATGCGTAGCTTGTGAATAAAAAATTCAAGCGGTGTCGCTGGCCGTGGTGATCACGTCTTATTGGCTAATTTCATCGTCTTATTGGCTAATGAACCAACGAGAGTAATTGTTGCTCAAAGGCATCCGCCATTTTGTTTGCACGTTTATTTATCGTTTCACTTTCGAATCTTCCTCCTGTACTTCGTCGTTTATCATCAAACTATTTTTCTCGTTATGGTAAGTTATATTGTTAATTTATATATGATTCTTAAAATTTATATTAACTATTTTTTTTTCAGTTCGTTATAACAAGCTTATAATATTGGTTGTATCATATTTACTTGTATATTTGCCCATATTATTGTTCGTTTTATGTTAGATTATTTTATTATTATTATTATGTTAGATTATTTTTTTATTATTATGTTAGACTATTTGTATTTAATATTTAATTTTTATTAATTCAACTATAACAATTATTATGTAAAATATATTTATTTAATATTGATTGTTTTTTGTAGTTGCTTATATTAAAAGTCTAAAAATATTTTTATACATCTTACAATAATATTTATAAGATCATTTATAAAATAACAATTATATAATCTAATTACATTACAACGATAATTTATTATTAATATATATCATGTTTAACTAGAGTTATTACAAGCGTTGCTTTAAAAAAAATATTAAACTAGACCTGAAAAATGCGCAAGCTCAAAAGAGCCACAGAATGTTATAATAAACCTTTAAAAGTGTGGGTGGGACTATAGTTGTTGCTCAAAAATATTGTAATCATTATCTACGTACACTCTGTGGCATCCTTTTATAAAAAAGAGACACATAACGAACTCAAGACGACACGATAATTATTTAAGTGAATTTATAATATAGAATTCGGTTTAAGTGCATTTCGTATTAATCATTACTAAACATCTAATATGAGATATTGAACATTAGCTTAAATAATTATCGTGTCGTCTTGAGTTCATTATGAGTCTCTTTTTTATAAAAGGATGCCACAGAGTGTACGTAGATAATGATTACAATATTTTTGAACAACAACTCTAGTCTCACACTTTTGAAGGTTTATTATAACGTTTTGTAGCTCTTTTGAGCTTGCGCATTTTTCAGGTCTAGTAATATATATATATAGCAAAATGTTAGATGTATATGGCAAAAAACAACCATCAGAAAAACAAGTTCACTTTATTTAAAAGTGGCAATAGTAATTCATAAAAAAATACATATATATTTCCTCAGACACACACAATATAAATAAATAAATAAATAATTATATATCAGGGTTGATCATAAGATTATACTGAAAAAAACTATCCAATATTGGTGTCTCTGGAAAGTTACTACAATGGATCAAATGTTTCCTGACAGACAGAACCCAACATGTTGTAGTCGAAGGAGTAAAACCAATCCCTGCCAAAATCAGCAGTGGCGTCCCACAAGGCA
>OZ024741.1:288989290-289002462 GCA_964016885.1 Eledone cirrhosa
TCACCTCTCATATTATCAAGGTATTTGAGAGGGTGGTGAGATCACGAATAACCCACTTTCTTGAAAGCAACGGCCTGCTGAACTCCAACCAACATGGGTTTCGTAATGGAAGAGACTGCCTAACGCAGCTCCTGCATCACTTTGACGATGTTTTGAGAGCCTTGGGAGAGGGCTCCAACACTGATGTCATCTACATTGACTTCAGCAAGGCCATCGACAGAGTTGATCATAAGATTCTACTGAAAAAACTATCCAATATTGGTGTCTCTGGAAGGTTACTACAGTGGATCAAATGTTTCCTGACAGGCAGAACCCAGCATGTTGTAGTCAAAGGAGTAAAATCAAGCCCTGCCAAAGTCAGCAGTGGCGTCCCACAAGGCACTGTGTTCGGCCAACTTCTTTTCATCATCTACATTAATGACATTACTGACATCATCAAGCACAGCAACATGAGAATCTTCGCAGACGATTCCAAGCTCCAAAGGGTCATCAATGAGGTGGGTGACCGGACTTGCTTTCTGTCAGACCTACTGGCTGTTATCCAATGGGCAGAAATGAATAATATGCTGTTGAATGAAGATAAATTTGAATTAATCCACTTTGGAAAAAAGGATGCCCTGAAACTACCATACTCTCTTCCTTCAGGTGAAACTCTAGTGACATCCAATAACATCAGAGACCTGGGAGTAATTGTGGACAACATAAGCTGGGCCACTGATATAAACAGAAAAGTTGATATGGCCCGCAGAATGTGTTCCTGGATTCTTAGAACTTTCCAGTCGAGAGATATTCACACTGTTATCCTTCTCTTCTCCACTTTTGCCCGACCCCCACCTTGAATACTGTTGTCCACTGTGGTCTCCCCACACGAAACAAAGTATCATGAAAGTTGAAGCACCCCAAAGCTCAATTACAAAAAAGATAGATGGCATGACAGGCCTTGACTATTGGAGTCGATTAGAAAAGCTCAAACTTTATTCTCTCCAACGTCGCCGTGAGCGCTACATTATCTGCATGATGTGGAAAATATTCCATCAGCTTTGCTCAAATGATGTTGGCATCACCTTTAGTGTACAACCAAGGCTTGGGCCCGGCGCTATCCGCCCACGACAAAAATCTCACTCGCATCATATAACAACAATACGGCACAATTATTTCACCTCAATTGGTCCTGCACTCTTTAACATTACACCAAGACACATCAAAGCAGAACAGACCCCATCAAGTTCAAGAAGTCTTTGGATAAATTCCTTCAAGAAATCCCGGATAAGCCTCCGTAAACAATAACTCTCTGCTGGAGTGGGCCATGGTGCCCAAACACTGATTTGTAAGACTTCGCCAGGTGGTGCTATTAAGTTAGACATAGCCTGGGCCAATACTGGCCGAAACCTAACAAACTTATCAAAGTTATATATATATAAAATGGAATTACCGAGCTTAATGAATCTACAGGAATACTCATCTATGCCGACAAAACCAACAACCTTTACAGCATGTACGTTCAACTTTACCATGAGCTAATCCTCAGGGAATTGAGAAAAAGCTACAAAAAAAAAACGCCGAGGCCACCCTGGAGGATATCAACATCAAGGCTTATGAGATCGTTTCTGGTCTTGGTATAGATGATAGGACGGCCCCATACTAACCAAGGGAGCCGAGGATTACCATTAAGGACCACAAACCAAACTTCGAGTCTAACCTGCCGGTCAGACTGTTAGCCCCCTCCCGGTCGGACATGGGGATTATTAGCAAAAGCCTTTTAGATAGAATCCTGCCCACACTTAAGAGTAAAATAAGGTTACAACTCTGGTCCTGCACCAGCCAGGTGCTGGACTGGTTTACATTTTTACCTGAAAAACATAGGACTAGCTTCATACAACTAAACATCAATAATTACTACTCCTCTATCTCGCTCATAGTCCTGAACAAGGCACTCATATTGGCGATGAATAGGACAGACCTAACACGCGACGAGGTCCGAATCATACACGCCGCCAGAAAGACCCTGATCCGATTCGGTGGGAATATATGGACCCAGAGCGACTGGCCAAATAATGTTGACATTACAATGGGCTCCAGTGACTCCGCGCAGCTAACGGACTTGGTTGGGATATACATACTCTACGAGATCAGGAGAGAAATACCCAACCTGGGCGGCGGGCTGTACCGAGACGACGCACTCTTCACCGTAGTGGACCACAGCACCACAATGGTCGAAAATATGAAGAGGAGAATTAGGCACTTCTTTAGCAAGGTAGGACTTAAGGTAGAGATGGAACCCAATAGAAAAGTAGTGAATTTCCTGGACACTACCCTCAACCTCAACACCAAGCTACACCACCCATATCATAAACCCAATGAGAAACTGGTGTATATCAACGCTGAGTCTAACCATCCTAGAACTATAGTTAAGGCCGTAGTTAAGAGTGTCTCTGACAGGATCTCTACTTGTCAGCCAATGAAGAGATCTTCAATAGTAACGCTGACTACTATAACTCAGCTCTAGCTAAGGCGTCCCACAGCGATAGGATCAGCTATAACCCTAAGGGACATGATCGAGATGAACCAAGGGTACCCCAGACCAATACCCTCAGGGGCATGAGTCGCCCACCTAATACCTCGGTGACCGGTAGTAACACTCCCAGACCCCTATCCGTCACCACACCCGGTAGAAGGTCGCGCATATGCCACCGGTCAACGCTGAAGACCACTGTGCTGCGGAGCATAGGCACCCCTGCACCGGCTCCACCTCCTGCCGAATCCTAATTGAGCAGGGAGGCCGCACCTCGCAAGTTTATATCCCCACGGTGGGCCTATATAACCCTCATGATAGTGACCGCTCCGCACACCAAAGTGACACCAACCGAGCTCGACCTGAGCTGTGCACAACCACGCGATGGCCCACGGCGAACACCCAACCACCCCGCAAGAATAGGACCAGGAAGGTCACATGGTATAACCCTCCGTACTCGATGGGTCTACGTACCAGCCTGGCTAGAACATTCTTTAGAGTACTGGATATATGTTTCCCTAGGGCCCATAAGTACCATAAAATATTCAACAGGCACACGGTGAAACTTTCCTACTCGACCACACGCTCCGTAGCCCAGCACATAGCTGGGATAGATAGAAATAGGCTCACTGCCTCTAATACCACCGTAAACCCCGGAGCCACCCAACAGAACCAGCACGCGGGACGCATCGGAACCCGAACAGGCCCAACTAGCACACCGGAACTCAACGACCCTGTGCTGATTGCGGAGGCTACCCAGCCAACTCCGAGTGATGCTAACCACGCGGTACATGTGGTGGGGTTTAAGAAGTCATGTAATTGCAGAGACCCGTCGTTATGCCCCCTTAGTAATGAATGCATGACCAAAAACGTGGTCTACAGGTGCAAGGTCACAACCCCTAACTCGGAGCACCACTACATAGGATCCACAGCGACGAGCTTCAAAGCTCTGTGGTATAACCATCGCCATTCTTTTAACAGAATAGATAAGAGGAAATGTACGGCCCTTTCTGAATTGATCTGGAAGCTCAATCTTGAAAAGACCCCGCACTCTCTGGTCTGGTCCGTGGTTAGAAAGGTTCCCCCAGACAGAGGCGGGTCTGGTATTTGCAACCTCTGTCTTAGTGAGACACTCGAGTTTCTTCATGGCGGAACCAAGCAATTAAACAGAAGGGCACACTTATTCAGTGCCTGCAGACACCTAAGGACGGGAACTTTCCTCAATCTATATGGATAAACCCCGGTTACGGCTTCCCACAAGTCCCCTACGTACCAATGACCAATGGACAACAACAACCACCCATGGTTTGCGGTCCCTATGGTGGATGGTCCACCGGATCCTCTACTGGTTAGGAGTCATCTAAACAATGTTTTATTGAACCTGATTTTATATATATATATATGTATATATGTATCATGTGTATATATATGTGTATTTTATATGTGTATGTATGCGTATTTGAACATATGTTCCTTAAGGGTTAATTTTATGCTGGCCCCCACCGCATGTGCAATCATTTTCTTTAGTTCATCGTGGTTTTCGGGGGTCCGTATGGCTCTGGTCCACCCGTTCCATCTATCTGTGTGGGTTTTCTTGGCCATTGAGGTAATGGTAGGTGGTCTGCCTCTTGCTGGTCTTGTAGGGCACAGGTTGCTAAGGTCATATGTATCTAGATAATTATTACTATAGGTAAGTTTAAGCAGGAGTCCCAGCTTTAACGGAAAAACATATGCCCAAGAGGAGGGAGCAGCCATTGGTGTTAGCATTGCAGGCGACATAGCTAACCTATTTATGGTATGGTGGGACAGTAGACTTCTTAAACTTAAAGAACAATTAGAAGACCCCTCAACCCTGATAATGTACTCCCGCTACGTTGATGATGTAAACATCGTAGTAAAAATACCCCCACTAGAGAACAGTCAGGAATTAGAGAAAAACACAATGGAAAGCATCCAGCAAATAGCTAACTCCATCCACCAGAGTATTAGAGTTACTATAGACTACCCAAGCAAACACCCCAACCATCGATTACCTGTACTAGACACAGAGCTCTGGTTAGATACCATTAATAACAAAAAACAAATCCTCCATTCCCATTATGCCAAACCCATGACTTCCAAATATCTGATCCACCGAAACTCAGCTGTTTCGGACCATACCAAAATCAACATACTGATTGCGGATTTGGTACGGGTGATGAGAAACGTGTCCCGCATGTGCAACCCCAAAGAACTAGAGAGACACATACAACACTTCATCCACCGTATGCAGTTCTCTGGTTACAATCAGAGAGATAAAATCAGAGTATATAGAGGAGCCAGAACCAAGTGGGAAAAAATGGTAAATAATAACACAAATGGGACCTGTCCCTTGTATAGGAGCAAATTTTGGAATAGAATAGAAAGAACTAAGAATAAGGCTAATAGAATAAACTCATGGTATGATAGCAATAAATACCAGAGTGTAATGTTCATCGATACAACCCCTAGAGGTGAATTAGCTTACAAATTTAGAAGGGCCCTAGATAAACATAAACTCAATATTAAGATAGTAGAAAGACCAGGTACCTCCATAAAAACGCTTATTAGCAATACATACCCTTTTCAAAGACCTCCCTATATAGATAAGAAATGTATAATCTGTAAATTAAGCCCCCATATTAACTATAAAATTAGAAATGTAGTATATAGCATAAGATGTACTGAAGGACAATGTAGAGATAAAAATATAGTGTACATAGGTGAGACAGCTCGTAGTATAGGGGAACGGATAAATGAACACTGGCGAGACCTTCAAGTTAGTAAAGAATCATCTGTACTCTACCAACATGCTAAAATAGAACATAAGGGTAAATTAGAGAACATAGAAATAAAAATAGAATCTACACACAGAAAAAACGCAATGTTTAGACAAATCACAGAGGCAATAAACATAAATGAACTCCAACCAAAATTAAATAGAAAACATGAATGGAACAGCAACATCACAACTTACAATTAAGGACAAAATGAAAACACACACGCACATAGAACAAACAACCAACCAGTAACATGCAAATAAACAAATAAATAAACGAATATAAACACATACGGACATCCGGATGTAACACATGCGCAAACTAAGCACACAACACACACACAAAAACAAGATGGTGTAGGACAGAACAAAGGAGAGGCACAAAAACAAAGAAAAGAATCCCAAGTCACTGAAGAGGTCACAGAATGTGTGACGAAAGAACTTTGACAATATATAAACAATCATCTGGTTGTGGAACCAACCAACCAACCGGAAATTTATAAATTCCTAAATTTATAAATTTATTATAATTAATTGAAGTGAAAGCAACTGGTGCGTGTGTTTCTTATTGGCAACATGACCCTCCCAAAGTATAACAATATATATATATATTTATTAAAATAATATATATATTTAGGTGCGTGTGTATGTGTGTGTTTGAGTGTGTGTGCGTGCATATGAGTGTATGTGTGTGTGTATTGGGCATAAAACCTGATGTAACATATCATCTCTCCAGCTTGGAATATAGACGATATCATCCAGAAAAGTGATAAAGGATTGTAAAGGACGTGTTGAACTGATGTTTTGTTTACCAACTCAGAAAAAGGAAATGCGAAGTTTTAACTCGGTGAAATTCGAACACAAAGAGTCAGATTGATTACATCAATTGATTATATCAATTGATTACAAAGAATCGCTGCTTTCACCCTGTGAAAGCAGCGATTCTTTGCTTAAACTTTCATCTGTTATTTTAATAAATATTTGCTCTACGGTTCTTATATATTTGATATATATTTATCCTTATCGAGCCCTCTTTGGATTTTAGTCTACAAATTTATTATTATTACTATATATATATATATATATATATATATATATATATATATATATATATATATATATATATATATATATGTAATCAATTGATGTAATCAATCTGATTCTTTGTGTTCGAATTTCACCCAGTTAAAACTTCGCATTTCCTTTATCTGAGTTGGTAAACAAAACATCAGTTCAATACGTCCTTTACAATCCTTTCTCACTTTTCTGGATGATATCGTCTATATTCCAAGCTGGAGAGATGATATGTTACATCAGGTTTTATGCCCAATACACACACACATACACTCATATGCACGTACGCACGCACACTCAAACACACACACACATACACACACACCTAAATATATATATTAATGGTACAGATTGAAGTGTAAGCAAAGTCTCGCTGCTTTCACCCTATTACAGGATCCTCTGAAACTCTACGGATTTATATATACTTATTTATTATATATATATACATGTATATATATCTATCCAAAATTAAATTACGGGTGTCATGTCTGAGAGACATGCGCCATATATATATATGTTAATAACGAAGGAAATGTGGTAAGGAACCAGGTGGACCATAACGGCACCAAAGTACTCAATACTTAGGGTAGTAGAGTGGGTAATAGGAACAAGTAATTCTGGACTCAGAGTCCAGAATTAGCCGTCGAAACGGCTTGAGCTCAGCCCTCGGGGTCTTACTTGTTCCTATATATATTAATATATATATATATATATAATCCTTATCGAGCCATGATCGCATTTTGGTCTTCGTAATTATTATGATATGCACCTTTTGTAAGTCTGCTTGTGTATTATTTTGCTCTTTTACTGGTTTCAGTCAATAGACTAGAGCCCTGTCTGTTATATGTTTATTTATGCATTTGTGTATATTATACAGGAACGTATATACACAATAAGGAAATGGAAACATAAACCTGCAAATCAGCAATGTAGAGATACAGGACGACTGGTCAGTTTCGTCCTCCCGTGTACATCTTGGAAATGTTCTGTTGCTGACATTTTCATGCCTGTAAAGTTTGTCCGGAACTGACACAGACAGTTCCTAGCCCTTCCTAGTACTGCCAGGCTAAGGACGTGAACTATTCTCGTTGACGTTCAGTATTGCTTCACTAATATCATTGCTCATGTACTTCACTGGTTATGTATAAAATGCAAAGTTTGACTTTTCAAGAAATGAAGCAATGAGCTCCTTTCCGGATCATAACGAACTAACCCCAGACTGTTCGTGGTCGAACAGTTAATGTGCCTACGTAATCGCATTAATGATGATTTTTTATTTAGGCACAAGGCCAGCAATTTGAAGAGAGACGTGAATCAATGAAATTAACCCGAGTATTTTACTGGTACGTTATTTTATCGTCTAGGGAATCATAAAGTCAACGTTGACTTTGGCGGGATTTAGTCTCAGAACCTAAAGAGATGTAACAATTCATGCTAATCTACCACCTTTGTCATCGTATTGATAATTGTTTCTACTTTAGGCACAAGGCCAGCAATTTGGGGAAGGGGAAAGTCGATTAAATCAACCCCAGTACATTACTGGTGCTTTATTTTATCGATCCCGTAAGGATGAAAGGCAAAGTTAACTTCGGTGGGATTTGAACTCAGATCATAAAGGGTCGGAACTCTATGCTGCAAAGCATGACGTCCGACCCTCTACCTATCCTGTCAATCGTATTAACAAAAAAAATATTTCTAACTATATAAAATGATAATAAAAAATTTAACATTAAAACTTTTTTTGAAAAATTTATGTTGAGGTGGAATTGGGCCGAAGTGCAGGTTCGCAGAAATGCGACAAAACATTTTGATGCTGCATGTAAAGTACATGAGAGTACAACAAATAAACAAGTGAATATAATAATTTTTTGTCAGAGGTTTGAAATGAATTTTCCCGATGTAATATCTAAAAATAAAAAAGATAAGGTAAGAATATAAAAGAAAAGAAAAAAGAGGAGGTGGAGGTTGGGGTAAAAAGTTTGAGATAATATAAATAGAAACAAGACGAGGTAAAAATGACTGTTTTTTCGGAAAACATCTATTTGCCATTATATTTAATTTTTATAGAGGGTCGGACACCATGCTTTCTATCATAGTTACATCCCTTTACGGTCTGGCTGATGTTAACTTTGCCTTTCCTCATTACAAGGTCGATAAAATAAAGTACCAGTAATGCACTAGGATAATTGCTGGCCTTGTGCCCAAATAGAAACAATTATATTTAATTTTTATCTGTGTCTTGGTGGTGGAGTGCTGAACTTACGACCATAACATCGTCAATTCTATTTCTGAAACGAGCGTCGCGTAGTGTCCTTGAACAAGAAACTTTATTTCATGTTACGCCAGTCTACAGAGCTGCTAAAACGTTACCACAACACTGGGACCGATTTCTATCGAAACATGACTTTCCTTTGCACAAGATCGGTGTCGTAGGGAGCGGGGGGGGGGCTTTCATGAATAGGAGAAGCTGGTCTCACACATGACATCCTACACAAGCTTGTTCCTGGGAAAAGCAAAACCATGGTCAGTTACTCCTGGATGGAAAATCCATCCCGGATATACAAAGACATCCCGGATATACAAAGAGAACTCATTCCCTTTCCTATGTTACTGTCTTTTTCCTTTACGAGTTCCATAAAAATATGTACCAGACTAGAATCAACATAATCGACCAAACCACTTGAAGGCGGTACCACAGTATGGCCGCATTCCATTGACTAAATCCAGTAAAAGAATAAAAGAATATTTATTCTTTATTATTCTATTATTATCGTTTTCACATTCTGGTTTCTATTCTAGTACTTTAATATTTTAAGTTTTTTCCCCTTCATTTCTATTATTGTGATTCCAATTTATATACAAATTTTTCTTATTCTTCTTATTTTCTCCCTAGCTTTGCTCACACCCATCATCATTATTAACACATAAAATCCTCACAACAACCACTACCACCATTCCTCTCCTTATTCTTGTTCTCGTTCTTCTTATTCTCCCCTTCACCTTCCCATCATCACCATTTTCGATTCATGTTCCCCCATCTTTACTTTTGCCAATTATTTTTCTTATAATTTCCATATTAATTTTACATTACATTCTTCTTCTTCTTCTTCTTCTTCTTCTTCTTTGTTACTGTAGCTTTGCAGTTGAAAAGAGTAAAAAAACAACAACAAAGACATACTGAAATAAACGAGGTGAGAATCAGAAAATACAGAGAGAAAATGATATACGTGTATATATATATATATAATATATGTGTGTGTGTGTATATATATATATATATATATATATATATATATATATATATATATATATATATAGAGAGAGAGAGAGAGAGAGAGAGAGAGAGATAGATAGAGAGAGAGAGAGTGGGGGAGCAGTGAAAGATAGAGTTAGCAATGTGGAGGCGTAAGGTGTGCGTAGAAAGAAAAGAAATAATGAAATAAAGAGAGTGTGAGACAGAGAAAGAGGAGAGAGAGGCGTAGAATGGTGTGGAGAAGTAGAGATAAAGGAAAAAAACAACAGCATAAATAATAACGGCAAGAAAACGGCCATTTTGTTTTAGCTATATTTTTCAAAATATTTGTCGATAACATTTAGATCAGTTGTTTCAATACAATACTTCACATTTTTCTATTCTTTCTTTCAGAAAGGCGGTACTCGGCACAACAACAACAACAACAACAACAACAACAACAGCGACGACGACGACAACAACAACGATAACAAAAACAACAAGAAAACGACAAACAACCCAAAACAAACATGTTCTAACGGTTTAAGCAAGACACATATATATACGCACAGATACACATAAACATACACACACACACACAAACACACAAAACATCAACGTAATTATCATCAACATCATTATCAAGATCATCATCACCATCAGCAACATCATTATCCTCATCATCTTCATCACCTCAACAGTGCCATAATCAAAACCATCATCATCATCAGCAGCAGCAGCAGCATCATAATCATACATCACATTATATGAATAAGAATAACAATAAAAATGGCCACGCCAATAATAAAATATTAAGTGAATGTAAAAATAACATCTTTTATAATATTCACAAATGTAGACATACAAATACAGTTTCAGAATTACAGAAAGCACACGTATACAATTACACGCACACACACATATATGCATATATATATATATATATATATATATATATATATATATATATATATATATATATATATATATATATATATATATATATATATATATATATATATATATATATATATATATGGGGAATTTAGATGGTTTTAATGCCGGAGAAACAAAAACCAACACAATTTCCCGATCTTGCTTCGTGTTAACTGCTGAACGGGAGCTAAGACACTTCTGTGGATAATTCACTTCGGAGCACATCTTATTGATTCGTTCAGTGGAAAGTGGCAGCCATATATATATATATATATGATATAGTAACAATAATAAATGCGAAGACTAAAATCCATGAGGGCTCGATAAGGATAAATATATATCAAATATATAAGAACCCTAGAGCAAATATTTATGAAAATAACAGATTAAAGTTTAAGCGATTCTTTGCTTAAACTTTAATCTGTCATTTTAATATATATATATATATATATATATATATATATATATATATATATATATATATATTAGGTATAGGATTATCCTTTCATTCTTTATATATATATATATACGAAGCTGTGCTGTTTGTAAGTGTAGGTTTAAGGCTTTGTTGTAATAGGAACATCTCAAATTTTCTTAATGACGAAACTTATTCGATATGGGTTTTGAAGGAGAAAGTCTCGGAGATTTAGATCCGATAAATATTATTTCTTTTTATCTAAAAATTGACTACTTTTTTTAGTTTAATTGAATTTCATACTAACAACCACACATGCACTCACACAAACACACACACACACACACACACATACACATACAAACACACACACACACTACTAGATATTCGTTAGTTCGTCAAAGTTCTTTCGTCATATATTATTTGAAAAATACAAGATAAAGAAACAGATTAAGACCAGAAAGAAGAGGAGGCACAAAAGAAAACAGATAGAGATTGAGGTGGTCACATAATGTGGAACGATGAACTAGTTTCTAGCTTCTTAGCTTCTTGTCAGTGTTGAACAAAAGGGCAACGATGGTTGCCGAACACTGTACGGCTTAATTCTGGCTGTTTGTTTAGAAACAAACCCATAAACGGTAAACCCATACGTACATATATATATGTGTGCATGTATGTATGTATATACATACTACTGTACGTCTATATACATATATGTATGCACGTATACATACTTATATTTAAGTATCAGCCGTACTAAGAGTGAGAAATGAAATTTCATTTTTTCCATTTATCGTTTTCGGTACGCTCGGCCGACTAACTCACTCGATATGCAAATTAGGCTGCTCAGCCGTTAATATGCATAAAGAAAGTGTATACTTTCAAACGTTCAATCGATTGACAGGAAGGTATACGGTGCTGATGACAGCTAAGAAGCTAGAAACTAGCTCATCATTCTTTTGTCAGTGTTGAACAAAAGGGCAACGATGGTTGCTAAACACTGTACGGCTTAATTCGGTAAACCCATACGTACATATATATGTGTGCATGTATGTATGTATATACATACTACTGTACGTCTGTATACATATAAGTATGTACGTATACATACTTATATTTAAGTATCAGCCGTACTAAGAGTGAGAAATGAAATTTCATTTTTTTCTCTCTCTCTATATATATATATATATGCGTGTGTGTGTGTGTGTTTGTTCGTTTCCACGCGCATGTGTGGTTTGGAGAGTGTGTGTATGTATTTCCGAAATAAAGAAAGAGTTGTTGATGATGATGATGATGATGGTCATAATTTGAGATATAGGGAATTTAAATTAAAACAAAAATCATTTTGATATTTATTTCGGAGTCCTTGTACGATGGCGTACCTTCCCCATCATTACCACCATCATAGACAGCAATATCGCCTTCTTCGTTGTCGTCACTAACAGCAAACACAGTATCATCTACCCCCTCCTTCTCCTCATTATCATCATCATCATCATCATCATCTTCATCAATATTATCATCGTCATGGTCGTCACCATCGTCGTCATCATCATCACCACCATCACCATCACCATCATTGTTATCATTGTCGTAGTCAACATCATCATCATCATCATCGTCACCACCATTATCATCAGCATCGTCATAAACATCATCACCATGAACATCAGCATCATCGTCGCCATCATCGTCATCATTATCACCATCACAATCATCATAATTATCATCATCATCATCATCAACATCATCAACATCATCATCGTCATCATCTTCATCCTCATCATCATCATCATCATTATAATCACCACCACCACCACCATCATCATCACCCTCATAATCACCACCACCATCATCATCACCACCATCATAATCATCATCATCAACACCATCATCATCATCATCACCATCACCACCACCACCATCATCATCATAGTCGGTATCCACCTCCGGCTCCCCTTCATTATCATCATATTGTCACCGTCTTTAGTAACACCACCTTTATAACGTCATAATCAGCATCACCCCCCCCCCCCTCACCCATCACTACCACATCCACCACCATCATCATCATCATCGGCATCAATGGCCTCTCCTCCCCTCCATCATTATCATTATCACCAAAACCACCACTTCCACGTCGTCCCCACCACCAACTACACCTCCTCTACAGTTTTCTCCTCCTGCTGCTTCTCCCCTCCTCCTC
>OZ024741.1:289010162-289082662 GCA_964016885.1 Eledone cirrhosa
AAAATATACTCAATAAATATAAGAATAATAACAATATATATATATGTGTATATATATATATATATATGTATATATATATATATGTATATGTGTGTGTGTGTATATATATATAGTGTATTTGTATGCGAAAGGTA
Source organism: Eledone cirrhosa (assembly GCA_964016885.1). Lineage (NCBI taxonomy): Eukaryota > Metazoa > Mollusca > Cephalopoda > Octopoda > Eledonidae > Eledone > Eledone cirrhosa. Next base: position 289,010,297 of record OZ024741.1, read on the forward strand.
AACGGAAAAACGGCAGGCAACACAATTCAATGAATAAATATATTAGTTTAACGCTTGATGAGTTTTACCGTTTCGGACACTAGTGTTTCATCAGAAGATAGAATAAGAAATAAAAGAAATAGAAAGATAGAGAGGGAGAAACGGCAGAAACAGAAAAAAGAATTAGGAGAAAAGCACATGTATGTTCTCTCAGCCATTATACATACACGTACCAGGTTGAGTGTAAAGTTTTTTTCCTATTTCAACCTTTATTAATAGTTCAAACTAATTACATACGAAAAACGTTTATTCATAAAAATATATCCCATATTCTATTATCGTTTGCCCTTGTGTCAAAAGCTCAATTCCACGGTCACACAATTTGGCTATTTCCGGAAAACTGGAAGGTTGAACATGTCCATCTTGACTTCAGAGATGCATCATTAATCCATTTCTTCAAGAACAAGCGTAAACATTATATCTGCCTTCTCTGTATTGCTGGCAAGGTACTTTCCCGTGTCATTCTCAACAGAATTACATTCAGACACGTGTATGGTATCTACACTGAAAACCATTGTGGTTTCCACACAGATCGGGATACTGTTGACATGATCTTCCTTCGTCCGGTTGCAGAGTAGGTTCGTGAAAAGAACCAGGAACTGTTTATGGTTTTTGTCGACTTAACCAAAGCCTTTGACGCTGTCAATCGCAAAGCTCTCTAAAAAAATCCTCAAAAAGCTTCGCATACTTGACAATATGCTAAATGTTATGTCTTTTCATGAGGGCATGAAAACATGTAAAATAGCGAATGTTCAGAACACTTTGGTATCACTAACGGGACGAAGCAGGGTTTTGTCATGGCTCCTATTCTCTTTGCTTTGTTTTTCTCTATAATGCTCCCAATAGGTATTTGGCGAGGCACAAGAATTGATGAACCACTTCTTCCGTACCTGTAAGGCATTTGGTTTAACAATCAGCATTAAGAAAACTAAGTTGGTACATAACCAAAGCCAACACCCGGATGTTACACAGGGACAGACGGGGAACGGGCATCCCTACGTTCCCATCACTGTCGATGGCAAGGATCTGAAGTATGTGAAATCCTTTACTTACCTTGGCAGGAAAGCGAACTGCTTTGCATCCCACGATGATGAGATCATTAATCGTATCTCCAAAGCAACTGACGCTATTTGCAAACAATCTCATCGTCTATCGGGTATCAGTGGTATATCCCTGGGTATCAGTGGTATATCCCTGAAAACGAAAGTTGCAGTTTATCGTGCAGTGGAACCTTCAGCAGTTTTATACAGCTCGAAATATGTAAAATCCCAACCGCGGCGCCAAGCTGTTTCGGTTTATCTCTCTCTCTCTCTCTCTCTCTCTCTCTCTCTCTCTCTCTCTCTCTCTATATATATATATATATATATATATATATATATATATATATATATATATATATATATATATATATATATTAATAAAATAGATGTTCTTTTGATCAATTACATTTTATTATACATATTTCGGATGTACAACAGTACGTCCTCATCAGACAAAATATAATGATACATGACATACCCTGAGATGTTAAATGGTTAAGATTTAATCAAGGTAGTGATTAACCCAAGAGAAAATGTTACATATATATAGCCTAATTATGAGAAAATGTGCAAACGTAATAAATTCATTAGAGAATGTGTGAGTAAGAAAAACGTTGCTTACTGTAACCGTTCTAGAGGCTTTAAAATGTTTGATACTACGATATATCTAGGAAAACATCTCATGAATCATAACAGCCAGTGATAGCCACTGGAAAAGGATTTATAAAGAGGGAAAGATAAAGGGTGGTGGTGGGGAGGGGGTCATATATGCAGAAGGATATTTTTTCCGAAAGTTAAACGGTTAAATATTTAATTTATAATTTATAATATTAGGGTGAAGACTCCAGATTTCAGGATTATTTGCTGGTTATTTATATATTATTTTATAAATTCGATAAGTGTGTTTTCATTTCTAAGCTTCTGAATTTTATGAGGGTAACATTTAAAGGATTTAGCTGGCACATAAAGAATGAAATATTATACTGTTGATTATTTACCCAAATTTAAACTTTAACAAAGATACCAACATATTAGGTATGTAAAGTTTTTGAATTACTTATTATTATAAATATTTAAATAACGATTATGTATGTAGGTATATATTAATGAGCCAGTATATTTTCTCATAATTAGGCTATATATATAAAATTTTCTCTTGGGTTAATCACTACCTTGATTAAATCTTAACCATTTAACATCTCAGGGTATGTCATGTATCATTATATTTTGTCTGATGAGGACGTACTGTTGTACATCCGAAATATGTGTAATAAAATGTAATTGATCAAAAGAAGATCTATTTTATTAATATTTATAACTCCGGAAAATTATTGTGCTTCCAATCTACTGTAAAACTCATTCTTTGACATAATCATTGAATATTGTTTAATACTTTCATATATATATATAGAATTGTAGCTCCTGTTTGCTGAGATCGAAGTGAGTGAATTTGTCACTACTTTAAAACAATAGCTTACGGTCTTCAAAATGCTTTTAATTAAGCATAAAGTGTATTGCAAAATACATTATATTTACATCCATATATATATTGCTATTTCAGAGCTACAATTCTAATTTTTAATTTCTGCCTGACCAACAACCGCTCTGCATAATCAGCTCCTGATTATTTACTAGATTTCTATAAGAATATAACATCATTGATCTCAGCAGACGGGCGGGGTAGTTGGCCTTGATAAGCTTCAACAAAAGCGAAACATGTCATGTCGGCTTATCTCCTCCTGTTTGCTGAGATCGAAGTGAGTGAATTTGTCACTACTTCAAAACAATAGCTTACGGTCTTCAAAATGCTTTTAATTAAGCATAAAGTGTATTGCAAAATACATTATATTTACATCCATATATATATATATATATATATATATATATAGAGAGAGAGAGAGAGAGAGAGAGAGAGAGAGAGAAATGACTTATGAAATACTACAACCGTTTCATTCGCTTGAAATCATCCTGGTGATTTCAAACGAATGAAATAGGTCTTGTCAAGTAGAAGTCATTTCTATATGATATAAATATGTACCTTCTTTACTACTGTATTGAGTACGTTATTTAACTGTGATTCCTTTCAGTTCCTTTTCGGAAAACCATTCTTAATTACACACATACACACACACACACACACACACATATATATATATATATATATATATATATATATATATATATATATATGCATATCATATGCTTAGATACTACGGGGTCAAGTGGGTGACCTCGGATTCGATCCCAATGTGTAGTAGTAGATGTTTCATTTTGGGCAATTAATCCTCTAAGATGTTGAGTCACATCTCCTACACTCACCTGACCGAAGGGTCAATTTCAGTAATTATACATTGACAGATAACATTGATTTTGCAAAAGTCAACCAACTGCCAGGTTTCAGTTAATCACACCTGCATGTATGGGTCTTAAGTAACATACGGTTTATTACACGTATGTGTTAAATAACATGTTGATGAATCGATTATTGCTTATCCTCCTTTGCTGGTGCCAAGCGATATATCGACACATTGATTATGGCATACTTGCATACACCTATTTATATATAAATATATATTGTTATACATGGGGAGGGTCATATTGTTATAATATTGCCAGAAATAATAATAGAAGACACTCACTGTTTGGTTTGGGTTGGTTTTCGCTTCTGTATCTTTTATATCTCCATAGTTAATTTATCTGGCAATCAATGTTTATCATATATATATATATATATAAAGAAGTGGTTACACAACAGTTAGTTCACCATACCGAGAACAATTGTTTCACATTCGCGGATCCTCAGCTCGGGATGTGTGTGTATATATATATATATATATATATATATATATATATATATATATATATATATATGCATATTTAGGTCGGTAAGATGTAGTTTGAGAAAAATTTGAATTTTAGCTTATAAAGCGCTCGCTGTATGTATTTATTACAGTATTTTAATTACTTTAACTTAAAATTTATGTAAGATTATTTATTACATCCATTTTATATTGAAAACAATATTGTAGTTCAGGAAATATATAGAGCCAGAAAATGTCATGAGTAACAGCTTAAAAATAATATCTAAATAAATTACCCCGAAATCAAGGTATTAAGTTTCTCTTTATAGCAAAAAGTTCATACAAATTTAAGGGGTGAAAATAATAGCAAAACGAGTCTTTCATACTTAATACTATACTTAAAATCGAACCCAGCATCCTAGTGTTTGACTTAAACAAATATATTCTAAAATGAAAAGCCCGTCAAATCCATTGTGAAATTCGGCATCGTTTTAAAAATATCGTTTAAAATTGAAATGTCCAGCCAGTTTAATCGGCACTAATGTCTTAGATACGCTCTAAGAAGAATTCTTTGTATTCCTCCTTTTGATAGCTAGAAGGAACAAGAAGCAATTTCAAGAATCATGAGTGATTGACAGATCTTTAGCTCTCAGCTGCCTTCTGCTAAGCAATGCTTGCTTGAGTTGTCTTCGATCATTCGCTCTCTCAGTAGGTAGGGGTGGAAGATTTGAAAAAGCTTTTGATGCTCTATCAAACAGGTCAAGATTGCGAACTGACAGAATTTTTACAACGTTGGTTAAAATGCTTGGCCGTATTCGTTTCGGCTTTCTTAATTCAAATCCCGCCGAGGTCAACTTTTCTTTTCCTCTATTCGAGGTCGATAAAAAAAAGTACCGGCCATATATTGGGGTAGCTTCTTCCTCTATATCACTTTCTCACTTCCTTTCTCTCACTCTCTAACCTCTCTAGAAGTAATATGCTGTGTTCAGACCTAGAGAGGAAATGGGCTCTGCCAAGTTTTAAAATGTCCTAGAAAGGCCGTATGTCAATATGGCACCCCTACGACTCCCTCCGGAGTTACGAAACCATAAATCCATACATCTAGCACTTGGGCTGATACGAAGGCCTTTGATCTAGGATAGGGGCGTGCAACAGGCGGCCCACGGGCGACAATCCGGCCCGCCCGACCAGTCAGAGTGGCCCACGATCACCGTTTTTTTTGTTTACCTTATAGGCTTATTTAGAATGTTTTTCGTAACCAGACATTGATAAATTGTGCAAAAACACCAAATACCAAGTCTCACATTAATAAAACGAAATTATATTTTATTTGTCTTTATTGTTTAAAAATGTATTCACAATGTATTTATGACTCAATTCACTGGTTTTCATTAGATTACATATTTTTGACAGTGACTGGCCCTAATAGTTGTTCCAATGTTCAAAAGTGACTCGCCAATGGAATATATTGCACACCCCTGGTCTAGGAGGTAAAGTGTTGGACTCAGGATCATAGAGGCGTACATTCGATTTCTTGAAAAAATTGCACCACGTTGCTTTTCATGATAGGACTGGACTGAGACCTCTATAATTAAATTGCTCGAATAACCTCGAATATATTCGGAAACCACTGTTAGAGAACACCTGCCCAAATGTGCCGTAAACTGGAACCAATATGATTGTTATTGTATATATTATTGTTCCCCGTGCAATAATTGTCAGGAATCGAACTCGGAAAATAAGTTAGATTATATTACATATTAACTTAGATCAACGTTCGGCTGCTTCTCTTAATTAATTGCGTTCCTAGAAAATGCAATTATCGACTTAATTGTATAATGTGGTCATCGTTATGTCTGTTGTTGATGCTATTTCATAACTTTCCTTATTATTTATTGTACTTGTTGTTATTGTAGATGCTATTGATGTGTTATAATGGTCGTTGTTGCAGTTGTATTTGATGTTCCTGTCATCGTTATTGTTGGTTCAGATGTCTTCTTCTTATTGTAGTTTTGCTGTTTATTGTTATAAATGTTGATGCTGTTTTTTGCACTTCTTGCTATTAAGACATTGTTGTTATTCTTATAGTTGTTGTAGTTTTCTCTTTGTTTGTTTTTTATTGATGTTTATATTATCATGGTCGTAGCTACCACTGCTGCTGTTGTTTTTGATGATGCGGTTGTTGTTGCTGTTGTTTTTGATGATGCGGTTGTTGTTGCTGTTGTTTTTGATGGTGTGGTTGTTGCTGTAGGGTTTGATGGTCTGGTTGTTGTTGTTATTGCTGCAGGGTTTGATGGTGTTGTTGTTGTTGTGATTGTTACTGCTTTAGTTTTTGATGACGTTGCTGTGGTTGTTTTTGATGATGTACTTGGTGTTGATGCTATTGTTTTTGATGTGGTTGTGATTGTTGTTGCTGCTGTTGTTTTGATGATATAGATGTGGTTGTTGTTACTGCTGTGGCTTTTGATGGTATGGTTCTGTTGCTTTTTATGTTATGTTACAGTTGCAGCAGCAGCAGAGCGATAATGCTGTTGCCATATGTAGCTTCCTATTGATGTCGGTGTAGATGCTGCTGTTGTTGGTTGTGGTGGTGGGGTGGTGGTGAAGGTCGTAGGGGTGTTGGTGGTGATCATCTGCTGATTTCCTGATTAATTGCTGTCTATTGACCAATTAATGACCGCAGTCTTTATTCAAAGACTTGATTAGAAAGACCGTCAGTAAATTGTGCAGCTAATATTGACCAGTACAGTTTAACACTGACACACTGCTGTTGTTGAAATGTTGATAATGATGATGATGTTGCTGGTGATGGTGGTGTTTATGGTTATGATGTTGGTGGACAACTACGACGATCTAGCAATTGCTATTATGGATTATTGTGGTAATGCTAATGATGATGATGTTAATGTTGGCGCTGGTGGTGGGGATATAGCTGCTAATAATTTGCAGCTGCGTATTGTGTTGATGTTAGTGATGACCATGACGATGGTAATGGTGCAGGTGGTGGTACTGGTGGTGGGGATAGTATTTGGTGGAGTGGTGGTAGGGTTGCCTGTGATAATGGTACTGATGATGGTTGTAGTGTTTCTGGTGGTGATATTAGCAAGGCGTTATAGCTTTATCACTCTTGTTGGTGATATAGTTCATTTTTAACCGCTGTTTCTCGTTTATAATAATTTTCTGCTGTGCTGCTGCTAGTGATGACAGTAAAGAAGATGATGGTGGTGATGGTGATGGTGATGACGATTGGTGTGGAGATAGTTGTGGCAGTAGAAGTACAGTTGATATAAATAAATTACTGTATTTACTTGATTTGAAGAATATTTATCTGCTATATCCAGAGTCATACTCGTCGCATCCATCCAGTACCAGTAATATATGGAGTCACTTCAATCATATATATATCCGACCCTCACCTTCATCCGTTTTCCTGTCTAATGGTGGTTCATTTCTATTGAAACTGGAACGTTGGGCTCTTTTTAGATTTGGAACATCAATGGGACTAACTTCATTTTTTTATCATTCAGGAGGAGGAATAGCTGCAGGGTTAAGAAGTTTACTTCATAACCAGAGGTCTCTGGGTTCGATTTCGCTGCACGGCCACCAGTATGTTGTCTTCTATCAAGGCCTTATGTTGACTGATCCCTCTTGAACGCAATTTGGTAGCCGGAAAGTGTGTCGTGGATATTCTTGTTCTTTAATTTGCAACTGTTATTGGTATTGTTTTGTCTTTTTTATGCTGTTGGGTTATTGTTGATATTACTGCTGTTGGTGTTATGTTGATATTGTTGCTGCTTTTGGTGTTATTGCTGGTGTTGAAGTTATTGTATATTGCAACTGTTGAAGTTGTTGTATACTAGACCACCCGTGACCCGTTGGGTCACGTTCACTTTTCACGTTTTCAAAATCATGTTCACTTAAAAATAGTCTCTCTCTCTCTCTCTCTCTCTCTGTCTTCTCTCTCACAACAACTATCTCTTTCTCTTGCTCTCTATGGAAAAACCCCGTATCTCGGGATCCCGTGTTCCGATTTACGCGAAACTTGTTTTATTCCATTTGTATTCCCATTTCAGGGGCAACTTCTTTCAAAGTATTTTCGTCGTTTTGGCTGTATTAAATTGCAGACAAGTACACAAACACAGAGTTTTAATAGTATATAGATTGATGCTGTTGATGTTATTGTTGATATTGCAGTTATTGTTGCAAATAAAAGCTATTATTTTTACTGCTATTATTGCTGTTGTTGAGTTGATGTTATTAATGTTATTATCACCAGTTACAATCCTGGTATACTTATTGGAATTGTTGCTGCTGGTATCGATGCCAAAGACTAGGCCTGAATGATTACACACTTGATCAAATATCTCCCTGTCGTGAACCATCTCATCTTTTATGGAAGTATCGATGACTTTATTATATCCAATGTGTTCTTTATTTAAAACACTAGTTTTATACATAATTCCACACATAAGACTTGGGCGACTGCTCAAGATGCCAAGTTGTGAGATCGACCATTGCTTATATGTGATTAGGAAGTGATCTTGTTATCCATTCGGTTATGGTACGACCGATATATATATATGTATGCCTGTATGGTCCCATAACTCCTTGTGAAGTCATAATGACATACGGTGTTTCTTGGACACTTTATAGCCTTGTGGAGCCCAATCCCTCTCCAGGTCTGAATACAGTAGGTCTCTTCAAGAGAATGATAGAATGTGGGAGAGATGAAGTGAGAAAGAGATTTAGAAGAAGAATCAACCCCAGTACTAGACTGGGGCATTTTTATTTACTTTAAATAGATGACAGGTAAAAGTTGACCTCGGTGGGATTTGAACTCCGACGTTCTGCCAATTCTGCTGGTATGCTATTTCTAAATACAAATGTTGTGACATTCATATTATCGGATCCACAATGAAATATGTTATAAAAAGAAATAACAATCAAATTCTATTAGGTTATATATATATTTATTAACAGCCAAATGATATAAGTTATATATATATAAATGTAATAACACAGTCAGAAAACAAAGAAAGTAATTAATTAAAAAAAAATATTTTTTGCAGATATTCAATATCAACATTTTTGTAAGAACACATGACTATCGTGTCCCTCTCACAGCCTGTAGCAAGATTTTAAGATAAAAAAAAATACAAATATAATCAGCAATGTCTTCAATATACAGAATGTTTAAAAAAAAAGAAAAAAATTAAAGCGCATTTTACATATAAAATTATAAGTATGTATGAGGAGTCATGGGTGTATTGCCATACTGCGTACTAGACTGGTACGTTTTTTATCGACCTCGAAATGATAAAAGGCAAAATTGACTTTGACGAGATTTGAATTCAGAGAGCAAGAGAGCCGGAACAACTGCCATAAAGCATTCCTTTCGACGGTCTAACGACTCTGCCAATTCGCCGCCTATAGATAACTGCTTTTATATTTTTTAACACAGTCACACTTATAGGATTTTGATGGAACATGTAGCCAATAAGAAGAAGGAAGTCATTATTTTACCGCAACACATATCATTCGTCGCATTATCATCAACCACGTTTTAAAATATTTATGGACTACTGTGGACATGGCACCTATTTTGACAGCGGAAGAATGAAAAGGAAAATTGACATCAAATAAATAGAGTCGATCTCCGATTGTAAAGTGATGAAATTAGATGTACCGAATCGTAACTTATGGGCATATTAAATTTCAAACCTGGCGAAGCCCATACTCTTTCTAAGTATCGACCTCGGTGGGATTTGAACTCAAAGCGTAGAAAGCCGGAACGAATACTGTAAAGCATTCTATCCGACGTTCTAACGGGGATCAGCCGCCTATATGGAATTAAATAACACATGGTATATGATCCATCGTTCTATCACTTCAGCCACTTCAAAGCTCTACAATAATTCTTTCTTCCGTTCCATGCTGTACTGTCCATTTGTCCGTCCTTAGGTGTTTCCATTTTTTTTTAAAGCGGTTGTTTATTTGTTTACTCAACCTTTCTCCGTTACGCAAGATAGAGACTGTGTGAAATTATGAAGTATCTCTTGCGACACTTCTCGCGGCAAAATATTGACGATTGCAAAAAGGGAAAAAAAAAAGGGGGGGGGGGGGGGTTGACTCCCCAAATTTAACTGCTGGTCCTTTCTTTATCGACCTTGGAAAGGATGCTAATCATAGCTGATCTCAGTGGGATTTGAAACCAGAGTGCAGAGAAATGAAAAGGAAACCGCAAGGCATTCTTTTCGACGCTCTACAAATGCATTTTTTTTTTTGTAATAACAATTATAATTTCCAATATAGGCAGAAGGACACACATTTCAGGTGGGGGAATTCTAGTCTATTGAGCATACTACTCGAATGCTACTTTATTACTACTGTTTCGATTTCTGGAAGGATGAAAGCACGGTTTATCTCGACAGCATTTGAACCCAGAACACAAAGGACTGTAAAATAAATACCGCGAGGTGTTTAATCCGTTGCTCAATCAATTCCGTTAATCCACCGAACGATACAAACAATAATAATTATTTCTACGTCTGGCACACAGGGCCAACGATTTTGGGGGAGGGGAAGTCGATTAAATCGGTACTTTATTTTATCGACCCCGTAAAGATGAAAGGCAAAGTTAACCTCGGTGGGATTTGAACTCAGATCATAAAGGGCCATAACTCTATGCTGCTAGACATGGCGTCCGACCCTCTACCAATACTGCCAATCCACCGCCCAATCCATCAATAATAATAAAAAAAAAAAATAACCATGGACAAAATGATCGTGTGAATAGATTGTCTTGCCAGAAGGTAACGTTGTTCATTGGAAACAGTGAACATTGGAAAGGCTTAATCCTGGAATCCGGAGATGTACGCTGAAATTGGTGAACATTGGAAAACCGGTTACTGGAAGCAGTGAATAATGAGACATTGGTCATTTTTTAAGAATTCAACTCATGAAACAATGAAAGTTGGAAACATTGAATACTGGAACACCACCTTTTTTTGGCTGGAAACAATGTGGTTACTGGAGTCAGCGACCCTTGGAAAACAGCGGACAGTGAATATAATAATCCTTGGAAAACAGCGGACAGTGAATATAATAATCCTTGGAAAACAGCGGACAGTGAATAAAGTTTGTAGAATGTTGATGTCACAAAGAAAAATATATATAAAGAAAAGAAAATACAGTAACAAAATTATAAAACAAAGTAAAAATGAAAAAAAAATATAAATTATAAAAGAATGGATAATTGATATAAAACAAAATAAAAAATATAAATTGTAAAAGAATGGATAATTGATATAAAACAAAATAAAAAATATAAATTGTAAAAGAATGGATAATTGATATAAAACAAAATAAAAAATATAAATTGTAAAAGAATGGATAATTGATATAAAACAAAATAAAAAATATAAATTGTAAAAGAATGAATAACTGTATCTAACTGACACACAAGGTCGGTAATTTATATCGACCCAGTACACAACTGGTATATATATATATATATATATATATAGGAATATAAAAACAACAACGCCGGAGTACAAGTTGCAAATGGTATTAGGTTTACGCTTTAGTGAGAGGTATTGTGGATCTGGGAAGGACGAAAGGAAAAGTTGACTCCAGCGAGATTTGAACTCAGAATGTAAAGGGAGGGAACAAACCTCGCAAAGCGTTTTGTCAGACGCTGAAGCGACACTGCCCTGATACAACAATAGATAAAATAATAAAAATAAAAATGGTCACTGTAAAGATCAGTGTAACATTATTTTCAGAGTCAATAATTTTAGTTTCAATGTAGTGATGAAATAAAGATAGAATTGGAAACAGTGGGGGTGGGGGTGTACATAATTGTTGCAACTTGATTTGGACGTTGTTTTTTTATTTATTTTTATTTCTAAAATACTTAGTAGACCTGCAACCAAAAGTGTTCTGGTCGAGATCATATTGTTATTACTATTATTTATTATTATTTTTTTTCGTGCATCAAGGGTTGCCCATTGAGATTTTCTTCTGTTTTCTTTTTGAAGACGTTTGTATTTCTAGCAGGTCAAAATAACGTCATTTGCTCATTAGTACGTTAGTGTTGTTTTGGGAGGGGTACTTCAGTCAACATTTGTTGTTTCAACATAGAATTCTTCGCTGGGGAGTTTATAATGAATTCTAGAAACACAGGTTTCGCTCTGTTGGTGAAGACTTCTGTGACTAGTATTTTAAAAAAAAAAAAAAAAAAAAAAAAAAAAACTCCACTTTTTTTTTTAGTATCAGCAGCCGAGGCTGGAAATATTCCCGCTTGCATGGTCACAACAGACAAAATATGAGATGAAGAAGAAACAATGCTGATGAGTGAATGGTTAATCCAGTTTATAAAGTTTTGGTGGTGGCCGTGAAGGTGCTACCACTAAATAAAACAGAAATCTCTTTTGGTAGGCGTGATACGGAGTTAGAGCTTATTCATCAAACAGTAGAGAAATATTCTGTAGCAGCAGAAGATCAACAGGAAGAGAAAAACAGTTTTGACTGTGTAAAAAAAAAAAAAAAAATGATGTTCATGCCAGTTCGATATTTTATGATAGCACATACATCTTTGAATTCTCACAGGTGAAATGTTTATGGGTGGTAAACAAGTATATAATAGAGATTCATAGTACAGACCTCTACTGTTGGTAATAGCTGACGATGTAGAAAATCGGTAACAAAATCTCTTCAGATGTCAATCAGGACTCGATTCTCGACTTCCTCCTTGTTTACCATAATTCTTGGTTGTACTAGTCCATAAGATAGCTGCACATTGGGTGGACCAATTGAATTTGTATGACTGTCATTAAAAATTAGCAACAGAGTTCTTGAATGCATATTTGTAAGATGCTTGGATTGGCTTATCTTTTGAATGTGGGCTATGGGGCTTTGTGAAGATTATGGGCTTTGGGTTTGGTTAAAAGGTTCTGGACATTGATTGTAGAGTTATGAGTTTTTTTTTGGGGGGGGGGGGGTTACGGAATGGCGTAAAGCATTTTGTCAGTCAGACTTAAACGACTCTGTCAATTCACTGTCCAGGTAAAACAATAAAAGAAATAATAAAATAACGATGGTCACTGTTATGGTAACAATGGTCGCAAGATTATGATAAAATTATTTGAAGAGTCAATGTTTTTAGTTTGAATGCAATGATAAAATATAGAATTGGAAACAGTGTGGAGGGAAAATGTACTTGCTGGTTATAACTTGATTTGCTGTTTTTATTTCTTTATTTAGTAGACTTGCAACTAAAAGTGTTCTGGTTGTGATCATAATGTTTTCTGTGTATCAAGGTTTGTCCATTGTGTCTGTCTTCTTTTGTTTTTTCTTAAAGTCGTTTGTATTTCTAGTTGGTCAATATAACCCCATGGTTATTGTTTTTGTGGGGGTTGCTCCAGTCAACATTTTTGTTTTTCTTTCTTGGTAAGTTTATAATGAATTCTAGTAATAAAGGTTTCGCTCTGTTGGTGGAGACTTTCTGAGATCAATATTTAAAAGAAAAAAAAACCCACTTTTCTTTTATATCACCAGTCATGACTGGAAATAGTCCAGGCTGCTCCTCTGTAGATGGAAACTCACACAAAGCTGGTCACAGCAGATGAAATATGAGATGAAGAGTTTAAAACGCTGATGCGTGAATGGTTGGGGCTTCCGATCTTGGTGGTGCCCCCTTCGTCTTGAAAAAAAAAATGTCTTTTTTGGTATACATGATAAGGAATTAGGGGGTATCCAGCAAACAGCTTTGGTTGAGGATAGAAGCTTTGGTTGTGTGGTTATGGTTTTTTGCTTGGGTTGGGGCTTCCGATCTTGGTGGTGCCCCCTTCGTCTTGAAAAAAAAAATGTCTTTTTTGGTATACATGATAAGGAATTAGGGGGTATCCAGCAAACAGCTTTGGTTGAGGATAGAAGCTTTGGTTGTGTGGTTATGGGTTTTTGCTTGGGTTGGGGCTTCCGATCTTGGTGGTGCCCCCTTCGTCTTGAAAAAAAAAATGTCTTTTTTGGTATACATGATAAGGAATTAGGGGGTATCCAGCAAACAGCTTTGGTTGTGTGGTTATGGGTTTTTGCTTGGGTTGGGGCTATGTGATTTGATTAAAAAATTATAGGGTTTGGTCTTATATTTTGCTCGTGAGGTTAAGGGCTTTGATTCTGAGGTTATGGGTTTTAAGTAGGGTTTTAGGCTTTGGTTGTGGGTTTTATTTGGGGTTATGGGCATTGGTTGGGATTATAGACATTGGTTGTGTGGTTATGGGCTTTGGAGGGACATTGGTTGTGGGGTTATGGGCATTGGTTGGGATTATAGACATTGGTTGTGTGGTTATGGGCTTTGGAGGGACATTGGTTGTGGGGTTATGCGCATTGGTTATGGGGTTATAGGCTTTGGATGTGGGGTCTTGTACATTGGTTGTGGGCTTATGGGGTTTGGATGTGGGGTTTTGTACATTGGCTTTGGAGTTATGGGCTTTGAATGTGGGGTTATAGGCTTTGGATGTGGGGTTATGGGGTTTGGATGTGGGGTTATGGAGTTTGGATGTGGGGTTTTGTACATTGGTTGTGGGGTTTTGTACATTGGTTGTGGGGTTATGGGCTTTTGTACATTGGTTATGGGGTTATGGGGTTTGGATGTGGGGTTGTGAAGTTTGGTTAGGTTTATGGGCTTGGTTGGGGCTAAACATCCACTACCAATCTACCTATATCTAGGCTACGTGCCAGATATTGTGGGCTGATAATAGCTGTTTAGCCCAGGATCAGCCTTGAGTATTATTATTACCAACACTGCTACTGCTACTACTACCATCACAACAACAACAATAACAACCAAGAAAAACAACGACAACATCAACAGCCTCAATATAAACACTAATAACGGTAGCAGCAGCAGCAACAACAAACAAAACAACAACAACAACAACAACAACAACAACAACAACAACAACAACAACAACAACAACACCACCACCACCACCACCACCACCACCAAGAGCAACAAGCTGAACGGCAACGCCACATTCGCGGTGGCGGCGGCGAAAACAAAGCGTTTTTTTAACGTTGACATAAGAGACAAGGAGCGACAGTTGGCTTAGGCGTAGAATCTAATTAACCGCGTGAAGTCCTGGGCCAAAACCTAACCATCCCAGACGAGGCAATAGCAGCCATGCAAGGGAGGACGGTGTACTTTCGATGCATTTCAGTGCAGACGTGCAAAGTGGAACTCGCCAGCCAAGCAGAAGTCGAGGCTGCTTTAAAGTGCATCGGAAGTGACATCGAGTACAAAGCAAGGACCAAGCAGTTCGGGTACCACCTCGGTACTGTTCGAAACCGAAACCCTTGTTATTAAGCACCCCTACAGAACAGAACGCATCATTATGCACTCGTCCTACACGGACAAAAGAACAGCAAAGGTCCGCATTCCTAGGATCCCACCAGGAATGAACATATGGTGACTCCTGGTATGCGTAATTGAGGAGGGCACAGACACTACCTTCGTAGATATTAAAAAAGACTGACAGAGAGGACTGGTCCGGGATGGGTTTGGAGATTCTTCTCCAAACAAAACCAGAAGACCTCAACAACATCCCGCATTTTGCCAGCCTGCATGACGGACAACGATTCAATTAATCACTGAGGGGGAATAAAGCCGCACTGCTTCGTCTGCGGAGGAAGCAGCGAATCTGCAAACGGTAAACAACGTACAGGTCAAAAGTTCAAAAATAGCCACTGCATCTCCCACCACGACGACTACTACTACTACCACCACAGGCATGTCTGTCGTCCACTCCACTGAATGTAAAAGCAAAACACAAGTTGAAAACCAGCATTAACACTTTATGGAATCGCTCCCGTAAGTTTTTGATTTTTTACATATTTAAAACAATTGTGATAGAATAATACTTATTACAAATGAAACGTAAGATATCAGTCTTAACTCTCAGGAAGTGGCAACGCATCACATTGCGGCATAGGGATCCAATATGTAATATTTAATTTTGTACCAGAAATCTTATAGTCAGAAACGAAAATGGCTAGAAAATAACAGCCAAATAACTTCACCACCAGCACCAGCACCGCCGCCGCCACCATCACCACTACCACAAAAAAATCTAGCCAAATACAGACCATCACACCATCACCATCCCTATGGTGCTGCTGTCCCATCACCACCGCCGCCGCTGCCGCCACTGTTCCCTCACTGCACTAGAGAGGGGTGGTGATGCCGCTATGCATGAAGGGAAGCGAGCAAGATATAAATAGACTGGGTTAGTGACTCGGTTAAACAGCTAACAACAACAACAACAACAACAACACCAAAATAATTATCTTGTTGAATTTCTAAACTCTCTCAAAATGTTTTATTTTAAACGCTGTCAAATCTAATTGTTTTGAAAAAGACAAATTAAAGGATAGGCGCTACAAAGAAAGTTTTAAGCGGTACTCTGACCAACTCCAAACATCACTGGTGACAACCCGCTATATGAAAGATCATAAATCTAACTTTAACTCTAATCCTTCTATAAGGCTTATATGCCCTTCCAAATCTGATATTGGAATCATTAGTAAACATTTTTTAGATAGAGTCATTCCACAACTAAGAAAACATGTTAATTTACCACTCTGGGAAAACACATCCCAGGTAATTAACTGGTTTAATAATAAATCCTCTGCTTCATTTCTACAATTTGATATAGATAATTATTATTCTTCTATATCACCTATACTCCTGAACAAAGCCTTGATATTTGCTAAAAATAGATCTAACTTAACTTTGGATGACATTAATATTATTACACATGCTAGACTAACACTATTGGAATTTCAAAATGAATACTGGACCAGAAACACATATAGTAATCTATTCGATATTACTATGGGCTCAAGCGATTCTGCCCAAATTACTGATCTTCTGGGCCTCTTTCCGCCAAACCACAAATACCATCAAATTTTAAATAGATCAACGGTTAAATTCCCCTACTCAACAACCAAAAACATAAAACAAATATAAGTGCCTACAATGCATATAAATGTAAAAAAACCATGAGTATACCACCAGTACATCAAACTAACCATAATATCTCCTCAGATACAGGATTCACGAAAAGTTGTAACTGTAGAAACAAGGCAAACTGCCCATTAAAAGGAAATTGCCTTATTAATAACATAGTATATAAATGTAAAGTTAACACTAAGGACTCAATTTATTCATATATAGGAGCTACCTCTAACAAATTTAAGGTAAGATTTAATACCCACAAACATAGTTTTAAAAATGCCGCACTAGCTAATACAACATCTCTAGCTGAAATAATTAATAATTATAGAAAGAGGAATATAGATTATGACCTGACCTGGAGTGTGCTCAAAAGGGCCACCCCTTATCAAAATAATAGATATGAATGTAGATTATGTTCCCTAAATTAAATTATATTCTTTTCATAGATGTATTTTTTTCACTAACACTCTTATCGTAAAATTTTAGTCTCCTTAGATATTTGCATTAGCATTACTATTTTATAACAGCAACTGTTCGTATACTTTTTACTGACCTGACCTATTTTCACCCCTAAAATAACCTTCTCATTCTTCACACTCCATTCAAAACTGAAATCTGCCTTCTTCTACCCCTAAAATAAACTTCAATTACTACTATTTTACCATTTGGCCAATTATTAACTTTCTATTGGTTAATTCTAAACCTGTTACCAAACAGACAGACTATATTAGATCTTTGTTGGTTTATTCAATGAACAAATATAATTATTTCTGAGGTCAGCATACGACCTATTTTCATCCCTAAAATAATCTTTCATTCATAATATTCTTTTCCATCCAAAACTGAAATCTACCTTCCTCTACCCATAATTTAAGGTTCTTTTACTACTATATTACTATCTTGACCTTCACTATCTTTCTATTGGTCAATTCAAAACCTGTTCCCAAACAGACCTATTGTATTAAATCTTTTTTTTTTTTTTTTTTTTTTTTTTTTCAATAAACAAATATCATTATTTCTGAAGACAGCATATATATGTGTAGGTATGTATATTCTCTGATAGTTTGTATAAATATTTTACATAGATCTATAGAATATGCATACCAACACTAACACATATATATATCCTAGAAACGATCGTAAAATGATGAATTTTTTTAATATAAGGAACTGTTTCTTTGTTTATTCATTATTTTATTAATTTATATTGAAATATATATTTTTGTAAATAAGACAATAGAACCGTGTGGAAATGGAAGCACCAATTGCATAAGTTTTAAATCTCCGAAGCCGTTTATGAAAGTATTGAAGACAAGAAAACACACTTCCATCTTCCGGCGTGGAAGAGGCTCCTATCAGAAGAAACCGTCACCGAATCATCATTTTTCTTACCTGTTGTACAAACCTGGCTGGACACAGAACTCTGCACAAACATTCTAATAGTTCTATAGAGTTATGAAATAATACATATAAATAAGCCATAGATGACAAACATCATTAAGTAATGTCAGAATTACCATCACAACTGGACTCCAATCGAGCCAGCGACTGGGAGCGACTCTTCTATTTCGCCCCACTCGCCCTCTCCAGGTCTGGCGCTGACCGAGGCGGCCGGTCGACAGCAGCCTGTGTCAAGGCCAATGTTTCGTCCTTTGAGCAAGCGCCCATTCCAAGCATGCCTAAGGAGGCCTCATACCCCACTCTCGGGTGCCTCCAATCCTCCACCCCTGAGTCCAGCGCCAAGCTTTTGCGTGACCGCGTAAACCAAATTATTCATGGGTGATGTCTCAGACGCATTCAGTGGTTGCCTTAGAGGACACCGTCCTCCAACCCACCGAGGAGCTCCTGTCTGCCCTGCGACTCAAGCATCCTCAGCCACCCGCTGACATCAGACCCACACATTCACCCGATCCCCACTTGCTCCTTGTGGCTTCCGACGCAGTAATCATGTCCGCCATCACGCCCGAGGCCTCTTTTTTCGACTAGCCTCACCGCTCTCAGGAAGAAAGAGGGTAACATACGCCCCATCGCTATGGGCAATGTCTTCCGGAGGCTGGCTGCCAAGGTGGGGTGAGTTCAGTCCGGTGTAGCTAGGTGTCGACGTGTCCGGTGACTGTGAGGGGGTCGCACATGCAACCAGGCATTTTTTCAACAGCTGCTCACTGGAACCGGCATCCAGGGACTCCACGCATCTCATTATCATTGTGCACCCGTCCTACACGGGCAAAAGGACAGTAAAGGTTCGCATTCCTAGGATCCCACCAGGAATGAACATAAGGTAGCTCCTGGGATGCGTAATCGTGGAGGGAACAGACACTGCCCTCCTAAGACAGAGAGAGAGGACTGGTCCGGTATGGATTTGGAGACTCTTCTCCAAATGAAACCAGAGGACATGAACAACATCCCGGATTTTGCCCGCCTGCAGGGCGGGACAACAATCCAGTTAATCACTGAGGGAAGAAGGCCGCATTGGTTCGTCTGCGGGGAAGCAACGCACCCGCAAGCATTCAAAAATGCAGGGGATCACAAACCTCCTTTGTACCAACGACGCCAGCCCGGATGCTGCACCACCAACAATAACAAAACAAGTGACCCCACCAACATCAAAAACAGTCGGACCACCACCAGCACCGAAACCAACCCAAGGGGAAAACAAGGAAAGCTCTCCCATTCCCCCTACGCCTCCAATTATACACATAGACAAAACAATAAATGCATACAGCCACAAACCCTTTTGTCTTCCAGCATTGAAGATGAAGGGACCCCCCCCCAAAAAAAAACATTAAAAAACTTCGTGCTTATCAGAAGGGCTAACGATAAATTGATGGCCCTCTTAGCACCAGGCGAGGACATTCAAATAGAGGGGGAGATCTTTGAATTGAGCACATTTTGAGTGCCAGAAGATTTTCTTTCTGGTGCGAATGTCGCTCGATTCCTACAAAGATTCCTGGTGTCCTCGGTCCTAGGGCTACTTCCCTACTCACCACCATAGGCGCAGTAGCAGGTGTGACCCTCGCGAGTTGGAATGGCTCTTCCAGCGCATCTCCCTTACCATCCTCCAGGGAAACGCCATTTTGTCCGCTGGGTCTGTGGGGCCCCATTTGCTCACCGTACGGATTAAGACATATAACCTTTTATAACGGCGGCGAAGATTCGAAACCGAATCTGAGCTCTGCCGCCTCTGGGACAAGCCGTGGTAACTTGTTTACGCTCAAGAGACTAAACACAGGTCAGAGGTGTTTACGCCTGACAGAAAATAGGTCAGAGGATATATCCACCTTTCTGACTTGTTTACGCTTGGCAAACTAATCACTTGGGAGAGACTAACCAAAGTTCAGAGGATATATCTATCCTTCTTCTTCAACTCTTATAAATACAGGGGTTGTTCACGCCCCGACAGAAAAGAAGTGGATACAGACAAGACAAGACGTTTTTACAAGCTATCGTCACGAAAAACCAGTCTGCCATTTATTCTCACCTTCCTGGCTGATCGCTGACTCCTGCAATACAAATAAGTAAATATACTGATGCGCCGCACAGTGAGTCCAGCATTTGTACACGCACCATTCATTTCTGTTTACACATATTATAATCGTATTCTGTGATATTTGAATTTACGTGGCTCGAAGAGCCACCAAATTATTGTATGAATATTTAGTGTCAATTATTTTATCATTCAATATTCAAATTGAATATTGTTGTAATAAAATAAACTTTGTAACAACACTCCTGGTATTTTTCTTTACATCGAAACCACCATACCAACAGTTACATCCATCCATCCACTTGTCGTTACAACCACACATAATATCCCGTTACACCTTTCTTTTTTTTTATTTACTCTTGTCGATTACAAAACAAATATACTAAGAAAGGCGACGGTAGTCAGTAATAAAGGTGATGGTGGTATTGGTAGAAGTAAAAGTAAAGTTATAATGATGATAGTATTGGCGTTAGTGGCAGATGTATCTAGTGTTGAAGAATAGCAGCAACAACAGCAACCACACCAGTATTAGTAGTGGTGGTGGTGACGATAGTAATAATAATGGTTATTTTAGTGGCTCCTGTGGTCGTTACAATGCGGTAGTTTTACCAATCATAAAAGTGATCACAGACTTCTATTTTATGATAATGGCTATAGTGATGATGTAGATGATGATCACTGTTGTGATGCTGTTTTGATTCAGGGCAACCTTGATCGTGCAAACATATCAGCAAAGTTATTCCAACCATGACCAGTCCATTATTTTTTCGTATTTACGACCACATTATCCAATGTGTCCATCTACTGCTTAAAATAATTGTTTCTACTTTTGGCACAAGGCCAGCAATTATCCCAGTGCATTACTGGTGCTTTATTTTATCGACCCCGTAAGGATGAAAGGCAAAGTTAACCTCGGCGAGATTTGAACTCAGATCGTAAAGGGGCATAACTCTATGCTACAAAGCATGGCGTCCGACCCTCTAACGATACTACCAATCCACCGTCTACTGTTTAAAATAATATATGATTTGAAGGAGGCTTCTATTTCCAGCAGGTCAATCGACTCCGTAAAGGCTTCTTCCTCTGGCTCCAAAATATTACATTGTAACCGCATTGCTGATGATGATGATTATGATGGTAAATAATTATGATGGCGATGACTATATTGATTTTAAATTATTATGGTTGTGCTGGTGCTGGTTGTGTTGTTGGTGGTAGTAGTAGTAGTAGTAGTAGTAGTAGTAGTAGTAGTAGTAGTAGTAGTAGTAGTAGTAGTATTAGTAGTAGTAGTAGCAGTGTTGGTGGTTGTGTTGTTAGTGATGGTTGTGATGTTAATGGTGGTAGTGATGGTCGTGATATTAGTGGTGGTGGTTGTGCTGTTAATGGTGGTAGTGATGGTCGTGATATTAGTGGTGGTGGTGGTGGTTGTGCTGTTAATGGTGGTGGTATTAGTTATATGGATTTTAGATGGAGGTGGAGGTAATCGTTGTGATTCGGGTTGTGATGATAATGATGACGGTGATAACGTCAGTTAGTTATATTGATGTTGGGTGGAGGGGGGGGGGTTATAATTATAATTATGATGGCTATAGGGGGAGTAACTATAATGATGATGATGTTTATATTGAAGTTGAATGGCGATGATGATATTGATGGTGATGATGCCGATTATTATTATTATTATTATTATTGCGCTTGTTATTATAATTATTATTATATTGGATAGTGATGTTGACGACTGTGGTGGTGTGATGGTGGCTACGTTAGTGGTGATGGGAATGAGGACGGCGGCTCTGTTTATTGTGCTTGTTAATGATAATGTGGTGACGGTATTAGTAATAATTTGGGTGGTTAAATAAATGTTTCGGTGTTAGCAATGCTGATGATGATGATGATGATGATGATGATGATGATGATGATGACAACGACGATATCGATAAGGAGAACATGAGAGTGACGATTATGATGATGATGATGATGATGATGATGATGATGATGATGATGATGATGATGATAAAAATGGTGCCGATGGATGCAGTCTGATGGTAGATGAATGGCGGGTAAACCAGGTTAGTTTGATGATGATGTAGTAGTATTTCAATGATGGATGGGTGGCTGGTTGATTGGGACGAGTTGGTGGTTGGGTGAATGATTTGCATGGCGGTGATGGTTGAAGGATGACGTTCTGGCGGTGGTGGTAGTGGTGGAAGGGTTGGGGTGGTGGAGTGAGTAAAGCGGTCTGATTAATATTCCGTCTTGTTAACCGATAGCACAGATGCGGTCGATGGCTAGATGCTCATCATTATCTTTAATGAGGCCCTAATTGCTTAGATCAATCCCGGTCGCCCATTTCTGCCACCGATCTACACACCCACACCTTACCACACAAACACATACACATGCATAACAGTCCCCCACCATCACCACAGGCTCAGCTGCTGCTGATATTACTTTCGATGCTGTCTCAATTCTATGATAGAGATGGTGTTGCTGTTATTTTTGACGGGAACTGCCTGTCACTCACTCTATCTGGCTATCTATGTATCTATCTATCTCTTTACGATGGACACATGTGCTGAGCTCGCCCGGTAAGTTTTGTTTAAATTCATCCGGAAATTGTAAACTGTAAACTTTCATTTTTGTACTATTTTGTAGAGGGACTGCCAGGTCAAACTTTGATCTGGTCAGTCTCTCAAAATATTCTACGCCTTTAGGCGAAATAGTTAAACAAAAAACAAAAAATTGTTTTTTCTTGTTGAAAAGTTAATATTTTCTAAAAATGGCTGAAGCTTCTTCACCAAAATTCGAAGGAGGAAAGGGGAAGATAAACTTACAGCTTCCCCCTGCCACTGTCACAGTAGCGGATGCCAAAGGAAGAGGTCAGCCGGAGGAAGAATTGTCTTCACCTGTTGACCGACCACTAGATGTAGCCACAACTATACAAGAAACTGAAAACAACAACAACAACAACGACGACAACAACAACAACAACAGCAACAATAAAGACAACAAAAACAACAACAACACAAACGTCACAAGTATCCACACATCAAACGAGAAAGACAACAACAACAACAAAGATGAAAACAACTCAAACGACGAGAAACAAAACAATACAAACACCAACAACGAAAACAAAATATCTTTTGCACAAACGGCTAAATTATCAGTCACGTATGTGCTTGAAGATATTTCAAAAGCAAAAGAAATGCTGGAAAAAGCCAAGAAATATGTATCTTTTGGCGAAAACGGTTCGTTTTCTATACCCCCAGAACTAAAAAAACAGACGGAATTACGAACTGTCGTATTCCGTACAATTTTAAATAAAACAAAAAAACCAGCACAACCATCTCAAGCTGAAATTCATTTAGTACTGACAGAAGCGATGAGAGACATCACTTTCATACAAAAGGATAAACTCTATGGGAGTTTATCCATATTGATGAAAGACGAATTGGCGGCGAAAAAATACTGTGTCGCCAATTCGTTCCACACACTACACCTTCTTCCCCACCTACATGGGTAAAAAAAAGCCAGAGGTTATGGATAACCACCATCACCCCAAACATAAACTACTGGTGGTTACTAACCAGTTTCCTTTAGACGAGGACAACCTCATTTCAATAGGGAAGGCATCCGGCGACGCGTTCAGTGGAACGAGCATCGAAGTTCTGACCCAAATAAGGCCAGAACGTATCGCCCAAATCCCTGCGCGCGTCATGTTGGATGACCGTACCCACCTCAACATTATTGTGGAGGGTAGGCGTCCCTCCTGTTACCTCTGTGGCAAGGGCTGCCTGTCCCCAGCTCACACAGAAAAAAACACTGCTACCAACACCAACACCACCCCAACAAACTTTTACAAAACACCGAAAACAAATTTCACGGAGGACGTTGGTGGGGCCCTGATCAACTTGGATCAATCTAAGGCGTTCGATAGGGTCGACCATGGTTACCTGGATGCGGTGTTAGCGGCGGCAGGCTTCGGACCCGTTTTCAGGGGCTGGATCACTGCTATGCACAGCAGCCGCATCGGCTCTAGAGTCAAGGTGAACGGCTACCTCTCGGAGCCGTTCGAAATCGCGCGGTCCATCCGGCAAGGGTGCCCTCTCTCCTCCTTTCTGTATGTATTGACTCTAGAGTCACTGCTGCGGAAGTTGGAGTTGTTGCAGGGCATCCAGGTGGAACCGGGATTGCGTAAAGCGGTGTCGGCCTACGCCGATGACGTAACAGTAATGGTGTCGACGGCCTCGGAAATCGGGGCGATCGGCACCTTGCTGGAGGAGTACGAAAGGTTTACAAAGTGGCGAGAATGGCCTGTGTGAATGGGCCTTCACTCTACATCAGCCTGTAGGTGAGGAAGATGAAATATCAAGGAGAAGGGTTGCACACTTTGTTCGAGGATTTTGTTATTAAATTTATTTTTGTTATATTTTATATATTATTTTTTATATCTTGTTATTGCCTCCTCCTTATTGAGGACGCCTTTTTATGTAAACTCCCACCATTGTACTTGTCCCACTCTTTGATGCCCTGGTGGCAAATAAAAAGAAAGTTATCTATCTATCTATCTATCTCTGGGGTGTAATAGCCTCAAAGGGTTAATCGGTCGATTTGACCTGGCCGATAGATATCGACTAGATTTTCCGACTGCGCCAACCTGGACTTGGGCAAATCGTAGCGGATCATCTAGGTCGTACCTAGATAGGTTCTTAGTTAGAATTAAGGATAAGGACTTTTTAAGTTGTCCAAAAATGCGCATGGTTGGCTATTCAGATCACAAATTAGTGACCTGCATGGTCAACCTTGACAGAACTCATAGACAGGGCCCCGGTTACTGGAAGCTCAACTTGTCCTTGCCGGCAAGTAGAGCCTACATGAATCGGATTAGTACGTTAGTTAAGGAACGGTTGACTGGAGCGATCGTCAACAGCAGGTGGTGGGTATCTCAAAAGAGAGAGATTAGAGTAGTCTCGATAGAATTTAGTAAGGTTCTAGCTGCGGATAGGAATAGGAAGGAAAGGGAGCTAATAGATAGAGTAGAAGAGGCAATTAGAAGCGGCGACGTGGCCAGAGTGCTAGCGTCGAGAACGGCTTTGAGCCAGTTTTTCGACGCGAAGCACGAAGGCTGCGTTGTCCGAAGTAAAATACGTGCTCTAGGGAACGAGGGGACCAAAGCTGTTGGCTGGGCCCGCGTGACAGAGGCCAACAGTGGAACTAAATCCACCATCCGGTCTTTGCGAGACCTGGATGGACGGGCGATTCTTGAGCCTAAGCAGATGTGTGAGGCCTTTCAAAGGCACTTTGCCCGACTGTTCGGGAGGGGCGGGGAGCCGGTTGGGAACGTGGACTTCGGTCCATACCTCGACGGCCTGCCGCGCCTCTCGGACAGGGAGGCGAAGTCCTGCGAGGAGCCGATTTCGGCCGCTGAGATAGAGGACGTGCTGAGCCAATGCGGCAAACGCAAATCCCCGGGTCTCGATGGTCTTCCTTACGAATTATATTTAGCTATGCCGGACTATGCCGATCTCCTCGAGGCGGTCTACTGCAACTGGCAACAGAACGGGAGAATTCCCTGTACTGTGACCAAGGGCGTAGTCACGCTAGTGAGGAAGGACGAGAACAAGGGGGACGAAATAAGTAACTTCAGGCCCATAACTCTGCTAAATACAGAGTTACAGATTTTGGCGAAGGTGCTAGCAAAGAGGTTGGCGCTTGTCGTGGGCAACCTGGTGGGAGAGATGCGCAGACATGCGCTATCCCGTCCAGGTCCATCCATGACAACCTCCACCTCATGCGATACATCATAGAGAGGGTTGGGAACGAACCCGGCTTTGGTGGGGCTCTGATCAACTTGGATCAATCTAAGGCGTTCGATAGGGTCGACCATGGTTACCTGGATGCGGTGCTAGCGGCGGCAGGCTTCGGACCCGTTTTCAGGGGCTGGATCACTGCTATGCACAGCAGCCGCATCTGCTCTAGGGTCAAGGTGAACGGCTACCTCTCGGAGCCGTTCAAAATCGCGCGGTCCATCCGACAAGGGTGCCCTCTCTCCTCCCTTCTGTATGTGTTGACTCTCGAGCCACTACTGCGGAAGTTGGAGTTGTTGCAGGGCATCCCTTTGGAACCGGGATTGCGGAAAGCGGTGTCGGCCTACGCCGATGACGTGACAGTAATGGTGTCGACGGCCTCCGAAATCGAGGCGGTCGGCACCTTACTGGAGGAGTACGAAAAGTTCACAGGGGCTAAGCTGAACCGGGACAAGTCGATCGGTTTGCAACTCGGCACGTGGAGGGGCAGACCGATGCCCTCCGATGGCGTCGTCGGACGCTGGACGGAGGGCCCGGTGCGGTGAAGTTGCTCGGGGTCTGGTTCGGACCGGAGCTCCAGGTGGAGAAAAACTGGGCGGAGGTTACGAACAGGGTGTTTGCACTGACCCAGAAGTGGGCCAGTTGCAAACTATCCCTGAAAGGTCGGGCGGAGGTGGCGAACACCTACATAGCGTCCGTCGTCTACTACCGCCTGACCGTAGTGCCCTGCCCAAGGGAAACCCTCACCAAGATGGAGCGCGCGCTCTTCCAATTCCTTTGGAAGAGGCGGGCTCCTATGGTGAGGAGATCCATCTGCTGTCAACACCCTTCGAAAGGAGGGCTGGGGATGCCGTGGCTAATGATGCGTAAACACGCATTAAGGCTACGGCACCTCTACGTATTCCTCACCGGACAACCGGTGTGGGCCTCGTTTGTGAGACGAACCTTTCCCAGACTCGTCTCACTCACCGAGCTGCAATCCTGGATCAAGCAAAGACCGAGAAAACTGGGCGCCTGGCACACTGAGTGTGCCCAGGCGCTCACCGCCCTCTGGCAGGCGGATCCGGTTATCAGTGGAGACTCCACCGCAACATTCTATAGAGGGCTGGTACGCAGCAGGTGCGACGACGCCCTCGGAGAAGCCCTAGACATGGAGGAGGACGAACTGGCCAGCCTGTTCGGTAGGACATTCAGCCCGGGACCTATGGACAACTTCCAGAAGTCCCTGGCCTGGCAGTGCTACCGAGGAGCTTTACCCGTTCGAGAAAGGCTCTACAGACACGGGCGCCCGGGTAGGGACCCCGCCAAAAAGATCTGTCCCAGATGCGTGTGCGACGAGGAAACCGTTGCACACGCATTGGTACACTGCTCGGGCGTAGCCGATCTGTGGGGCTATGTCGAACAACTGCTGTCAAGGGTGGGACCGATCCGGTTGACCACCGAGTCTATTGTAATGATCAAGCCGCCTCCCCCCTTCAAAGATGAAGCAGAGGCGGTGTTTCTGTGCGTAATAGCCATGGCGAAAGAGGTTGTATGGTGGACGCGTCTGAAAGGACTGAGGTCAGGCACCTTTCTCTCTGGCCAACAACTGGTCCGTTTCTTCCGATATCATTTCGGAAGAAGGATCAGGATGGAGAGAGAGGTGCTGCACCCCAGTCGTTTTTATGAAAGGTGGGTGAAAGTGGCGAGAATGGCCCGTGTGAATGGGTCTTCTCTTTACATAAGCCTGTAGGTGGAAAAGAGGAAGGAACGAGGGAGCACCCCCTCTCTGTGCTCCTGAAGAAAAGGGTTGCACACTTTTTCCGGGGGTGTGTGCGACCCCCCAAGGCGCCTCCTCTCTATTGAGGATTTTGTTATAAATTTTATTTTTTGTTATATTTTTATAACAAAATCCTCTATTGAGGATTTTGTTATAATTCTATTTTTTGTTATATTTTATTTTATTTTTATATATTGTTGTTGCCTCCTCCCTATTGAGGACGCCTTGTTTTGTAAACTCCCCCCATTGTACTTGTCCCACTTTTGATGCCCTTGTGGCAAATAAAAGAAACATATCTATCTATCTATCTCTGGGATGGACACACGCGTGTAACTTGCTGAGTAAGTTCTGCTTAAATTTCTATAGAAATTCTTCACTGTAAACTTTCATTTTTGTACCATTTTGTAGAGGGACTGCCAGGTCAAATTTTGATCTGACCCGTCTCTCAAAATATTCTACGCCTTTAGGCGAAATAGTTAACAAAAAGTTTTTTTTTATTTTGAAAACCCAACATTTTAAAAAATGGCTGAAGCTTCTTCACCAAAATTCGAAAGAGGAAAGGGGAAGATATGCTTACAGCTTCCCCCTGCTACTGTCATAGTAGCAGATGTCGAAGACAAAGGTCAGCCAGAGGAAGGATTTTCTCCACATGCTGACCGACAACTTGACGTTGCCATTACCATGGCAACAAACCAAACAACCAGCGGGACCAGCAATAACAACAATGAAAACAACACCAACATCAACACTTCACTAACAACAGCAACAAGAACAAGACCAATAACTGTGATAACAACACTACCAACTACAACAGCAACACAAACAAGGAAAAGGTCTTCGCCCAGACGGCAAGGAAAACCCTCGACTATCTGCCAGTAGATATAACCAAAGCAAAGGAGCTACTGGCAGATGCCAAAAAATACATAATGTACTGGGAAAATGGATCATTTTCGATCCACTCCCCCTCGGAACTAAAAAGCCAGAGACTACTAAACACTGTCATGTTTAGGACAATCTCGAATAAAAGCAAAAAACCAGCTCAACCATCACAGAGTGAGATAGAGCTGGTTTTAAAAGACGTCATGAAAGACATCACATTCATTCAGAAGGCTAGACTCTACGGGAGTCTATCCATTCTCATGAAGGACAGGGACACAGCAGTGAAACTGTCCATAAAACCAATTACATCCACCGCATACACCTTCTACCCTACGTACATGGGTAGAAGGACACAAAAAATAAAAATCCACACCATCCTGCCGATTATGGACATATCGATATGTGGGTTTTTTGACAGGTTTCCTGAACCTAGATGATGACACACTAATATCCATGGGAAAGGCATCGGGTGACGCGTTCAGTGGAACGAGCCTCGAACTTGTAGTTCAAATGAGGCCCGAAAGGATCGTCCAGATCCCTGAACGCGTCATACTGGATATTCAAACTTTTATCAACATTACCGTTGAGGTTAGGCGGTCTTCCTGTTACCTCTGTGGAACCAGGTCACCTGAGGGCTGTCTGTCCTCAACTTAATAAGAAAACCCCAATCCTGCCTACACCACCACCAACTGCACAACCAACACAATCACCACAACCACCACAACCACCACTACAAAAACAACAACCACAGCTCAAACCAAAACAAAGTCCAACCCCCCCCCCCCCTTACATACACACTAAAAAAAAACAATTTCCAAAACACCCGCACCGCAAACACAACCCGAAAATATACCCCTTCCCTCCAACACGAAAGATGACCCTCGTTCGTCGTCAGGCGAGGAGGAGCACTTCCACACAATCAAAATAAAAAAAAGAAAACACACCTCAAACACGCAAATGAAAACAACCCCTCCCCAAAACATAACACTGACACCAACACAAAAGAGGACACAACAGCAAACAAAAACAAAAACATGCATACACATACATAAACACAAGAAACAAAAAAACTGTTAAACATTGTGTACAACAACAATTTGATAAAAACCCAAGGGCCTAACTTCACCCAGTCAGGGGATTTCCCCCACCTCAACATGATTAAGGCCCCAGAGGACACTTATAAAACACTAAAAAACAACTTTAAAGAGGACTCGGGGAAACTCTAGGCATCGAGGAGGACGAACTGACCAGTCTGTTCGGGAGGACTTTCCGTCCAGGCCTATGGATAACTTCCAGAGGCCTAACTTGACGTGGCCCTAGAGCTCGAACAGGCTCTGGTCGATTGTACAGGCGAAGGCCTCTCTGTTCCCCAGTATACAAATGTTCAACGTAACTGGGACATCATATGCAGGTCTTCTGTCAGGCGGATCGAGTTTGGCTTGAACCAACACCGCATCGCCTGCCTCTACTCCGCTTCACAGCCAAAACGCGAGCCAGCTGTCCTTGACAAGCGTCCCGATGGTTAAATTAATATGAGAAGTAAAATCCCTTATCACATGCAATCAGACAATTTCCATACCATTTTAAAACATTTAACAACCAAGTTAATAAGAACTTGCTGCAGGTACCACGGAGTTTGATCGAACCAGCGACTGAGTTTAGTAGTGAGTGAACATGTAAAATGTTCCTATTTTATATATTGTGCATTTTGAATACACACACACGCTCATATACATACACGCACACACAAACATATACATATGATACGCATACACACGTATATATATTAATTGAGTGAGTGAAAGGAAAATGAAAAACAATTAATGCGACTCTCCTCGTGAATCTCGCAAAATCAGTAGTATGAGTGTCAATAATTCCATTTAAGTACTGTGTGTGTGATAGAGGAAGCGGCTTTCTTCGCAACCAGATAAGGTCGTAGCTAGTTCGGCATTCGTAGCACTTATTACCCCAACCACCCCTAAAAATGGCCGAACGTCTTAGCAATACTTCACCAGTCACCTTTCATGAGGAGGGTAGAAATGCAGAACAAGAGTATGGTGGTGATGCTGATCTGGCAGCATCAAATGTTGGAGATCTTAATGAAATACAACCAGTTTCTGGGGAAATCTCATCTGAAAACCTGGGAAGTTCTTCCTCCAGAAATTTTACTTCCTCGCCAGAGGCGTCTCAAAGAAATGTAAATTCTAAAAAGGAAGAAGCTGTAGTTTTGGAAAACTACATAAAAGGAGCGGATTCAAACAATTTGAGAATGTCTCCAGAACCTAAAACTATATTGTGTGATGTTGATTCTGCAGCCAAGTTATCAAGAGTGAAAACTTCTAGAGTTCGACCTCATGATTCTCTTTTCAATACAAATAATATCAAACTGTCTTTAAGTCATGAGGCAGGCTCTCCTAGAGAAACCGGCGACGACCTCTCTGTCCCTGCTGATAGAGCTGGTATTGGGGAATCTTCTGAGTTAGGTTTGCCAATGTTCGTAGATATAAACCCAAGAATAGTGGAGGTTGCGACCCAAACGGACGTTTCTTTTACAGGTATTTATTCTCAACAAATAATCGAATACGGAAGATCTAGAGTCGAGGAAGGCAGTGGAAGCTCTTCAGCCGAGAAAGAGAACGATTATTCTGAAGGCGCCGCCTCTTTAGAAAGACCACGAATCTACTCTTGCGCAAAACCTCAAATGATTGCCAAACAATATATTGGCTTACGTGTACCTGCTTTGAAGAAAACCCGAAGCAGAGTAATGGCAAATGCAGAGCGATGGAACCCCACATTAAAATCGCCTATTAATTGGGATGATATAACAATCTCTTGGCTTCCAAATCCAAAGACCTTCCTCCGCTCAGCTGAATCCTCCCACAAGGAGGAATGGATTTCCAGAGAATCATCTGCTACGTGGGATGCAATGAACGAAGCTCTCGATGATCTAAAACTTTGTTCGACTAATAAAAACAATGCAAAAAATAAAATGAATACTGAAACCTATGAATTTCCTTTAGGTATTGAAGAAAAATCTGAGTCAAGCCTCGATGATCTACAACTTTGTTCGAATAATAAAAACAATGCAAAAAATAAAATGAATACTGAAACCTATGAATTTCCTTTAGGTATTGAAGAAAAATCTAACGAGTCAAGAAAATCTAACGAGTCAAGCCTCGATGATCTACAACTTTGTTCGACTAATAAAAACAATGCAGAAAATAAAATGAATACTGAAACCTATGAATTTCCTTTAGGTATTGAAGAAAAATCTAACGAGTCAAGTCTCGATGATCTACAACTTTATTCCACTAATAAAAACTATGCAGAAAATATGATTTCTGAAATCTATGACTTTCCTTTAGGTATTGACGAAAATCTTAACGAGTCAAGTCTCGTACTGAAGCCTATTTTTCCACTCGAAGGAACTTCACTCTTTGGAGACCAGCAGTCATCGGAATCAAAGACATCTTTGAAATTATTTGACCAATTTCACAGGAAACCTTCAATAGATGAGAATGAATTACTATGTGGCGCGGGTCCATCTATTACGTCTGGCGACGAGGCAGAGTATGAGACTACGTTTTCGCGATTATCATTCCCGGTTTTACTTGTAGAGAAAAAGCTGCTACAATATAAATCTAACAATAGTAAAATCGATTGTGAAATGTCATCTGAAACTCCTTTAAGTATTTCTAAAGAAACCAAAATTCGAAGCAACACCGAACAAGGGGAATTTAGCTTTTACCCTACCTCCCACTATAATGCCGATCTTCAACAAGAAGAAACACCGTTGAATCGTATTCGTTCCTGTGTCCGAAGAGCCTCTACAACAACAATTACAAGGAAATCGACCTCGAAAGTTGTTTCAAGCTGCGAGTTAGTCATGAAAACTTGTGATAGAACTGAAGATGCTAACGATTCTGATTCTGGTGATTCTTCTAATACAATTTAATGTATTCCCACGATTAAGGACACGCGTGCTGAACAGTAATCAGTGTTTTTAAATCCAATTTTAATCTTTATAATCAGAATTTTAAAACTTATTTTCACAAAAATAGTTTTAGATAAATCACCACATTTGAAATTTGATCGGTGGAGGGGGCGTTATTTCATATATTAGCCATATTTTTATTTTAAAACCGTTTAGAATCTATGGTTATTTAAAAAAAAAAAAAGTGTCTAGACGTTTTCACCCTTTACGTTTTGGGATCCATAGTCCTCCCTCCCCATCTCCACAACTTTTAAAAATACATCTAGATATAATTCGCCACCCAATAAGCAAGAAATTTGCTCATTTTTTTTCTTTCTTTTAACACCCAGTAGATAAACATTGATACTGGTTATCAAACAAACACAAAACATATTGGGTCAAATACGACCATTGAAGGGCATGTCCCTTAAAACGAACGTCTTCTTAATCATATGAAACGACATACATGCACCACAATTTCTCGTATTTACTCTGTACGTTTAATGAACGATTTTAAACAAAGATAAAATGTAGCGGTTGGCGACAATATATTTTCTCAATTTTCGTCTTTACAAAACTGTCTCTTATAACTGTATTTTTATTTAATTCTTGGTTGCTATTTTTCCTTTTTTCTTTAGCACTTTCATTCTTTGAAAGTGTTACTTATCTATTCACGAATTTAGTAACCTAATGTATATAAAATATAATTCAGTAAGCTTGATCCTATAAGCAATCTTTTTTTTAATAGTGTCTTTATAATTAGAAAACAGATTCTTCGTAGTGGGAAGCGTAAAATACGACTACAATTTCTTTCTACTTTCTTTTAAAAACTGTTTCAAAGCTTGCGTAACAAAATCGATCGATATACAGTTAAAGCAATTATAGAAATTGTAACAAAATGAATTTAAAATAGACAAAGTTGGTGAAGAACACATTTAACTATTTCAGCGCCAGATCAGTAAGTACTGTACCCACTTGAACTGTTTCTATTAACAAAAACGCCACTTTGGGTGCTGTTATAACTCTAACATAGCAACAAAAAAAAACTGATCGTCGTTATTTTTTTTCTTCTGTTTTTGAAACGAAGTTAACGTAACCTTTATATTACATTGAGTAACAAAGTGGTGGAATGGCAATCATTAAATCGTTGGATCGAATATATCGTGTTTGTTTCGGCTCTCCGCGACTCGGTTCAAATTCCGCCGAGGTCAACTAATCCTCTCAATCTTTTGAGGTCGGTAAAATAAGACACCAGTCATATACTGGAGTAGATTTAGTTGTTTTCCTTACTTCCAATTTTCAGGCCTAGTGACTAGTCTAGAAACATTTCATTCGGTAACATGGCATTCAGCTGAATTTATTGACGAAAAAACACTATAGCAAAAGAATAGACTAGTAAAAGTAAATATATGCCAGTCTCATATTTAGAGGGCATTAAAGAGCGGTGGATTGGCAGTATTGGTAGAGGGTCGGACGCCATGCTTTGACGCATAGAGTTACGGCCCTTGCCATTCTGAGTTCAAATCCCGCCAAGGTTAACTTTGCCTTTCATCCTTACGGGGTCGATAAAATAAAGTACCAGAAATACACTGGGTAATTGCTGGCCTTGTGCCTAACGTAGAAACAATTAATTATTTAAATAATTTCCCTCCGATTTCAATAATTTTAATTTTAATTTCATATTCCTTATTCATAAACTGGCAGAATCACTTCATTTTCAATATCTATTTAACCCTTTAGCGTTCAAAGCGACAAAAACCGACAAAATTATGTCCCCTTTCATTTATTCAAACCGACAAAAACCGACATTTCAGACCACTCGTAGATATCCTTCTAAAAATAAACATTGACATCATCAAAATCTCGTCAATTCGAGATTACAGCGAGATAAAGCCCTTACGCGCGAAAATTAACTCTTAGTATAGTTAAAGACCTTGTGATAACACGTGTTTTTAACTTTGAAATTGTAACATGGCTTCCGAAAGCAGCGACAACGATTTTGAAGGTTTCACATCCTACGACATTCAAGATAACAAAGAAACAGAAGATAATATCAGTGATTTATCTTCAAATGAATCAGATATATTTATTTCAGATATATCTGATGATGATGATAGTCACTTTGAAAGTGAAAGCGAAGAGATATCTGACACCATTGAAAAAACACCAACGTGGTTGAAAAAAACAACACCGATACATGTTTCGGATTTTAATGAAAATTCTGGACCACAACACACATTACCACCCGATGCTAAAGCTCTGGATTATTTTTTTTTATTTCTACCACAAACTTTCTTCGAAGTTGTGGCAGAGGAGACAAATCGCTATGCACAACAACAGATTTCTAATCGAGGAAAACCCGATCTGTTATGGCGTCCGACAGATTCTGCCGAAATGAAAGCGTTTTTTACCATAAACATTATGTTTGGTATTAAACAATTTCCACGACTGTGGAATTATTGGAGTACTGATATAAGGTTTGGTGACCCTTATATATCTAGTATTATGGCCAAAACGAGATTTATAAAATTAAACCAGTATTTGCATCTGGTTGATACTACAAATGCCCCTGGTAGAAATGAATCGAATTACGACCCACTGTACAAAGTACGACCATTAATTGAAATGTTGACGGAAAAATTTAAAAGTATGTATTTACCTGGAAAAAATCTTAGTGTTGATGAAGCTATGATTGGATATAAGGGTAGGGTTCATTTCAGACAGTATATGCCAGCTAAACCCACCAAATGGGGCATCAAAGTGTGGGAACTGTGTGAATCGGACACGGGATACTGTGTAAACTTTGATGTTTACACAGGAAAAAAACTTAACGGAGAGAGAAAGCACGGGTTGGGTTACGATGTTGTGTGGTCGCTGACTCAACCCTTCCACTTTCAACACAGACACATTTATTATGACCGTTTTTTTTCTTCGGTGCTTTTAGCAGAGGATCTTGCCCTTGTAAATACGTACACCTGCGGCACAATAATGAGCAATCGGAAAGGACTACCCCAAGAAATAAAAGTTGCAAAACTAAAAAACAGAGGAGACATTCTCCAAATGCAAAAAGAGAACATGTTAGCCACAGTGTTCAAAGACAAACGGCAAATTTTGTTCCTGAGTTCTAACCAACAACCAGGTGTTGGGGCTGAGGGTAGACCTTTAGTTAACCTCTCCTATAATAAATATATGGGTGGGGTTGACAAATCCGACCAATATTGCGCGTATTACCCAGTTGGACGCCCTGGAAAGAAATGGTGGAGATACATCTTGTGGTTTTTAGTGAATTTAACCATTGTAAATTCTTATATTGTATTTACTAAAAGCCACAAGGATCCGCCACCACCAAAGGACTACTGCCACATGAAATTTCGCGTGGACATTGCATCCCAGCTACGTGGGGGATATACTTCTCGCAAACACAAAGCTGGGAAAAAATCAAAATTAGCAGTGGTCCACAAAGAAAATATTGATTTTCATAAAGTGGAGAGAATTGATGGTAGGAGGAAGGTTTGCCGATTGTGCTCTTTGCAAAAGAGAAAAACTGTTAAAGGTTACGCAATCCAAACCCTATTTATGTGTTCCTTTTGCAAAGTGCCCTTATGTAAAGGGTGCTTTGGGCAGTATCACGATCGAAATATTGTCTAACAATATTGAAAACACTATTTTAAAAATATATTAGCACACATATACAAAAACACCTGCATTCACCTGTGACACACCTGCATCACACCTGTTAATGA
The DNA here is from genome assembly GCA_964016885.1 of Eledone cirrhosa. Taxonomy (NCBI): domain Eukaryota; kingdom Metazoa; phylum Mollusca; class Cephalopoda; order Octopoda; family Eledonidae; genus Eledone; species Eledone cirrhosa. The sequence continues at coordinate 289,046,840 of OZ024741.1, forward strand.
ACTTATATATTGGGAACATTCTGTTACGTAATTTTACACCGTACATTGTGTAAGAGTACATTGCCAATATTATTTTGACTGGTGAAAAGGTTTTATACATTTTTTTCAATGAAAATATTTGCCTGGAATGTAGAGAAAGACTAAAACATTGTACTGATTACACCTGCATTTTTAATTAATTCACCTGTTCGGAAAACTGCTAGAATTGATGGAAATCAGCATCTAGATCATTATTGGATTTTTTTGCAACAAATCTAACAGGTAAGGCAGATAAAGTTTAAATTTTTGTGTTTATCCATAAAGTTATTACTTTTACACCTGTTAATTAATTTTACCTGCCCATAAAAGTCAAATTTAACAAAAAAAAATCAGGTAAAATTATATAATTGTAAATTATAGTTCTTTAAACGTCTACTGACAAAATTTCAAGTCTGCACATAGAAAATTAAAGTAATTAGAAACAAATAAAATTGATAACCCTCTTGAGTATAATTAAGTGAAAATAATGCGAATAGATGAACATGACATTTGACAATTCAATGTGAATGCTAAAGGGTTAAACAATCGAAAGATCATCAGACCTGCCAACCTCTAACTCCCCAAACGGGGAGAAATGAGACAAAACGAGGAAACATACTCATTTTCAGAATAGAAGGCATCGCTATTATAGTGACCCCAGTATGTTACTGGTGCTTTATTTTATCAATCTCAAAAGGATGAGAGGCAAAGCTAACCTCGGCGGGAATTGAAATCAGAACGCAATTCTATGCTACAAAGCATAGTGTCCGACGCTCTACCGCTCTTTTGACAGAAGTCTTCATTAATATTGAATTTGATTTATAAGTGTATAGGGCTTTTAATTTCTGTTCGATTTTTTTTTTTTTTTTTTTCTTTTCCAAAATAACATCAGAAGCACATTTATTTAAAAATTCATTCTGTAATTAGTAAAATATATACATTTCTATCCGCAGAAATTTGATTGCAGCTTTTAGTTTCCACTTATTTTGAAAATGATATTTATTCGCTATAAAAATTAAATGATAGTATTCTATATGAAGGTGGACCCCCCCCCCCCCCCCCCTCTCTTCTGGCAACCAATGTTTAGACCCAGTCCGCCACTATCTCTACCTGTGGCTTTCGGCATCATCTGACAGCACAACGGCAAATAAATATATTCTCTTTTTTCTTTGTCTAATCCGATTCAAATTATTTGGCAAAACATTTACCACGCTGCTTCATCACTTCTAACACATTCTCAAATACACTAGACTCTATCCATATCTACATTGATGATTTTACGCTTGGATTATCTGATTACCCAAAAGTCAAATATTCGCGACATTAACTCCATGATGCTGGGAAGCAACATGTGCTGTTATGATGGAATACATCCTAGAAGGGGAAATATAACCTCAAATAATTGCTAGGAACCTCACAAATTTAATACACTGAAACAAAACAAAACAAAACCGACCACCAATTCACTGCCAAATAATTTGAATCGGATTAGACAGAGAAAGAAAAGACCAAAAAATAAAAAAAAAAGGAATATATTTATTTGCCGTTGTGCTGCCAAATGATGCCGAAAGCCACTTCCCGTCAAGAAGGCGACAGCAACAGGATAACATTGCCCCCCCCCCCCCTCCATCTTCGGTAAAAGAAGGCACTCGAGTCTCAGCATACTGCCTGGCAGCCCGACCTGGTAGGAGTTTCATCTACCACCATTAACAAGGGGAAGGCAACAACTGACATTAACATAACCCGATATGTAGATGACATACTCATCCTTGCATCATCCCGTGAAGAAGCGAATAAAATATACATGGCATTCTCCAGCATGGACGCCAATATTAAGTTCAGCATGAAACATCCCGCTGAGCGGGGATCCATATCCCTATAGACTTCCAACTCAGGGCAACAGAGGACGGCGACATCTACACCTGCTTCTATAAAAAAAGCCGCCAGCAGGGACCTGTTCGTCCATTTCAGGTCGGCCCTCCCACATGGTGCCGATTTCGGAGACATAAGGAACGAACTGACACGTATCCGGAACAAGTGCACTGACGCAAGAGACCGAGACACACACACCACATACTTCCTGGAAGTACTTAAACTAAATGGATACCCGACGTCAACCGTGCCAGAAACGACAGAAGACCCCACGCACGAAGCACTCACTAACACCTGCTTCCTCAGTGGTGAAACTACAACAGCCATCCGCGGGGCCATCAGACGAGAGGGACTAGATATCAGCTAGCCCACTCAGGTCCTTCTCTACGCGGACAGCTAGCCAAGAGACACTCCACCAGACAAGACAGCCGCTGCACGCTGGCCAACTGCCCCGAAGCGCAGTAAATCGCTTCGACTTCCGCTGCCGTTCCAAACGGCATAACATCACACGGGGCGAACTCCTCGCCCTCCGCTCCATCCTTCCAAGCCACTTTTTTCACATAAAACGGGAAGAATTTCCAAAGCTGATCAGATTAGAACAAAAATCACGAGCACTCTATCTCAAAAGTTTTATTTTGAAAAGCATAAATGCGCAACCGGTAAAAGCTGAATACTAACCAATACTTATTACTAATTTATACGTATTCCTAATTAAACCATTTTTCACTGGGAAAAATATGTCAGCATTTTCTTTTCCTTTTTACTAATATATCACAACTCGCGTGTCACACCTCTATTTTATATCTTTACCCTTTCTAACAGTCACTCTCTCTGTTAGCCTCTTCCTCACCCTTCACTCACTCACTCTCTCTCTGCTACTACCTCTCCTACTTCCTCCCGTTTGACCTGTGCGTAATTCTTTTCTCGCGCACGCTTGACCAGGCTGGTTGTTCCTTTTTTCTCTCTCGTCTACGATTTCACAGAACTTATGTTTACCGAATTCAAGGATTAGACCCCCCCCCCCCCCGTTTTACCTGTGCGGAATTCCTTCCTTGCTCACATTTCGACTAGGTTTGATGGTCTTTATTCTCTCTCGTTCACGATTTCACCGAACTTATATTCATGGAAATCTGGGACTTGACTCTTTCTTCCTCATTTTTCGTTGCTTTACCATCTTTGTTTGTTTGCACTCTCGCTGTCCCCTTTATTTACGTGTCCCAACGACTTTCTTTAGCCGTTGCTCACACCAACCGGAGGTATATGGTCTTTAAAGCGATGAAATACCAATGAAGGTTGGAAGATCACTGATGAAGGACTAACTTTATATATATATATATATATATAGATATATGTTGTCTAACCTGATTAGTTTTTTCGTCGTTTTGATATTGTATGGCTGGGTTTTGCCTGCCGCAATTTTCAATTTCTCAAGCTATCTAAACGTAATGTTATTATTCTGAGGTCCTACCCTTATTGAGTGCTTTACTACTCATTCCTTATTGTAGGTCGACTTTGCTTGGCCGCAGCCAAAGCTTCGATTTTACTAAGCTTCCACACACACATCAAACCCGCGGACAAGGGAGGATCCGTGGTGGTGTGGCGCCTCTACACGGCTGAAGCCCTCGGGCTGCTCCGTAACCCCCTCTTCTACCGCCCTCTACCCTCAGACCCCACACCCTTCTACCAATAACAAGTTTCCTCCACCATCCAACACCTTGTCTCCTCCTCCCTCCTCCCCCACCGCTTCCCACCTCATCATCCGCACCCCCACTATCTACTTCCTCCCCCAAACTCCACAAACCCGACCGCCCCATCGTCTCCGCTTTCAAATTCCCCACCGAACTCATCTCCGCCTTTCTTGACTTCATCCTCCCCCCCCTCGTCACCACCCTCCCCTCCCACATCTCCGACACCAACCACCCACTTCGCCTATTCGACTCCTTCACCTTTCCACCCAGCCCTTCCTCTTCACCCTAGATATCAAGTCGCTTTATACTGTCATCCCACACGCCGACGGCGTACGTGCCCTCAATCACTACTTCGATCTTCGCCGCTCCCCTCCTTCGCCTCTCCGTGCTGGTCCTCACCCTCAACGGTTTCTCCTCGGGTGAGTTTTACCAACAGGTCAAGTATGGGCCCAAACTATGGCAACCTTTTTACTGGTCATGTTGAGGCCCAAATATTTCCCCAGTACACCGGCCCCACGCCCGAACTGTACGGTCGTTACATCGACGACTGTAAAGGAGTCACGACCCTCACCTCACCCGAGAACAGCTCGACTCCTTTCTCTGCTCCTTCCAGCCCTCCCTCCACTTCACCACCTCTCTATCTCCACCACCCACGTCCACTTTTTAGACATCTCCGTCGCCATCGACCCCTCCCACCACTCCCGCGTCACCTCCGCCTTCTTCAAACCCACCGAATCCCACCTCGACTTCACTAAACACTATTCCCTACTCCGCGACGTTATCTAGCCTTAACTTCTACAAGGCTAACTGGAAAAAGATCAAGAGAGAAATCCGTAAGCAAATATGGAGCGAAAACACCGCCACACAAGACACTAACACACCTAATTTCAACACTTCATGTCAACGATACACACTATATGCAAACATTTTGTCCAGGAGAAAGACATAAACATCTTATTCCCAGAGATAGGAAAATTCTTATGAGACGAAGAACGAAGCTCTCAAACCAGCTGAATGCACAACAAGAAAACAAAAACAAGAAGGGATTCTATTTTAAACGTGCACTACTTGACATCGAGATTGCACCCAAACTTTCCCATGAAAATGAGATGACAAAGAAAGAAAGCAGGGCCATAGAAAAAATTAAAACACACCCTAAAGCCTTCTTTAAGTTTGAAAAAGAAACTGCCCCGGTACACTGCAAGATTGGGCCACTCTTCCATACAGACGGTTCATTAACGGAGAATCCCCAAGAGATATATGTGAAATACTGAACGAACAGTACAAAAGTGTGTTCACATGTCCACTGAGGCACATGCAAATAACAAAGCCAGACGAGTTCTTTGATGCCACAACACTACATGAAGAAATGGCGACCATCAACCGCATAGACATAACGCCATAGTTGAAATTAGAACAGACTCAGCTGCTGGACCTGATGGATTCCCAACAGTCCTCTTAAAAACATGTAAGCGGGCCTTAGCAACTCCACTGAAGATGCTCTTCAGAAGCTCCTTGGCTAGTGGTATACTACCCAGGGAGCTGAAAGAAGGCACAATATGCACAAGGTAGCAGAGCGGAGGCCAAAAACTATAGGCCAGTCTTCCTGACGTCGCATATCAGTAAGGTCATGGAGCTAGTCATCAGAAAGAAACTGATCACTTTCCTCGAGGAAAATGACCGCCCGACTAGCACGCAGCATGACTTCATCACTACGACTGGGTACTGAAACAACTGCTAGACAGATAACTTGCTTTCACATACACACACACACACCACCTTCAGCCCTCCCCGCTCAGACACCCCGTCTCCCTCTCCCCACTCCACCCACCACCACCCCTACACCCTTCCACCACCCCTACACGCCCCGCACCCTTCCACCACCTGTTTTACCCCATTTTAATTTTATTTTGATCATGCCTTTATTTTTAATTTCATTTGCACCATTTCCTTTCACCCCCTTTTTGCTATATGTCTCTCCACTCCCCTACACACCCTTTGAACTCTCTTCCCACACACTTTTCACCTGAAGAAGGGATTATGCCCGAAACGTCGTTCCCCACCACCACCCCACTCTCAAGAGCGTGAAATTAATAAACATTTGTTTGTACTGCCTCTCTGTTTTGTTCCCGTTCAATTTTTCATTATATAGGACACTGAAGGACAAACATTTACATTTAAAGATGACCAAACATTTACAGTAAAAAAACAATTTCACCTGCAACTCGGAGAACTTGATTTACGCAATAACTTGCGGTGGGTGCAAACACAACTACATAGGACAGACGGGCACCTCATTACGCAAAAGAATGACCATCCACCGCCAACAAATCCGGGACGCTAACACAAGAAAAATCCCCTTGAGCAGCCATATTGCGAACTGCGCAGGAATGACACTACCCAACTTTAAAACCTTCCCCTTCTACAAGTGCTCAGATTCGTTCACAGCAACAAAGAAAATCTATTCCTTAACAAATTTAAACCAAAACTAAACGGGTTATCACCCCAATAGAATTGTCATAAAATATAAACACACATACGCACGGAGTGACAGATATGTGTGCATGTATATAATTATCACTACTATTAAAGACCAGAGACCAATTCTGTAGAATCAGGTTTATTCGTTGACAGACCATGCCTTTGTGTGATCAACACATCCATGTTAAACCCTGCACGTGCACACACGTATATCTATATATATATATATATATGCGCACACAGAATTCACCACTATCGGTTGCGGGGCCCAATCTACATGAAGAACTCAATGTGATCAGAATGACTTGTATTTTAATTTCACTGTTCTAACTTCTTATATTATGGAAAAAATATGTATATATATATATTTGGAGGCCATTTCTCTATGTGTTGGTATGTGTGTGTCTGGATGTATGTGTATGTATATTATGTGTGTGTGTATATATATGTGTGTGTGTGTGTGTGTATGTATATGGGTGTGTGTGTGTATGTATATGTATGTGTGTGTGTATGTATGTGTATATATATATATATATGTATGTATGTATGTATGTATGTATGTATGTATGTATGTGTGTGGATGAGGGTATGTGTATATATAGGTGTAAGTGCACTAAATCCCTTTTGATCACTCTCCCCTCTCCTACCGACCACATGGAGATATATGTATGTATATTGCTCCCACCCCCTCACTGACCAGCATCTGGCCATCTGGCCATTGCTAAATCTGACCTTTAAAAAAACCACTCCCCACAAATAATTCCTCATTCACTACCAGAAAGGGACACACAGCAGACAACTTGCTGCTACCAAGATGAAAACTACTATGAAATCCCACACTGAATTTTATACTTGAATTTTCAAATCTCAAATTGTAACTCTTCTTATTATTAATTTTTCTTAATATTAATCAACATTTGAAAAGATGGCTTTTGCAGGCCCATCGAAACCGGTAATTTTTTATACCCTTTATTCTTTCCTTACCTTATAAAATTATGTTTTTTCACAAAAAAGTATTCTGTCTATTATATATTCCATGTGCCATTACCAACCTCAATTTTCTCTCTCTCTCTCTCTCTCTCTCTCTCTCTCTCTCTCTCTCTCTCTCTCTCTCTCTCTCTCTCTCTCTCTCTCTCTCTCTCTCTCTCTCTCTCTCTGCAGTGTGACAAAAAGCTTTGTTTCCCAACCACATATTTCCGGGTTCAGTCCCACTGCCCGGACCGGCCAAAGCCCTGCGAGTGGGTTTGATAGCTCGAAACTAAAAAAAGCCCGTCGTATATATGTCTGTGTGTCTTTGCCCTCCCACCAATGCTTGTTGGTTTGTTGACGACCCCATAACATACCAAGGTGACGCTCCAGCATGGCGTGTAGTCCAGAGACAGAAGAAAAAGTAAAATATGTCCGTATGTGTGTGTGTAGAAGGGGGCTCTCAAACTCAAGGACACAAAACCTCAACCACAACCTCTTCTCGTTCCTCAGCTCCACCAAAGCCCGCAAGCTACCCCCCCCCCCCCCCCACCCCACACCCAAACCCCACCCCTTGACCTCCCCCTCTCCGCACCTGAGCGCTCACTCCTTAGTAGAGGCCTTCGCTTCATACCCCACACTCCGCACAGCGACGAGTTCCGCACCCGAACGGAAGTCGAGCGATTCGTGCGACGCACTAAGCTACAGGCACATTTCGGCTGAACGCCACCGGCTCCGGACGCCCCAGACCCGTTTCTCGCCCTGGGCCGACGACCATCTTCTTGGACGCCGGCCCCAGGGCAATTTAGCACCCTGAACGCCTTCGTCGATGCCAGCCGTAGCGCAGTAAATCGTTTCGACTTCCGCCGCCGTTCCAAACGGTACAATATCTCACGGGGCGAACTCCTCGCTCTCCGCTCCCTCCGTAGCCGAGAAGACATCGTCATCAAACCGGCGGACAAGGGAGGCGCCGTAGTGGTGTGGTGCGCGGACCTCTACACGGCCGAAGCCCTCAGGCAGCTCTGTAACCCCCTCATCCCTCCCATCCCACCCCCCTCTACCAACAACAAGTCTCCTCCACCATCAAAGACCTTATCGCGTCCTCCCTCCTCCTCTCCACCGCTTCCCACCTCATCGTCCGTACCCCCGCCATCTACTTCCTCCCCAAACTCCACAAACCCGACAACCCTGGCCGCCCCATCGTCTCCGCTTGCAACTGCCCCACCGAACTCATCTCCACCTTTCTCGACTCCCTCCTCGCCCCCCCCCCCCCCTTGTCACCACTCTCCCCTCCCACATCTCCGACACCAACCACGCCCTGCGCCTTTTCGACTCCTTCACCTACCCACCCGGCCCACAGCCCTTCCTCTTCACCCTAGACATCAAGTCCCTCTATACAGTCATCCCCCACGCCCTCACACTACCTCGACCTTCGCCCCTCCCCCATTCCCTCCACCCCCACCCTCCTTCGCCGAGCTGGTCCTCACCCTGAATTGTTTCTCCTTCTCGGGTGAGTTTTACCAACAGGTCACCAACAGCCCGAACTATGCCAACCTTTTTGTTGGCCATGTTGAGGCCCAAATCTTTGCCCAGTACACCGGCCCCACGCCCGAACTGTACGGTCGTTACATTGACGACTGTATCGGAGCCACGATCCTCACCCGAGAACAGCTCGACTCCTTTCTCTCCTTCTTCTGCTCCTTCCACCCCTCCCTCCACTTCACCACCCACGTCCACTTCTTAGACATCTCCGTCGCCTTCGACCCCTCCCACCACTCACTCGTCACCTCCGCCTTCTTCAAACCCACCGACTCCCACTCTTACCTCGACTTCACCTCTTCCCACCCCACCCACACTAAACACTCCATTCCCTACTCCCAACTTCTCAGGATCCGCCGCCTCTGTAGCCGTGATGCTGACTTTGAGTCCCAGGCCCTTTCCCTAGTCAGCCATTTCATCCGCAGAGGTTACCCCCCACCTTTCACCTGCGCCGTCCCCCGCTCCACCACCCTCACCCCACGCCACCGCACACCCACCGTCTCCCCTTCCCCATCACCTACCACCCCTCCACCGGACCATCCGCCGCCTCCAGTCCGACCCCTCCACCTCCCACATCTTCCCAACCCCACCACTCCCCTCCTTCAAACGCGCACGCAATCTCCCCATCCTCCTCGTCCACAGCTCCCTACCCTCCAACGCACGCTCTGTTCCCCCCCCCCGGTTCTTTTCCCTGTTCTAGGCCCCGCTGCAACACCTGTCCCCACATCACCAACACCACCACCTTCCAGGGTCCCAACGGCCACTCTCTCTAGGTCCGGCATGCCTTCCGCTGTACCTCCTCTTATGTCGGACAGACTGGACGTCGCCTGGCGGACCGAGTCACGGAGCACCTCCGGGATATTCGTCTCGGGGGCAGTTCCCCCATCGCCCGCCACTTTGGTGGCCCTGGACATTCCGCACGCCATCTCACAGTCTGTGGCCTACTCCAGTGCCACGGAACACCCGCCAATCGCCTTACGGTCGAACAACGAACTATCATCTTACAGACCCACACTCCCCCGGCCTGAACTCCCCACCCTTATTCCTTTAGCCTTCGGCCGCCCCCCTCCCCCCACACTTATCCCCACTAACACACCCCTCCTTTTCACCGCCCACCCCACAACTAACAATACTAACACCTCCACTCCACCCCTCATCTGACCACCCTTCCCCAACTAACATACTAACATCCCTTCCCTCCCCTCTTCTCCTCCTCCCCCTCCTTATCACACACCCACCGGCACATATATACACGCGCTCACACTAAACACACACCCCACTACCACCACTAACCCTCACACCTCTCACCCCCACACCTCCATCCCACCACCCCGCAACTAACCTCACTAACACCCCCTAACCCCAAGCGCACGAACACACGCACCCATTTACACCACCCACCCCACACGCAACTAACATCACTAACACCCCCAACCCCACGCACACGTACCCACACCCTCGTACACCACCAACTCTACCACCACTAACCCCCACTCACACCTGCATTCAACCCCTCCCCATCTCCCGTATACTAACACCCACTAACAGCTCTTCATCAAACTACACACACCAGTACACCACACTCCCTCCATAGAACCACACACACCCTTCTCTCCCCTCTCCACCCACACCCTCGCTCCACACTCACTCATCCCACTAACACCCCTACTAATACACACACACACACACCCTCCTCACTCCAACTTTCACACCTACCCATCCTCTCCCCTTTACCATTCCACCGACTGCTGCTATGCCCTTTGACCACCTCCCAGCACAAACAGACCACAGCACTCCCACTGCTGACCACTTCCTGTTGCGCGCGCACCCCACATCTCTCCTCTTCTGACCATCGCTTCATGGAATACCCACACGCAGAAATTGACCAACAACCAATCCACTAAACATCTTCGGAATTTACCAACTTTTCAACCATCCTCTTACGTAATCACCTATATAACACACATTTCAAAATAGCACATTACTAGTCATTCTTGCATTAAGTTCTCTTGAACTCGTTGCCTCGTTGATCCTTTATTGATTATGCCACCTTAATTCTCTCAAGCTAAGTTTTACTATTCCTACATGAAAGACTGGTTAATCTTCATATATAACTTGTCTCGACTAGGTTAATTAATGACAGTATTTGTCTTTTTCATTGCAATTTTGTTTATTACAAAGTGTTATTCCAGAACATTACTTGAAACTTTATCATACTGGAACAGGACTCATTATAGTAAGTTCCTTATACATAATTTTATAGGCTTATATAGGCAAATCTTTGCAAACTTTACCAACACATTCGCTAAACAGAAAATGGCCTCAGCAATGAAGAAAACATGCAGGCAGTACAGCGTTGACTACTTACGGTTCGGATTCATCCCATCGCCGTCGAACCACCTGTCACCCATGTGTTTAATTTGCAAGGAGTCCTTTTTGAATGAGGCGATGAAGCCATCGCATTTGAGTAGACACCTGGAGGTGAGACACCCCGATAAGAGATATAAAGATTTAGCATACTTTCAGTATCCTGGGGACCAATAGTAGAAAACAACACTAATTTCTTCTGCCTTTTCAAATGTTGATGGACTTGTCGCATCTTACAATATTGCCAACATAATCGCAAAGTGTGGCAAGCCCCATTCTTTGGGTGAAACATTGGTAGCCCCTGTCATCTCAGAAGTTCTTTCAACAGTACTACGTCAGAACCCGTTAAAGACCTTAAAATGTATTCCGTTGAGTAACGACTCAATAAAGAGACGCATCGACGAAATGGCGGAAAATGCAACATTTTGAAATCGACACAATTTGCTTTGCAACTTGATGAAAGCACACTTTCCGGGAATCAGTCCTTACTACTGGGATACGTGCGATTTTCCACCAAAACGAAATGCACGAGGAGCTTCTCTTCACTCTGAATCTAGCCACAGGATACTAAAGGTGCCACGATCTTTGAATCTGTCAAGGGATACCTTGAAGTAAAAGAGACACCTCTTACAAATATTGTATCATGTGCTACAGACGACGCAAGAGCAATGGTCGGCCAACATAAGGGTTTCGTCTCTCTTCTGAAGAGGGAAAATCCATCTGTATTTGTTGTTCATTGTGTCATTCATTGACAACACTTGCTGCGAAGAAACTCAGCGAGCCGCTGAGCAAGTCTTTGCAGGTAGCCATTGATGTCATCAATTATATCAAACGCCATGCGCTCAATGAACGAATTTTCCGGCAACTGTGCGAAGATAATGACGAAGAATTCGTCGAGTTGCTCCTTCATACTGAAGTGAGGTGGCTTTCAAAGTGCAAGTGCCTTACTCGCTTCTTTAAACTGTTCGACTCTATCATTGAGTTTCTTCGAGGACGCAACACAGAACTATATAAAAAGAAAACCTCGATGTGAGGCAAGACTGCGCCTACCTCACCGATATCTTCGACAAATGCAATAGCGTCATTATGGCTTTGCAGGGGGAGAAGATCACCTTGTTTAAAGCAAGGAATGCTGTGAAAATATTCCTGGCCAAATTGAAAGTCATCGAAAGGAATCTTTGTTGACGGGAATTCTATAATTTTCCTAAGTGTCGCCAATGTTTCAAACATTGTGAGCGATGACCAACTGCAAATTTATACCGCGCGCCTCCGTGCACTACAAGACAACATGAGAGAACGGTTTGTCGACCTTTTGCAGATGAACATCCCATTGTGGATAGCAGATCCCTTCATAGTCAACGTCGACGATTTCTTTGGTGCGTTATGCTGGTTCCTTACCACATTTCCTTCGTTATCTAGCTCCTATTCCCGTAGTAGAGCACTTTCCGACCCTACCACGCCGTATCCAGACTTTTCCGCTAAGCTCAAGTTCTTTCACCCGCACCATGCGAAAACACAACATCGACTTCTCCACCAAGAACATCCCAGTTCCACCGAAAAAACTTTACCTTCGGATGCTCGCGCAAAATATCGACCTCTTTGCGAAAAGACTTAGATGGAGAACTTTTTTCTACGACAGATATTGCGACAATCAGGACTTCGGTACCAAGGAGAGATTCGGATTTAATACCTACAAATCTCCCCCTCCGAACCCTATGCTCTCACCCTTCGAGAATGATCTTTTCCAACTGGTCAAGAACATTAAATTCAAACCCAGACACAACCGATTCCTACAAAAACTCCGTAGCAACTTAACAGAGTATGATAACACCAATAACATCATGGCGCACTCGGATAAAACTGGTAACCTGTACTTCGTCAACCCCGACAGATACCACACACTGATCAGGAGCAGCTTAAACTCCGCCTATAAAAAGGCTAACCACTCATGCATCGAGGACATAAATCGAGATGGACAACAAATTACCTCCAGTCTCGGGGTCGCCGACCGCACGGAACCCCTAGACCCACGGACACCCTACTTCACACTGAAGGACCACAAATCCCATTTCGACCGTAAACCTTCTATCAGGCTTATAAACCCAACGAAGTCCGACATAGGGAGAATCAGTAAAAATAATCCTTGATCGCGTTATACCAAAAGTTAAGCAAAACGCCAGACTTAGCCTATGGGTCAACACCCAGGAAGTAATCTCATGGTTCAGCAATATGGAGGAAAAACGAGACACTAAATTCATCCAGTTTGACATAGAGAGTTACTATGCTTGAATTACCTTACCGCTACTTACAGCTGCCTTGGACTTTGCCGAGACACTTGCGTCCATTACCGACCAGGAGACCAGGAAAGAAACATCATCCTCCACGCCAGGAAGACAGTCCTACAATTCCTATATATTATAATATATAATATAGGCATACATGACTTTTAACGGTCTGAAAAATGAAAGTAAATTTATTTTCCTTTTCAACGTCATGAAAATGAAACTACATTTATTGTCCTTAATTATTTTCATTTTGACTCTCCGCATGGACAGTTATAGACGGTGCTATTTTATTAGAGAAGTTTGTGAGCAGTATTTGGAGGCAAATCCTCAACAACTTGGAAGCTTCGATGACAATGGTGAGTCGATCATTGTAGAGATCGAAGAATCGAAATACTTCGATAGAAAGTCATTCTGGACGCTGCTGTCTTGTAGAAGTCCCAGATCGAAGCCGTGAGACTCTCGTCCCCATTATTCAGCAGTGGATTGCGAAGAAGAAGCTTCGTCGCCAGCATGGGACCAGCAATACTTTATTCCCCTCATATCTAGCTGAATTTCTTTGGCGGCAAGAGAGTTGGCGAAATGCTAACAGATGTTTATAAGGTTGGTAAATTTAAATTTTATATGCAACAAACGTTTAAATATGTAATTTTTTTCAACACACACACAGAACGGACAGTATCAACATTTACAATCGGAAATGAAAATAATTAATGACAATAAATGTAGTTTCATTTTCATGATGTTGAAAATGAAAATAAATTTACTTTCATTTTCATGATGTTGAAAATGAAAATAAATTTACTTTCATTTTTCAGACCGTTAAAAGTCATGTATACCTATAATATATATATATCACTGAAGGACATCCCATTACCGGGTAAACGAGAGTACACCAGGAATCTCACTAAGAGTACTGACTCCCTAATACGCAGGATGCGGTGGAGGGCTTACCACTTTGATAGAGGAAACCCCAACACTAATAACAAAAAAAAACATGGACTGCCTCTTCAGATCAGGAAGGACCCTCCCCCCTACAACAGACTATTGGAGGAGTTCGAGAACGAAATGATTGGCATCATTTCCAACATCAAATTTTCCGATCAACCGTACCGGGGTCGAGAGTACCTTAGACGACTGGAAAATGGAATCACCGAGCTTAAGGAATCTACAGGAATACTCGTCCATGCAGACAAAACCAATAACATTTACATCATGGACGTTCAACTTTACCATGAGCTAATCCTCAGGGAATTGAGAAAAAGCTACAAAAAACGCCCGAGGCCACCCTGGAGGATATCAACATCAAGGCTTGCGATCGTATTTGGTCTTGGCATCGATGATATTACGGCCCCATACCAACCAGGGAAGCCGGGGATTACCATTAAGAACCAGAAACCAAACTTAGAGTCTACCCTGTCGGTCAGACTGGTAGCCCCCTCCCGGTCAGACATGGGGGTTCTTAGCAAAAGCACTTTAGATAGGATCCTGTCAACAATTAGGAGTAAAATAAGGTTACAACTCTGGTCCAGCACCAGCCAGGTGCTGGACTGGTTTACTTTTTTACCTAACATAGGACTAGCTTCATACAACTAGACATCAACAACTACTACTCCTGAACAAGGCCCTCATATTCGCGATGAATAGGACAGACCTAACGCGCCACGAGGACCGAATCATACACGCCGCCAGAAAGACCCTGATCTGATTCGGTGGGGAGCTATGGACCCGGAGTGACTGGCCAAATAATTTTGACATCACAATGGGCTCCAGTGACTTCGCCCAGCTAACGGACCTGGTTGGGATATACATACTCTACGATAAAGGTTCTCAACGAGGGGGCATATGTCACGCAGTAGAAAATATATTTGGTTTCACCCCATATTTAACACCTCTATTAGTACTAACCTGCCCTCTACCTTCTTTAGAATAATAAATAAGCAGACTATCTTACTCCACAGCGCCAAATATAGAGGCACACCATTAAGATGCTTAACGCTAAAAAGATACATAACAACACCAAAACGCAAATTTACAACAATAACAATACAATCACCACCGACCGAACACAACAGAATATCTAATACACAACCACCCGCTAATAGGCAGGCAAACAAAACGTAACACACTTGTACAGGCATCGCAGCCCACCAATAATGCCAAAGTTGCCCATGACAAGAACTGTAACTGCCACCTACCTGAAACCTGTCCATTACATAATGAATGTATGCAGTCTAACCTGGTTTACCAATGCACGGTGGAATCAGACAACCTGAAATGGTATTACATCGGAGCGACTGGGAATACATTTAAAGCCCGTTGGTATACACACCGTTACGCAATGAAACATTCCCAGCATCGTTATGTAACTACCCGTGCAAACAAGACCTGGCAACTGAGGGAAAGTAGCCATCAATACACCCTGAAGTGGAAAAAATTATCGAACGCGCCCACATATCGGAGTGGTATGAGAAGCTGTCGATTATGCGACCTTGAGCTGTTCCACATCTTGAGTTCGAAGAATAAGTTACTCAACAATAAAATCGAAAGATCAATTTATTGTGACCATAGACTCAAAGAGAAGTTTTCGCACTATAAATCGAACCCTTAACCTCTTACTACCAACTGACAAACTGCATATACTTAAACGTTATACCCTCTTGTTGTATCTAAACCCTTTTAATCAATCACCCACAAAACCAATGCATATATCCCTCTCTTCTCCCTCTTCTATTTCTTCGTTTTCTTCCTTCCTTACCTCCCCTTCTTGGCTATCTTTTCTTTTCTTCTTTCTCACCCCCTTCTTTGCTTTTATTTTTGTCATTATTATCTTTATCTTATTTTTATTTTTATTTTTATTTTATATATATATATATATATATGTATATGTATATATATATGTATGTTCCCACACACTTCTCACATGAAGAAGGGCTTATGCCCGAAACGTCGTCCCCCACCTATCCCCCACTCTCCTGAGCGTGAATTTAATAAACATTTATTGTACTACCTCTCTGTTCCGTCCCTGTTCAAATTTTTCATTATATATAACACACGCTCACACGGCTTCCATCCTTGGAACATAACTTAACAACCGGCTCAACCCCGATCTAATCCGCCGTGACCTTTCTCCGAACTTTACACACCTTCCCACACTTTGTCTTTCCTTCTCCACCACTCCCCTACACACCTTTTGAACTCTGTTCCCACACACTTCTCACCTGAAGAAGGGCTTATGCCCGAAACGTCGCCCCCCCCCCACCTATCCCCCACTCTCCTGAGCGTGAATTTAATAAACATTTATTGTACTACCTCTCTGTTCCGTCCCTGTTCAAATTTTTCATTATATATAACACACGCTCACACGGCTTCCATCCTTGGAACATAACTTAACCGGCTCAACCCCGATCTAATCCGCCGTGACCTTTCTCCGAACTTTACACACCTTCCCACACTTTGTCTTTCCTTCTCCACCACTCCCCTACACACCTTTTGAACTCTGTTCCCACACACTTCTCACCTGAAGAAGGGCTTATGCCCGAAACGTCGTCCCCCACCTACCCCCCACTCTCCTGAGGCCTCTTTGCCCTCCACAAAATCAACCCCAGGACCACGGATGGGTTCAGGAAAAACCTTTACACCTTCTTTAAAAACTTAGGCCTTAGGATTACCTTAGATTCGAACTTAACTAAAGCTAACTTCCTAGACGTTACCCTCGACTTAGAAACTTTCCTTTACTACCCGTACCACAAACCTAATGAATCCCTTAGATATATAGACGTTAATTCTAACCACCCCAAAAATACATTAGACAACCTAGTGAAAAGTGTCCATCAGGATATCTAGCCTCGCCGCCAATGAAGATATCTTTAGAGCAGCAGCCCCCTATTACAACGAGGCCCTGGCCCGCAGCGGCTTTAGAGATAAGATCACCTACCTTAGTATAGCCCCACGCCCACCCAGGAAGAATAGGCGAAGGCACATTAGCTGGTGCAACCCTCCCTTCAACCGCGAAGTTTCAACACCTGTAGCTAAAATTTTCTTCACTCTCTTACAAAAACACTTCCCCATCCGACATAGGTACTCTACAATCCTTAATAAGAATACCACCAGACTCTCCTACTCTACCACACCTAATCTAGCTAGGAACTTAGCCAACAATAACGTCAATAAGCTAAATAAGTCTACTTTTTCCGAAGCTCATCCAGCAACCGATGACAATTGCAATTGCCCTGATAAGACTACTTGCCCCCTCAACAACAACTGTCTAAAAAAAGATCTCGTCTATATATGCGATGTACTCTCAGGCCCCGATGAAAAAAGAAACTCGTACATCGGGATGACTTCTAACAGTTTTAAGACTCGCTGGTACGCCCACACACATTCGTTCCGGCGCACAGACAAATCTAACCAAACAACACTCGCCGCCCACATCTGGCACCTTAAAAGGAACTCCATCCCCTTCAAGACCCAATGGAGACTACTCCAGAGAGCGCGATCTTACACGGGAGGCCATAATTGCTGTGACCTCTGTATCTCCGAGAGCTATGAGATTCTATTCGCCAAAGGCCCTCTCCTAAACAAGATCTCGGAACACTCCCCTAATTGCATGCACAAGAACTATGCAAATTACAAAAACTAGACCCCCGCCCCGCCCCCCATCCCACTTCCGTCCCTCCATCTCTCATTACTACCTTCTTTCCTCCCCTCCATGTCTCATTATTACCTTTCCTCCCCTCCAGTTGTATGCCTCTGAGTAAGGTTCCGTGGCCGCACACACACATTCACGTATATATCTGCTCATGCTTGCATTCGTGCAGTTATGAACTGCTGCACGCACACGTTCGAGATTTATTTATTTATTTGTTTATCTGTTTGTTTGTTTGTTTGTTTGTTAGTTAATTCATTTATTTATTATTTAATAGGTGAATGATTAAATAATGAATAGATAAAAGATAAAAGATAAGTAATAAATAGTGAATGGTAAATAATAAATAATAATTATTTACTTGATGATAATATTAATAATTTAGTAGTGATAATAAATATTTTAATCTTTTATCAGGCTCAGTTTATAATTTGTCCCACTACTTTTTCCCAATATATATATAGATACATATATATGTGTGAACGAGTGCGTGTATGTGTATGTATTTGTAGGTGTGTATGTGTATATATGTGTATATGCATATATATATATATATATATATATATATATATATGTGAATCTAATAAACATTTGTCGTACTGCCTCTCTGTTCTGTCCCTGTTCAATTTTTTATTATACAAAACACACGCTCACACGGCCTCCATCCTTGGAACAACTTAACAACCGGCTCAACCCCGATCTAATCCGCCGTGACCTTTCTCCGAACTTTACACACCTTCCCACACTTTGTCTTTCCTTCCACGCATTACCTATGTCTCTCCACCACTCCCCTACACACCTTTTGAACTCTTACCTGAAGAAGGGCTTATGCCCGAAACGTCGTCCTCCACCTACCCCCCACTCTCCTGAGCGTGAATCTAATAAATATTTGTCGTACTGCCTCTGTTCTGTCCCTGTTCAATTTTTTTATTTTATATATATATATATATATATATATATATATATATATATATATATATATATATATATATATATATATATATATATATGTGTGTGTGTGTGTGTGTGTGTGTGTGTACGTGCTTTGTGTGTATGTATATGGGTGTGTATGTGTATGTGGTGTACGTGCTTTGTGTGTGTGTATTTATATATATGTATAGATATACACATACAAGTGTTTATGTAATGGCGACATCAACGGATGCGGGAGACCCATGACCCAAGCGAAGCTCTTCCATCGGAGAACTACTCGACGGCGGGACCCCCGAGTTGGGGCGGGAAGGACAAGAGCCTATCGGACTGTGGAGCTACTGTGACCGCCGGGGAAAACCACCGCTCTGATTGGCAGACCTACACTGCACCGTCTAGCCTCCATATCGAGCTCGAGTCCGACCCAGACTAGCAAGCTGTGACGGGTGGGTATTCGTCACGACTTGTCGGTATCGCGGTTTTAGGCCGCTTGTCATTTCCGGTAGTGTAAATCCGATAACGCCTTAGGCCCACGCCCGGAGCAAAGGCTCCGCCGGCCCCCCCGGGGGGGGGGGGGGCATACCAGTGCGACGTCGCGTTTGTCCCCGCCTCGATGGGTCGACGGTGCCTCGTCGTCCCAACCCGGTCTCCCGTCTACGAGGGGGGAGCCCAGGGGCCGGACAACGGCGCGTCGCCCTGTGGCGGGGATCCGTGTCTAAAACAAAAGGCGGGGAGTCGGATCGTGGCGACTGTAACTCAACGGCCGACACCCGTCCCTGATCAAGTCGGGAGGGCGGGCTCGGCCACGGTGAGTCTTTTCGGGAGGTCGTCAACGAAAGGCTCGAATGGACTAAAACAAAGAACGTGGAGCCCGAACTAAGGCGACTGGACCCCAACGGCCGACACTCAGCCCAGTAAGGGTGGGCGAGTTCGGCCAAGGTGAGATCCTACGGGGGGTCGCCCTGTGGCGGGGAACCGTGTCTAAAACAAGAGGCGGGGAGTCGGATCGTGGCGACTGTAACTCAACGGCCGACACCCGTCCCCGAACAAGTCGGGAGGGAGGGCTCGGCCACGTTGAGTTTTCTTCGGGAGGTCGTCATCGAAAGGCTCGCGTGGACTAAAACAAAGAACGGGGAGCCCGAACTATGGCGACCGGACCCCACCGGCAGACACCGTGCCCAGTGGAGGGTGGGCGAGCTCGGCCAAGGTGAGATCCTACGGGAGGTCGCCACAGATGGGCCCGAAAGGTCTAAAACAAAGAACGGGGAGCCCGAACTATGGCGGCTGGACCCCACCGGCAGACACCGCGCCCAGTGGAGGGTGGGCGGGCTCGGCCAAGGTGAGATCCTACGGGGGGTCGCCACAGATGGGCCCGAAAGGTCTAAAACAAAGCAAGGGAGGCGCACCGTGGGCGTGCTCAATCACGTAGCATCGCCATGGTGTTACAAAGAGTGCGCCTACAGAGGAATCTCTGGAACGTGCCGCCACCAACCCCAAGATCGCTCAAAGCTGCCTCGGCCGCGACGGACCAGCTCCCGCAAGCCCCAATTGGAAAGCCGTGCACCAGTACCGTCGTCTCGGGATCGCCCTCCCGAAGCGAGTCCGCCAGTGGGGAATACTTCGCCACCTTCTCCTCGGCCGCCCTCTCAAGGGCCGAACCGTCACATCGATTATGACCGTCCAACCCGGCCTGCTAAATACCAGGTCCGGAATGAGCCTCCGGCCCTCCACGAAGAAGACCGGCTCCACCGCGGCCGACCAGCCCTGGCGTTCTGCCTCACCCACGATCCAACCACACACCGAGTTGTGCCTGTGAAGCCGAAGGCGTCCGAGCGCGGGGCACACCCCGCTCAGATGCGAGAGCGTCTCGACCCTAGCTCCGCATCGACGACATGAGCGATCTCCCCTGCCACCCCTAGCGAGGCATTCCCGCGTGGGAAACGTGTTCGTACGGATCTTAAGGCAGCACAGAAACGTCCCTTCCTCGAGGCGGCCGGGGCCGCCGCTGTACAGCCAGTCGTTACCCTCCGCGTTCCCTCGATAGGCGGCCGCACAAACTCCCTGTACCGGCAGCGCCTCCCACGCCCGTGAGTGGAAGGCTCGGATGCCGGGATCATAGGGACGCTCCGGATCAGAAGGCGGCAGCGGCAGTCCGTACCTGGTGGCGATCTCGGCGCACCTCGCACGCAGACCAGCCGCGTCCGCAAGCCCCCGGATTGCAGTCGAGCTAGAGGTCTCGAGCCTGCGGTAGAGCTTAATCACGTTCGCCGGGATAGATCTCGCCAGCTCCGGGAGGCCGAGTCCGCCATCCGCCCTGGAACTGTAGAGGAAATGGGACGATGTCGACTCGTGGAGATGCAAGAACGAGCGCACTCCGGAACGCACCACCGCATCCAGTGATTCGAGCACGCCTCGCGCCGGAAGGTTCATCGTCAGACCGTAGAGGAATCTCGGGAGGAGAAAGGTCTGAACCAGTTCCAACATCTGTCTCGGCTTGAGGGGCGCCGCGCGGATTTTTTCGAGGGAACCGCGCAACCACTCGACGGAGACCACCTCGCCACCACCGGACCAAGTATCGACCTCCACCCCGAGATAACGGAAGGACCTGTCGGCAGGGTCAATCCGCGGCAGAGGCCTACCGCCGACCACCGGGGGCGCGTCTCTATTCACAAAGAAGGTACGGGACCGCGACTCCACAGCGAACGACGTACACTTGGACAGAGGCGATCCAGCAGCGGGTCCGTCGCTATATTAAACAGAATCGGGGAAAGCGCATCACCCTGTCGGACACCCCTCATAATCGGTATGGGGTCGCTCTTACCCGAGCGCAATTCGAACCTGGTCGTCGCCCCCGTGTACAGGTCGGCGACAAGGTCGGTGATGTGACCGCAAAATCCCTTTCGCTCCATACCGGCGGCCACCAACTGATGGGGAATCGTGTCGAAGGCCTTTGCAAGGTCCAAAAAGGCGACGTCCAGACGGCCCAGACGTCGGGCACCTCTCCGACCCTGCGCCATAGCAATCAACTCGCGAACCACGAAAACGTTCTCGCCGCACCCATCCGCCTTAATGAATCCCCGCTGTGCCTGGTTCAGAGGAGTGGCATCCAAGAAGCGCCTCGCCAGAACCTTCGTGTAGAGACGATAAATCGCAGAGCAAATCGTCAGGGGCCTCCAGTCGGACAGGTCGTTCGGGTTTCTTCCGCTTTTAGGCAGAAGAATGGACCTGCCCTCCTTAAGCACCGATGGTACACGACCGGCAAGCAGGAAACAGTTGAACAGATTCGCGCTGACCTCAGGGCCGGCCCTTCGAATCGCCCGTGGGGGGACCCCGTCAGGGCCTGCCGCCGAGCCGGCCCTCAGCCCACCGAGGGCCGAGGTAATCTCCATGTGGTTGTGATTATGTAAATATATTTTATTCTTTTCATTCTACAAAAACACTCTGGCCACCTGTAGCTTGTATGTTAACTTGACCACTCACCATAGAACAATGGTATGTGCCATGATTCGGTCTTGTTTATCTTCTAATACCAACCCGCCTAAAAAAATTTCCCTACTATATATCTGTTGAATTACTTGGGGTTTTTATTTATTTATTTATTTTTTCTTTTTCTTTTTATTTTACAAAAGCACTCCGGCTAATTGACCACTCCCCAAAGAAAAAACGGCCTGTATCCTGTTATGGTCCTGTGTATCTAAATACCCCCCCCCCCCACCACCACCACCCTCCCTTGCCACTACCTACATGTATAAATACCAGAACTTAATATGACACCCAGCTTCCTGAAGATTTCATCTGAATGAAACAGTTCTAGTCCTGTAGAAGCTCCTTCTATCCAATAAATATATTATATATATAAATATATTATATATATATATATATATACAAAAATCTACATGCATATATATATATATATATATATAAATATACATGTATATATATATATAAATATACATATATATATAAATATACATATATATATAAATATACATATATATATATATATAAATCTACATACATATATATAAATCTACATACATATATATATATATATATATATAAATCTACATACATATATATATAAATCTACATACATATATATATATATAAATCTACATACATATTGTTATACTTTGGGAGGGTCATACATATATATGTTATATATATATTATATGCCCTTTGTGTGTGTGTAACCTCTGCACCCTACTATCAATACCACCCCATCTATGGCTCCACTAACCACTCGACTCCCGGGAATGAATATGACCACAGTAAACAAGGACCCACACCCCACCCTCCCGCACGTTTTCCCATGTGTTGTTTACTTGTCTCACTCGCTTTACGCGTTTCAATTGTCCTAATAACTTTTTTTAGTTATTGTCGCACCAACATGGGGTATATGATTTTTAATGCGATGAAATACGTTGGCAAATCACTGATGAGGGACTCATTTTATAACATGTAATCCATGTGCAACCATGCAGTATTCTTCTCCCCATATTTTTCATATATATATAAATATACATACATATATATATATAAATATACATACATATATATAAATATACATATATATATATATATATATATATATATATAAAAATATGTATGTGGAGGAGGTTATAGTTCACTTGAAGCATTGTGTAATGAGGTATAAACGCTTGAATATGTATAATAAAGCCAAAACAATGCAGGTATGGACATAGAAAAAAGAATGCAATTGCAAAAGATATTGTTGACAAATCGTCTTTTACCTATTTATTTAAATGTCCTTTAATTTTCGAGATAATATCTCTTCTTCAGAGGGAAATAAAGGTCTCAAAAACCAGCCTTCTAAATATCTTGCCAAGCCATGCTGACAGGAAATAGTATAGAGTATCTGTTCTATCTCTAATGTCAAAGAGTTAAAATTAGATGGATAAAGAGTAGTCTCCCTTTAAAAGGGGTTTGTTTAGGGGTTTTTTTTTTTTTGTTATATACATGCCTGTTTAAGTGTGTGGGAGAATGCATGAAGGTGTAAGTGTGTGAGTGTGAGAAGATAAGTCTATTCGTAAATGTGGGGGATAGGTGTTATCTGGTGTTAGAACTGGTTTTGTGTGTGTATGTAAGACCCATCGTCTCTAGCATAGAAGGACCCCTATACAAAATTTCCTGGCTCCTCTCCCAGGTCCTCAAGCCTCTACTCTCCACCTTTCCCGGACATGTCAGTAGCTCCGACGAAGTTATACGTAGACTACACCAACTCCAGCCAGAACAACTTAAACTAAATAAATACGCTTTTAGCCTAGACGTTGTCTCCCTCTACACTACAGTCCCCGCTCATCCAGCTGTCGATTTATTGACGGACTGCGTGGTCGCAGAGGACATCCACTGCTACGGCCTCCACCCGGCGGACATACACCAGCTTTTGTCCTTCACAGTAGACACAACGTACTTCACCTTCCACCACCACACATACAGACAGACAACAGGATTACCCATGGGATCCAGCCTATCGGGCCTGCTGGCCATCACCTACATGAACCAGCTAGAATGCCGAGCCCTCAACACCTGCCATTCCCATGCCTTCTTCACCCGATATGTAGATGACATACTCATCCTTACATCATCCCGTGAGGAGGCAGATAAAATATACACAACATTCTCCAGCATGGACGCCAGTATAAAGTTCAGCATGGAACACCCCGATGACCGCGGATCCCTATCCCTACTGGACTTCCAACTCAGGGTAACAGAGGAAGGCAACATCCACACCTGCTTCTATAAAAAAAGCCGCCAGCAGGGACCTGTTCGTGCATTTCAGATCGGCCCTCCCACTCGGTGCCAAGTTCGGATACATAAAGAACGAACTGGCACGTATCCAGAACAAATGCACCGACGCTAGAGACCGAGACACACACACCACACATTTCCTGGAAGTACTCAAACTGAACGGATACACGACATCCACCACAAACCGTGCCAGAAAGAACAGAGGACACCACACCCGAGGCACTAACACTTGCTTCCTGAAGCTCCCACACTTCAGTGAAGAAACAACAACAGCCATCCGCAGGGCCATCAGACGAGCGGGACTAGATATCCAACTGGCCCACTCAGGTCCTTCTCTACGCGGACAGCTAACCAAAAGACACTCCACCAGACATGACAACTGCTGCAGACTAGCCAACTGCCCCATCAACGACACAGACCTATGCCACCAGGCTTACGTCGTATACAGACTAGAGTGTGACAAATGCAACAACTTCTACGTAGGTAGCACCACCAGACCACTCCACATAAGAATAAAAGAACACCTCAATACTAACGCTTCCTCATTTAAGAAACACCGACAAAACCATAACAGTTAGGATAGAAACTAAGGAAAGAAACCTCGGCAATCTTAGAATTAAGGAAGCACTAATTATAGATAAAACACAACCACCAATCAATAATAGACTAGAACTCAACACCCAATTTATAACCTGATAGGGCTCCTAGCCCCATATTTACACCCCCCCCCCACACACACGCTTACACCTCCACTTATTCTCTCACACATACACACACAAAACCAGTTCTAACACCAGATAACACCTATCCCCCACATTTACGAATAGACTTATCTTCTCACACTCACACACACACACTCACATACTTACACCTTCATGCATTCTCCCACACACTTAAACAGGCATGTATATAAAAAAAATAAAAAAACCCTAAACAAACCCCTTTTAAATGGAGACTACTCTTTATCCATCTAATTTTAACTCTTTGACATTAGAGATAGAACAGATACTCTATACTATTTCCTGTCAGCATGGCTTGGCAAGATATTTAGAAGGCTGGTTTTTGAGACCTTTATTTCCCTCTGAAGAAGAGATATTATCTCGAAAATTAAGGACATTTAAATAAATAGGTAAAAGACGATTTGTCAACAATATCTTTTGCAATTGCATTCTTTTTTCTATATCCATACCTGCATATATACACATACATACATACATACATAAATAAATATACATACATCTGAGATTCCAGCGTCCAATATACAAACCCAATGTCATCTCTCCTGTCCATCCGTTTGACGCTATGGATTTCCACAATGCAAACTGAGAAGGGATCAGTCATGATCTTGCACATGTCGACTGGTCCTTCACGCACACTCACACATCCACTACATCAAAAAGTCCTGGCAGACATTTGTGGACACTGTTACAAACATTAAGAACTATAAACAAATCTAAGAGCAGAATCCCTAGAAATAGAAAAACGCTCATTAGGAAAATTAAGAGAACTAACAAAAAAATCAACAAGCTGAAATACCGTCAGCAGCAACACACCAACTTGACTGCCATTTCATCACTAGAGATTAAAAAACATTACCTCCAAAACAATATGATGTCTATCATCAACAATCAGAGAAGAGCTGAAGAGGTCTGGGCCATTGAGAAGATCAAACTCAATCCCAAAGTGTTCTTTTCATTTGTAAAAAAAAAACACAAAATCACTGGCTCTACTGTTGGCTCTCTAATTGATGAAAATGGCACTCTTCAAGACAATACTAAAACCATAGGTTGAGATACTGCAGAAACAATACTGCTGTTTTCAGCAATCCTGATATGGCAGATCTGGGCTGTATCGACGATGTTACTCCCCATTACACCTTATCGGACATAACGTTTGGCGCCCCTGATGTCTTAGCGGCAATAAAGGAAATCAAGCATAATTCAGCAGTAGGTCCCGATAGGTTCCCTGCTTGTGTCTTGAAGGCGTGTCAACACCAACTTGCATCTCCTCTTGCCAGTCTGTGGCGGAACTCACTGGATGCTGGATATGTGCCAGAAAACCTTCTATCCCAGTCTGTTGTCCCAGTTTTCAAAAGAGGAAACAAATACCTTGCCGTGAATCACTCACCTCTCATATCATTAAGGAGAGAGTGTTGAGATCACAAATGACTCACTTCCTTGAGAGTAACAATATGCTGGCTGAACTCTAACCTGCATGGATTCCGTAACGGAAGGGATTGCCTGACGCAGCTGCTGCATCACTTTGATGACATTTTGAGAGCCTTGGGAGGGGGTTCCAACACTGATGTTATCTACCTTGATTTCAGCAAGGCCTTTGACAGGGTTGATCACAACATTCTACTGAGAAAGCTGTCCAATATTGGTGTCACTGGAAAGCTGCTG
This sequence comes from Eledone cirrhosa, assembly GCA_964016885.1. Lineage (NCBI taxonomy): Eukaryota > Metazoa > Mollusca > Cephalopoda > Octopoda > Eledonidae > Eledone > Eledone cirrhosa. Next base: position 289,073,805 of record OZ024741.1, read on the forward strand.
CAGTGGATCAAGTGCTTCCTGTCAAACAGGACCCAACATGTAGTCGAAGGAGTCCCACAAGGCACTGTGTTGGGCCCACTTCTCTTCATCATCTATATTAATGACATCACTGTCATCATCAAACACAGCAACATTAGAATTTTCGCTGATGATTCCAAGCTCCAGAAGGTCATCAATGGCGTGGATGACCGGATAAGCCTTCAGACAGACCTACTGGCTGTTACCCAATGGGCGGAAAAGAACAACATGATACTGAACGAAGACAAATTCGAACTGATCCACTTTGGAAAAGAGGATGCTCTGAAACTAGCGTACTCCCTTCCATCCGGTGAAACTCTCGTGGCATCTAACAACATCAGAGACTTGGGAGTAACTGGACAGCAACATAAGCTGGGCCACGCATATAAGCAGCAAAGTTTACATGGCCCGCAGAATGTGTTCCTGGATCCTCAGAGCCTTCCAGTCGAGAGATTCCCACACCATTATCCTTCTCTACTTTTGCCCGACCACACCTTGAATACTGTTGTCCACTGTGGTCTCCTCACACGAAACAAAGTATCATGAAACTTGAAGCTCGCCAAAGGGCAATCACGAAAAAGATAGATGGCATGACAGACCTTCACTAATGGGGTCGACTAGAAAAGCTGAAACTTTACTCACTCCATCCAATGTCGCCGTGAGCGTTATATTATCTGCATGATGTGTAAAATGTTTCATCAGCACTGCCCAAATTATTGTACGAACATTTCGTGTTATTGATTTTTTATCATTCAATATTCAAACTGAATATTGTTATAATAAAATAAACATTGTAACAACACAATCCTGGTATTTTTCTTTACATCCAACAGTTACATCCATCCACTTATCGTTACAACCACACAAATATACCGTTACACTTACTTCAATCAATATTTTTAATTTTTTAGTTTTAATTTCTAATTCTCAATCATAATTTCCACAGTGAAACCATAATACCTAGAAGAAAGTATATATTCTCTTAGCTGGTGATGGTCAATTCTACTGTCCATGCTTAATTTAGGGGTAGTATTGAGACCTATCGAAACTCATACTCTCCCACCCCCACTAGCTTTCGTCCAACTGCCACTGGCCGGATGGCTAGCAGTAAACTATAACCGTGTCATATTACAGACCTGAATGGGGTGGTGATTGTTTGGTTGAGAGGGGGACCTGCCAACACACACAAATTCTTCTAAAAATAGCAGTAGCCGAAAAGCTGACGTGACCTGGCTAATGACCTCCAACACCAACACCACTACCACTACCAACACAAGGGAGGAGGTCAGCTGTACTTAACAAAAACAACCACAACAGATTGCCTTGCCTCAGAAAAAATTTCTATAGACTTTTGACTGAGGAATGTTCTCACAACTGACCAATGGGAGGAGAGAGTGTCCTTTGACGCCGAAATTCGTTTGTTCGAATTTATATGATTCCAGTCCTCAGAGAAATAACAACCCAACTAGGAACTGGGCATATGGGAGTATTGACGCAGTTAAACACCTCAAAAACATGTGTACCCGTCTCTACCACACCAATTCGGACTGCCTGAAGAGGTCACAGCCAAGGATGGCTGTCACCGAAATATATATAGCATTAATAAATATATATAGCTTTAATAAACGAAGCCAACTTCAAGAGGAAATGTGATCTTTGCCCCATGCACCCCACGAGCTCATCAACAGCGATAAGTTGAACACATCGCTTAAAAATATTCTTCTTCGGATGGGTTAAAGATGAGGAGTGAAACCGTGCACCGGATCTTCCTGCAACAAGTCTTAACACCCCGGTGGTAAGGCGCTGCAAAATAACACCCAGGAAACTATCCTTGCATACCAGACCCAGCCTCAAACGACTCAGACAAACATGCGGCAAAAAAACTCTCAAAATAAGCGTTGATTACATAAGTATCGACAATGGTAAGGTTGTAACCTCATCTCGTAGCGGATAAAAAAATGTGTCCGCCCGGGAAAGACAGCCCTAACATCTGTCCAGAGTTACCTCCCTTGACCTGCTGCAAGATCAAAACAAGCTATTTTTGCAAGCAATGAACCTTGACGTGGATTTAACCCAAAAAACTCTTTCCGAGCAATGTAAGGAACACTTTTGATTATTTATGCCCCTGAGAAGCCCAACTGGGCGAAACGTACGTAGGTGCTGTTTTAAATAAACCTGTTTTAACGGTCTATTCTCCGGTTTCTTACTTTCCCACGAATATATATATATATATATATATATATATATATATATATATATATATATATATATATATATATATATATATATATATATATATATATATATATATGAAACGTAAATTAAGAAAATTTTAAAAATTAAAAATGTACGCATATGTTGGTAAATATACTAATTCTCTATATTTATCTCCAAATTATTTATTTGTTGAGCAAACTGGCCAAATCCACTGCTGATTCATAGTAGTGGTAGTAGGCTCTTGTCATAATACCACCCCATTCCTACTGACTAGCCTCAGTGTCAAGTGATTGATTCTTTAGAATCTGCCACTTGACCAGAGACAGTGAACTTCTTCAGTGCTATGGAATTCAGTCCCCGCTAGCTGTTCCATCCACTGAATTATTAATGAGTTCCTAGTGTCCGCGCATCGCCTGGGAACTTAGCTGAGAATAGACTCCCTGATGCGTAACTATATTTATCCCATTAGAGAAAGTAATTAGTTGGAGTGAAAATTTTAGTAAGTTAATTTTTAATTTTTAAAATTTTCTTATTTTACGTCTTTCATATAATTGTTCTGCATACCCCTGCATAGAACCACCTAGGTACTGACATAACTTATGTATTTGCTAGCATTAGTGTACATCTGTACGCATATGTTGGTAAATATACTAATTCTCTATATTTATGTCCAAAAAAACATACCAACCCAAGGTAAAAAGGAATACTTATTGAGTATGATACAAAAAACAAACGAATTCATTCGACGTGTCAGGTGGAAAACGTTCCACTATGATAGAAGCCGTATGAACTCACCATCAGAAAGTGGTGTAAACAACAAATTTGGTTTTAGAACGTGTAAAAACCCACCCACTAACCCACTATTAGATGCATTTGAGCAGGACCTTATGGACTTAATCCTTAAAATTAAATTCAAAGGACGTAACACCAACAACAAACTGCAGAAAGATATTAAAAAACTACTGGACGACCTTAAAAACACCAAAGGAATTGTAGTAAAAGCGGACAAAACATCTAACCTGTACACTATAGAGCCATTGAGTTTGCTAACGATAACTCTAACCTTACAAACGAAGAAATTAAGATTATATTAGAAGCTAGGAAAACTATAGTCAAATTTGAGAACAGTTATTGGGATCGTAAAGATAGACCCTCCAACTTTGACATAACAATGGGCTCTAACGATTCGGCGGAAATAACTGATATTGTGGGGTTATTTATCGCAAGGTTATTTATCGCCTTTAGACTCCAGGAAAAATTCAGTAATCTCCACGGTGGAATATACCGCGATGATGCTCTCCTCCTAGTTAAAAACCTAAATAACCAAAAACTAGAAAAACTACGCAAAAATACAAGAAAACTACTACTTGAAATAAAAAAATATCATCTATAAGTGTACCATTGAATCCGGAGGCAACGAGTGGTATTACGTGGGATCAACGGCAACATCGTTTAAATCTCGATTATATAGGCCATTCTTACTCAATAAAACACAAGAGCCAAAGAAATGTAACAACTTTAGCAGAAAAGGCTTGGACGCTCAGGGATAGCGATCAAAAGTTTACCCTAAAATGAGAGAAATTAGCTAAAACCCAAAGCTTTTCCAGAAGCCAAAATTTTTGCAAATTATGTAATCTTGAGATTTATTACATAATCACACTCTCAAGTAGAAATTGCTTAATAACAGAATTGAACGGAACATTATTCTGCCGTCACCGAACTAAAACCCTTTTTTCCCACTACAAGCTGAATAGTACATAAACGAGGGACATCCTCCCAACTATACAAATCCTCAATCTAGTTAGAAAAATACAAAAACAATCTCCTCTCAACATATATATGTACTATTAATAACCTTAAATTATCACACTAATAATGGATAAATATGCTGGTGAGAATAGGTGCGAATATGTTATAATGAATGTGTCTAAAAGCGACAATATGTGTGTATATATGTGAAAATGTATACAAATAAGTAGGTGAGTGTATATATATATATATATATATATATATATGTTTGATGTGTATAATTAAATGTATGTGTATTCATGTATGTGTATGTGTGTGTGTGTGGGGGGGTGTGGGTGTGTGTGTGTGTGTGTGTGTGTGTGTGTGTGTGTGTGTGTGTGTGTGTAAAGTTCGGAGAAAGGTCACGGCGGATTAGATCGGGGTTGAGCCGGTATTTAAGTTATGTTCCAAGGAATGGAAGCCGTGTGAGCGTGTGTTATATATAATGAAAAATTTGAACAGGGACGGAACAGAGAGGCAGTACAATAAATGTTTATTAAATTCACGCTCAGGAGAGTGGGGGATAGGTGGGGGACGACGTTTCGGGTATAAGCCCTTCTTCAGGTGAAAAGTGTGTGGGAGGAGAGTTCAAAGGGTGGAGAGACATATAGCGAAAAGGGGGTGGGAGGAAACGGTGCGAATGAAATTAAAAATAAAAGCATGATCAAAATAAAATTAAAATGGGGTAAAACAGGTGGTTGAAGGGTGTGGGGCGTGTAAGGGTGGTGGCAGGTGGAGTGGGGAGAGGGAGACGGGGTGTCCGAGGGGGGAGGGCTGAAGGTGGTGTAAGTGTGTATGTATGTGAAAGCAAGGGTTGGGGGAAGAACGGGGTTGCATGTTCAGGAAGAGGTGTGTGTGTGGGGTGGGGGTGTAGGTCGGAGCGCGCGCGCGCGCGTGCGTGCGTGTGTGTGTGGTTAGAGGGGTGAGATAAGAGGAATCCGGAGGCTGAAGGTGTAAATATGTGGTGGAAAGCACGTGTGTGGGGTTTAAGCGTGTTGTGGGTGTAGGTGGCGTGTGGGAAAATAATATTTTTTTTTGGTGTGTGGGTGAGTTATAAAGGTGAGTCCGTAAGAAGATGTGGTTGAATGGTTGGTAAACTCCTAGGATGGTAGTTGATTCCCCGGTCAAGGTCCACATACGAGTAATTCATGAAGAGATGGGGTGCGCGCGCAACAGGAAGTGGTCAAGGCAGTAGGAGTGATGTGTCTGTGTGTGCTGGGAGGTGGTCAGAGGGCATAGCAGCAGTAGGGTGGAATGGTAAAGGGGCGAGGATGGGTAGGTGTGAAAGTTGGAGTGAGGGGGGTGTGTGTGTATTAGTAGGTTAGTGGGATGAGTGAGTGTTGGAGAAAGGGTGTGGGTGTCGATGGAGGGAGTGCGGTGTACTGGTGTGTGAAAAGGAGGGGCGTGTTAATGTGGGATGTGTGGGGGGAGGGGGCGGTCGAAGGCTAAAGGAATAAGGGTGTGGAGTTCAGGCCGGGGGCAGTGTGGGTCTGTAAGATGAAGATAGTTCGTTGTTCGACCGTAAGGCGATTGGCGGGTGTTCCGTGGCACTGGAGTGGGCCACAGACTGCGAGATGGCGTGCGGAATGTCCAGGGGCACCAAAGTGGCGGGCGATGGGGGAAATACCACATAGACGAATATCCCGGAGGTGCTCAGTGAATCGGTCCGCCAGGCGACGTCCCGTCTGTCCGACGTAAGTCTGTAGACTAGGTTGGAGGAAGTGCAGCGGAAGGCATGACGGACAGAGAGAGTGGCCGTTGGGACCCTGGAAGGTGGTGTGGTGTTGGTGATGTGGGGACAGGTGTTGCAGCGGGGCCTAGAACATGGAAAGGAACGGGGGGGGAGCTGTGGACGAGGAGGGTGCGAAGTTGTGTGCGCGTTTGAAGGAGAGTAGTGGGGTTGGGAAGATGTGGGAGGTGGGGGCGTCGGAAGAGGCGGCGGATGGTGCGGTGGAGGGGTAAGGTGGAGGGGTGCTAGGTGATGGGGAAGGGGAGACGGTGGGTGTGCGGTGGCGCGGGGTGAGGGTGGGGGAGCGGTGGACAGCACGGTCGCGGGTGAGAGCGGTGTGGACGAGAGGGGGGCGGGGGTAACCTCTGCGGGTGAAATGGCTGACTAGGGAAAGGGCCTGGGACTCGATATATATCTATACATGGACAAGAGTATGTATGTATATATATATATATGTGTGTGTGTCTATATGTGTGTATATGAAGATATAAGTAGAGTATGAAAGTGTATATACATGAATGCGTATCTATGTACATATATATATGTGTATATGTGTGTATATATATATATATATATATATATATATATATATATATATATATATATATATATATATATATATATATATATGTACAGGTATATATGTATGTAAGTATGTGTATGTGAGTGTATGTATTTGTAGAGGTGTACATATATGTATGTGTGGGAATGTGTGTTGTTTTTTAAAAAATAAGTATATATACGTATATAATGTGTGGGCGAACGGATGCGTACACTTGAAAGAAAAATTTAAATCTGTATGTGAATTAAGTGCAAACACAAAACCAACAATGCATATCTTTACTATCTCTAATCCTTCGATAGATTTAGAAAAATAACCAATACAACTAACGCCAAATAATGAATATTCTATAAAAATGTTAAACTCAACTCACAAAATAACAGATGGGAATCTAATTACCCACTGCTATCAAAAATTTCTATCCACTCCCTTAACTACTATTCTTCTAACAACTTCACTCCTCCCTCTTAATATTCTCTATAAAAACCAAACAAGTTCTCAATGATATTATTCTGATGAAATGGTAGTTGAAAATAACATTCAAAATATTGAGTGTCTGCATAATTAATACTTTGTAGATAGCGGGTTGTTTTCAGGTTATATAACTGTTATTGAAACACGTGTCAATAAATTCCTTTTACTGAACTGTATCCATTTAAATCCTCCTATTTTCTCCGGATTACTTTTGAAACTACAACTGGAACCGTCGAGCAAACCCTACGTGAGCTGTCCATCTACTGTGTATAATATTCATATTACAACACTACGGATAATACTATATATATATATATATATATATATGCGATGGGTACTTACGCCAACTTAGTCATGGCATACTTTAGAAGTCCAGATATATGAACAGTCCAAATCAAAATACGGATTGAACTTCCACAAATTTTTATCAGAGAATTGGAAACGCTACTTGGATGATTGTCTCATTCTTTGGTCCAACACACTCGACCAACTGAAGGACTTCAAAAGCTTAATAAACGGCATCAATAACCACATCCAATTCGCAATGTAATACAGCCCAAGATCAACTCCCATTTCTGGACATCTTAATCTTAAAAAAAGACACAAATATTGAAACTGACATACACTACAAACCAACAGATTCCAAACAATACCTGCTATATACCTCCAAAGCATACAAGACGAACATTCCTTTTAACCTAGCAAGAAGAATTTGCACAATTGTCTCCAATTATGAAGCGCGAAATAAAAGACTTCAAGAATTAAAGGAAATTCTACTCGAAAGAGAGTACCCATTATTACTAATAAATAATGGAATAGAAAGGGCTAAAGCAATAGGCATTGATGAATTACGAAAACAGAAACAAATTCAAGGTACGTCCAATATTCTATCATATATCTCAACACACAACCCAAGAAATGCGGAAGCTTACAACATTATTCACAAGAACATCCCACTACTAAAACAAAACCCAAGAATGAAAAAGGCCCTTGAAACACACACAATAATCAAAATAAAAAAAAACCGAAATCACTGAAAACATTACTCACCAATGCCAAATTACCTACCACAAACCCACAACCAAGTGTCAAAAAATTGTGGTCGCTCTAATTGTGGAACCTGCACTCACCTCATTGAAGGCAACATGTATACATTTAAATCAGGACAAAATTTTACTGTAAAAAATCACTTCGCTTGCTCATCAAAAAAATCTACTTTATGCCATTAAATGTAAAGGATGCAATGAAGATTATATAGGACAAACTAAACTCACTCAGAAACAGAATGACAATTCATCGCCAACAATTACGAGATCCAACCACGAGACAAATACCACTAAGCGCACATCTAGACATATGCGCAAGTAATAAGATACCCAAATTCCAAGTCTTCCCATTTTACCTTTGCGCTAACAATACAACAGAACAAATACGAATCAATAAGGAAAATATGTTTATTCAAAAATATAGACCAGCATTACATATGGTTTAATATACATTATTTCAACACCATAACATGCTAACCATCCAAACAGACACATACACACACACACATAACACCTACTTTAGAAAATAAAAACCGGAACTAAATAAACCTTAACATACGTTTGAACTGACAGTACAACAGAACAAATACGAATAAGTAAGGATATGTTCATTCAAAAATATTCCTACTAAAGGAATCATTTTCCTACACACACACAAACACACACACACACAATATATATATATATATCTTCATCTTAACATGCTAACCATACTCCCACACACATAACACCCATACACACACATAACAACCCCCACACCTACACACACAACTCCCTCCCCCATTTCTACTAATAGAATCATCTTCGAATACACCCACACACATACACAAATAAACATACATATCTTTACTTTCAATAGAAAATCTGAATTCTGACACCCCAGCGAACTAACCATATTCACTGAACCAGAACATTTCTCTTGACCATTATCTTTTGCTTGTCATAAAATTCTCTGAAAAGATTACAGAATAGATTTCCAAATAAGGGCGCGAAAATTTAATGAAAACCTGTTCACGTGACAGCC